>CM070777.1:72659633-73391508 GCA_036346955.1 Dipus sagitta
CATGTGTCTGGAGTTCCATTGCAGTGGCTAGAGGCCCTGGCATGCCCATTCTCTCTGTCTGTCTCTTTGTCTCTCATAAATAAATTAATTTTTTTTAAAAAAAGGAAAGGTCATTTTCTATGTATTTGCCTTCCTTCCCCTGTCTTTTTCTGTGTGGACATTTCTTCTTTTACACCCTTTGTGAATGACGTGGTAGTGGAAGGGAAGCAGTTAGCTTAACTGATGGAGAGAATGCTAGGTTGTAGGGATGGGAGACACACAGAAGTAGTTTGTTCTTGGTCTTTCTGTGAAGTATGAAATTCAGTTTTCTTCTTCCTCTCTTGATCTTATTATGTCCTTACCATTGTGAATGATACTGTTTGTTTACTTAAAAATTAGACTGAATGTTTTCTGTTGACTAAATGATAGAGGTCTAATCACAGTAAAGCAGGTGTGGGTCCACAATGTCTTTCCAGTCTCCTCTTCCTGTCATTCTTCCTCATATACCCTCTGTCTAGACTGCTCTAAATATCTGTCCAACCACCAAACTGGCTGAGTTTTTCCTGCTCCCCCTTGCCTGTCACAGAGAGCGCTCTTGGTAGAGTGACAAATTCCCTTCCTTACTTCACAGCTTGGCTCAAATGTCATCTCCTTTATAAATCCTCACCAGCCTCCTCAGGCAGATTTAATTGTTCCCCCTTTGGATCCCTGACATTTTGTATGTCCCTTCATTACAAATGCTTTTATAATTACTTGTTTAATTATCTGCATTCATTAGATTCTGAGTTCACCAGGGCAGGAGCCCTTTTTTATTTATCCTGGACTTCCCCCGATGGGTAACATAGTTCTTGTTATATACTCTGCTTTCATGACTGTTTACTACAATGCATTGACTCAATATTGTTTTGTGACATTTCAGAAGTAAGTGGAACTAGATTGAATTTCTGAATAATAGTTGTTCTCAAAGACTCATAAATAAGCAGATTGATCATTTTTCTCCCATCCCATGATCTTAATTTTCACTTACCTTTAATCATGTCAAATGAAGTTCAGAAGCCATAGCTGTGGGGCAAGGCAAGGCCAAATATGCAGAAAGGATTTCTCTAGTGAGTGCTGCTAGGAAGAGCTTCCAGAGAAGAGCACTGTGCAGGCAGATAGCTCTCTCTGCTGCTTTGGAAGGAAATGTCTTATAAAATGAGGTACTTATCTGGGTGTGGTGGCACACACCTTTAATCCCAGCACTTGGGATGCAAAGGTAGGAGGATTGGTCGTGAGTTCTAGGCCATCCTGAGACTCCAGAGTGAATTCCAGATCAGCCTGGGATAGAGCGAGATCCTACTTGGGGGGAGGGGGATGAGGTACTTGGTCATTTTTCCACTGACACTGAGCACCTGGGTTAAGTGTCAGATGTTGCCTTTTCATCATTCATGTGCTAAAACTGGGAATACTGTTCACATTGCAAATGTAGCCTTCAAATTCATCTAGAGTTGTTCCCTTGTTACATCCCTCTAAGATATGTGTGGCCTATTTAAGCAGAGCTCCAAAAGCATGCCAGGATGCCAGTCCAAGCTCTCTATCCAATGCAGGGTGCTGAAGTCTTCCTCAGAATGACTTCTAAAGTAGTTACCCATGATTCCTCGCCAGATCAGTGAAACAGGTGGAGGGGAATGGAACATGATGTTGAAAATGTAATGTAAGCCTGGAGAGATGTCTTAGTGGCCTGCAAAGCCAAAGGACCCAGGTTCATTTTCCCAGGACCCACATAAGCCAAATGTACAAGGTGGATCATGCGTGTGGAGTTCATTTGCAGTGGCTGGATACCCTGACATAACCGTTCTCTCCCCCCACCAAATAATTAAATAAAATATTTTTAAAAAAGAAAATGTAGGGGCTGGAGAGGTGGCTTATCAGTTAAGGCATTTGCCTGCAAAGCCAAAGGATCCCGGTTTGATTCTCCAGGACCCACATAAGCCAGATGCACAAGGGGGTGCATGTGTTTGGAGTTTGTTTGCAGTGGCTGGAGGCCCTGGCATGCCTATTCTCTCTCTCTCTCTCTCTCTCTTTCCCTCTTTCTCTCTCTCTCTGAAATAAATAAATAAAATAATCTTTTTTTTAAAAAAAGAAAATGTAATGTAGAGCTAGAGTGATGTCTTAAAGGTTAATGTGTTTGCCTGCAAAGCCTAAGGACTCAGGTTTGATTCCCCAGGACCATTGTAAGCCAGATGCACAAGGTGGTGCATGCGTCTGGAGTTTGTTTGCAGTAGCTAGAGTCTCTGGCATGCCCAAACACACACACACTCTCTCTCTCTCTCTCTCTCTCTCTCTCTCTCTCTGTGTGTGTGTGTGTGTGTGTGTGTGTCTCAAATAAATTGATTAAATAAATAAAATGTAATATAGTCACATTCTCTGTGCCAAAAATATGCTTGTCTTCATCTTGTGGGATAGGAAAGCACACTGAGTATGCCATATTCTGATATAGCGTCCTCTGCTCTACAGGGAGCTTCCTGGTTTCTACTTTGCAGATCTCCTTCTCATCTTAGTTTTTCTTCTGGAAATAGAGGCCTTTATTGTTAGTAGTCATCTCTCTTCTGGTTTCACAATCCCTTCTCTGTGTCCTTGAAGTGGCTTTTTAAGTGCTTTCCATGATTCACCTTTGTCTGTCTGTGGACCAGTCACAATATGACAACAGGATAAAAAAACTTACAGGAAAGTCAGATGTTGTCTTTCTTCTGTCCCAAAGCCCACAAGAGCATCCTCGCCCTTTTGATGTTCTACAAGATCATGTACCTGTATAATAGGAGGGAAAAAAACGATGACATCAAAATAGAAGAGAGACTAAATGGAAAGAAGGGATGCAGTGGAAGGTAGATTTGGGAGGGGGAAAAGAGGGGCCATTGTATGGGATTATGATCATGGTATATTGTCTATATTTATGGAAGCTGTTAATAAAAAATTTTAAATATCTTATAGAAAGTGTATGTACATATGTATATGTACTTACATGTACATTCACCCATACTTTTTAGCTGTTCACTCCCCTTCTGAAGTACTCTTCCTTCTCAGTGCTCTCACTCTGAGAGCTGCCTTCCCGTGTCTTGGACATAGGGACATTTCATCCCAGGGTCTTTGTGCTTGAAAGGACTCCTTTTAAAGACTTTTTGCAGGTTCCTGCCTGACTTGCTCCTTCATCTGTCAAGTATTCATTCATACCACATTCAGTTCACCTCTAGAGGCCTTTCCTACATAAGGTCACAACTTCCCTCTTCTACCTTATCACCAAAATAAAGCAAAACTATTCTTTTCCCTACTCTCTCTGCTTTTCTTAGAAGAACTTATTGTCTTCTAGTATGGTAATATATGATTATTATAAATAAGACATGTATTTTATAGAGACACCAATATGATACCAGAATTGTAGTCCCTCTGCCAATGAATGCATGCATATATGCATGTATGTATACTTATAGTTTATATAATATACATTTTTATATATAAGTTGTTATTTGTACCAGTAAAATGAAATTTTCATGAGGTTAAGATTTTGCCCTTTTTGTGACCTTGATTCTTGGTGTCTAGACAATTCCTTAGCACATGGTAAAGATTATTGAAAAAAACTTAGAAAGAGAAAAAGGACAAAAAAGATGCCATCTTTACATACTTGCCTTAGTTTTAAGAACCTAGTAGTTAATAACTATTTAAAGAAGAATTTTTTCTTTTATAAAATATTTTTTATTTGAGAGAGAGAGCACATGAGCATGAGAAAGTCAGGGCCTCTTGCTGCTAAAAAAAAAAATCCAAACTCATGCATCACTTTATGTTTGTGACTTTACATTGATCCTGGGGAATTGAACCCAGGCCAGCAGGCTTATATAAGCACATTTAACCACTGAACCATCTCCTCAACCCAAGAACACTTTTTTTCTACAGAGCAAGTTGATGAGCCACTGAAAATAGGAATTTAAGAGTTTTGATTAGTGATTTTAAAATTATATATTATACACCTTAGATATAAACTCTATCCCATTCCGTGGAGTATAGAAAAAAGTATTTCCTACAATTGATTTTAATGTGAGTTGCTGTTCTTCCCAATGTAGATTCCTTATAAAAAGTGTCTCTCCCCAATAATATGTCACCTAGGTAATGGTGGGGAGGCTGCTGTTGTTATGGAAGAGGCACCATGAACCAGGAGCCAGCCACTCGTCACAAGTTGGCAGTGATACTTAGGAAGACCAGCTTATAAAAGAATACAGAAGTCACTTGAAAATGCTCAGTATAACCTGACCGAACATGTTGGAGGCAATATTTTTGTAAATGGAAGATTGACTCTATCCTGGGGAAGTAGGTTGTGAAGTTTCGTCCTCAAAGGGGCAGGGCAGCCTCCTTGTCCCATAGCATACAGTAGGGTATGAAGAGACATGGGGATTGGGGGAGGATAGAGATGCCAGGTGATTGTGACAGCCTGGAAGAATAAATGTCATTGCAGTAATTGTAATAGTGAATGCAATTATATGAAAGGTATTTGAACTCCATAGGCTTAAATTTGAGTCTGTCAATTCAGTAACACATTCTGAGAAATGGCAGCAAAGTCTGAATAAAGCTATTTGAAACGAATTGGGCACTTTCTAATTGCTTTTCTTCTGTCCTTTCTCTCCACCCCCTTTCTCAACATGGTTGTCAATGTCCTTGAAACTGGAATTTTGGGGTTCCTTGCTAATGCACCAGTATACACCAATGCACCACTTTGATACAGGAATTGGAGTTCCTTTGCCAGTGCACCAATATGGCATCATTGTACCAATATGATACAAGAATTTTGGAGTGTCCCTGGGTTCTTGTCTTATGATTTCAAAAAACTGAAATCCACAGACCAGAGGATAAAGTTTAAAGAGAACTTATTAGCTTAAGAGAAGGAAAAAGGATCCTGTCCATGAGAAGGTAGGAGTGGGAAAGCCTGCCTAGAGACCCAGACTGAGGTCATTTATAGGTTTTGAAATGGGGCTAAGCTAACCAGCCACAATGCCAGGTTCAGGTTTAATTTTTCCAGAAGTATTAACTGCAGGAAAGGGGAACTCTTGCCTGGGGAGAGACTCAGGTTGTTTGTGGAAAAACAGATATAGGGAACTCCTTTAGGCAAGAGATAAGGAGAAGCTAGATCCTTCTCTGACCTCTAGCAAAGTGGAGACTACAAGGGCAGGCTCAAGGACATTCCATGCTTTTATATTTGGGGGTCTGTTCATCCTAAACTGCCTCATCCTGGTGGGCTACTGGTGAGCCATAGGAATCTAGAAACTGAGAAATGGGAAATGATTCATAGGTCTAGCTTGTTTGTCTCATACTGCTGTTGTAGAGGGCATTGGCAACAGTTCAGCATTCTTGAGTAGCAGATTGCCTGGAAGGGAATCAGGATTTAATTGCTACATCTATAACTGGCTAATTGCATAGGTGCTCAGGTCAGGAGGCCCAGATAAGGCTGTGGATCCCTTGCAATGTTGAATTTTTTAAAAAATTTCAGTCTGGAATGAAATAAAATAGTTGTGGTTTATGCTAGTGTGCCCCACAACATGTAGGAAGCACGAGTTTCAGGGATTTCTTTATTTTTTGGCTTCTACTTTTTATAAAGTGTTTTTAAAGTCTTGGCAAAAAGTCAGATACAACAGAAGTGAAACCATTAAACTTTTCTCCTGCTTTCTCTTTCTTCAGATCCAGTGGTAATTTTGCATACTTAGACACACACACACACACACCTCTAAATAAATCATCTGTTACTTTTGAAAGATGTTCTTTGCTGGCTGCAGTAGAGTTGAGGCTATAGTTGTGACAGTAATAACAATTGGCATGGCTTACCACATTTGTGCCCCTCTCAGTTTAGATGAGAGATTCAAATGCATTTACCTACAGGAAAGCCTCTTATAGATGACACCAGGTGCAAACCAAAAGAGTAGTCAGGGTACCTGCAAGTCTCCAGCAACAAGAGGTGTTCTAGTGGCCTTTTTGTTGTATAACATTCCCAATTAAAAAAAAAAAAAAAAAAAGGAAAATGCTAGTGAGAGGGAGTCAGCTCTTTTAGGCAGTTAGAGTGACTGGGCCCCTGAAAGTAAGAAACAGGAGTTTCTTTTGGGTCTGTCCTTATATTGTACACTTGCTAGAGATTAAAGGATGATCTGAATTCTTATCTCTTGCCTAAAGAAGATCTGTTTTTCCATAAACAGCCTGGACCCCTCCTGGGAGGAAGGTCTTTCCTAGGACTTAAATCTAATCCTAACATTATAGTTGGTCAAGCTTAGACCCTAGAACATGGCGTCATGGTCAGCCTCTTCCTGAGCCAGCCCCTAGCCCAAACCAATCAGCTGTCCCTCTGCTCATCTGAGCTGGAAGGGAGTGTCCACCATCATAAGGTTATAAATAAGTTTGTGAGGGGAAGGCATGCTCTCTGAGCTGCTTGACCATTTGGGAACCTCCAGCTGCTAGTGAGTTTCTCCTTGGCTACAGCCAGGCCAAACCAAGTGGGAGCCCCCAAGCCCTTACTTTCCACATGGGCTCTTTACCCCTCCTGCTCTGCACATGGCAGGAGCTCTTTGAACTCTCTTTCCCATGGTTTTTCCAGGCCTATCACATGTGCTTTCAAGCCATGTGGGTGGATGTATTCATTCTCCTTTTCTTGGTTCTGTACTTCCCTCAATAAATATAACCATTTATTAAGTATTCTTCTCAATCTTGTTTCATTAAATTTCTTGCTGGAAAGTAGACACGAACCTAGGGTTTAGGGTTCAAGGACTTTCCTGAACCCCTAGAAACCAGTTACACTAAATGAGATAGTCTCTGTGTTCTACTCCCTGCATCCTCTCACATCCCGTGACAGGTGAGCACACGTGCTAGCTTTAGCTTCACACTCCCCCTGGCCTTTTTTTGTATATGCTGTTGAATTGGATATTTATTTACTAGGAGGATTTCAGGGGTATATTGTGTGGTATGCATGTATATGGGTATATGGACACACATGCATGACCTGCCTGTGGAGGCCAGAGGTTGATATGAAATGTCTTCCTCAGTTGCTCTCCATCTTATTCTTTGAGACAGGATCTTTCATTGAACCTAGAACTTACCAATTCAGGTAGAATAGCTAGATCGCAGTCCCGGGGCTCCTCATGTCGTTACCTCCCCAGCACAAGAATTACAGGTGTGCATCACTGTGCCTAGCATTTTCCATGTGTTCTGGGGATCTGAACTCAGGTCCTCAGCACCTGCATGACAAACACTTTACTCACTATGCCATCTCCTTAGCCCATTATTAGAAGGCTTTTTAGCTTTGCTATTACTGATGATCCTGTATATTAAACCACTATTTAACCCAACTGTGTTAGTTAAGCTAATACTTTTAAGTGCATATGTCTATAACCAGGGAACTTCTTGGCTACTGAGCATTGACCATCAGGCATGCCCGGCATAGTTTCTCTCTTGGAAACCCTTTGAAAGGGTGAGGAAAGGGTATGCCTCCCTCTGTCAGTGGTGCTTGCCCTCTGGGTGCAACAGACTTCCTAGGCTTCTTTGCTTTGGGAGTTCCAGCCACTATCCCTTATTCTATTTGCCTAGGACAAGGTGTTCCTGGAAAAGAAGTCTTTGAGTGTGCAGCCAGTTCAGCAGCCCCATCTCTGGTTCTTACATGCAGAACTTTAATTTGTAGTTACTGCCCAAGAATCAACACCATTAAAGATGACCAGACCAGGAGGTACAAAACCAGGCTGGAGGACTTTGAGAAAGTTATGTCTAAGTTAGAAGAGGAGATTAATAAGCCATGAATGGGAAAATCACAAGACTCTTCCAGCTTAGTGTACCTTTAAGTCTAGTTCAAGCTTTCTACTCTGCTTGCTCTTTTTTAAGCCCTGACCTTTTTTGAGAGGGGCTTCTTTCCCTCCATTCACTCCTTAATATTACATTTCTGAGTCTTCTGTTCTTTGCTTACTCTGACTTCCACATGACTGGAAATTATACAAGCATGTGATCCTGTTAGTTACTTTTGTCACTGTAATAGCATACTGGACAAGCAGCCTAAGGGAGGATAGCTGTTTTAACTCATGGTTTCAGAGGATACAGTCCATTGTGGCACAGGAGCAACTCCATCTGCAGCAGCAGTAATGTGTGGCTTCTCACATGGCCTCCAGACCAGGAAGCAGAGGGCTCAACTGGAACCAGGACACTATAACCTTTCCAAGGTTTACCTTTAAGGGCCTACTTCTACAACATAGGCTCTACCTCCTAAAGGTTCCATAACCTCTGGAAACATCACCACCAACTGGAGAACAAGTACTCAAGTACATGGCCCCATGGGGATACTTAACATTCAAATCATGTAACAAATCATGTTTTGCCATCTCTGTCCCAGACACCCACATGTTTATCCCTAGGATTCATTTCTATGCTACCTTATAGGATGAAAGAAACTGTGCAGATGTCTTGTTAAAGACCTTAATTAGGAAGAAAGATCTGGATTATTTTGAGGGGCCAATTTAATCTCAGAAATCCTTAAAAGAGGGGCAAAAGAGAAAAAAGCTGATGAGAGAGAAAAGTAGGGAGATATTTGAAGTGTAAGAAAGACTGTACCTACCATTGCTAATTTTGAAGATAGAAAGAGGAGGCCATAAATCTGAAGTGGCCCCAAGTGGTGGAAAATAACTCTCAAATGACAACCTGCTAGGAAATGGAGGGTTTCAGCCATACAACTATAGGGAACTCAATTCTTTCAACACCCCAAATGAGGAAGAAACACATCTTCCCCAAGATATTATGGATTGGAATGCCACCTTGCTATGGCCTTAACTTTAGCCTAGGGACACCTGTGTTGTAATTGTCATGTACAGAATGTAAGTGCATAAATTCCTGTTGCTTAATGCTGTTAAATTAGTGAGAAGCCATCATAGAAATGAATGCAACATACATTCACTTTTCTTGTTCATGTCACCAACATTATGTTATGGTAATCAATAATGAAATGGAATAACAAGACAGAACTGTGTTTTTTGTGCAATGTAAACCTGGGCTTGACTCTTTCCTGTATTGCTTCATAGCCAAGTAACTGAGAAAATAATGCTTTTCAGCTGTTTTTGCCTCTAGAAAAATAGCTACAGTAGTGACAACCTGAGAGATGGGGAAGTGAGGTGACCACACAGCTGGCATAGAGTTTCAGTAGGTGGTATGGTTAATATAAAAATTAAAACCAACATCAGTATATTTTAGGTATCAAAGAAAACATTATAGTCAAATACAACAGCCAAAAACCAAGTGACAGCAGGAAAATAGATAAATGATACTTGCTAACAGTGAAGATTTTTGCTTCAGAAGATGCTGCCAACCTTAAGGACAATCTGTATGACAAGAGATAATGTTTGCAGATCATAAAACTTATGAGGGATTTTTCCAAAATATACAAGTCATAACTCAATAACAAAATAACAAGCAATCCAAAGGAAGACTCCATCAAAGGATTGGAAAAAGAGTATTTCTTCAGAGAATGTTTTCAGGTGTCCACATGCACACAACATGAAGAAGCTGCTCTGCAGTAGATGTTAGGGGCTGTAATGAAACCGCAGTGAGCTGCCAGCTCAAAGCACTGGCATGGCCACAGCCAGAAGTTAGAAAGTAGAAGTGTTAGCAAGGATGTAGGAAGGTTAGAACCAGTACACTCTGATGGAGAATTCAAAATGATGTTGCTGCTGCAGAAAGTAATTTAGCATTTTTTTATTCCAAAAAATGTTAGACAGAAATGTCATGTGAACTTGCAGTTCCATTCCTGAGTGTATCCCCAAGTAATTTTCAAAAATCTAGCAGAAACTTACATATGAATACTTAACGGCAGCACTGTGCATTTTTTAACACAAAGGTCAAAACAATCCAGTGTCCACCAGCTAATGTATATGTGTACAAAATGTACTGTGTCCATACAATGAGATATTATTCAACCATGAAAAGGAATGTTCTGATGCACAGCACATCATGGTATTGTATGGTCCCATCATTTCATATTCAAGGTAAGCCAGAATGACTGTCAGAGGCAGGCACATATTGAGTGATGGCTTAAAAGGTACTTTTCTTTTGAGGGTGATGAAAGGTTCTGGAACTAGATCATAGTGGTGGTTGTACAACACTGTACATTTAATACCACTGAATTGTACACTTAAAATAGCTAAAATCTTTATGTTGAGCTTTACTTTTGATAATTACGAAATGTGGAGACTTCCCATTAAGATGTCAGAATAGGAGCTTAGTTTAAGAACCCTGGGGCTGGGGGGGGGGTGGAAGGCAAGATAACACATCTTGTGCCATAAAGTTAAGTGGAGTAAGGAATTATTAACCCAGGTGAGACCCAGGCAGAGAAGTGGGAGGGAGCTAGGAGCTTCCAGCAAACAATCAGCCAGGGACCCTAAAGTTGCTACCAGAAAATTATTATAGCTGATAAATGCTTTCAGCTATATAGCAGGATACAAAATTAATACACAGAAATCAGTAGTTTTCCTATATACCAAAAACAAACGTTCTGAGGATCAAATCAGGGAAACATTCCCATTCACAATTGCCTCAGAGAATAAAGTAAGAAAGAAATCACCTTGGAATAAACCTAACCAGGTAAGTAAAGGATATCTACAATGAAAACTTAGTATACTCAAGAGAGAAATTGCAGAAGAGACTAGGAAATGGAATGACATCCCATGTTGATGGATTGGAAGATTCTATATTGTGAAAATGTCAATCTTTCCAAAAGCAATCTACATATTTAATGCAATCTCCATCAGAATTACAAAGACATTCTTCACTGAAACAGAAAAAATAATCCTAAAATTAATTTGGAAGCACCTGCACACACACAACCCCCTCAAATAACCCAAGAAATTCTGAGCAGCCAAATAAGGCTGGCAGTATCACTATAACCTGATTTTTAAAATACAGGCTGCAAATGAGCTCTAGACACATGTGCTATCTTGGGCATCTGGCTTACGTAGGTCCTGGGGAATCGACCTGGGTCCTTTGGCTTTGCTGATAAGTGCCTTAACTGGTAACCCGTGTCTACAGCTCACAAATAAATCTTTTTGATAGCTCTTTTACAAAACCCATTTGCACAATAAATGCTTTCTTATGGTATATAAATTACTCTTTGTTACTGTGTACACTGCTGCTTTGGAATATTCAGAACTAAAGACTATTTCAGCATTTATAAAAAGATATATTACAAAGCTTGAGAGATGGCTTAGCATCAAGATGCTTGCCTGCAAAGCTAAAGGACTCAGGTGTAATTCCCCAGTACCCATATGAAGCTAGATGAACAAAGTGGCACATGCATCTGGAGTTCATTTGCAGTGGCTAGAGGCCCTTATGCACCCATATTCATTCTCTCTCTCTTTTTCTCTCTTTCCTTCTCTGTCTCTGCCTCTTGCAAATAAATAAATAAATACAAAAAATTAATAAACAAATAAAGATATATTACAGAGCCATAGTGACAAAAACAGCATGGTACTGTCACAAAAACAGGCATAGATCAGTGGACTGGAATAGAGGACCCATATGTAAATCCAGGCAGCTACAGCCATCTGAGTTTTGACAATGATTCCAAATACCCTTGAAGATGTCTCAATACTATTCTGTGTGTGGTCAGATTCATTCCAAGGGTGTGGGGTCACGCATATGGACTTATGTCTTTAATCATAACTTAAAGCAGCTTGGAGCTGAGTGGCTGAACCTGTTTGCTAATATATGTTGTATATAGCTGATTCTATGAGTTGTATTATGGTTAACTACTGTTAACCATAAGCTCAGGATTCTTCCCAAGGCTCAGCAAAGTTTACTGGGACTTAAGCATATGCATTAAGCCACAAAATTATGATACATTGTTTAAGAGACCAGCCAATAAGACAGGCAACATAGTTAGTGGCTGGAAGAGCATAGAATATGAAGTGTATTTTCTTCTTGTGTGATGTTGAAAGGACAGATAAGAAAGACATGTGGATGAGGAGTATATAGTGAATTGGTCCAGTGTGTTTCAATGGAAAAGAAGAGACATTATTTACTTTGGCAATTGGAGTTTCCCATACTGAATAATTTTAAAATGTGGAGCCAAGTCACCAAATAGTGGTTTGTGGTAGTCCCAATCTTAAAAAGGATTAGGGCCTGAATAGTCTCTCCCCCTACCTTCTTATAACAGAATTATTGCTACACACTGTTGGAGGTTTAGACAGATAAGGAGTAGTTATATCTGTCATGAATCTGATGTTTCAGGGTTCCAGTCAGTAATATTATAGTTTCCAATCTAGTGATATGCCCCATAAGGCCCCAACAAATTTCCCATGGAATTTCTTGATACTCAGGATGCAGGTGTTTCAGTCAGATTCACATTGCTGGCAGAAATCACCCGACCAAGAGAAGCTTGTGGGGGGAAAAAAGGTTCATTTTGGCTTACGGACTTGGGGAACTCCATGATGGCAGGGGGAAATGATGGCATGAACAGAGAGTGGACATCACTTCCTGGCCAACATCAGGTAGACAATAGCAACAGGAGATGTGCAAACACTGGCAAGGTGAAGCTGCCTATAATACCCATAAGCCCACCCCCAACAATACACTGCCTCCAGGAGGCATTAGTTCCCAAATCTCCATCAGCTGGGAACCTAGCATTCATAACACCTAAATTTATGGGGGACACCAGAATCAAACCACCACAGCAAGTCAATATGAATATAGCCAAGGGGCATAGGAGGTCCAGAGGAATTGGTTGTCTCTTTGCCATGGACATATTATCTAGCCAGGCCAAAAATTCAGCTTACTGATGGCCAGTTTTTAAGTGGAGTCAACCTTATAGCTTGGGTGTAAGTCATAAATTACTAGGCCCAATGCATATTGGCAAATGAGTGGGCCAGTAATTGATTTTTGAAGGTAAAATGTGGGTATGATTGAATTAACTATTAATTTTAGGGGGTTCTATGCCTCTTAGCCAAGAAGTAACATTAATTGAAAATGGGGAAAGGTAGATCCATCCATGTAATGGGCTTGCATAGAGGGAACTCCACAATGAAAGCCCAATAGGCATCCCTTTTTACACAGGGTAAACACATTACTGAAGGAGAAACGGGAGTAAGGTGGTTTTATTTTTAGGTAGTCAGGGACAGAAGCCCAAAGTGGGAACAAGGAGATGGCTGCCAGTGACACGACCAGCAGAAACTCCGTGCTTCTTCTTCAGCTCAGCCTCTCTGGGTCATGAACCAATTGGGTCTCTGCTTACACACAAGCCTGATGACAAGGCTCACCCTGATTGGATGTCTGATCTATATAAAGGAGGTTACCCTTCTGGCCCAGACCTTCTCTTTTCTTGTACCCTGTGACCGGGCTTGAGCATCCACTTGTGATATGGATCTGACTGGGAAGGGGAGAATACTTATCTTGGCTTGGGTATTTTTCATCTTGACTTCTAGCTGTGTCATGCTTTGGAGGGGTCCCCTCTCACTGTGTTATCTTTTTTAGTTTTCAGATTTTCAAGGTAGGGTCGTGCTCTACTGCAGGCTG
This sequence comes from Dipus sagitta, assembly GCA_036346955.1. NCBI lineage: Eukaryota > Metazoa > Chordata > Mammalia > Rodentia > Dipodidae > Dipus > Dipus sagitta. The sequence goes on from CM070777.1 coordinate 72,673,155, forward strand.
ACCTGACATTCACTATGTAGTTGCAGGCTGGCCTGGAACTAACAGAGATCCTCCTACCTGTACCTGGCCAGTACTGGATGCTGAGATTAAAGGCATGCGCCACAATGCCTATCGAATTTATCTTTGATCTCTGAGTCCTTCACTGTTTTTTAATTCTCCCTGGTCTGTTATTTGAAGGGAATTCTGTGATCCTCTCTGTCCTTGTCTGTCTGTCTGTCTCTCTTCCTGTGTGTGTGTGTGTGCGTGTGTGCGTGTGTGTGTAAAATTGCTCTAGCCTTTTCCTAGATATCAATATCCCCTAAATAAACCTTACAAATTATAATTTCTCCCTAAACTCAATAATTCATAATTTGTCTTTCTTGAGCCCATTTTCTCAATTCTTTGTTAATATAGGATAAGGATCCAAAACTGAGCCCCAAATCCTGCATCGTGACTGCGCAGGAGAGGACTTTTATCATGGCCACAGTACAGTAGTAGGATTTTGAGGTTGTCCTGACTTAGCCAGAACCACTTCAGCTAGGTGGGAAAGTTCTTCGGGCTCCCTCAAGTCACATTAAGGGCCTTCCTGGTTGGCCACAGATGAAGAGGGCTGTGCAGAGTTGGTTTTGTTTGTCCCAAATTTGAGTACCTGAGTTCATCTTTAACATTAAAAAAATAAGAGTAATGATAGGTGCATATAGTTTAGATGCAGGTGGCCTGACCGTGTTTTTTATTCCTTTTTGTCAAAACAACATGGCTTTTAATATAACATGTATTTTTTAAATCTAAAACTGTGCCTGTATTTAAACCTTCTAAACTGAAAATATACTTTATAGTGATGATTTTCCTCTCTTTTTCTTGATGGTCTTTTTTTGTATTATTTTATTATTCTCATTATTGTTGTTATAAAATTGAGAAATTATACATTTAGAAAGCAGTTTTAGAAGCAGGAATTAAATTTGGCATATGAACCCTTGGCTATTGTTGTAGTTAAGTATGAGCAAGCATAAAACCAAACTCAGAGGGATGAATTACTTCAAACTTTTTGCTTAGCAATTTAGCATTATCTTAAAATACATCTATGAACATGTATACACTTTGAAGTTAGAACATATGCTGGGCATGGTGGCACATGCCTTTAGTCCCAGCACTTTGGAGGCAGAGGTAAGAGGATCACTGTGAGTTTGAGGCCAGCCTATGACTATGTAATGAATTCCCATGACCCTACCTCATTAAAAAAAAGAAAGAAAGAAAGAGAGAGAAAGAAAAAGAAAAAGAAAATCAGGGATTGAATAGATGGCTTAGCTGTTAAGATGCTTGCAGGCAAAGGAAAAGGACCCAGGTTCAGTTCCCCAGTACCCATGTAAAGCTGGATGCACAAGGTGGTACATGCATCTGGAGTTCATTTGCAGTGGCTAGAGGCCCTTGTGTAATGGCCCAAAATTTAGTTATACACAGGGACAGACTACATGAAACATGAACACATTACAGCATGACAAGTGGCTGGCAACCTTAGACATGACAACATACTAAAGGGATGTCTTTTATTTAAGATTTTAGTTATGCTTTAACTTGAAGAAGATTTGAACCAATTAGATAGTTTTCAGTTTATGAGTACTCACTTATAAGCCAATGTTACCATATCAAAAATGTAGAGTATTTATACTTTTAGCCACAAAGACCACTGCAAAGACCAAATGGATTCTCTAGCTTTTGTAATTTAGCAGTTTTAAAACCAAAATGTTAACCTGTTTGTTTTCTTTATAGCACTAAGTAATCTTAAAGACAGGGCAGCAGCTATTAGCAGTTTGAATTATAAGTGGCATTTTTCTTTGGCTATGGGAAGACTCTTAGCATAGGAGAGAGACTTGTATGCCCTTAGGGAAGGTGTGTACCATGGAATTGACTGGCAGGTCACTTTATCTTCACCTGGCACCATAAAGAACAAACCATGTAGCCAGTATTCATGACTGGTAAATATCGGCCTATTCAGGGAGAATAGAGTCCCCATATTACCATGTGGCTATTGATCATAGGCATATTCTCCTGTTTTAAAACGTGTTTTTTGAAATATTTATTTATTAGAGATTGAGAGGCAGATAGAGAGTATGGGCATGCCATGGCTTCAAGCCACTGCAGATGAACTCCAGGTGCATGTTCCACCTTGTGCATCTGGCTTGCGTGGGTACTGGAGAATCAAACCTGGATCCTTAGGCTTCACAGGCAAGCACCTTTACCACTAAGCCATCACGCCATCCCTAAAACATGTTTTAATGGTTACCTGTCTACCTCTGTAGGTAAGTATATTATGTACTCAAGCATGTTAATTATTTAAAGACAGTGGAAAGAGATAGTCATTGTTTTAATCTTTGGATTTAAATTTAAGCTTAGAGTATTATTTTTTCCTTTTATCCCCCAGGTGAGGGCAATTGTTTGTGAGGGAGAGGTTAAAATCTTTTTTTTTTTTTTTTTTTTTTTTGGTTTTTCGAGGTAGGGTCTCACTCTAGCCCAGGCTGACCTGGAATTCACTATGGAGTCTCAGGGTGGCCTCGAACTCACGGCGATCCTCCTACCTCTGCCTCCCGAGTGCTGGGATTAAAGGCGTGCGCCACCACGCCCGGCGTAGAGAGAGAGGTTAAAATCTTGAGGCAGGAGACTCATGTTCTGAGGGCCAGTCTAAGCCATAAGGACTTCTTGTGAAATTAAAATCAAGACAGTGACTTATCAAATAAAATCTCAGTTAAGATTATTTAATTATACATATCCTTTTTGTTTAAAAATTATTGTGATTCAAAGGAATCTGGACTAACTGGTTTTATTTATATGCCTAGCAAGTCAATTTGATAATATATAAGCATAATAAAAATATTAATGCATGTAGATGATATACAGATATATATAATTATATCAAGAGATAGATTAAATAAAACCACAAATTCCATATTTTTTTTAGCTCTATCATTGTTAGTTTCTATATATTATTAGTATGGCTAATTTATTTTTATTTTTATTTTTTTTGGTTTTTCGGGGTAGAGTCTCACTTTAGCCCAGGCTGACCTGGAATTCACTATGTCATCTCAGGGTGGCCTCAAACTCACAGCGATCCTCCTACCTCTGCCTCCCAAATGCTGGGATTAAAGGCATGTGCCACCACACCTGGCCAGTATGGCTGATTTTTAATCTTAGATCTATACCTTCAAAAGATATGACTTAATAGAAATAAAACAGAAAATTTAGATCTTAAAAACAGAGTCTTTAGAGCAGGAGAGATGGCTTAGCAGTAAAAGCCTAAGAACCCAAGTTCTATTCCCCAGTACCCACGTAAGCCAGATGCACAGGGTGGCACAATGTCACGGCTGTAGGCCCTGGCATGCCTGTTCTCTCTCTCTCTCTCTCTCTCTCTCTCTCTGCCTCTTTTTCTCTCTTTCTTTCAAATAAATAAAATATTTTTTAAAAAACAGAGCCTTTAAAGTGACCTTTTTTTTTTCAAGGTAGGGTCTCAGTGTATCCCAAGCTGACCTGGAACTCAGTCTGTATTTCCAGCATGGCCCAGAACTCACATTGATCCTTCTACTTCTGCATTCTGAGTGCTGGGATTAAAGGTGTGCATCACCACCCCTGGCTAAAGTGATTTTTAAAAATTTGAATAAGTTAAAAAAAAAACCTTAAACTATGTTGGGGGGGGGAGAACACAGGCAATAATTTTTATAATCTTAATATCATATATATATATAAGAACTAACAACATAGCCCTCTTTTATTCACACGAATAGGCCTGTCTAGATTCTGAATGCCATTCCCTTTTTCTGGAATTGTATCTTCTGTAATCTCCACTGTGGAAAGGAAGTTTCACATAAAGATTCCAACAAACTATATTTAGTAGTTGTACATCAATCCTGAAAAGGGAATCCATTGTAATGAATCTAATTAGAGTAACATTAGTGTATATTATTTGGAGGTATTTTTATATTTGATTTTTACTGCCTATGACCATTGAAAAATGTAATAAATTGTTTCAAAATCTATGCATCCAATGTTAACCTCTATAGCCTAATGAAATGTCTGTCTTAAGATCCCTAATGAGCATTATATCACCCAAACAAGACTTTATTTATTTATTTATTTTGGTTTTCCAAGGTAGGGTCTCACTCTAGCCCAGGCTGACCTGAAATTCACTATGTAGTCTCAGGCTGGCCTCGAACTCACAGCAGTCCTCCATCTGCCTCCCTAGTGCTAGAATTAAAGGCTTGTGTCACCATGCATGGCAACAAGCAGCATTTAAGGTTTCATAAAACATTAGTAAATCCAAAGCCGGGCGTGGTGGCGCACGCCTTTAATCCCAGCACTCGGGAGGCAGAGGTAGGAGGATCTGTGTGAGTTTGAGGCCACCCTGAGAAGACATAGTGAATTCCAGGTCAGCCTGGGCTACAGTGAGACCCTACCTCGAAATACCAGAAAAAAAATTTAGTAAATCCAAAAATAGCAATCTTACAGATTTTCAAGTTGAGTTTATAAATATGTACCTATAAGGCCTTTTACTATGTCATCAAAACATTCACATTCACACTTTAAGCTGGTGTGTTGGTTGGATTCAGGTGTGCTCCATAAACTTGCATGTTCTGACTGCTAGGTTGAAGCCCCTTAGTATATGCCTTCTGATCTGTGGGTAATTACTGCTGCATGTTACCCTGGCTGGAAAGTCCTGACAATGCAGAAAATCCCCCGTTACTTATAGTCCCGCTATGGAGCCCCCTTTATGTCTCAGTTTCCTTGACTTGCAGGTCCAAGGTCCCTGTCTGGCCGTCACTTGTTGGCACCACCCTGCGATACCTGGAAGGAAGCAAAATGACTGCACAACACACAAGATAGAGGGCCAGTCACCCCCACTGGAGTGAAGCCCTGGCTTTACTTTACTTGCAGCTTTTATTGAGAATTTAAGGCAATAAAAGTTTTGTGGAGTTTAGGTCAAAATGAAAAATGTTTATTATTTTCGGCATAAGGTAAATCATGAGTTGTAGACTTAAATGTTTTCTTTTGGAACATACTTATTGCATAAGGAAAATTTTTGTAGAAGCTCAGTTCCTTATGTCCTAGGAGTATATAGTTTTCTGTGTCTCCAGGTTTAACCTGTACAAAAATTAACCTGCTGTAGATGAGCATGATATCCACAAGACTGCATAATAGGAGGTAAAAAAATATGACATCAAAATAGAGGAGAGACTAGTTGGAAAGAAGCAAGAGATTCAGTGGAGAGGATTGTGGGGGGCGGGGGAATATGACAATGGTATGCTGTCTATAGGTATGAAAATTGTCAATAAAAAGTTAAAAAGAAAGGTCAAGGCGTAGTCAGTATGTGTGAACAAAACTAGTATCAGTGAATGGAAGAATTCAGGAAGTTTTCTTAGCATTAGGGGAATAATATTGGCTTAGTGTTTAATGTAGACTATTATGCTCTGGTGTCTTCTTGGTTTCATTAAAGCATCTGATTGGTGTGTAACTGAGCAGAAACTAAACTAAGAATGCATAGTCAACCTAATTCTCAATAATTGCACATTTTTGGGCCGGAGAGATCGCTTAGTGGTTAAGGCATTTGCCTGCAAAGCCAAAAGATCCTGGTTTGACTCTCCAGGACCCACGTAAACCAGATGCACAAGGGGGACATGCATCTGGAGTTCGTTTGCAGTGGCTAGAGGCCATGGCATGCCCATTGTCTGTCTGTCTGTCTCTCTCTCTCTGCGTCTCTTTCTCTCAAATAAATATTATATATGTGTGTGTGTGTGTGTGTGTGTGTATACACATATATATGTGCATATGTGTATATATATACATATATACATATATATATATATATATGTATATATATATAATTGCACATTTTGTCTTTTTGGTTTTTTGAAGTAGGGTCTCACTCTAACCTGGGATGATCTGGAATTCACTATGTAGTCTCACAGTGGCCTCAAACTCACAGCAATCCACCTACCTTTGTCTCCTGAGTGCTGTTATTAAAGGCATGTGCCACACACCTGGATTAATAATTGCACACTTTGGTTAGGGAGTTACTTGAAGGCCAAGTTTCAGAAGTATTTATTATTAACCAGGTAACAAATGGTAAGGGCTGAAGGGGCTCTTTATCATAGCCAAATAATTCCCCTTGTTATAAGCTTCTTCCTGGCCAGCTTTCTCTTGGCTCCATCATAGACATGAAGAACAAGAGCATTCCTCTTGGTCCTGGACAGGAGGTACCAGTCATGTGCTATTGCAAGAAAGAACGGACCCCAGAGCCCCAGCATTATAACCCTTTTATTTCACTAGCTTTTTGGTTTAACTAACAATCTGATCACTTAGCATTCACGGATTTTGTGGAGTGCAGGGGTTGGGAAGAGAAGTGTCTTACTCTGTCCCAAGCTAACCTGGATCTCAGTCTGTAGCCCAGGCTGGCTTCAAACTAATTTTGTTCCTTTTGCTGCTTACACAACCTCCTGAGTACTGAGATTAAAGGCAAAAAGCATCACACCTGGCTCAGTATTCACCATTCTAACAAATATAAAGACAGACTGAGAGCCGGGCGTGGTGGCGCACGCCTTTAATCCCAGCACTCGGGAGGCAGAGGTAGGAGGATCGCCGTGAGTTCGAGGCCACCCTGAGACTCCATAGTGAATTCCAGGTCAGCATGGGCTAGAGTGAGACCCTACCTCGAAAAACCAAAAAACTAAATAAATAAATAAAGACAGACTGAGGAATTAGTGGTTAATTTCTAAAACTTTAGAGCATCATAATATTCTGAATGGTCTATGTATTAGAGTGTACAAGAAATTTGGTACAGCACATTAGTGTGCAATGTTGCAGACTATTTGTTGAGGTGTCTTATAGACCCTTTATGTGGAATATATATTATATGCAGTTTACTCTGCAGTCTAAGCTGGATAAGTTAGTTTCAGAATTTTAGTATTCACAACTGATAGTTATTTTGTGTGGAGACGATACCCCTAATCTTCCTTTGCAGGGTACAGAAGTCAACTGAATATAAATGTGATTAATCAGCTATTGGTTTGAAACAGCCTACATACACACAAACTTATGTTTACACACACACACACACACACTCATTTGACATACAATTTTAATTTAATCAAGTAAACTTTTCTGTAAAATGCTGTCCCCACTGACCTCAGAACTAAAGCAGATTGGTGTTTCCATACCACATGGACTAAGAAGTGATGACCCTGGATGAGCTCCATCTTTCTGTCCCTTAGTGCCTTCACTCACAAACTATAGATTGTAGTACAGTCGTGCCCTAGTAGTCATGGTCAATAGGTAACCAACCTGTACATGGTGGTAAACATTTTGTAATATGCTTCATACTTGTTCTAATGCAGGGATACTCAGACAAGTGTCTTCAACCTTCACTTATGCACACACTTTTGATGCAGTGAAATATATGAAGTGTCTGCTTCCAGTCCCAAAACAGGACTTTGGTCTTCCCAATGTGTCTCAAAAAAACATTGCTCTTAATCTCAAGCTCCCTGACAGTGGCCCAAATCACGAAGCCACAGGCTTAATGAATGTGCCTCATGTTGTCTAGGTTCCTTGCAGCTTCAAGGCTGTTAGAATCCCAACCAAAGGTTTTACATTTTTCATAGAGAATAACGGTTTGCAACTGTTATGACCAAATGTGGGGCCTCTGCTTTATGGAAAGCTGAGGACCTTTTCCTAGCATAGGTGTTTGTCAGGGTTAGTCTTTAGTTGACTTTCTGCTGTATAAAGCTCACTCCATGTATTCCAACATTTATGTAGTTTAGAACGACTTTGTGGAGAGGCAGGAAAGAGACAGATGGAGGGGTAGGGGGCAGATAAACAAATCAATTAAACCAAAAGGTTTTTGCTTCTTTGTTTTGCCCTATGTGAAAAAAAATTTAGTAGCCTAGGAAAACCCCATGAGTCTCCTACTCTTTTGCTCACAAGGAAGCTGCAGCTTGGAGCTCCAGCACCGCTAGAAGAGGCAAGGGAGAAAATGGGGCAGAATGCCCTAGCAGCTATAGGAGGGGTTTCATTGTGTCTTGATGCTTTCTTGATATTAAAATATAGGTATTGGGCTGGCCGTGGTGGCACACGCCTTTAATCCCAGCACTAGGGAGGCAGAGGTAAGAGGATCGCCGTGAGTTTGAGACCACCCTGAGAATACAGAGTGAATTCCAGGTCAGCCTGAGCTAGAGTGAGACCCTACCTCGTAAAACTAATACACACACACACACATATACATACACACACACATACACATATATATGTATTTATGAAATTGGGCATAAAGCATCCTTCACTTGGGAACTTGGTATTTTTATTTATCGTAAACATTTTCCCAAAATATCACCGAGAAATCTGACCCCCTGTCACATACCATTACAGGCCACCTGAAAGTTCACAAAGAATTGTCCTGACAGTATGTTGAGCTTTTTAGATTTTCATACTGTTTGCTTTTTTCTCTTTTGATGTGGGACTTGTGTTTTCTATATTTTTTAATCTTCTCTAGTAAACTGAAGGTATGTGTTAAAGTTTCACTTCTGCTAGTATTTTTGTTTTGTCATACTAAAATTTTATTTTCTGTTCCATGTAATTATTTCTCCATCCTTATGGAGGTGAGAACATGAACATTGCTTTCCTTTGATTTTTTCTTACCCATCACTTTATTTTAGTTGTTGTTGATACTTGTATGCACACCACTCTGTATATGTGCATGCGTGTGTGCATGTATATTTTAGAAAATAAAGAATAGAAGGGGTAGTGGCAATACTAGGTTAGTGGGGATGAGAACATTTAAATAGGGAGTGATAATGCAACATAGTCCGTGCTTAAAATGAATTTAAAGGGGACCTAAGACACTCTTTAACAACTTGCTTTTCAGAAACTAGTTTATGCAGTTTTATTGTGTCTTTTAATCATATTTAAAATAACTTTTAGATCAAACGTGTGGTTTATTTCACCAATCTTTGACAACATGAATTCTTTCATTTGTAAATTCTTGACAGGCTGGTGGTATGTAAGTGATTTTTCAAGAGTAATTTGAAGTGAATTTTGTCTTTGTATACTCTAGAATACCTCTTTTTAGTGTCACAGGGCAAGGATAACCTGAGAAGTACAAAATTGTTGCATTATCTCCTTTTCTCCTCCTAGATATGTCCTATGGCCAGCCTGAGTTTTGTTTCTTAATAATTTACTCCTTCTGTTTCTTACATATATTTTTATAGTATTTTTATAATACATCTTTTTATTTATTTGCAAGCAGAGAAAGAGGGCTGAAGAGATGGCTTAACTGTTAAGGTGCTTGCCTGCAAAGCCAAAGGATCTAGGTTTGATTCTCCACCACCCATGAAAACCAGTTGCACAAGGTGGCACAGGCGTCTAGAGTTCATTTGCAGTAGCTGGAGGCCCTGGTGTGCCCATTCTCTACATATATATCTGCCTCTCCCCCCCCCCCTCTCAAATAAATAAATAAAACTAAAAAATTAAGTGGAAAAGAGGTAGAGAATACAAATGAACTCCAGGTGCATGCACTATTTGTGCATCTGGCTTTATATGGGTACTGGGAATTTGAGCTCGGGCCATCAGGCTTTGCAACCAAGAGCCTTTATCACTGAGCCATTTTTCTAGCCCTGCTTACATACCCCCCCATACACACACACACACACATATATACATACATACATACATATACATTTTGGTTTTTCAAGGTAGGGTCTTGCTATAGCCCAGGCTGGAATTCACTATGTAATCTCAGGCTGGCCTCGAACTCACAGTGATCCTCCTACCTTTGCCTCCCAAGAGTTGGGATTAAAGGTTTGTGCCACCATGCCCAGCTGCTTACATGTTTTTAAACTCATTTCTTTGTCATTAAAGTTCAACAAATCCCCAAAGACATGTATTTAGACATTGGTTTCTTCCTCAATTTTATTATGTTATTTTGTGGTAAACTTTCCAATCTGTATACTGCTCTCTTTCCACTGCTCAAGTTTTTTTTTCTATTGTACTTCTTTTCTGTGCTGTTTCTTCTTCATAATTCTAATCATCTATAAATCATAATAGCTGTTTGCTTTCTATTACATGTGATCTTTCTGTCCTTTCTTCTGCTTTTCCAGTAGAAGCATCTTAACCAAATTGCTTAATCTCCTGGGTTTTTAAAATGTTCAATTTTGACTCTGTGCTTCACTGCATAATATGATTGTAATTTTAATTTTAAGTTTTTACCTCTTAATCATTTTATGTATTATTTATTCCATTTTAAAATTCTATGCAGCCAGGCTAGAGAGATGGCTTAGCAGTTAAGGTGCTTGCTGGCAAAGCCAAAGGACCCAGGTTTAGTTCTCCAGTACCCACGTAAAGCCAGATGCACAAGGTGGTGCATGCTTCTGGAGTTTCTCTGCGGTGTCTAGAGGCCCGGGCATGCCTATTCTCTCTCTGTCTTTCTCTGCCTCTCTTAAATAATAAATCAAATTTTTTGTTTCAGATTCGATACAGCCAATATTTGTTGTGTATGTGTGGTGGGGATGTTAAGACAGAGCCTTGTGTAGCCCAGGCTGGCCTTAAGCTCCCTATGTAGCTGAGAATAATCTTGAACTTTGAGCCTCTTGCTTCTACCTCCTGAGTGCTGGGATTGCAGGCATGTGCCATACCAGACCCTGAGCTTACTGCATTTTAGGCAAGCATTCTAATGAGTGAGTTGAAAATGAGCAAGTACTCATTAAATGCTCACATATGCCCACCCAGGCATGCCTTCTGACTTCCTGTCTGCTCCCTTCACTATCTTTGCCATTATTCCCAATTTATGGGGAAGCCATCTAAGGAAATAATCACATGGCTGCACAAAGGGATATGTTTTAAAAAATTGTTGCAATATTGATCAATGACAAAAATTTGGAGCAAGTAGATTAATCAGTCATAATTAGATTTATTAATCTGATTGAATTATGATATGAGTTTCATAGAGGTTTAATACAGATTGAGTTAATATTTATAAAGTACTTAGAACAATGTTTAGTACATGTTAATCCTGTGATTTCTTTTTTTTTTTTTTTTTGAAATATTAGAGAGAGAGAGAGAGAGAATGAATGGGTACACCAGGGCCTCTAGCCACTACAAACAAACTACAGATGCATGTGCCATCTTGTGCATCTGGCTTTATGTGGATACTGGGGAATCAAACCTAGGTCCTATGGCTTTGCTGGCAAGTACCTTAACCACTAAGCAATCTTTCCAGCCCCTTAATCACTGTGATTTTTAAAAGTGGTATGGGGTTAATGTGCTACCGCTGAATATCCTTTGAGACATGCCGATGTGAGACTGTTGCTACTTTCACCAAAGCCCAAGACACTGGACAGAGCCTTTGGCTGCTTTTCTAGTACAGAAAACCTGAATTTTCCACTTGATAGAATGAGCATGTCAAAAGAAATTACATAGAGACCAAAGAGTCTCTGACCTTCGGCAAGAGAGTTTTGCAGTCATTCTGGTTCTAAAATATTTATTGAAGTGCTAGTTTTACTTGTTATTTTATTCATAATAAATAATGACTTTATATATGTTAGGTCTGTAGTCCAGCCTCTTAGAAGAGACTCTCATTCATTTTCCTATTACCACAATGACACTATGCTATACCGTGCAATGGCAGAGCTAAAGATCTACAGCAGAGAGTGAACTACAGCTTGCAAAGCTGGAGCAGTCACTGTCTAGTCCATTCTAGGAAAAGAAATGAAAGGCTCTCTCTGTGATTCTCTAGAATCAAATATAAGAACAGCAAAGCATTTAATAGCTTTTAAGGGAAAAGAGTCAAGTTGCTAGCCAACATATCTATATTTTAAAATAAAAGGATAGGTGTTATTTAAAGTACTAATAGAAAGCGTTAATGATTTTTTATTTTTTATTTTTTTATTTTTTTTTTATTTTTATTTTATTTATTTTTTTTTTTTATTTTTGGTTTTTCGAGGTAGGGTCTCACTCTAGCCCAGGCTGACCTGGAATTCACTATGGAGTCTCAGGGTGGCCTCGAACTCACGGTGATCCTCCTACCTCTGCCTCCCGAGTGCTGGGATTAAAGGCGTGCGCCACCACGCCCGGCACGTTAATGATTTTTAAAGCATATTTAAATTTGTATAACTTTTGAGAGACATTTTTAAGGTTTAAAAATATTAGTATTATAGGTATATATTTTGTGGTCGTTTTTTGTTTTGTTTTGTTTTGTTTTGAGGTAGGTTCTTACTCTAGCTCAGGCTGACCTGGAATTCACTGTGTAGTCTCAGGGTGGCCTCGAAGTCATGGCGATCCTCCTACCTCTACCTCCTGAGTGCTGGGATTAAAGGCAGGCGCCACCATGCCTGGCTGTTTTTGTGTTTTTTATGTGTGTGTATGTATACTCATATATGTGTGTGTATGCATGTGGAGACCAGAGGTTAACATTGGGTATTCTCCTCTCTCTCTCTCTCTCTCTCTCTCTCTCTCTCTGTTGGTTTGTTTTGAGGTTGGGTCTTGTTCTAGCACAGGCTGACCTGGAATTCACTGTGTACTTTCAGGGTGGCCTCAAACTCAACAGCATTCCTCCTCCCAAGTGCTGGGATTAAAGGCACGTGTCACCACACCCAGCCTAAGTCTCTTTCTACCTTATTCTTTGAAATAGGGTCTTTCACTGAACCTACAGTTTACCAGCTTAGAGTAGAGTAGTCAGCATGTCCTGAGGAAACCCCATGTGTTGCTTCAGCTTTGGGGTTATAAGTGGGTGCCACCACACCCAGCATTTTCCTTTTTAGTTATTCATTTGCAAGCAGAGAGAAACAGAGAGAGAGATCAGAAAAAGAATGAGATTGGGTGTACCAGGGCCTCTAGCCACTATAAACAAACTCCAGTTGTATACACCACTTTGTCCATCTGGCTTTACATGAATACTGGGGAATCAAACTCATGTCATTAGGTTTTGCAGGCAAGCACCTTAACCTCTGTGCCATCTTTCCAGCCCAACACCCAGCATTTTTTACATGGGTTCTGGGAATCCAAACTCAAGTCCTCATGCCTGAGTGGCAAGCACTTTAGCAGCTGAGGTATCTCCCCAGCCTCTATAAATATTTTTTAAGTATTTGAAAATAAAGAACTTGAGACAGGACTGGAGAAGATGGTTCAGCAGTTAAAGCACTTGCCTACAAAGCCAGACTACTAGGGTTCAATTCCCTACTACCCATGTAAAGCCAGATGCTCAAAGAGTCACATGCATCTGGAGTTTGTTTGTAGCAGTTGGAGGCCCTGGCATGCCCATTCTGTCTCTTTTCTCTCTCTTTCTCTCTGCTTGCAAATAAATAAATAAAAATATTTTAAGAACTTGATTTTAAATACCTAATTTTATAAATCAAAAGAAGAAATGTTTAGTAAATAGATCCTTGCTTATTCTTAGCCCTGATAATTATTTTTTAAATATTTTAAAAAATAAATTGAAAGCATTCACACATATTCTAAATAATTAGCAAAAGCAAAGTGAAATAAAATGTCTGTGTCAGCCATGAGCAAAAGCAAAGCAAAAAAAAAAAAAAAAAAGAACACTGAAGAACATAAGGCAGAAAGTACCAGATCAGACAAGACCAGACATATTCTTATTATGATAATACACATAAGTAAATTGTGTCCATACTAAGCAGAAGGAAAACATCTAAGTTTTTAAAAGTGGGTGTGGCCATGCACACCTGTAATCACAGCACCCTGTAAACTGAGTCAAGAGAATCGTGAATTTGAAGCCATCCTGAACTACATAGCAACTCTATCTCAAGCCCCCCAACACATCAAAAAGTTTGACAAAAGAAAAGAAAATGTGATTCTGAGATGTTAGAAGGCAAAAGGCAAGAACATTAAAGCTAATTCAGTTTAAAGGGAAGCAGAAGCTATAGCATTAGATGTAGATGGTCACATTAGGAGCCAGCACACCAATTTGTACTTATTGTACTTCAGTGGATTGCACTGGATATGTCAATGAGTTACTGATTAAGCAAGATCACCCAGACCAGTCATTGTGAAACAGACACCCTCTGGAGGATGTAGTCTTAGCTTTTTTTAAAAAGAAAAAGTATTTATTTATTTGAAAGGAGAGAGAGAGGATAAAGAGAGAGAGAATGAGTGTGGGTGCATCAGTGCCTTTGCCACTGCAAACAAACTCCAGACGCATGTGCTGCTTTGTGTGTCTGGTGTTCTGTGGGTATTGGGAAATAGAACTCAGTCTGCCATGCTTTGAAAACAAGTGTCTTTAACCTCTGAGCCATCTCTCTAGCCCAGGTCTTAGCTTTTAGTTGTGTATCTGTGTAGGACTGGAAAAGACGAGTTGGTTACAAGCAGCAGGATATACTTAATTGAGAAAAGACAGATGTGATAGCTGTGTCCTTTTGCACATGTGCCTGTCTGATTCACACACCTTCAAACTAGAACCACACTAAGCAAACATATAGAGATGAGCAATTGTTTTGGAGTCTTAACAATCTGTCTCTGTGGAAGAACGGCGCTGAGAACAAGTGAGCAGAATGGCCTCAGTAAATATTCGTTGCTTATTCAGTTGTTAGGCCTTATCTCTGCATACAAATCAACTTTTCTTCATCTTTTATTTTATTTTTTTATTTTTATTTACTTATTTTTTGAGGTAGGGTCTCACTCTAGCCAAGGCTGACCTGGAATTCACTATGTAATCTCATGGTGGCCTCGAACTCACGGTGATCCACCTACCTCTGCCTCCCAAGAGCTGGAATTAAAGGCGTGCACCACCACGCCCGGCTTGTCTTTTAGTTTTGACCTCAGGACTCTTATGAAAGTTAAGGCTTATGAGCCGGGCGTGGTGGCGCACGCCTTTAATCCCAGCACTCGGGAGACAGAGGTAGGAGGATCGCCGTGAGTTCGAGGCCACCCTGAGACTCCATAGTGAATTCCAGGTCAGCCTGGGCTAGAGTGAAACCCTACCTCAAAAAACCAAAAAAAAAAAAAAAAAAAAGAAAGTTAAGGCTTATACTCTGTATTCCCTGAGTTCTGCTTCACTGGCTGAAGTCATGTTTTGTATATGTACATGTGTGATATGCTGTGACTAACAAGAGATTAAACAAAGGCAGTTTTTATAGGGTGGGAACAATTTTGCTTTCATTGGGATGATGATGCATGAACCTGCACATGAATATTTATAAACTGTGCTGCACACACATATGACCTGCAAAAACTAATAAAATCTAAGTAAGATCTCTGCATTTGTTCACATATCAGTGTCAGTTACTAGGTTTTGACATGTCCTGTGGTTTTTTGACTTCCTTTGAGTGTAGTTCAGAATAAAAAATACATTAAAAAGGGTAGCTACTATTCAGTAGAGGGACAACTGGCCAGATGGGCAGGTGTGGCATAAGCCAGCAGCTCTCAGGCTTGAGCTCAGTACTGAAAGAGCTTTATAAAAGGGGTGCGGGGGAGGGGAGGGCGTATCCTCTCACTACTGCCCATGTACCCAGTGAGTTGAGATCTCTAGAAATGGAACCAAGGAAGCTGAACTTTGACAAAATTGTTCAAAGTTGGACACATGGGTTTCTCAGTCAGGGGCAGCCTGGCCTATATGAACCTTGGCTGTGATTCTCAATCCCCCCCCCCACCACCACCGCTCTTTCTTGTTAGTCTGAACATCCTTCTGAATTCTGACAAGTGGTAACAACCATCCCTATTAGACTTCAGCGTTTTTTAAGAGTTTCCCTTCTTTTCTGAGTTTGATCACTGTTTTGGTGAGATTTCTATAGCCATTAATCATTTGCCACCTTACCCAGGAAGCAGGGTAGTCCTACTCTTCAGATGGGCTTGTCTTTACCTCATCCTCACGTGAATAGCACCCAATTCCAGGTCTCCCCAGTAGGACAAGAAATTATTTCTCTTGACCAATTTCTTACAATGATGTAAGATCCCATCCCCCCGCTCCCCGCCCCCCCCCCCCCCCCCCCCCACTGGCTAGTGAGTGGAAGGCAGCCAAGACAACCACGGTGAAAACGTCACTTAGGAAAACTCAACCCAAACCTGCCTGAAAGCTCCATCACTGAAGTTTTTGTTTATGAAATTTGGAAAAGCTCTCAGTTCTCAGCCACTGACATCCCTGATATACTGTTTCTCTGCTAAAAATTATCCGAAGATGTTTTTAGACATGAGCTGGTGAAAGCTAAAAGCTAGCTCTATTGAAAATGGAGGAGAAATTTAAAGAGTCCTGACGTTTGTGACTTATTCCATCAGACATCTTATCTTTGCAATAGCTACAGGTTCTTTTGCGCATATGGAAAATCAGTTGCAGAACAAAGAACATGACACATGATGCTACAAGAGTCCAATGTGCTACAGTGCAAAGAACACTGAATCAGTCATCAGGAAACACGAATGTTTACTCAACAGTGCCACTAACTAAAAATGAGCCCTTGGTCCAATGGCCCAGCTGCCCTGAACCTTACTCCCCATGTCTGTAAAAGCTGTTGTTATAGCACTCTCATACATCTATGAGCTGTAGAAGTTACAATATGTATAATTTCCTGGTCACCCCTCCAGAACGTCAAAATAGTGTGATTTTTATGACATATAGATAAAAAATTTAAAAATTCAGATTTTGCGTGTTTTTAAAGATTTTAATTTTAATGTAGTTTAAAATATATTAGTTAAAACACTTCACCTTTCCTTAGTAAAACTTATGTATTTAATTTATCTTAAGCTGGTGACATACAAAAGAAAGCACAGCTATTCCAGCTAATATTTTATCACATTTGGTTCACAGTTTGGAGGTTCACAGGCATTACCCTCACCCTCACAGCAGGTGACAGCACAGCTAAAGAGCACCTGTGACAGGAAGCCGGGCGGCTGTGCCACTTTGCCGCAACAACTGACTCAGGAGCATTTCTTTGATCATAATTACCTAAATAGATTTTGATATAAAGACTATACCCACCTAAGACACTGTTTCTAGGAATTTAAGTAAGAGTGAGAAGGTTTCTGGGTGAAATACGACACAACAGGAATCTTCTGTCTGGTAACATTAAGGATGGTCTTGATCTTACTGTGTCAGAGACTAACCAAATCCTATTGATGCTTCTTTCTATTTTGGGAAATTGTCTTTTAGTAATGTGCCTATTTCATCTAAATTTCCTAACATTTTGGATTAAAGTCATCCATAATCTTACTCTATTTTAAAATATCTTAAATCTATAGTTATATGCCCTTTCTTTACTCTTAATAGTGGGAATTTGTGCTCTCCTCTTTTTCATTGTTAATAAAGGTTTATCATTTTTACTTACCTTAAAGAACCATTTTAGGAGTTTGTTGATTCCACTGGACATTTAGATTCTGTTCATCTGGTTTTTGCTATCAGTAGTAGAGTTATTTGAATTTGTCTTGTCTTTTGTCTTTTTTTTTGGGGGGGGGTTTATTTTTATTTATTTGAGAGCAACAGACAGGGAGAGAAAGAGGTAGGCAGAGAGAGAGAGAATGGGTGTGCCAGGACCTCCAGCCGCTGCAAATGAAATCCAGACTCATGTACCACCTTGTGCATCTGGCTTACAATGGGTCCTGGGGAATCGAGCCTTGAACCATTGTCCTTAGGCTTCACAGGCAAGTGCTTAACCACGAAGCCATCTCTCCAGCCCTCCCCCCCCCCCCCCCCGCTTTTTTGACATAAGATCTCACTTTATCCCAGGCTAGAACTCTCTGTAGTCCTAGGCTGACCCCAGACTCATGGCTTGCGCCACCACACCTGGCTGAATTTGTGTTTTCTTGACATAGGATGTAGAGTATCTCTTAGTCAGATCATGTAGCATATGTATCTTTTTGGTGAGGTTTCTATTAAGATCTCTCCTTATTTTTTTGATTGAGTTGTCTTTTTTTAATTATTCAGTTTTAAGAGTTCATTGTACATTTCGGATAACAATCCTTTGTAAGATATGTCCTTTTAAAATATTTTTCCCACTTTGGGCCTTTTTTTCCCCCCTTCTTTTGAATGTATTTCACAGAACACAAATTTAATGTTGTTAATGTCCTGGTTATAAATTTTTTCATGGGTAATCCTTTTATTATTGTATATAAAATGTCATTGCCAAGTCCAAGAGGATCTAGATTTTCTTCTAGGAGGTTTTATCATTCTGCGTTTTACATTTAGAACTGTGATCCAGTTTAGTTTATTTTGTGGCATGTTTAAGTTTTGTCTATGTTCTTTTTTTTTTTGGTTTTACAAGGTAGGGTCTCACTCTGGTCCAGGCTGACCTGGAATTAACTATGTAGTTTCAGGGTGGCCTCAAACTCACGGCGCTCCTCCTACCTCTGCCTCCAGAGTGCTGGGATTAAAGGCGTGCGCCACCACGCCCGGCCTATGTTCTTTTTTTTTCTCAAAACCTGGATATCCAATTGTACTGGTACCATTTGTTAAAAACATCACCTTTGCTCCATTAATTTGTCAGTGATCACCTGGATATATTTGCATATTACTTCCTGGCTTTGTTTGTTTGTTTGTTTGTTTGTTTATTTTGGTTTTTCTCACTAGAGCCCAGGTTGACCATATATTCACTATGTAGTCTCACGCTGGCCTTAAACTCATAACGATCCTCCTACCTCTGCCTCCTAGTGCTGGGATTAAAGACATAGGCCACTACACTCCACCTTCCTAGCTTTTTACATTTTTCTTTTTTTAATATTTTATTTATTTATTTGAGAGAGAGAGAGGCAGATACAAAGAGAAAATGGGTGTGCCAGGGCCTTTAGCCACTGTAAATGAACTCCAGGCGCATATGACCCTTGTGCATCTGGCTTACGTGGGTCCTGGGGAATCGAACTGGGATCTTTAGGCTTTGGAGGCAAACACCTTAACCGCTAAGCCATCTCATCAGCCCACATTTTATTTTTTTCTGTTGATCTATTTGTCAGTTCTTTTGTCAGTGCCAAATTATAAGTTTATCATAAGTCTTGAAGCCAGATTCTGTCAGTCCTCTGACTGACGACCCCCCCCCTTCAAGTGTTGATTGGTTATTGTAGGCATTATGCCCTTCCATATAAACTTTAAAATCAGTTTGTCAGTATTCACCAAAAAAATCATTTTTGGATTTTGACTATGATTATATTGCATCTGTATGTCATCTGGAAATAACTGATATATTATTGAATCATCCTATCAATGAATATGAGAAATCTCATTTTTTTAGTTCTTTTAATTTTGTTCATTAGAATTTATACTATTCCTCATGTAGATCTTGTTCATATGTTATTAGATTTATACTTGTGTATTTCATTTTGAGGGATATTAATATAAATGGCATTGTATTTTTAACTTCAATCCCCAGTTGTTAATTCCTGTAATAATAAAGCAAATAAACGAAGTGTTAACTGTGAATTCTGCAGCCTTGGTATAATCACCTATTAGTTCCAGAATTTTTTTTTTGAAGTAGGGTCTCACTCTGGCTCAGGCTGGCCTGGAATTAACTATGTAGTCTCAGGGTAGCCTCAAATTCATGGTGGTCCTTCTACCTCTGCCTCCCGAGTGCTGGGAATAAAGGTGTGTGCCACCACACCCTGCTAATTCCAGAATATTTTTATTTTTGACTTTCTTTGTAGATAACTGTATCATGTATATAATAAAAAAAGAGTAACCCTTCCTTCCTAACTAGTATACATCTTATTTTCTTTTTATGCCCTATTGAATTAGCTATAATTTCCAGTAAAATGTTAAGAACAGTGGTGAGAAGGGATATTTTTGTTTTGTTCCTGGTCTTAAGTAGGAAAGCTTCTATTCTTGGCACTAAATACGTTAATTATTGTTATTTTTTAAATATTATTTATTAATTGAGTATGTGTTCCCTGTGTCATAATTTGCTGAGAGATTTTTTTAAATTTTGAATGAGTGTGAAATTCTGTCATTTTTTTGTCTAATTATATGATCATGTACTTTTTTTCCTTTAGCCTGTTGTTATGATAGATTACATTAGTTGATTTTCAAATTTTAACCTAGCTGGCCTGGTAGAGTAAGTTTGGAACCATTTCTTCTTCTGTGTTCTGAAAGAGATTATAGAAAACTGGAATAATTGCTTACTTAAACATTTGGTGAAGTTTACCAGGGAAACCATCTGGGCTTGATGTTTTTTGCTTTAGAAAATTGTGCGTTGCTCATTCAATTTCTGCTCCTAGAGTTAAAACTTTCAAATGTATGCTCCTGGAGCATTTAACTCCTAGTAGGTTTCTCAGTTCCTCAACTATATTCATATCCCTATTCTAGGTTTTGAGGAAGTTTCATTTATGATTCTGTGTACCTGTATTTATCTCTAGTTTGGCATGTGGAGGGGCAACTGTTTGTCTTGTGACCTTGCTTCTCTTAAAGATTAAAAAAAGTTGACTTTTCAGCTTTCTCGGGTTTTACTTGTTAGTGTCCGATGGTGACTTCCAGGCTTCTTACATTCAGATCTGAAGACTGGGATTTCTTTGAGCTGTCTTCTTGTTCTTGATCTCTAGTTTAACTCCACTTTGGTCAATATAAAAGACAGTATAAAAGAATGATTTATAGTCCTTTGAAATTTATTGAAACTTGCCTTTTGTTTTATTTTACGCCCAAGTTTGGTAAATGTCCTATGCGACCTTTAAAAGATTTCTCTGAAGTTGTTGTAATGTTCTATATATACTAATTAAATCATGCTTGCTAATTGCAATAGCAAATTTTTTTCTCCATGCAGTTTTGATTGTCATTCTTATTTTCTATTTATTTATTTAGTTAGTTTTTCAAGGTAGGATTTCTCTGTAGCCCAGCCTGACCTGGAATTCACTATGTAGTCTCAGGGTGGCCTTGAACTCACAGGAATCCTCCTACTTCTGCCTTCCAAGTACTGGAATTAAAGGTGTATGCCACCACACCTGGCTTGATTGTCATTCTAATTGTTCTTTCAGTTACCTAGACGTGTACATTTCTTCAATGGTGGCTATGGATTTTAAGTTTTTCTCCTGCTATTTGTTTGCTTTTCATACATTGAAGCTATGAGCTGCATACAAATTTAGGATTGTTTGAGCTTCCTCCTACCTCAATTTTTTTTTGTAGTATAGTTATTAGGTATGTTCATGGATGTTTATTTTATTGATACACATAATTTTAATTTACAAAAATATACTAAGTATATAAAATTATATAATGTGCATACATATAACAATATTCACACTTATTAATATGCTCAAAAAAGTTTATCTTCTGGTACAGTACTGAATGAACACTCCCAAACAAAAACTGGATTCCTATCTTTTTATTTTATTTACTTATTTGAGGCCTGCAAAGCCTAAGGACCCATGTGTGATTCCCCAGTAGCCACATAAGGCTGGATGTACAAGGTAGCACATGCATCTAGAGTTCATTTACAGTGGCTGGAGGGTCTAGTGTGCCCTTTCTCTCTCTTTTTCTCTCTCAAATAAATAAATAAAAATTTTAAAAAACTTACTGGGCTAGAGAGATGGCTTGATGCTTAAGGCACTTGCCTGCGAAGCCTAAGGACCCAGGTTCGATTCCTCAGGACCCATGTAGCCAGATGCACAGGTGGTACATGTGTCTGGAGTTCGTTTGCAGTGGCTGGAGGCTCTGTGCCCATTCTCTCTCTCTCTCTTCCTCCCTCTCTCTCTTCCTCCCTCTTTCTCTCTCTCTCTCTGTCTCTCTCTCTCTCACTGTCTCTCTCTCTCCTGCAAATAAATAAAATAAAATAAATTTTTAAAAATTACTGCTAACACTTACCTGGCAGGGGTGATGCGATGATCATGATGGTAGTTTTCCCAGGGCTAGGCTTATCCATTGCACTCTGGATGTGCTGACTCCTGCAGTTTCCCTAAATGAGGAAAACTCAATTGCATATTGTGTGGTAATGAGGACTGCTTTGCATTCTCCCCTGATTAGAAAACATATATTTGTACATATATTTCTAATAGCATAGGCTGCTGCTGCTGCTGCAGCTGAATTATCTGCTTTTGACATACCATTTTGTGCCCTTAATTATGAAAGGATATTTTCTTCAGATAAATAAATTGCCAATTATTTCTTTTTGCATTCCTAAGTTATTTTTATGCCTATCATTTCTGTCATTTTTCTTGCAGATATCAGTCTTATTGCTGCTGCTCTGAAGATTTGTGTATTTTATTTTTTAAAATATTTTTATTTATTTGAATCAGAGAGAAAGAGGGAGACAGATTGAGTATGGGTTCACCAGGGCTTCCTGCCACTGTAAACACACTTCAGACCCATGTGCCAGTTTTGCATCTGGCCTTATGGGGGTGCTGAGCAATTCATTCTGGGCTGTCAAGGTTTGCAAGCAATCGCCTTTAACAACACAGAACTCTCTCCCATCCTTATTTGTGTGTTGTAAAATGTTCTGTATTAGACTCTTGACAGCTTGGTTCTAATATGTCGGTGCATATATTTGTGTGTTTCTTGCATGAGTTTTAGCATACCTCTTGAATCTGTGTCTTGATGACTTGGACTAGTTTGGAAAACTTGTAGTTATTCTCTTTTCCTGGGTCCTCCTTGCAATTCAAAATACACTTATCTTTGTACTTACTTTCTTCACTGGATCCCATGCTTTTGCCCTTTTGCTTCAAGCTGAGTATTTGTTTCAGTCTAGATATTTTCCACTTAGCTGATCTCTTCAGCTGTATAAACTCTGCTCATCAGTCTGTCTGCAGTGCTCTTCATTTTAGCTGTCATCTCAGTTATCTTTTCATCACACTGATAAAACTACCTGACATAACCAGTTTCAGAGGCTTAGTTCGACACTTACTTGACCCCACCATTTTGAGCCTGGGGTGAAGCAGAGCAAAATGGCAGAGCAGCCATAGTAGAGGAGGGAAACAGAGAAACCAAAACTTGATGAGCTTCTTTCTTCAGCCAGGCCTTCCACTACCTCCCAGTACTGCCATCAGATTAGGACTCCATCAGTGAATTAACCAGGAATCAATCAATGGATTAATTTATAGCAACTGGGATCAAAGTCTTTTTAGTGTCACAGAGCACCTGTCAGTGTGCTTGTCCTGTAAACAGAAGATGCCTCTGCTCTATAGCCTGTACACTTTGTAGTTTCCTGAATAATTCTGTACATCCCAAGGCTAGCCCTGGAACACACCCAAAGTCGGGTTCCTTTCACACCATCCACAGCTTGAATTCCTAGAGCTGAGTTTGCATCCTGAGTCCTATAAAAAGTAAAATGTGAATTACCTGGGTCTTCACATCTTGCCTGTTGATTTGAGGGCCATGGTTCCATTTCTTTTGTATCATTCTTTTTGTTATCAAATTTTGACCTCAGACTGGGCCCTTTCACGCTCAGAGTTGCAGAGCCATTAACAAGATCAGCCATCAGTTGGACAGCAGTTTCATCCATGTTCAGCTGGCTTCATTGCTTTGGGCCTGAGGAGGCAGAGCATCACAGTAGAAGGAGGGTGAAGCAGAGGAGGCTGCAGAGAGAAAGAAGGGGACTGTGGAGTAAGGCTTATTACCCTCAAAGGTATGCTCACAGTGAACCACCTCTCTAGCCAGGGCCCACCTCTGTCCATTCAGCTATGAATTCATCAGTGGATTAATCCATTAATGCAGTTAGAGTCCTTGTGACTCAGTCAATTCCGAACTCTGAAGTAGGGCTACACTTTTAATAGAACAGTCAAATAGCAACAAATGGTTATAGAAATAGGGTAAGGAAATGAGGAAGAGGACAAACTAGTTAAGGAGGAAAATAGTCCTGTCTTTTCTGGGAAGGTGCAGAGGATTTCACGGATTTTGGGCCCCACATGTTTTTGCTCTTTTTATTGGTTTTTCCAGTCATTGTCATGGCAGATGGCAGCTGTCATCGTGCTTGAGGATGTGCCATCTGGTATACATGTACGATTATAATGAAGACAGAGGTTGGGGAGTCACTCTTGCAGTCATGTTAAGTCCAACCATCTTAGCTACCCTACCTGAAGAAGCCTTCCTAACCTCCAGCATCCTGTTTCAAAGATTAAGATCATGGAGAAGTTAAGAGTCATCTAGATAATATGAGTAGCACAGAATGTAGGCAGAGTAGCACTTTGACCCTTTACATGCCTGGCTTTCACACAGGCCCTAAGTCCAACATGCACCAGGAATAGCACTAGGCATTTTCATAAGGCTTACCTCCTTCATATAAAACAATCGGGTAGGGGTGACAGGTTCTGTTCCACTTGGAGGGATGAAGTCAGATGCTGAAGGTGCTCTTGAGCAATAGTTTGTATCCCACATCCTAACCTTGGACACACAGAGCCAAACTTCCACTTCAGTACTCTTCTTGGTGTCCCAATAATAGTAGCAAATAAGTGGTTGATTGTTAACTGAGGAGTAATTTTAAATTATTTCATTGTTATGATTTGATACTCCCTACCAATGTCATGACTAATCTCATACGATCTGTGTGGTGACTAGGGGTCTCTAGGTAAATGAAGAATGAGGAAGAGATTTTAATTCCTGCTTCCTTAAAAGGCAAGATTCTGTACTTAATGAAAGCATTTTTCTGATCTGATGCAGATAGTATATTTGCTGAATGCAATAAATATCTATTGAATACGTACTATGAGCTACATGTTGTGGGAAAATCATAAAAACAAACCTGCCCTTTCAAGAGATACTTGTGTATGTTTGTCTTTTGTCATGTCCCCTAACACATACACTGCTGAAGATAGAACATGCCAGGCACATGCTAGACAGGCATTCTATACATTTGTGTTAGTTACTTTTCTCCCACTGGTACAAAATACATGACAGAAGGAAGGAAACACTGATTTGGGCTCATGGTTTCAGGCGATTTCAGTGCATTGTGGTGAGATGAGCATGGTGGCTTGGTGTTCTCCAAGGCACAAGTTTAAAGCTGCCACTTCTTCACATGGCATCTAGGCAGAAACAGGATGGTGCTGTAACTCTCAGAGGCCCACCAAAGCGACCCATTTCTGTCTACCAGCTCCACCTTATAAAGTTCCACAACTTCCCAAAATAGCCCTGCCAACTGGGGACCCAAGTGTTCAAGTATATGAGCCTATCAGGGACAGTTAACATGCAGACCACACCACCACTGGACTCGCCTGATAATTTAGTGAAAGAATGTTCTGACATAATCGATCATACCTTCTCTAGTTAACACAAATGTGTTCCTCATTCACTCTGAAGCTACATTGCCAGGAAGCTAGTGGTTCTTCTGAGATGCTTTGGGAGAGATTCTGTGCAATAGTGGCAGAAATGCAAGAAATGGGACAAGACAAAAGGGCTGAGCTGAGAGATCTCTGGATGGTTGAGCTCAAATTTTACTCAACAGCATTTATACATCGTGTTTTATGTATTAGCCTTCCTCATAAAATTCATTTGGGGAAAGAAAACAGGCTCTACAATTAAAATCTAAATCAGCATATTTTGCAACATCAACAGAACATTTTGGCTTTATGTATGGGCATTCAGCCAAAGATTTTGTGCTCCTACAATAATCAGAAATTACCTCCTGATTTGAATAGCAGTATTGAAAGGATTCACCCACTTGAGAAAGGAAAGAGTTCTCTGAAGAAGGAATGGGTGAGTGTGATAGAGGTTGTTATTTGCCAAACTGGATTGACAGGACAGACTTGGCTGTCAGACTACACAGGCTCCTCAGCTAAGGGTACCAGGAAAGACTTTTACATAACCTGAGGCAAAGCCTCGCTCTAATCACTGTCTCAAAGTGAATCTCCAGTCAAGGTATAGCTACTAGTAAACTCATTTTCAATCTCTTCAAGTCAGTTTACAAAACGACTGAGTTAATACTGTGAAGAACTGTGTCATCTAGATTATATGGAGAGGAAAACAGCTAAAGTCTTGTATCCACAATTGAGATATTAGAATGTGGTATGAACTGCCTTTGAGCCAGTTTTGTTATTGGTAGTGAGGTCTTCCAAAATGCCACTGCAAAAGCTCAGGCCCCTATCACAGGTGGTCAGCTTGCTATGATGGCTGTTAAGTCCCTCAAAGCTCCAGAAGTCAGCTGTGCTGTCTCCTTGCCTTGTCTACCTTCTTGCCCCTAACCCTCTTCCTTTTCCATCCTGTTCCCTACTTCCTTTATAGTTACAGAAAGGTGAAGTTCTCTTTCTCTCTTTCTGTTATGTTTGAAGGTGAGAATTTAGGTCTGGACAGCCTGTTAAAAATATGAATTGTTACTATGAACTCTCAGTGGCCTTTTAGCTTTGCTGACAGAAATTTACTCCATGTAGACCCCCCCCCCAAAAAAAAACAGGTAAGGTCATTTGGAGTTGAAATAAGCATGCCATCGTTATATTTGAAAATGAAATTATAATTAGCCTGCTGATGGCTGTGAGGTGTTACCTTGAACTCTGTGTGGCCTCTTGGCACAGTGGCTGAACTTGTTTTATTAAATACCCAGAGACCTGAACAGGTGAAATCAGGATATGTCCAAGGCCAATTGTACTTTCTGGAAGAAGATTATCTCTCTCTCAGTGTCTATTGTAAGAAATTTGAGAGTTAATTGAGTGACACTAATCAGAAAATAAAGATGAGTTTTGTCCATCCATGTCTGTATGAAGCATAACATGTTAAAATTGCTAAGAAAAGTGATGGCACCTGCTGATCATGTACACTGATTCCTGATGCAAAGAGGTTTGGCCTGGTGGACTAAGAGTATTGTGGCTTAGATATCAGAAAGTTTCTAAGAACAGTGTAATTACTAGCTGAGTGCTATGAAATACCACCTGAACTCTAAGTGGTCCATTGACACATAAGTTGGACAGCTTTCTGGAACTGTTTCACAAGGAAGAATAGGACAAGCCATACAACAGTGAATGCAGCGTAGCTAGTCAAGGAGAGGACTGTTGTGGTATGAGCGGGTATGAGAGCCAGTTAGGTAGCTTTGTCAGGCAGGTAGAGTACTGGGCCCTGGAAAGTAAAGGCAGTAATGTCTGCCCTTGCAGTCTCCACTTTGCTAGAGATCAGAGAAGCTGGTTTCTCCTTTATCTCATGTTTGAAGGAGTTCCCTAGGTCTAGTTTTCCACAGACAACCTGAGTCCCTCCTAGAAGGGAGGTCCCCTTTCCTAGAATTTAAATCTACTCTTGACATTGTGGTTGGTCAAGTTCAGCCCCTACAGCGCAGACCAATCAGTCCTCACTCTGGCTCATCTGAGCCGGAAGGTGAAACCCATCACAGTAATATTATAAATAGATGTGTGCCAGGGGACAAGCCTCTCTCTTGGCTGCCTGTTTACCACTCTTGGACCTGCAGGATCATGCTGGGTGGGTTTTCCCTCCTTGGTTTAAGTGACTCTCACAGACATACCCAAAGATGTGCCTAATGTCCATGCTGTTTCCTAATCTCATCAAGTTGACAAACCATCACCATTGCCAAAGCGATCTTATAGAATAGAACTTTCACCATTAAAACTCTTAAATCTTCCTTGGGGAGACCAACTCTGCCCCTCAAGGGACCTTCTTCAGAAGATAATGTGTGAAGTAGGCAAGCTCACTCAAGAATGCAGGGATAGCAAGACATTCAAGATTTTAACCTTGGGCTGGACAGGTAGTTTAGCAGTTAAGGCACTTGCTTTCAAAGCTGAAGGAGCCAGGTTTGATTCCCCCAGGACCCACATAAGCCAGATGCACAAAGTGGCACATGCATCTGGAGTTCATTTGTAGTGGCAGAAGGCCCTGGCGTGCCCATTCTTTCTCTACCTGCCTTTCTCTCTCTCTCCCTCAAATAAATAATTAAATCTTTTTAGAAAAAGATTTTAACCTTATTCATAAATGGTAGAAACATTCACTGTGATCTTCACCTACTTAATTTAATCTTCTGAAAGAAGGCAGACCAGTGTACAGGAAGAACTTATCCCCACATGATATGTGATGATACATGAGGGGTCTACCTATCACGAGTCCAGGACAGCCCTAAGCCTTGCCTACTAGTGTCTTCTTAGAAGTCATGTACCCTCTCAGGTCACACCCTACTGCATTTCCTGGCATCTCCATGGTATACCTACACTGCTTTGTTGCTGTCCCCTGATTGTGATATAAGCAAGTATCTTCCTTTCAATAAGGCACTAGTCCTCTTATAAACAGTGACTGCCTTTTAAATTTGGGGTCAGATGTTTCCTCCCCTGAGAGTTCCTAGACACTGCACTCTTCCAAGTCTGTTACAACATCTCACATGATACTGTATCCATTTTCCTCAGTCTGTGAAGTATTTAAGATAAACACTGTTTATTATTTTTATATCCTTGTATACCTTGTCTCAGTTCCTGACACATCACGGTTATTCAGTAAGTGTTTGTTGAATAGACAAGTGAACAAACACCTTTTTTATGGAACTCAAAGGTAACCAGATGATTTCTAAAGAAAGAAATGCATAGAAATTCAAAGTTCCATATTGACATTTGAACTACTGGCTAAAGGGCTTGGGCATATGCTGTTTCTTGGCAGACTTTGAAATGTGTCTTAGCTATGGGTAACTGGGTTATGAGAAGCTCTTCGAGTTTGGGTAGAAATAACTATTGCCAGTATAATTGCCTGGAGCTACACTACAGAGTCAGTCAGGATATTAGTTAGCTTTCTTGTTGTTGTGACAAAAGTAATTTGAGGAAGGAAGGGTTTATTTCAACTTACAGTTTGAGGGTACAGTCCATCATGGTGGAGAAGGCTTGGCAGCAGGAGTATGAATGTTGCAGTCAGGTTCACATTGCTGGTAGAAACCACCCAACCACCCAGTCAGAACAGCTTGTGGGAAAAAACAGAGGTTTATTTTGGCTTATAGGATCTAGAGGAAGCTCCATGATGGCAGGGGAAAACGATGGCATGAGCAGAGGGTGGACATCATCCCCTGGCCAACATAAGGTGGACAATAGCAACACGGGAGTGTGCCAAACACTGGCATGGGGAAACTGGCTATAATACCCACAAGTCTGCCCCCAACAATGCACTGCCTCCAGGAGGCTTTAATTTCCAATTGCCACCAGCTGGGGAGACTAGCATTCAGAATACTTAAGTTTATGGGGGACACCTGAATCAAACCACCACAATGAAGCAGCTGATCACATTGTACTACTGTCAGGAAGAGAAAGGTATGAATGGTATTGTTTGGCTTGCTTTCTCCTTTGGGATACCCATGGGGTAGTGCCACCCACAGGACAGGGTGGGTCGCCTCATCTCAATTAACCTAATCTAGAAAATCCTCACAGGCTAGAGCCAATCAGATCGACAAGATTAGCCATCAGTCAGGAAGGGCAGTTTGATGGGGTCTAGGAGAGCAGAGGCTCCAATACATCTTACACTTTCTCATTAGTCCTCTTCCAAGGGTTCTGTTATAGTTGTGGCTGATCTTTAGGGGGAAAATAATCAGCTTTTTTAAAAAAAAATTTGAGAGTGAGAATTTGGCATACCAGTGCCTTAGCCACTGCAAACGAATTCCAGACATGTGTGCCACCTTGTGCACATGTCCACCTGTGTATGTATCACCTTGTGCATCTGGCTTACGTGGGTTCTGGGGAGTCGACTCTGGGTCATTAGGCTTCCCAGGCAAGTACCTTAACTGCTAAGCCATCTCTCCAGCCCTTAATCAGCTTTTTTTTTTTTTTTGTTTTGTTTATTTTGAGGTAGGGTCTCACTCTAGCCCAGGCTGACCTGGAATTCACTATGCAGTCTCAGGGTGGCCTCGAACTCACGGCGATCCTCCTACCTCTGCCTCCCGAGTGCTGGGATTAAAGGCGTGCGCCACCACGCCCAGCTTAATCAGCATTTTTATGTAGCTTGTACTTTAATCATTTTTCCCAAAACAACCTGTTATATTAGAAATTCGCATAAAGAACAGACATTACCATCTCATTCTCTCCTCCCACACTACAGCTCTTGAATGTGGTCTTGTCCTGCTGAGAGTTGCTATCCTTTCCATGTCCCCCTAAGCAAGTAGCAGAAGCAGTTGAGAAATAAATGGTGTGGACTGCCATTTATAGGAGAGGCAATACAAGGCAGCTGAAGTGAGTGGTGTGAGAGGTGATTCCAGGTCAGGCCAGGGTCAGGACGGTGTGGTGATGAGGACAGCACAGCTATCCCTGACTGTTCTCCTCTTGCCTGCACCCTGTGGGGTCTAACCTGTGTCTGTGACCTAAGGATATTCTGAATGAGTTACCACAATCAGGTTCCATTCATTTGTTCAACTGCAGTCTTTTCCATGGATGACTGGGAGGGAGAAACACAGGAAATGCATCTTTTTAAACTGGAAAAGGTGAGAAGCTAAATCCACAAGCTTTAGGCACTTATCCAAGGTGACCTCCTCCTAGCCTCCTGGCACCTTGGCTCACCTCCCTGTTCTTCCCAGCCAGCCAGAAGCTTGTCAGGTAGATTCTCTTTCTTACCTCCCTGATAAGGACCTTGCCACATCCAGACTCACATCCTGCTTCCCCTGTCCTGTCTGATAATGTACTAGGTGATAGATATTGCTGCTGAGGTATTCAGGGAAGTGAAGAGAGGGGAAGGGAAGGAAAAAGCAAAGGGGTCAAATGTAGAGTTCAGCTTTACCTCTAGGTGACCTTGGCAGCATGTGAAATGCAGGAGAAATTGCCAGGGCTTCCAACCCCCTCCCCCACGCAAGCAGTATTCTGACTTGGCTTTGCTGTAGATCACCTTTCAGAACTAGAGCAAAGTCAAGTTCACTGTGGACCACCATTTTGGTCTTGAGCTATAATGGGCTGTGTTGGCTGTGCATTACTGAAGTATGGATCAAGATCCACATGTGGCTTTTCCCCACAGTCACAGAGGCAAATGCACCTGAGACTGGCATCATACTTTCACTATTGCAACATTTTTCTTCTTATCCTTTACTTTTTTATTCCGTTTTTCTTTTTTTTTTTTCTTTTCTTTTCTTTATTAGTCAGCTTTGTATTCAGCAAATACAGTCAGTTTGGTACCATTATTAGGCTCATCCATGACCTACCCCCTCCCCTTGGCCCCTCCTTGTTGAGGTATACGGGTCATGCATTGTGGAGTTAGACCACAGTTATGGGTAAGCTAAATGTCTCTGCATATCGTTACCCAACATGTGGCTCTGACATTTTTTCCGCCCCCTCTTCCGCAAAATTTCCCTGAGCCATGTTGGGTTCATTTTTGGTCTGCTTCAGTGATGAGGTGTTGGGGGCCTCTGAGGCTCTGGCTGTCTGATTTGGTAGGAGTTGATTTTTCTCTGTGCTGATCTCCTTCCCCCTTGTGCTGGTATCCGGTTCATCAGGAAAACAGCCCCCTTGCTTGTTTCTCCAATTTTTCTTAGTTTCAGCCGGGGCACTTTTGAAGTATGATGGGGTGGCTCTCTCCTTAGGATCTACATCTATCTGAAAAAGAGAAGCAGATTCTCCAACGGAGAGTAAGTTAGCACCGGGACAAATGAGATAACCCTTTTTTTTTATATAGAGAATTTAATAGGTGTAGGCCCTCTTGTAGCCCACAATTGACGGTACCTTCATATTGGAGAGTGGGCTTATGTTTGGATATGGTTCTGACTTGTTTCCCAGCTCCAGCTATGGGTCCCATACCACTGACGGGATCAGTTAGCCAAATTAAGAGCAGTTGGTTCCCCACCATGGCTGTGTGCCACCACTGCACTTGTGTGGGCATCACAACAAATTATTTGCTGCTAAGTAGGTTAGACCATGCGTTGCTTCGACAGATATTGGTCATTTTCCCCCAGTCGCACATGTAGCACCTTCTGGCACTAGATGCGCTGACGGTCTGGGGACTGACTCTCTTCCAACTTCCAGCCATGCCATTCTAATTTGCATGTCAATCACATAAGGTGTCTTCAGCAGTAGGGTCTTACCACTAGCCTTTGGTGGGTCATCAAGTACTCTGACAGAAATCTGTCTGTCTTTTAGGAAACCTTGTAGGTCTCTCTGATCAAAAGCTCATCGTGGATGATAGCCCCATGCTGGTTCTGGGAGTTACAGGTCAGTGCCCACTAAGAAAATGAGGAAAAAGATATCTAATATACAAGAGTTAGAGATAAGAAAGGGGGGGGGAGAGGGGAAGTGAGGGAGGGAAGATGTAGAAGATTAAAGTTAGTCTTGATCTTACCCTCTCCAGTGTCTTGTGGTTCAGGTGTTCCCTGTAAGGGCCTGGTGAAGGATCAGCCATTTGGTCTGTCTTTTAGTAAGTAGAATATTATGGTACCATTGCCATTTGGGTCTAGATTTGTGTTTCCCACCCCTTTGATGCCCTCCCCTTCCTCCCCTCCCATCCTAGTGTCTAGTCTAGGAGATGCTTGCTGGGTATGTAAGGTATCTTGGGTAGATTCAGGTTAGGTGCTGTAGATGAGTGAGACTATGTGGCGATTTTTTTTCTGTGATTGGGTAAGTTCACTGAGAATGATCTGTTCCAGGTTCAACCATTTTTCCTCAAATTTCATTGTGTCATTTTTTCTTACTGCTGTATAGAATTCCATTGTGTAGATATACCACATCTTAGTTATCCATTCTTCTAGTGATGGACATCTGGGTTGATTCCAGCACTTAGCTATTACAAATTGAGCTGCTATAAACATGGTTGAGAAAATCTCTTTAGCCTGTAGTCTGAAGGTTTTAGGGTAGATGCCCAGTAAGGGAATAACTGGGTCTGTTGGTATCTCTATACTCAGCTTTTTCAGAAGGCTCCATATTGCTTTCCAAAGTGGTTGTACCATCCTACATTCCCACCAACAGTGGATGAGTGTTCCTACTTCTCCACATCCTCGCCAGCATTTATTTTTATTTGATTTTTTGATGCTTGCTATCCTTATTGGGGTAAGGTGGAATCTCATAGTTGTTTTAATTTGCATTTCTCTGATGATTAGAGATGATGAACATTTTCTTAAGTGTATGTTTGCCATTTCTATTTCTTCCTCTGTGAACTGCCTGTTCAGCTCGTTGCCCCATTTTGTGAGTAGGGTGTTTGACTTCTTAGTGTTTAGATTTTTGAGTTCTTTGTAGATTGTAGAGATTAGGCCTCTATCAGTTGGATAACCCGCAAATGTTTTCTCCCATTCTGTGGGTAATCTATTGGCTTTGCTTATTGTAGGCTTGTCTGTAAAGAAACTCTTCAGCTTCATGTGATCCCATTGGTTGAGTGACGGTTTAAGTTCATGAGCTACTGGGGTTTTGTTCAAGAAGTCTTTTTCCATTCCTATATCATGAAAAGTACTTCCTAAATTTTCTTCCAGTAGTATTCGAGTTTCTGGTCTTATATTGAGATCTTTGATCCATTTGGACTTGAGTGTAGTCCATGGTGAAATGTGTGGGTCAAGTTTCAGTTTCCTGCATATGGTTATCCAGTTTGTCCAGCACCATTTGTTGAAGATGCTGTCTTTTTTCCAGCCTATATTGTTTGGGCCTTTATCGAATATCAAGTAGCTATAGTTGCTTGACCCAAAGTCTGGCTCCTCAAGTCTATTCCATTGACCTATACTCCTGTTTTTATGCCAGTACCATGCTGTTTTTATAACTATGGCTTTGCAATATACCTTTAGATCAGGTATGGTGATGCCTCCAGAGGTATTTCTTTTGCTGAGGATATGTTTGGAAATGCGAGGCCTTCTGCCTTTCCATATGAAATTTGAGATCATTTTTTTCTATCTCTGTGAAGAACACTGTAGGGATTTTAATTGGAATTGCATTAAATCTGTATATTGCCTTTGGTAGGATTGTCATCTTCACAATGTTAATTCTGCCTACCCAGGAACATGGGAGGTCTTTCCATTTTCTCAAGTCGGCCTCAATTTCTTTTTTGAGTGTTTTTATGTTTTCGTTGTATAGATCTTTCACTTCCTTGGTTAACGTTATTCCAAGGTATTTTATTTTTTTTGTTGCAATTGAAAATGGGACTATGTCCCTTACTTCTTTTTCTGTATCTTTGTCCTTTGCATAAAGGAAGGTTACTGATTTTTGTGCACTGATTTTGTATCCTGCTACTTTGCTGTAGGAGTTAATTACCTTTAGGAGTTTTGGGATGGAGTCTCTCGGGTCTCTTACATATATAATCATGTCATCAGTGAATACAGCTAACTTAACTTCTTCCTTTCCAAATTGTATCCCTTTTATTTCCTTCTCCTGTCTTATTGCTTGAGCTAGGACTTCCAGTACTATATTGAAAAGCAGAGGTGAGAGTGGACAACCCTGTCTTGTTCCTGATCTTAATGGGAATTCCTCCAGTCTCTCTCCATTAAGTATTATTTGGGCCTTCGGAGCTTCGTATATTACCTTTATTAGGTTAAGATATGAAGCAACCATGCCAATTCTCTGCAATGTTTTGAACATGAAGTGATGTTGAATCTTGTCAAAGGCCTTTTCTGCATCTATTGAAATGATCATGTGGTTTTTATGTTTAACCTTGTTTATGTGGTGTATTACATTGACAGATTTCCGTATGTTGAACCACCCCTGTGTTCCTGGAATGAATCCCACTTGGTCAAGGTGGATAATGCTTTTGATGTGTTGTTGGATTCGGTTTGCAAGGATTTTGTTTAGGATCTTTGCATCTAAATTCATCAGGGAAATAGGCCGGTAGTTTTCTTTTCTTGTGGCATCTCTGCCTGGTTTTGGAATTAGAGTGATGCTAGCTTCATAAAAGGAGTTGGGTAGCTTTCCCTGTTCACCAGTTGTGTGACACAGTTTGAGGAAGATTGGTTTGAGTTCTTCCATGAAGGCTTGATAGAATTCAGCTGAGAAGCCATCTGGTCCTGGGCTCTTCTTTTTTGGGAGGTTTTTTATTACTTTTTCAATCTCCATGAGTGTGATGGGTTGATTGAGGTTATTAATCTGCTCTGTGTTTAGCTTTGGTAGATGGTATGCGTCCAAGAATTTATCCATCTCCTCCACATTATCCAGTTTTGTGGAGTAGAGGTTTTTGAAATAAGTCCTGATGATTCTCCCAATTTCACTTATGTCTGTTGTGATCTCTCCTTTTTCATTTTGAATTTTGTTCATTTGAAGCTTCTCCTTTTTTTGCTTGATCAGATTGGCCAGTGGTTTGTCAATCTTGTTTATTTCTTCAAAGAACCAGCTCTTTGTTTTGTCAGTTGTCTTAATTGTTTCCTTGGTTTCCAATTCATTGATTTCTGCTCTGATTTTAATTATTTCTTTCCTTCTGGAGCTCTTTGGGTTGGATTTTTCTTGTTTTCCAGTGCCTTTAGGTGGATGGTTACATCATTGATTTGGGACCTTGCTGTCTTTTTTACGAAGGCATTGAGTGCTATGAATTTTCCCCTGAGGACCGCCTTCATTGTGTCCCATAAGTTTTGGTACAATGTGTTCTCATTGTCGTTCGATTCCAGAAATTTTCCAATTTCATTTTTTATTTAATCCACTATCCATTTATTGTGTAAAAGTGTGCTGTTCAGTTTCCAGGTGCCGTTGGGATTCTTGGTGGGTCTTTTGTTGTTGATTTCTAGCAATATAGCATTGTGATCTGATATCATGCAGGGAATTATGTCAATCTTCCTAAATATGTGGAGGCAGTCTTTGTGACCCAGTATATGGTCTATTTTAGAGAATGTTCCATGGGCTGCTGAGAAGAATGTGTAATCTGTGGATTTGGGATGGAAGGTTCTGTAGATGTCCTTTAGGTCTGTGTGATCTATGGTTTTGTTGAGCTCTCTTACTTCCCTGTTGAGTTTCTGTTTGGATGATCTGTCTATTACTGAGAATGGTGTATTGAAGTCCCCAGCTATGTATGATGGTGTTTGTGGTTATTTCTATTTTATTGTCAAGTAGGTTTTGTTTTATGAACTGTGGTGCCCCTGTGTTTGGTGCATACAGATTTATGATTGTAATATCCTCTTGATGGATCGTTCCCTTGATAAGTAGGAAGTGGCCTTCTTTGTCTTTTTTGATTATTTTTGGTTTGAAGTCTGTTTTATCCGATATTAGTATAGCTATACCTGCTTGTTTCTTATCCCCATTTGCTTGGAATACTGTTTTCCACCCTTTCACCCTGAGGAGATGTCTGTCTTTAATGGTGATGTGGGTTTCTTGAAGGCAACAGATTGAGGGGTCTAATTTTTTGATCCATCCTGTTAGCTCGTGTCTCTTGATGGGTGAATTAAGGCCATTAATATTTAGGGTAATGACTGAGATTTGATTTGATCCCTGCCATATTGTGATGGTAAATGTGGGTTGGAGTTTTCATGGACGTTGAAGTTTTTTGTGCCTACTCTGAGTTTGGTTGTTGTGATCTGCTTCTTGTAGGCAATTGTGTTTGATTATTTCTTTCTTCTCTGTGGAGAATTTCCTGAAATACTCTCTGTAGGTTTGGTTTTGTGTTCATATAATTGTAAAGCTGAGTTTTGTCGTGGAATGTTTTTCTTTCACCATCTATGATGAGGGATACTTTTGCTGGGTGGAGTAGTTTGCGTTGGAAGCCCTAGGTTCTTAGACTTTGCAGTGTTTCATTCCAGGCCCTTCTAGCTTTCAGGGTTTCCATTGAGAAGTCTGAAGTAATTCTGATGGGGTTACCTTTGAAGGTGGTGTGCTGTTTTTCCCTAGCTGCCTTTAGGATTTTCTCTTTGGTGTCAATGTTTAGAGTCTTAATGATAATATGTCTTGGAGAGTTTCTCCTTTGGTCCAGTCTGTTTGGAGTTCTATTGGCTTCTTGTATCTTGATGGGCCTTTCTTTTAAGAGACTGGGGAAGTTTTCTTCAATTATGTTGTTAAATAAGTTCTCCATGCCTTTGGTCTGAATTTCTTCTCCTTCTGGTATTCCAGTGATCCTGATATTAGGACATTTAAGTGTATCCCACAATTCCCTCATGTTCTGTTCACAGGAGCTTTTGAACTTACTGAAATTTTTGAACTCTCTGTTTCTTCCATCTTGTCTTCCAGACAGAGTTTCTATCCTCCAATTGGCTGACTCTATTCCTGAGAGCGTCTAGTGAGTTTTGGACTTGTTCAATTAAGTTTGCATTTTCTATTATTTTTCTATGTATAATTTCCATCCCTCTGTCAAGCTCCCTTTTCACATCATTTTCTGATTTTCTTGATGATTCTTGGAGTTCATCCTTGCATTTCTTTATGTCTTCATTTAGCATGGCCAGCTGAATTTTAAGGTCTTCTTTATTTTCACTCTCCCTCAAATCTCTTATCTCTCTTTGAAATCCTTCCAATTTCTTATCTAATCCTTCCAATTTCTTATCTATTAGTTCTAGTTTAGTGATAGCAGCATCCACAGGATTATCGGCCCTTTGTTGCTCTCCTTCAAGTTCTACCAGTAGGTTGGTCAGGGTTGCATTGCTCATAGCTTCAATTTGGTGTTCTGGTCCTATTGGTTCCTCTATGTTTTGGTTAGATGTATTCATTGTGGGAATGGGTGATCTAACTGGATTTTCTTGCATTTGATTTTTCATGTTATTTCTTTTGCGCTGTGTTCTGCCCATGACAGTGTATGGGCAGATATGTGGGCGTATCAGCCTCGGCTCAAGAACAGCAGGAATCTTATGCAGCCTGGGGCAGTTGCCAAGCAGCCTGGGCTTTAGCTCTCACTTGCCAAAGCCGCCTATCTACTGCCTGGCAGGGGCGCTAAAATTGCCTGAATTCTCAAGCAGTAATGTGCCAAAGGTGCCTGCGTTCGAGCTAGGAGTGGCACTGAGGCACCAAGCACTGAAGCATCCTGAACTCTCGCTGCGAATGCTGGGAACCGGAAGCTGTCTGCGCTCCCCTGCCACAGGACAATGGCAGATGGCCAGCGCGGCAGTCAGGTAGGGGATGGCACCTGAGCTGGCGCAAGCAAGAGACACAGTCTGAGCTTGCGTGGCACCTGCTGTGGGACTGGGCTCGCTGAATAAGTGGGCGAGTGGAAGAGAGTGCGGAGCAGTCTAAGCTTCCGCGCGCAGGGAATAATCGGCGCGCGGTGGCAGCCGTGCGGGCTCCAGCACAGCAGCAGCAGCGGCAGTGGCGGTGCTGTGAACGCGGCAGTTATTTGGGGTGAGTGGTGGGCTACCCGCCTGTGAGGAGATCCGGAATTCCCTGTTCCCCCGCCTCTGTGCCCTCCCAGATTTCTCTCCCCTAAAAGCCACTGTATACCCTTAATATCTTGCCTTTCTTTCCCCGGGATTTGCAGCGCAGCTAGGCAGTCGCCATCTTGGCCGGAAGTCCCTTATTCCCTTTTTCTGACCCCTTCTCCTCTCTCTCTCTCCCCCTTCCTCCTCCTCTTTCCATCCATAGACCATCTTTCTCAGTCATGAAAAGTCTGACTTGACAAAGCAGCTCCGACCCTCAAGACACCGTCCTCAGGAGTCTCTGGGTAACATGGAAAGGCCCATGACTCAATGAGAGGCCGAGTGGGCAGAACTGTCCGTGTTATCTTCCCTTCCTTGTTGAACCATTTGAAAGCATCCAGACCAGTATACAAAAGACATGTATCCTAAATGAACCAAAAGGGAAGAATTCTAAACCTCTTGCTTCACGCCTCCAGTGTGTCCCTAAATCCTCTCATTACCATCTTCTTTTCTCACATCTAGGAAGCACAGCAAAAAGCACCTCGCTACTCATAGAAGTCATGGTCTCCATAGTGAGAGGCATATCTAGAGAGAGTATTGCTCAGGCATTTTTGTACTTGAAAACTGCTAATGAATTTGCTTGAGTTGCTTTTCTCTTCCTTCCAAGCTATTTTGTACATAACAAGAGAAGAGGTGTAAATGCCAATAAGAAACTTTTTTTATTTTAGAGAGAGACAGAGACAGAGAGAAGAGAGAGAGAAAATTGGTGCATCAGGGCCTCAGCCACAGCAATCAATCTCCAGGCGCTTATGCCACCTAGTGAGCATATGCGACCTTGCACTTGCTTCACCTTTGTGACTCTGGCTAACATGGGATCTGGAGAGTAGAACATGGGTCTTATGCTTCACAGGCAAGTGCCTTAACTGCTAAGCCATCTCTCCAGCCCCAATAAGAAACATTTTAATTTGTTTAGAAAGGTTCTCCATCTTCTTGTCCAGGAAAGGAGCTATTCAGGTAGCTTAATCAAAAGGAAAAACATTCGTTTATTTACTGGCCTGTGAGTGTTAAAGATTAGTAACTAGAGGAAATAGCTATCTTCCATAGACCTGTTTAAACTTTAGAAGCTGCTGATGAGAAACAAATGCCTAAGAAAAGTACTTCTGTTATGTTTTCAACAAACACTTCTACTGAGTTCTGGACAGTGTGGGTGAAAAGGTGGAGGTAGAGGGATCTTATTTGAGGCTTCTTCAGAGTCTTTGGTTTAATATGTCTGAAGAGCTCACATTTTTTAGACTTTAATTCTAAGTATTTACTAATAGTTAGAGCAAAGTAACCCATAGCATTATCTCTGCAGAAGTAAGGCTCAGGTAGACCAGTGGTCTGGATAACCTGCTTGCCTTTGATTAGGATTCTGCTCTCTGATTCTGGGAAGGTCCTCTGAGACAACCCTGCTTTGAAGCTGCGTATGAGCAAGACCTACCACCATCTCCTTCTGGTGCCCCAGAGTTTAGGCTACCCAGGGGTTTAACCACTGCCAACAGGAAGTCTGAAAGCTTGGCTTCTGAAGGGAGCAATGGTCCTGAACTGCCACCAGCTTCCCCTCTGCAGTTCAGTGAGCCTAAAATACTTTACCTTGCTTTTCCCATATGAGAACAGTAATGATGGTTGGCAGGGGTGGTGGGACAGAGGCTTCCTGTCCTGTTACCTTCACATCACCAGTGGTAGGACGGGGCTGTGCTGCACTCCTCACACTTGTTGACTTAACAAATTATTGCTTAACTTTTTGAACT
Organism: Dipus sagitta; assembly: GCA_036346955.1. Taxonomy (NCBI): domain Eukaryota; kingdom Metazoa; phylum Chordata; class Mammalia; order Rodentia; family Dipodidae; genus Dipus; species Dipus sagitta. The sequence continues at coordinate 72,712,897 of CM070777.1, forward strand.
TTCAATAAATACTTACTCCTTTCTGTTTGCCTCACACCATTCTTTAAAGATTCGCAATATACTAGGCAAAAACTAAGCGATATGTTTATATATTATCTCAGGTAATTTTCCAAAACCCATGTGAGATAAAAAAAAAATTCAGGTTTTTTATCAGTGATGAAACAGAAACTGCCTAAGTCACAGTGAATAGCTAAGCAAGGAATTGAACTCAGACTTTCTGATGCCTAAGACATTCTGATGACCTTACCTAGAATCAGTGTAGCTGACTAGCAGGTGTGTGTGTGTGTGTGTGTGTCTGTGTCTGAAATAGTAGACATTTATTCAGATAGCCATAAGCTCCGTGCCTTTAATTTTCAGAGGAAATTACTTCTTTAGTTGAGCTTAGAATTCCTTACACACAATAAATGCATTTCTCTATAGCTTAAAATAAGAACAGGCAAGTGATTATCCTTTTGGAGACTGAAACCTTTTTAAAATAATGAAGTCTATATCCCCTGTCCATACTTGAAGATTTACATTCTTTTAGTATATTTTATTTATTTATTTATTTAGTTATTAAAAGAGAAAGATGGGGCTGGAGAGATGGCTTAGTGGTTAAGCGCTTGCCTGTGAAGCCTAAGGACCGGAGTTCGAGGCTTGATTCCCCAGGACCACGTTATCCAGATGCACAAGGGGGCGCACGCGTCTGGAGTTGGATTGTAGTGGCTGGAGGCCCTGGCACGCCCATTCTGTCCCTCTCTCTCTCTCTCTCTCTCTCTGCCTCTTTCTGTCTGTCACTTTCAAATAAATAAATAAAATAAAAATAAACAAAAAAAAAAGAGAGAAAGAGGTAGAGAGTGTTTGTGAGAGAGAATGGGCACGCCAGGGCCTCCAGGCACTGCTAACGAACTCCAGATACATGCGCCCCCTTGGGCATCTGGCTTACCTGGGTGCTGGAAAATCAAACTTGGGGTGCTTTGGCTTCGCAGGCAAATGCCTTAACCACTAAGGCATCTCTCCAGCCCCCGAAAATTTACATTTTTATTTCTCCTATATTTAAACATCTATGCAATTAGTAAAAATATATATAAAAAGAAATGAAAGAAGGAATATATTGTAGCATATACAATACCCTGTTTGACTGCTAGGCCTAACTAGGCAAGCACATTCATACCATAAATTTGGCATTTACTTTTCCAGTTCACTTTTTTTTCTGCTTTAAGTATCTCTGTATATCTTTGGACAATATTAAGTGTTGTCTTATGTCTTTTCTGAATCTATGTATGTGCATCACACTCTGTAATTCTACAGTATTTTTCACTAGATATTCTTTTCAGTATTTCTCCGTGCCGATAATGTCATTAGTTTTTGTTGTTATTTTGATTTTTTTTTTTTTCAAGTCAGGGTCTCCCTCTAGCCCAGACTGATCTGGAACTCACTGTATAGCCCTAGGCCAGCCTTGAACTCAAGGTGATACTCCTGCCTCAGCCTAGAGTGCTGTGATGTCATCCAGCTTCCCCCCCCCCTTTTTTTTTAAATCTCTTATAGCCTAGATGACCTTAAACGTCTGACCTTCCTGCTTCCACCTCCAGAATGCTGGGATTACAGGCACATAACCATCACACTTGGTTTTATGAGGTCCTGGGGATTGAATGCAGGGCTTTGTGCATGCTAGGCAAGTGCTCTACCTCTCCAGCTGTAGGTCCCCTACCTCTGCCCGTCCCCATGTGTTGTATGTTCTTTATTATGTCAGTAGACCACACTTTACTGTTCTGTCTTTGAACATAAAGTTGCTCCCATTTTTGTTGTTCCAAATAGCACGTTATAGAACATTCTTGTCTTTGCTACCTTGTTCAGACAAGAGTGTTTCTTGGGAGTTTTCAAGTTGGAAGTCTGCATCGGAACAGAATGATTTCATTATTGAATTACTTTTTCTTGATGTATATGACATTTTTTTAAATTTGGTGAAATACAAAAGTGGAACTGTAAGAATTATATTTATAGTCAGAGAAGACGAGTAGGGATGGTATCAATGCCAAGTGCAGAAATGAGAGCTTCTGAGGCCATGACTGTGGCAGTCTTCCCATTTGATTGTACAGGCATGAGAGTTGAGCATATATGTGGCACTTTTTCTTTATTTGGTACATTGTCCTTTTCATGCACTCAGGGATAGTCCTATTCTTTAATCAGAGAAAGGAAATAAAATAGCTCATGCCCAGAATTCAGGCTCAGCCAACTCTGTGGGATTCTAAGCAAACTGTTTTCAGGATCTTCATCACATTCTGACTGTCAGAATGCTTTACTGTGATGTCTGCAGCAGAACCCGAAAGGAACTTTCCTTTGCAGGAGTGCCTGGGAGCAGGGAGACTTCACATTGTCTAGGCATTCTGATGTCTGCATAAAGTATTTGTTTACTCTGCTTAGTGGCTGTGGCTGTGACTTTATCTTCTTCTAGCTCATTTTCCAGTGTAACAGGATAAGACCACTCCTGCCATTATGATTTACCATGCAGTAAACAATGAGGGCTTTTGGACTACATTTTATAGAATTGCTTTATTCAACCTCTCCAGTCTCTTTGGGAAAGAATTGACAATTGATATTTCTCAGTGGATTTAGCATTCCTAGGTTTGGTTTCTGTTTGTTGCTTGGCTTATAAGATCCCTTGCTTTGGAGGGGATGAAGCAGACTTGTTATTATTATAACAATAATATTGGTTTTCTGCTTGCTTCTCAACCCAGTGGCAGGAGGGGGAAGGACAGTGTAGCTTGTCCCAACAGCCACATCTTATTGGTTCTTCCTTTATTTTAACCCTGCCATAGTGATGTCCTTCTAGGAGGTTTGGCTGTCAGTTGTGACTGTAGAGCATAGTCTCTTTCAAGCAGCTCATCTTCACTTGTGGTAAGCTTAGCTACCAGGTCTGGCACCCAGTTACCCAAATCTCCCTGTCGTCATTAACCTGTGATCTAGTCAGTTCTCACTCAGAGTCAGCTGATTTCAAAGGGAAGGTTTGGCCCATCCACAAAAGAGGACTTCCTTGATCTTGTATGTTGTAGGGCTTGCATGCATGGGTTCCTCAACCCAGTGTCTAATGTAACTGAGTCCCAATTCTAAATTACATCTTGCCTCAATCTATGTATGTTTGTGTTCTTGGTGTCCATTTCCTTTGATATCAGTGTGCCTTGTTTATTGTCTGTGTGTTTGTCTCATTACTGAACTCCTTCAGGGAGTTCCCATTCTGTTTTTTGTGAATTTCAGCCCTTAGTGCCCTTGTCTTGCTGATTTTCAGTAAGTACATATTGAATTAATTCCATATGCATTTCAAAGGATGAATTAAGACATTTAGGAGGTAGGAAAACTCTATAGTGAAAATGCATATACCAAATCTCAGCAGTTATGCAACCAGAATATTATGTTGCCAGTACTCCCAAGCTAAATTTTAAATGCTGCCCCAGAGGTAATGTCACTTCCCCTCTACACTTTTAGTACATACATTGTATCCTCAAGATTCTGAGTATGGCTTACAGAGCTCTCCATCCACCTCCACCCACATCAACATCTAGTTGTTATTCTTTTTTTGTTTGTTTGTTTGTTTTTGTTTTCCAAGGTAGGGTCTCACTTTGGCTCAGGCTGGCCTGGAATTAACTATGTAGTCTCAGAGTGGCTTCAAACTCACCAAGATCCTCCTACCTCTGCCTCTCGAGTGCTGGGATTAAAGGCATGCGCCACCATGCCCGGCTGTTATTCACATTTTTATCATAATTTGTGCACTACCTGTATTGTCAGAGGACACTGTTAGCTAACTAGTTCAGTGTTGGAATTTCAGTTAGGAGGTTCAGAGAACCTGTCTGCACTGCTCCAAATCCCTAAACAAAAACCAACCATCACTCCTGTCCTTTGACCCTTTGCACACAGAGACATTCCTTGGGAAAAACCTTATTTTCTTTCTAAGCAAGGGTAGAAACCCAAGAAAAGCAATTACTCTGTCCTAGCAAGTAGTTAAGGTTTGTTTAGGTGCTTGGGAGGACAAGAGTCTGATAGTTGAACCCAGGCTGGCCTCAGCTATGCTATTATAGCCAAGGATGGCCTTGAACACTTAATTTTCTGCCTCCCTTTCCCAAGTGCTGAAATGACAAGCCACCACCACTGATTCTGGATCCTATGACTTGCTGTTTTTCATCCATTCTTTTTTGTCATCCCCATATTCCATTGCCATATTGAAGAAACATTCTGATTTTTCTGGCCAGTGGGGTTATTTCTAGTCAGATATAGAGAATGAGGAGCAGAAATATTTCTACCTCTGCCACTGACTGCTTGTGTAAGTGTGAGCAAGTAGCCTAACCTTTCTAGGCATCTCTTTCTTATGCTACAATAGGAGGCATTTATCTGTGGTAGATGAAAAGCCCATGGCCAAAACTTGCCTTTTCCTTTAGAGTGTCGTGGTTTAAGGAGAACACTGGTAAAGTAAATTTGGAAGAAAAAGTTAACCAGGTTAGTAAGCCTTCTGGAAACTTTGTTTAAGGAACTGGATATCTGGTAGGAAAGAGAGAACTCAGGAGCTTCATGATATTTGGCTACAACTATGTGAAGGTCTAACGTGTTGTGAGTTATTCAATACTTATATCTTTGTTGCTACCTAGGAAGAACTTGTGATTGGAATTTTACGAAAAGCAGATTGCTTCCAGTCAGAGAATAACTTGTCAATAGTAAGAGCTTTCAAAAACTGGAACAGCCTACATTTCTGCTAACTAGAGGCATGTGCTGTATATTGAATAGCAAATTGCAGTCAGTCATCCCCAAGGTCTTTGGAAAAGCTAAAAGTTAATGATTTTTTAAGTGGACAAACTCAGCCTTCTTCCTGCCCTCATGTCTGTGATTCTGAAACAGCTAGAGTTTTTAACAAAAGTTTTCTTCAAATCCTAAATGTGAGAAGAATAGATATGCTGTTGTTGCATTACTCTTCACCGGTGTGGACACCATCTCTAGTTCGGACGTGATCTTGTGTCCCCTGGAGGGGGTGCTCCAGCCATGCTTTTTTGCTTCTCCCTCCCTCCAAGCACATCTGCCACTTCTTTTCTTCTTCTTAGTGATTTTTGTATTTCTTTGAATCTTTACAGGTGGTAGCAATTTTGGTTCATCTGACTTGATGGCATGAAATTCTAAATAGTTGGGGGTCATTTGGAATGATTACTTTTTCTTTGTATTCCAGGAGCCTGGGGGAGTGTGCTTGGGGCTGCTTAGTTTATAGTCCTTGTCAACATAAACTCTGCATTCATCCTCTCATCTCTAAAGAGCAGACCAAGGAGGGTTCATATCACAGATGTCCTGCAGCACCACAGTCATGCAGAATTAATAGTACTCTCTAAACTTTTATACTTCTAACAGTGGTTTTAGGAAAAGAATTCTATAGATTATCACCAGTTAGAAAATAAGACTCCCATTTTGTTGGACATTCCTTATGGTAGGAAAGCCCTTGGGACATGCTCTTGCGTGTGGGAATACCTTCCCCTCCCCCACCCTCAAGGATTAAGTTACCAAGAATTGCAGCTATTATTAGGAAATTGCCAAGATCTTCTCTGTTCTCTTATCGAATGATCTGGATGGCTCTCTTATTCCCCCATCCTCTTGCTGAAATCTGCTGGAGCCTATGTTGTCTATGTGAGTATTTTTCCATTACATTTTCAGGGTGTTTGAAATTCTGTCTGGATTATTGGCTTCGGGGGCAGGGAAAGGGAAATCTTTGAAATTGATCTGTCCAGTGACATTTTTAAAAGCAGTCTTCCAACTTTACAGAAGTTGTATTTCTGATCCTCCATTCATAATGTTGCCTCTCACAGTCAAAATTGGACGTGTCTTATGATTTCCTACAGGCTCGTTCTAAAGCATGATGATTTTTTTCCTTTTTTTTTTTTTTTCCTGGTTTTTCAAGATTGGGTCTCGCTGTAACCCAGGCTGACCTGGAATTCACTATGTAGTTTCAGGGTGGCCTCAAACTCACAAACTCACAGTGATCCTCCTACCTCTGCTTCCCAAGTGCTGGAATTAAAGGTGTGCAGTACCACGCCCAGCCTCAAAGCATGAATTTTTAACAAGTGGCCTGTCATTCTTACTAAACACTGTAATCCATATCACCTTACTCTGTATTGTTGCTCAGTGTGGCAGGCCCTGTGGATCACAAGCTTTCCCTTAGGTTCAGTCTATAGTGTCATCAAAGTGCTGCTTTACTGTCACATATAAACATTATTATATATGAACTTGAAGAGGAAGCTCAACCTCCATGATGATGTGACATTAGCTGGAACTGGATCGTTTGGGCAAAAGTGGGCTGATCTTCTTTAATGTTAAAATATTTTATTTATTTCTTTTCAAGGAGAGAAAGAGAGAAAATAGGCACACCAGGGCCTCTTGCCACTGCAAACGAACTCTAGATGCATGTACCACTTCGTGTAGGTACTGGGGAATCAAACCTGCACTATTAGGCTTTGTAAGCAAGTGCCTTGAACCACTGAGCTATCACCCCAGCCCCCAAATGGGCTGATCTTAGTAATCAGAGCACTTGCACATTATTAGTGTGAGTGTGGAAGAGTACAACTACTGTGGAAAATACCTTGGCAATTTGTCTCACCAAGTGCATATGAAGTTACCTTATAATCCAGGAGTCCTGCATGCTTAACCAAGATGAAAATCTTAGTTCACAGAGATTTATAAAAGAATGCTCACAGCAGCTGTATTCATAATTGTCTAAAACATCCCAAGTCCACCATAGGAGAATGTGTAAGCAAACTGCTATATTCAAATAATGGAGTAAAAAAGAATAACTACTGATATATACAACACTATGACTGCCTCTCTAAGATATAGTATCAAACAAAAAAACTTACACAGGAGAGATCCATTGTGTGTTCTTGTTTATGTTAAATTTGTTTAAATTATCTAAAATGTAATGAGTAACATTGTGGATTGAGCAAAAGTTAATAAAAAAATCAAAATAGTGGTTGCTTCCAAAGACTTGGGAATAATGGTGAAACTGTTCTATTCTAATAGAAAGTTGGGTTACACCAGTGTATGCATTTGTCAGAATTTATCTAAATGTACACTTAAGAATTGAGCACTTCTTTTTGTTTTTGTTTTATTTTTGTTTTGTTTTTTAGGCAGGGTATCATTATAGCCCAGGCTGACCTGGAATTCACTGTGTAGCCTAGGCTGGCCTTGAAATTACAGCTATTCTCCTACTTGCACTTCCTAAGTGCTGAGATTAAAGGCATGCACCACTATGCCTGGCTAAGCATTTCATTTTATGTGAATTTTACCACAAAATAAAAATAAAATGGAACTGTATGTCTATTATTTTGATGTTTGAAGCACATTCAGAAGGATAACTGAGGAATCTTTATATAATAAAACAAGTATAGTAAAATGTAATTGTTGAAGTTAGGTGACAAGTATATGAATGTTTACTGTTAAATTGTTCAAATTATCTGTATGTTTGAATTTGTTTGTAAACTGTTGGTGGGTGGGTGGAGTTACAAAGTAGTAACTGCCATAAGGACAAAAAGCAAAACGTCTCCCTGAAGTGATTGCTGTCTCTATGTACCCCTTTATTATGACTGTTGTTGTTGTTACTTATTCACTGAAGAATTCTTAGGTCACCCAGTCCATGTTGGGCCCAGGGCTCAGTGTTGGGAACACAGAGAAACATAGCCCTGTCCTTAGGGAGCCTCACAGCTGAATGGGAGTATATAAAATGCATGTGCATCTAACTAAATGCTCTAGGATGGTAAGTTTAGTGAACGAGGCAGCCTCCTGGGAAGTCTCAAGACTGAATTCCCAGGTGCCCTGTTGATTCCCGTGCCCATTTAACTCCAGCTCTTCACTGCACTGGAACTGTAGGAGCCAGAGAGCTATCTGGGACCTCATAGCCCTTCACCATCCTCAGCCTCCTACTTACTATCCTCTGACTATTGGGACAACTAGCCTGATCTTAGGAAATTGGGTGATTTGGGGTGAACAATTCTGGCTTTGATCTCATCATGAGAGGGGGACATTGGTGTTTCATTGATCTTCCTAACTATAGACTCCGCAGATCTTGCCTCCTTCAAGATCTTTTGGGAGCTGACAGACATGTTATTCAAGCTTTGGTGTTAACAGGCCTTGTTAACACACTGCTTTTGGCTGGTGGTCAACCTCCAAATAGGTTGCTTTGGTTGATTTAATGACTTGAGGTTGACATTGATTTTTCATTCTGCTGAGCTTGGGCTTATTAGGATCATCTAATTTTAAAAATTAAATTTAAACTCTAAAACAAATGTGATTTAGCCAACAGTAGATTTGTCAGAAATGAAATGCAGGTGAGAAAGAGGTTAAACTGAGAACCAAGAAAATAGCCCAAGTCTGGATTTGAAAACAAAACAACTTGTTTAGTCAAACTAGGCCTTTCCTAAGGAAGAAGATGTGTTTTGTTTATCTTTTTAAAGCTGTGTAACTTCTGAAAGATACAAAGGATTTTGCGAATATTACTCTCATATGTGGCAAATACATGTTGGCAGGATTGGTTTACATGCAAACTGAATTATATAGGGATTCACCTGGCATTGCTATGTCCCAGGTGCATTTTCCCTCTGTGGAAAGTATTATTGTACCACCGTTCTTTTGATCCCAGTTTGGTGAGATGGGCAGGATGGAGCCAGCCCAGGGACACACCTGCTTACCAGAACAAAGGACCTGAGGTTGCTTTAGGCCCAAACTCCATGCCCTGACCCATGAATGAATGGTTCATATACTGGCTTTTCTCTTCAGTCTATTTATGTTCATAGAAATGTGTAACACATTGTGCAGATACTTACGTACTTTGGAGTTAGTCTCTAATCCCAATGTAAAGCTTCACACCAGAAGAAATGTGGTAATATTAGTTCTGTTGCTTACCACAGTAGGGGAGCGCTTTTTTAAAAAATATTTTTATTTATTTATTTATTTATTTGAGAGAAAGAGAGAGAGAGAGAGAGAGAGAGAGAGACAGAGAGAAAGAATGGGTGTGCCAGGGCCTCCAGCTACTGCATACAAACTCCAGATGCGTGTTCCCCCTTGTGCATCTAGCTAACATAGGTCCTAGGGAATTGAACCTGGGTCCTTTGGCTTTGCAGGCAAACACATTAACCCCTAAGCCATCCCTCCAGCCTGGGTAGTGCTTTAAAACTAGATGAATTTCAGGGTCATTCAGCAGATTGGACTAGGGCCATGTGGCTCAGCCTAGGATCTATGGGTAAGGAAGCTTTTCGCATATTTCAGATGACCAGTAAGTTTTAAATTATCCCTATCCATGCTCACTGTCCTTACCTACAGAAGTGAAAATGCCCAGAGACATGTAATCTGTCCACAGTCACACAGCTGCAGGTAGAGCGCCCATCTTTCAAGTACCATTCTGGGGCTTTTTTGTGCTGCCTTGGAGGAACATTTTGTGCTTTTTTTCTGAACTGAAATCACTCAAGTTCTCTAAATTTTAGTTACCTTAACTACAGATATGCTTAGTGGCATCTTAGTTGCTATCTTGGTCTGTGGCTGCCATGGCAAGTCACCACCAATGCAGCAGCTTAAACCAACAGAATTTTTTTTTTTCTAGATGTTGTGGATCAGAGTCAAGATGTTAAAAGGGCTGTACTCCATCCAGAGCCATGAGAAAGAATCTTTCCTTGTCTCTGATAACTACAGGGGCTAAAGGGTTCCTTGGCTTATGAGTTTCATAACTCCGGTCTGTTTCTGACTTTATGGGAAATCTTTCCCCATGACTTGTTATGTCTCTCATCGGGACATTTGTCATGGATTTAGGGGCCAGAATATTATCTGCAGAGTCCCTCTTCCTAAAACTTTCACATTCACAGATACTTGGGGATACTTGGACATATCTTTTTGGGACCATTCAGCCCACAATGTTTCACTTTCTGGCACACAAAATTTCACAACCATCTCAGGGACAAAACATTTCCCATTTTTCAACATGCTTCAAAACCACAGCCTATTTCACTAGTAGCTTTAAGTCTAAGAAGTCATTGACATATCACCAAACCAGTCATCCCACTTTCATAATCTGAATCATCTATACCACATAGCATGAGAATATGGATATGCTCTATGAACCTAGAACTGAGACAATGGAGAATCTACGTTCTCCTTCCAAAATACAAAGATAAGATAGGGTGAGGTAGATATTTCCATTTTTCTAACAACTCATTGTGTGCTTGTATCAGTTACTTTTTTGTTGTTGATGTTTTGTTTTGTCAAAGTAAGGTCTCACTCTATCTCGGGCTGACTCAGAATTCACTCTGTAGACCCAGGCTGGCATTAAACTCATGGAAATCCTCCTTCCTCTGCCTCCCAAGTGATGGGACTAAAGGCATACACCGCCAGGCCTGGCTTCAGTTACTTTCTTGTTGATGGGATATACCCATCAGGGTAGGAGGTGTCACTGGGGCGCAGATCCTGTGGTCCAGCCCCAAGGTGTGTTTAGGGGCAGATCTGATTCCCAGCCCAAAGGTATGCAGAGCAGTTTGAGCTCTGCCTGGGTCCCTGCTGTTTTGCTTCTGGTTTGGTGCCTAAGTGTGGTGCTGGCTGTTGCTGGTTCCTCTTTACCTGGATCTGTGAAAAGGAGTCAGCCTCTTTTACATTATGGGATCTGTAAGCCTGAAATAAACCCCACTCCTCCCATAAACTATGTCTATTTGGAAGTCCATCCCAGCAGCATGAATCTGTCTATGACAGAGTTCATCTTGGCAAGGAAAGCATGGCAGAAGCCACAAGCTGGCTCGTTTTGTTACATCAGCAGCGAGGAAGCAAAAAGTAGAGCAATAACTGCTGCTGCTCAGCCAGCTCTCTCCTTTTTATATGGTCCAAGGACCCAGTCTGTGGGATGTTGCTGCTTGCAGTTTATATGGATCCTTCCCTCAGTTAATCTAGAAATTTCCGCACAGACATGACCAGAGATTTATTTCCATGGTGATTCTATATCCTGTCAAGTTGACAAGCAGTGATTAACCATCACAGTGCCTGACACAAAGGAGTTAGTTGAACCAAGACAAGCCAAGTCCCCACTTTCAAGAAGCTTACGTTCTAGTGACAGTTCCTAATTATATTGACTGATTGATTATCAACCTAAATGGCTTGATAGTTCTGTTACATTATGATGAATCATATGAAACTACCAATAAAAACCACAATTCCATGCAGTGCAGCTTATTGAATTAAGTGAATACCTCCAACAAAGCAAGGTTTCTTTTTTCTTTCCTTTCTTCTCCTATTAGTATAACTTTGTTGTCATAAACCAGGACCGCCAAAGGAAGTGAGTGAAGCCGTTGGCTAATGATTTTTTGCTCAATATTTGACCCACTCAGATTGTTTATTCAGCCCACATTTACTGAGCACCTTCTCTGTGCCAGGAGTTCTTCTCTGAGGCCACAGTGTTGAACAGGACAGGCAAGGTCGTCCCCCCCCCCCCTTATTTACAAGCAGACTGATTCACACAACTCTTTCACATTTTATAATTATTACTGAGCATTGACTCAATGCCCACATATTAGATATAGAGAAATAAGCAGTAGACAAGACAGATAAGGTCTATAGAAGGTAGTTACATGTGAAAATGGACTTTTGGCATTTCCAAAGGAAAGAACAATTATATTTTAATGGAAGATCAGATATTCAGAAAGCTAAGCCAAACAAATGAGAAAGGTTTTTGTTTGTTTGTTTGTTTGTTTTTAAAAAAGCTAAGTCAACTTTAGGTAACAGTCTTCTAACTTATACTGCCTATAGCATATGACAGAAAGTGAGATAAATTTAAGCCAAAATGTTTCTGCATATAGACTTTCAAAGTTCTGTAAATCCAGATAATAATACTACTTTAAATGTCTTTACTAAGTGCTGTTTACAAGAAAATGATGATTATCAAACTGAAAGCCTACCTTTAGAGACCCATAAGTCTTTCTGGTAAACATTAAAAACACACATCTAAGATTAACGGACCCCAGGTATATGTGTAGGCACATATACTTGTTACAGGGACATGGGATTAAGATAGGGAAAGTCCTAACACAGGTTAGTTGTCACCCACATTTTGTGATCTCTTAGTAGTTCATGTTGTATCAAAGGTATGGATTATAGCTTCTAAAATGCTAGAAAACATACCTATGTGCCAGGACCACTGGCCACCATAATGACCATTAAAATCAGCCTGAAATTTGATGGTGTATCATAGATTCTTTGGTGAAAGGCACTTCAGGAACAGCTAGTCTGTCTTCCACTCTCCAGCCATCCTCCACCTCCATCATAAAAAGTTAGATGACAATCTCTCTAACTCTCCAAGATTCTTAAGAGCAAGATTCAAGTTCAAAGCATCTTAATATGTCTTCTAAACCTCCTCATAAGATGAGTCAAAACAAGGCATTAAAGGGCTCAAAGTATTCACTTTGGAAACAGTACCAGCTGCCCTCACTCCCTTCCCCCCAGAAAAGAATTTCAGCTATAGTACAGCCATCATAGTCTAATAAATTTGCGGATTTCCCATGTTTGCTTTCCAAAGGGGCTGCAAGTTTACATGAGTGGTTACACTCAGGAACGTTAGCCTGCCAAAAAGTGTCTTAATTTCAGAGGAGACGTGAAAGGAAGGGCTTTAAAAATTTGAAGGGAGCTAGAAAGGTCAGGAACGCACCATTAGGTCATTACAGTGTGTTATCCTTGAGAAACCCTGAAAGAATAGCCTAGGAAAGAATGGAAACTTTTCAAAGTCACTGAGCAAACAACTGCCTCACAGTGAGGATGACACTACTGCATGTCTTCCTCTCCTGCTGGAGTCCCTCAAAGTGATGATGGCATCACCCCATACCTTCCTCTCAAACAGGAGTCCCTCTACTGAGTACTTGTTAGGCATCCTGTTGCAGTGCCTTTGAAGACTCTGGATCATCACAGTAAGAAATCACATGGTGGGGTCAGCAGCACAATTCCTAGTGTCTGTCCATGTCTTGCCATTCCCCATATTCATTCCCAAGATAGAGGTGAGACTGGCCCAGTACCGGCCTCACAGACTGCATGAGTGCATTAAATAAATGAAAACTGCTTGTTAGAAAACTTGTTGCCATTTTCCTGATGACAAAAGAGGTACATCTTCTAGCACAAAGCCCTGTCTTTCACATTCCCAGGTAGCAGGTCCTTCTAGGTGTATGTTTTGGTCCTGTATAGGCCCTTTTCCTCTATACAAAATAGCTCTTAAGTTGCTAAATGTGGATCATTCAAATTGAACTATGTGATGGAAACTTACAGCCAACATGAAACAAAATGGAGAAAAGCTTGAGAATCAGAAACAACATAAGAGTGTCCACTTTCTCCACTTTTATTTAACATAATGCTGGAAGCCTTAGCTACAGCAGTAAGATAAGAGAAGCAAATAAAAGGGATACAAATACGAAAGTATCTTTCGTTTCAGCTGGTACTGATTTTATACATGAGCCCCTAAAGACTCCACCAGAAAACTTTTAGGACTGCTAAACACTCAGCAAAGTGGCAGGTTACAAAATTAACATAGAAAAATCTATTGCCTTCCTATATACCAATTACAAAAAGCTAAGGAGGAAATCAGGGAAGTGGCTCCATTCACAATAGACACAAGATAAAAATACCTTAGAATAAACCCAACCGAGAAAGCAAATGGCCTCAATAGTGAAAACTATAAAATTCCCAAGAGAGAAATTGAAGAAAACTTTAGAAAATGGAAAGATCTCCTATGTTCATGGATTTGAAGAATTAAATTAATATAGTGAAGATGGGCTGTCTTACCCAAAGCAATTTCAGATTCGTCAAAATCCTAATGCCATTACTCACAGAAATAGAATAAATAATCTAGAAATAGAATAAATAATTAAATAAAGGGTACTGGGAAAAAAATTTAGCCAGGTGTGGTGGTACATGCCTTTAATCCCAGCCCTTGGGAGGTAAAGGTAGGAGGATCGCTGTGAAACCAAAAAATGAAAAAAGAAGAAAAGAAGAAGAAGAAGGAGAAGGAGAATAAGAAGGAAGAATAAGAAGGAAGAAGAAGAAGGAGGAGGAGGAAGAAGAAGAAAGAAAAAGAAGAAGAAGGAGGAGGAGGAGGAGGAGGAGGAAGACGACGACGACTTAAAATTTATTTGGAGGTACCAAAGACCTTGGACAGCCAAAGCAATCCTGAGTAGAAACAGTTTTGTGGAAGGTAATACCAATCTGATTTCAAGCAGTATTATAGAATCACAGCAACAAAAACAGTAAGGTACTGGCACAAAAATAGATAGCTATATCAGTGAAACAGAATAGATGATCCTGACAATCTTAGCAGCTTTAGCTACCTGATTGTTGACAGAACGCCAAAAAGATTTCTTGGACAAAGGATATCTTATTAAATAAAGGGTGCTGGGAAAGTGGATATCCACATGCAGGAGAATGAAACTAGATCCTTGTTGCAGATACCTTCTCATTGCTGACACAAAACACCAGACCAATAGTAACTTGTGGGAGGAAAGGATTTGGTTTGCCTTACAGACTCAGGGTTGGAGAGCAGCTTCATGATGGCAGGAGAAAGGATGCCATGAGCAGAGCTGGGCATTATCTCTGCCACAGCAGGTGAAACACCACAGTATGAGAATGATCCAAGTTCTGGCAGAGGGGAGCTGCCTATAACACCCCAAATCCTGCCCCCAACAACACATCTCCTCTAACAAGACTCCACCTCCCAAATTACCATCAGCTGGGGATTCAATTAGTCGGAACACATGGGCTTATAGGGAACATCTGATTCAAACCACCACAATCTGTGTTTCTCACCCTGTGAAAAAAAATCAACTCCAAATGGATCAAAGACCTTAATGGTAGACATGAAACTCTGCAACTGCTAGAAGAAAAAATGATATAGGAGTGGGTAGAAACTTCCTGAATAAATCACTAACTGCCTAGGAAATAAGATCAACAGTCAATAAATAAGACTTCATGAGAAAATAATTTTCAAGTGAATAAGTGAATACATAAAATACACATGGACATATATCTCTTTTTTCTTCCTCTGTATCTTTATTTTTTAAACTTTTTGACAGCTTCCATATTTACAGACAATAAACCATGATAATTCCCTCCCCTCCCCCACTTTCCCCTTCACAAATCCACACTCCATCATATTCCCTCCCTCTCTCCATTAGTCTCTCTTATTTTGATGTCATCATCTTTTCTTCCTATTGTGAGGGTCTTGTGAAGATAGTGCTAGATAGACACTGCAAGGTCATGGATATCAAGGCTAATTTCTGTCTGGACAATTGCATTGTAAGCTATCTTACACTTCCTTTTACATTCTTCCTGCCACCTCTTTCACAATATCTCTGTTTTTATCTTGAGTAACTGGTTTGATGTTGGTGATACTTTAGTTTGCAACAGAAAAGGAGGAAAATATTTAGGATGTTATGAGCATAGTTTGTTGATTTTCAGATCTAATTATTAAGAAGGGCTATAGTAGATGTAAAGTAGAAATGTCTCACATTAATAAAAGTAATATACCTAGATCAGTTTTAGGTTTACAGAAAAGCTGAACAGAAAGTACAGATTTCTCACATGCTTGCTGCCCTTTCTTCTCTGCCATAGCTTTCTTTTTTTAATATTGTACTTTATTTATTTGAGAGAGAGAGAGAGAGAGAGAGAGAGAGAAAGAGAGAATGGGCACGCTAGGGCCTCCAGCCACTGCAAATGAATTCCAGACGCATGTGCTACCTTGTGCATCTGTTTTACGTGGGTCCTGGGGAACCAAACCTAGGTTCTTTGGCTTTGCAGGCAAGCACCTTAACTGCTAAGCCATCTCTCCAGCCCCATAGCGTTCTTTTTATTGACAGCTTCCATACATATAAATAATATACCATGCTCATAATCCCCTCCCACTACTCTCTCCCTCCCTCTCTCTCTCTCTCCCCATCCCTCCCTCCCTCTCTTTTTCCAGTGGTAGGGTTTCACTCTAGTCTAGGCTGATCTGGAATTCACTCTGTATTCTCAGGGTGGCCTTGAACTCAGGGCAATCTTTTTAACTGTGCCTCCCTCCCAAGTGCTGGGATTAAAGGCATGCGCCACCACTCCTGGCTTGCCTCTCTTGCCATAGCTTTTTTTTTTTTAAATGTTTTTTCGTTTCTTTTTATTTATTTATTTGAGAGCAACAGACAAAGAGAGAAAGAGGCAGATAGAATGGGCACACCAGGGCTTCCAGCCACTGCAAACGAACACCAGACGCGTGCGCCCCCTTGTACATCTGGCTAACATGGGTCCTGGGGAGTCGAACCTGGGTCCTTTGGCTTTGCAAGCAAATGCCTTAGCCACTAAGCCATATCTCCAGCCCCAGCCATAGCTTTCTTTATCATGCATGTCCTATATTAGGACAGTGTGGTGGTTAAAACTGATGCACTCACTATTTTCAGTAAATTCTATAATTGATATTAAGATTTGCTTTTTATATTATACATTCAGTGAGTTTGTGGGGGGTATGGATAGTGAGTGGTTGCACGTTTGTATGTAGGTATGCTTACATATGTGTGTATGTGGAAGCCAGAAGACAATTTAGGGAGCCAGTCTTCAGGCACCATCCATCTTTCTTCAGACAGGGTCTCTCACGGGCTTGGAGCTCATCAAGAAGACCAGACTCACTGGCCCACAAGCTCCAGAGATCCTCCTGTCTTTGCCTCCCCAGCATTGGGATTACAGCCATGTGCTGCCATGCCCAACTCTTTTTTTTTTTTTTTAACATGAGGATGGAACTCGGGTCTTAATGCTTGTACAGCAAGCAATACACCCCTGAGCTATCTTCCCAGCTCCCTTTTCACCCATAAGGTCATCTTGGTTGTTTCCAAAGATGCATAAAGCTGCTAAAAATATATGCAGATTTTTATTTAGACGTCAAATTTCTAAACTAAACAAATCAGCACCAATTCTAAGATTGTATGTTTATTTTTATGAGACAAACTGCCTTTTAAGTGACTATACTGTGTTTCATTCCCACCCGCAGTGAATGAGAGCACACCTGAACAGCATGCAGTGTTGTCAGTATTGGAGGGGAGCGGTTGCCAAAAGTGTAGCAGTTTCTTGTTTTTGTTGGTGGCATACAGTAATGTTGAACTGTTTATATGACATCTGTATAACTTCTTGGTGAGGAGTCTATTCAGGTCTTTTGCCTGTTTTTTAGTCAGATTCACTACTGTCTTCTCAAGTTTTAAAAATTCTTTGTACATTTTATAAATAGGTGTTTTGAATGTATTTCCTCCTAGCTTGTTATCTTTTCATTCTATTACTATTATTATTATTATTTGGTTTTTCAAGGTGAGATAGCATCTTACGCAAATTTTCACAATGTTTTATTGTAGTAATGGCATTGGAAACATAAAATCCCTAGCTTCTTCTACCATGTGATTTTCTGTGATACAGCATTATATTTGTACCTTTCTGTCTTCTACATAAAATACACAAATACATTATTTTGCATATAGTTGCAGTAAGCAAAACAAAAGTGAAATTAAGAGAACAACTCCATCTATTATAATATCAAAAGAATAAAGTACAATGATAAAACTTAATAAGCAAAGTAGAAGATTCTATAAAACCTATAAAGCATTGTTGAACAAAATTGAAGAACATAAAACTGTAGGGAAAGATACCTTATGTTTATGGATCTCAGAAGACTTAATATTGTGAATATTGTAAAATCCCACAGATTGACCTGTAGATTCCTGTTAAATCAAAATTAACCTCTTTGCAAAAATTAACATACTGATCAAAAAATTAGCATGGAAAGACAAGTGACTCAGAACAGTCAAAGTAGTCTTAAGGGGGCTGGAGAGATAGCTCATTCTATTAAGTGCCCCACAAGAATGAGGACCTGAGTTTGATCCCTAGAACCTGCATAAAAATGCCAGGTGGAATGGTATACGCTTGTATTCCCAATTCTGGGGAGGCAGTAGCAGGCAGATCTCTGAGGCTCACTGGCTATCTAGCCTACCCTAACTAACAACCTCCAATCCAATGAGAGACCTTGTCTCAAAATAAGAAAGTGAATAGCATTCCTGAAAATCAACCCTAAGATTGTCCTCTGGCCTGCACATGTATATGAATCCCCCCCCACACACATGTGTTTACACACACACACACACACACTCACTACATGCATACACATTAAAAAAAAAACTTTCTGGGATTTGGAGAGATGGCTCAGCAGTTAAGGTTCAGGCCTGCAAAGCCTTAAAAAACAGATTCGATTCCCTAGTATCCACATAAAGCTAGATGCACTAGGTGCATGCATCTGGAGTTCATTTTCAGTGGGCAGAGACCCTGGTGTGCCCATTCTCTCTCTCACTCTCTCTTTCATATCTACACAATGGAGTTCTATTCAGCAGTAAAGAAAATTGAAATTATGGAATTTGCAGGGAAATGGATGGATCTGGAAAGGATTTTTACTAAGTGAGGTAACCTAGGCCCAGAAAGCCAAATGTCACATGTTCTGTCTTATATGTGGATCCTAGCTACAAATGTATAGACTTGTGTGTGATCTGAAACCAATAATCAGTAGCAGAGGCCCATAAGCTAGAAAAAGGCTATAAGGGAGGGAGGAGAGGAAAGGTCTTTAGAGGATGGTATTGTATATACATAAGAAAAAGAACAGATTACAGGGAGGGGAAAGGCCTAAGTGAGGTTTGGGGAAGAGATCGTATAAAAGAAAGATGGGGGGGGGAGTGTCAATCAAAATTCAAGACATTCTGAATAAGACATATGAAAATCTACTTTTTCAAATAATGGCACATCCAGAAGCCATAGATTGTTACTTGAAAATTTTCAGTGCCTGGGATGGGATACCTCCCAGTGAGTCATTGGCCAGGGAGGTCTATGTTGCCTCCAAAACATTACAGGCTGTTGCCAAGACCCTTGGTTCCCCATGAGAAAGAGGTGGTAAGACCCTATTGCTGAAGACATCATATGCCTGAGTGGCAAAGTCACTGAGAAATCAAGGAAGGGGGTGCTGAGCAGAAAACCTCCCTGTAGCCCAGCCAACTGAAAGCTGGAGAAAGCTGCACTGTATGCAGTCTTATGGGAGACAGAAGTCATCAGTGGTGAAAGCAGTGGACACTGGGAACCTCAATTTTGGCCAGATAGGCCAAATTTCTGAACGAGTGCAATAGTGACATGTCTGCTATGGGAGAAACCAATGGCTCTCTAATTGGACTGAAGGCCCTCTCTATGGGAGGGAATATGTGCCTGGTACTGAAAACCTAATCAAAAGCCTATGGCATGAGAGGTCATGAGCCTTAGGGGTATAAAGCCTGCTCTTGTCTGGATAAATGCATATATAACTCTCACCAAATTTCCCTGAAATCACTATACCTAATGTTCATATTCACATATTAATGTTACTCTCATTTCTGGTCAGAGAAGCATCTCTTTTCAGATGATGATGACTACTGGAGTGGCCCAAAAGGCAACATAGTGCTGAGAAGAAGGGACAGAGGAGTGTCCAGCACTGAAACATCTCACACCCTCCAAGGCTCAGGGTCCATTGCAGAAGAGGTGGCAGAAAGAATGTAAGAGCCAAAGGAAGGGTACCAGTCCTTACATACAACTGTCAGGACAGAATTTGGCCTCGACATCCAAGACCTCACAGTGCCTAGCAATACCCACACAAGACCCTCATAATAGGAGAAAAAGGTGATGACATCAAATTAAAAGAGAGACTAATGGACAGAAGGAGGGGCTATGACAGAGAACAGAGCTATGAAGGAGAGAATGGGGGAGGGGACGGAAATACCATGGTTTGTTGTCTGTAAGTATAGAAGCTGTCAATAAAAAAAAATAATTTTAAAAACTTTCTCAAAAAAGAACAAAGTTAGAGGATTTATGCTTATTTTGCTTTAAATATTTATTTATATTTATTTTTATTTATTTATTAGAGACAGAGAGAGAGTGAGAATGGGCATGCCAGGGCCTTTAGCCACTGCAAATGAACTCTGGATGCATGTGCCACCATGTGCGTCTGGATTACATGGGACCTGGAGATTCAAATCTGGGTGGGCCCTTAGGCTTCGCAGGCATGCACCTTAATCAGTAAGCCATCTCTTCAGCTAGAGGACTTATATCTGATTGCAGAAGTTACTACCCAGCAGCAATAATCAAGATTATGTAGTTTAGTATTATAATCATGGCAGCAAAATCCAAAATGGTTTCTGTGAAAATAGAAATTAGTATTTTTAAATTGACAAAATTCTCTGCTATAATGAAAGCAAAATGGCTTACATTTTACAATAAAAGAGAAGACACAGAAAAATTACAAAAAAATATAGTTTTGGATAATATTAAGGGTAGTTGTGTCATCAACAGAACAGAATTGAAAGTTCATAGGGAAAAATAATCTTACATTGATGGTGAAGATTTTAAGTGTGTGAAGACTGTTCATAGTGAGAGAGGGAGAATCGTCTGTTAAAGAAATGTTGTTATGACAACTGGATATCCATAGGCAAGAAAAGAGTGAGAAGCTCATGTTCAGTGGTAAAATCAGTTTCTGCAAAAATCTGAGGGCCTGAGTACAATCCCTTGCATCCATGTAAAAAAAGCTGGTTATGGCCATATATGTCTGTAGTAGTAGCAGAGAGTAAGGCAGAGAAAGGAGATCACTGGAGTCCACTGCTCAGCCAGTATAACTGAAAAATAATGAGGTACAAGTTCAATGAAAGACTGTCTCAAGAAAATTAGGTGGAAGAACAATAGAAGAGGGCCCTTACATTTTCCTCTGGCCTCTGAACATGTGGCATCTGCACATACATGTATAACACACACAGACACACACACACCACACACACACACAAAACAATGAAAGTGAAACCTTTGATATACTGTGTTAATCATACTTTTTGTCACTGTGACCAAACACCTGAGGAACAATTTAGAGGAGGTAAGTTTTGTTTTGCTCACAGTTTTGGAGGTTTCAAACCATCATGACAGGAAGCATGTGGTAGAAAGAGCACTTCCTAACATGGCTGCCAGGAAGAAAAGAGGTAGAATTCCTATACTAGTTGCTTTTATGCCTTTAGTCCCTCAGTGTCCCCAAGCAATGAGATGGTGCTACCCACATCCAGGGCAGGCCCCCCTTAGTCAATCACTTCTGGAAATCCCCTTCCACATGCCCAGAGCTATGCTTTACTAATCTCCTGTGTACTTCTCAATCCAATTAAATTGATAATCAAAATTAACTATAGCATGTGACATATACAAAATTAAGTCAAAACATATGAAATACCTAAATATAAAGGCTGAATCTATAATTCTTGGGAAATAACATTGGAGAGAATCATCTGACTTCACTTAGGCAGCTGCATCCTAGATATGGCATGACAATAACTAGCGAAAGTAGCAAAGATAGCTCTAATTCAACAAAATTTAAAACATCTGTGCTGCCAACGCCATCAAAAAAGGCAGACTAAGGGGCTGGAGGGATAGCTTAGTGGTTAAGGCCCTTGCCTGCAAAGCCTAAGGACCCAGGTTCTATTCCCCAGGACACATGTGAGCCAGATGCACAAGGTGGTTTATGCACCTGGAGTTCAACAGCTGGAGGCCCTGGTGTGCCCTTTCTCTCTCTCTCTCTCTCTCCCTCTTCCTCTTTTTCTCTGTCAAATAAAAAAAATAAAAATAATTTTTTAAAAGTCAGACCAAGGAGATGGCTCCATGGATGAAGGGTGTGAGAATCTGAGTTCAGATCCCCAGACCCACACAAAGCCCGATGCTATGGAGGACATCCATAAAGACAGTACACCTACAGCAAAATGGGAGGCAGCGACGGGAATACCCCAAAATCTCATGGGCCAGCTAGCCTAGCAAACCCAGCTGTGAACAGCCAGAGACCCAGCTTCAAAGTGGGTGGAAAGTGAGGACCTATTTTGGGGTTGCCCTTTCACCTCCACACTCATGCCCTGACATTCATGTTTCTACACACACACGAAAAATCAACCCACAGAATGGGAGAAAATATTGGCAAATTATGTGTTTTTCATAATACATAAGGAATTCTTAACAGTCCAATAATACAGATTAGTAAATGCAATTTTTAAAAGTACCTCAAAGGACTTGAAGATACTTTTCAAAGAAAACATACAAATGGCCACTAAGCACATGAAGATATCTTAGCATCAGCATTCATTAGGAAAATAAAAATTAAGACTTACAACATTACACCCTTTAGATTTATATAACAAAAACAGCAGACTATAGTTGTGGGTTAAGATATGCAAGAATCATAACCATCCCAGATGTGGAGACGAGTATAATAGACACAGACACTTTGGAAAACAGCGTAGCAGTCCCTCATAGTTAAACATGGAAATATCACATGACCCAGCAATTCCACTTTGAGGTAGCAGCATTATCCATAATACCCCCAAAATGGAAATAACCCAAATGTCCATGAACTGATGAGTAGATAAATATAATGCTCATGCAGAATGTTACTCTGTAGTACAAAGTTAATGTTATAAAGACGAACTGGGGTAAAGTACTTGCCTAGCATGAATGAAGACTCAGGTTTGATCTCTGCACCACAAATAAAAAAAAAACGGGGATGAATGATAATACATACAACACAGGTGGACTTTATAAACAGTGCATTAAGGGAAAGAAGCTAGCCACAAAAGACCACGTATTGTATGGTTCCATGGTCTATGAATGCCCAGAATGGCTGATCTGCAGAGATAGCAAAGCAGTGGTTGCCAGAGGCGGGCATGAGAGAGGAACCACTGAAAATGCGGCCATGGCTTTGTTCTGCAGTGCTGATTCTGAAGTGACTGTAGTGCCTATTGCATTTCTGTGAACAGTGTGAATTATACTTTAACTAAACTATTAAAAAAAATAAATGATTCTTAAGTTCCAGAGAAAGAGAAAATCTTGTTTTCTTCTTTGTTTCCCAGCTTAGCTCTCTCTTGCCTCTTCTCCACCCACACTTTAAGACAGCAGCCTCCAAGGAACACTCAGTGTACAGCCCCTGCTGCCACAATGTCAGACTGTAGAGATGTATTATACAGAGCAGAAGTCAAAAAGCCATAGACTGTGAAGCCCGCCACATACTGGCGATTACAGAGACTCAGAGGTCAGGCAGGGGGTAAGGGTAAGGAGGGCAAGAGTAAGCTGGAACACAGTAGCCTATTTTCTGTTGTCACTTCCTGTATCGTCAGTTTTCCATTTTTTTATACTTTTTCCATTGTCTAGGTGTTGGTTTCATCCATGTTTCCTTGGGTAAATTTGCTGAGTCTCTGTTCTTTGAGATATTTGCCTTCTTCCCTTATTAAAAATGTTTCATTTGAAATTTGTGTATATACACTTTCACCTTCCTGATTATTCTCAGGAAGGGAAGTGTACTTAGCCAATGATAAAAATCAGCCATCAGAATAGAGATGGCACCCCAGATTTAGATACCTGTCACATATCTCACACACCTCCCTAGCTTAGGCAGGGCCCTATCTTAGTGAGATATTAAACATTAGGAGTTTAGTGTTTTGTCTTTTCATATGGGCTTGGTCAGTGTTTATGAATGAATAGATTAATAAATAGATTATCTGACAGGTGGAGTCCGTTATGAGCCTACCACACTTCTGTCCTATGCCTTTTTCTTTCCCAAGCCTCTCTCTCCTTTTTGAAGACTCGGGAAGTATTGACTTTCTAACACTTATATTCGTGTCATTTTTCTACTGAGCAAGTAGAACATCATTCTAGAAGTGAGGCCAGCAGTGCAGCTGGCTGCTGTTTAACCCAGAACCATCTGAGATTAGAAAGGGGAAACTGAAGCTTCCCAGAGTCCCTAGAATTGTGATGTCCTTGTTTGCTTGTTCTATTATTCTCACTAGACCTTGCTAGATGACAGTTTAGTCAGAAGTTGCCAGAAAAGCAAAATGTGTCTTTCAAGATCCTTCTGCTGAGTCACAGAAATCCCAGTCACTTTGCCTGTGGAGTAGCATTACTAAGTGATTGAGTCATCATGGGCCAAACATGTCAAAACAATTCAGAGACAAGGACAATGCTGGTATGAAGTTTCTAGGATCTTCAAAACCTAAAAATATTTAAATTTATTGGTATATATCTCAAAGGAAATTGTGTTGATAGTCAAATTGTATTGAAAAACCAAATAATTCTGGAAGTCTAAATTCCTGATAGTACTGGAAATCCAGTGCCAGGATATGATTTGACTTCTCTTTGCACTGAGAGCAGTACATTCAGGAAGTCATTTTCCAAGTTCAGAGAATATTAGGATTACTTTTGAACCAATACTCTCCTGGCATAGTAGTGGCTCCAGCCCCTATTTTCTTCAGCTGCCATGATCCTGCAGGCCAGAACTGTCAGTGCCAGTTCTTCTGGCCCTAGTGTTACTGAAGGGACTATGCACTTTGATTTGCCAAAGCGCTGCTGACCAGCTCAAGTGAGTATCTGCTGTCCATTTTTGTTCAGATCAAGATTTAATGTAAATAGATGAACTCCTTCTACCTATAGTTTGTGTTTCCATCAGTGTAAGTAGAGATCCTTTCTCGTCAACCATGATGAGAATGATTAATACAGCATTGGTTGATTCTTTAAGCTACATCATCAACTGATATTTGCTGAGCAATTTTGTGTGGCTATGTGAATCTTGAAGGGTTTATAAGCCCTTTGAATGGCGGAGACTAGGTATAGCCATATAAAGGTAAGTCATACTCCAAAATGTGTATAAATGCCACATGAGTGGTACAGCCATGGGTAGAAGAGACGAGCACAGGCTGGAATGGCAGGAGCTGCCAGAGGGACGAGAGTCCTCACCATACAGCAGAGAAGACAGCACTGCATGAAAGGAACACAGCACAACCAGAAGATCATGGCTAGGGCTGGGGGTGCAGTTCAGTGTGAGTTCTGGTCTAGCAGTGGACTATGGTGGAAGAAAAGACCTGTAGTGAAGAAGACATGACAGGAAATCCTTGATGCCTTGTTTCACTCAGTCCGCACAGTACCCTTTAGAAGCTGTCCTTGTCAGAGCCATCTGGATTTCCTAGTCCCTTGTAACTAATTAAGTTTTGTGCTCAGCAAATACAGTCAATTTGGTACCACTGTTAGGCTCATCCATGTCCTACTCCCTCCCCCTGGCCCCTCCTTGTTGAGGTATACGGGTCATGCATTGTGGAGTTAGCCCGTACTTCTGGGTAGGATAAATGTCTCTGCATATCATGACCCAACGTGTGGCTCTGACATTCTTTCTGACCCCTCTTCTGCAAAATTTCCCTGAGCCATGTTGGGTACATTTTTGGTCTGCTTCAGTGAGAATTTTGAGATTCTCAATCACTTTGGTAGCTTTTCAAAGGGTATCATATTTATTTTATTTTATTTATTTTATTATTTTATTTTATTTTATTTTATTTTATTTTGGTTCTTCCAAGGTAGGGTCTCACTCTAGCTCAGGCTGACCTGGAATTCACTGTGTAGTCTCAGGGTGGCCTCGGACTCATAGCAATCCTCCTACCTTTGCCTCCTAAATGCTGGGATTAAAGGCGTGCACCACCATGCTCAGCAAAGGTATCATATTTCAAAGGGTTTCTTTGCCTAACAATAAAAGTAATATGTCTTTATTATGGAAAATATGAAATGTATAGAAGAATATAGATTTAGAGTAATGTTACTTCATATTCCATAGATTTGTGTCATTTTTTCACTTAATATTATGAGCATATTTTCATATTATTAAAACTATACAAATATCACTTTTTACATTCTGTATCATGAGATATAATGTTCTGTGTTTAAGCATTTGGATTGATTCTAGTTTTGTACTAACATGAATAACTCTATTGTGAACATACTATATATGTATTTTCTTCATTGGTCAGTTTCTAGAACAATTACTAGGTTAAATCATGTGAATATATTGTGGCTCTTGATGTGTACTAACAGTAGCTTTCTAGAAAGTACTTACTCCCAGGACCAGGCATGGTGGTGCATGCCTTTAACCCCAGTACTCGGGAAGCAGAAGTAGGATTGCCATGAGTTAGATGCCAGCCTGAGACTACAGAGTGAGTTGCAGGTCAGCCTGGACTAGAGTGAGACCCTGCGTTGAAAAGAAAAATACTTACTCCCATATGTGGTATATGCACAAGCCCAGTTTAATGTCATTATGATCAGTATTAAACAGTATGTTTTTATAAAAATAAAAAGCTTTGCTAAGGTGCTATAGAGATGGCTCAATAGGTAAGAGTGCTTGCCACGTATGCATGAGGGGGGGCCTGAGAACAAGGATTCCCCAGCACTCATGTCAATAGCTGGTTGTGGCCATACGTGTTTTGTAACCCCCAGCCTTGCTAGGGGTAGAGACAAGAGCTTCACTGGGGCTTACTAACCAAAAAGTACAGCTCTAAAAATGGCTGTTCTGGGTTGAGAAAGAGATTCTGCCTCAAGGAAATATGCAGGTGAAGAATAGAGAAGAGCACCCAACTTCAGTTCTGGCCTCTGCACATGCATGTACAAGTGTGCACACATCTGCACACACATATGCATATGCCACACACACATCACATCACACTACATATACACACACAAAAACAACTTTGGTGAATTGTTAACATATTGCATTGTTTTGATTGGTCTTGAGGCTGACTATCTTTCAGTGTTTATCTGTGAAGTATCATAATGTCCATTATTTTTGACTAATGTTTCATAGACATATTAAACTCTTGTCAATTTTAGCTTTATTTATTTATTTATTTTTGGTTTTTCTGAGGTAGGGTCTCACTCTAGCACAGTCTGACCTGGAATTCATTCTGTAGTCTCAGGCTGGCCTTGAACTCAGCCAGGCATGTCTTTAATCCCTGCACCTGGAAGGCCAAGTTAAAAGCATCACTGTGAGTTAGAGGCCACCCTGAAACAACTACATAATGAATTCCAGGTCAACCTGGGATAGAGTGAAACTCTACCTCAAAAAAAAAAAAAAAAAAAAAAAAAGAAAAGAAAAGAAAAGAAAGAAAAAAGGCTTGTGCCACCACACCAGTTTCAATTGTAGCTCTTTGTAGAGTTACTAGTTCATTATTACTTTTACTAGACATTTCTCCCAGCATATCTTCCATTTTATTTTGGCATATGTGTACTGTGTGTGGTGTGGTATGTGTGTATATTGTATGCTTATGTGTGTACTGATGCAGTGCTCTGTGTGCATATTTGCAGAGGCCAAAAGAATGTTGAGCGGGCCTCACTATCACTCACCTGCCTGTTTTCTTCTGCTTCTTTATAATTGTATTTTTTAAATTTTTAAGTAATCAGATCTGTAGCTTTCCTTTGTGATTTGTCTCTTTGCTTTTATTTTTTAATTTTTATTCTCATTGATAATAAGAAATTGGGAAAATCTTCATGTTAATTAGTTTTCATCACTGTGACAAATACCAGTAAACGATTTCAAAAGACAGATTTATTTTGGCTCACAGTTTTATAGGTTTCAGTCTATAATTAGCTCTGTTGTTTCTGGGCCATGGTAAGGCAGCACATCATGGTGGAAGGGTGTGGTGGAGCAAATTTGCTAATCTCAATGTGGCCAAGAAGCAGAGGGAAAGACAGGAAGGTGCCGGAGACAGGTTATTCCTTTCCAGGGCACCTCAATGACCTACTTTCTCTAAGCCTCACCCCCTACTATCCAGCACTTTCCATAATGTCATCATATTAGAAAGTTATGAAACAATTCGTTGATTAGGTCAGATCTAATCACCTCTTCGTAATTGAATCCACCAGCTGTTCAACATGTGATCCTTCTGGTGAGGACTCCACATACAAACCACAACAGCCTTCTACTAAGTTAAACCATACCTGGGTACCTGGGATCTGTTTTCAGTGGGAACTTCTAGCATTATCAGTGAATTTAATTTTTAAAACATCAGTGACTGCTATTCCTTTGTTGTTATCACTGACAAAGTATTTGAACGGCTTTTTTATTGACCCCTTTTAACCACTTTTCTCCAACACATACCTATATGGCTGTTTCTTCATTCTTAGTAATATGTCCTTTTATTCCTGTTGGCATTTATACAGTATAAATGGCTTGCCTGCATGCATGCTGTCTGACCAACTCCCAGCTGCACTTCCATACTCAGGCCAAATGCTATCTCTTCAGCTCCCTTTCCTATCTCTGTCCCCTGAATTCTAGTAGCTCTGATAAGTCTATGAATAACAAGTGAACATTGAAATTCATTTCGTCCTATGTATAAATCTTATTTTGCTGGATACTGCAAGCTATTTCTTCTCATCTTTATACCTAGCACTACAAATTTTTAAACTTCATTTAAGTATATGGATGAGGTTGGTCAAAATATTTGAATGCAGGGAGCCCACCATCGCTACTAGTGCTTCATGCAACCAATGTAAGAGTCTTTAAAACAGATTAAGTTATGAACCATATTTTACACAATAATTATAAGACAGTAATGTAAGTAGTAATTCCTTCATTACTTAAAGACATCACTAAGAAGTCAGACTTCCCAAATTCAGTCTTCTTGTCTTTCTACTAGTTCGTCCCTTCTCATTACCATTTTTAAAACCTAGCTCATATTTCTCAAAGTATGTTCAATAAAATCATAATTCCACAGCATGATAGTAACTTGCAGTGAAAGAAATTCATATTAAATAAGTGGGACATGCTGAGCTAAACAGACCTACCACTAAACATAGTGAATCAGACCTATTGTCTACAGAACTCTCTTCTTGTTTTCATGTAGAACTATGAACATACCTGGGAAAATAGTGCTGCTCCTTACTGTTCCCTTTTCTCCTTCTATTCTTTTTTGGTTTTCTGTCTAAGATGTACAGTAAAAGGTCCTTCTTTATTAAATTTTTTCAAGTGGGGACCTCTGTCAAAAATGAATCTTTGCTGGTCATGATGGTACACACCTTTAATCCCAGCACTTGGGAGGCAGAAGTAGGAAGATTGCTGTGAGCTAGAAGCCAGCCTGAGACTACAGAGTGAATTCCAGGTCAGCCTGGGCTAGAACAAGGCCCTACCTCAAAAAAATATATTAAAAAATCCTCTATCTTGTTATAATACATCTAGGATCACCCTCCTCCAAACCCAAGGCTTCTTTGGCAGTGTAAATTTTAAGGAAAGTCATTAAGTGGAATGTGGTATTTGTTTCTCTGAACATGAGCAAATTTTCTGAAACTATTGTAAGTTAATGAGGTACAGTTTATTGCCAATTTGACCCTTTGTTGAGAATGTAGAGTATCTTAAATTTTACATTTACAAATTGTTCTGTGCTGCACATTTTCCAGCATTAGCTGTACCAGAACAGAAATGGACATTTGTGGATTCTCTGCTCTATAGTACACTCCGTATACTGGGGGCCTCACGTGCTTCCCTCTGAGAATGCCTGGCTTCTTTCCCATCTGGGAAGAGGTGTCTTGCTTATTGTTAGAACAATAAGTTATTTGTCTGGACATGTCCTGTTGTCAGAAAATGACAGCTTTAAAGCAAATAACACCCTGATCCTATTATAGCTAATTTGGATCTTTCTAGTCTCTGGTTTCTCCCCATCCCTAGCTTTCTATACCTCCTGTCACTCAGATCAGTTTGACCTTCTTCAGGACATCACACCACTTCTTGAAATGCAATATGCCTTAGACCCTGCTTTCCTACTCTACTTCTATCTCTTCTGTGACATCTTTCTTTCTTCTCTCCACTTGATTCTGTCCCCTACCAAAGGTGGCATTATCAGTGAGTCACCCAAACTGAGAAGCCGTGGCCTCCTCATTCTATGCCCAGAGGGTAAATGATCAGTTGACATCCACTCTGTGCCTCACCATCTCTCAACATCCATACTTAGACACTTGATTGCAGCCCTTGTCCCAAATGACAAAAACCAAACTTCCTTCTCCTGGATAAAAACCAAACTTCCTGACTCCAGTTTCCCTGCCAGTATTTTCTACCTTTTTCTTCTCATTCAGAAACAGCCCCCTCCCCCAAAGTGCCTTGCCTTTCTTATCTTTTGCCCCTTGCCCACATTCTTCCTCCCACATCTGCTTCTCCTGGTCCAGTGACTTTTGTCTTGTGAGGCCATGACACACGCCATGGCCTCCTTAGCTTTGTTGCCCCACAAGGTTGTTTTGCAAGTTGAATAAAATTATGTTCCTTCCATACAGAGCATTTTGTTCAAAAAAGAAAAAGGCACACAGATTCAAGTCATTTATTTGTCATTTTATTTCATTGATTCAAAGAATGTGCTATTTATTTGAGATTTGCTTTATATCATCTTTATGGCCAATTTTTGTAAGTGACCCATAGTACTTGAAAGTATGTGTGTTCTCTGATAAATGAATGCAATGTTACTTATCCAGCAGATCAAATGGAACAATTATGCTATTGAGATATTTTGCATCTTTATTAATTTAAAAAATATATATCAGTTATTAAAAAGGATAGTATTAAAATCTCTATCAAGTTATCCTTATGTGGTCAATTTTGGATTTGTATAATTGCATATTTTGAACCTATCCTATTTGACATGTAAATGTTTAGAAGTTTCATTTCTTCTTGGTATATTATTCTTTTATCAGTATGTATGTATCCTATTAATTTCTAATAAAATTGTTATGTGCCATAGTCCATAGGGCTTTCTACTACTTCTCTTTCTTTTTTTAGTATTACTTATTGGTTTTCTCCTTTGCATAATTTTGAACTTTTAAAAAAAAATGGAGGGGTGCTGGAGAGATAGCTTAGTGGTTAAGGCATTTGCATGAAATCCAGAGTACCCAGGTTTGATTCCTCAGGACCCACGTAAGCCAGGTGCACAAGGTGGTGCATGTGTCTGGAGTTCATTTCCAGTGATTAGAGGCCCTAGTGCAACCTTTTTCTCTGTCTCACTTCTGTCTATATTTCTCTTCTTGCAAGTAAATAAATAAAATATTTTTAAAACATTGTTTTCTTTATTTATTTACAAGCAGAGAAAGATAGACAGAGAGAATGGGCACTCCAGGGCCTCCAGCTGCTGCAAATGAACTCAAGACCCATGTGCCACTTTGTGCATATGGCTTTTTTGTGGGTATTGGGGAATTGAACCCAGGTCATTAGACTTTGCAGGAAGCACCATAACTACTGAGCCATTGGTCCAGCCCAACTTTGAACTTTAAAGCATTCACACAAACCATTGCTACCATATCTTATTTCTAATATATACATAGATATAAAATCATCCTCCTCCTCATTTGTATAATTTATCATGATTTGTATATGAATTTTTCTTTGTTTTTATGTTTTCTTGCCTTCTGCTTTGCATGCTTTGGTTTTAAAAGTGAGCATTACAAATATGAATATATAGGTGACATATTTTTAGAGAATTTTGACCTGAATTTTCTTGTCTTCGATGTACATCTGTTTCATCTCGCTTTTAATTCTTTGGGTTTTATACAGTGGTTGTCAATTCTATTGCTTTTCCTTTGCTTGACAAATGTGTCAGCAGTTTGCTGTAGTTAAGAGGACAGAAAACATTGTTTGGTACTCTCAAAGCATTTGATTTTGCTCTTAATGTGTTTTTTTTTTTAACTGATTGACAGAGATGTCAGAGTTATATGTAATCACCACCTCTTGGCTGTCCTCCTGCTTTCACAACCAAATCACTGACATGCTAGATCTACACCTGAGTATGCACAGGTGCTACAGAGTAACATGCTGTAGTGCTGCTGTTATGACCTAGTCAGAATGAGCAGAAAGCTGAAGTTTATACTTCTTTGAAGCATGACAGCCCAAGGAAATCCAAATCGAGTTTTTTAAGGGATGACACGAGGAAGAGGAAAAGTTAAATGGCTCATGGGTTCAGGAACAACTTTACTATCCAGCAACAAGAAACCACCTGGAATACGTTGCATGGATTGAGCTATGGCCACATGCACACATGCACGCATCTGTCTTTGCTTCTGCTGCCCTCCTCTCCTACTTAGGTGGTCTTCTTCATTTCTCTCTCCTTTTTAAAATTTTTAAATGGGGCTGCAGAGATGGCTTAGTGGTTAAGGTTCTTGCCTGCAAAACCAGAGGACCCAGGTTTGATTCCCCAGGACCCACATAAGCTAGATGCACAAGGGCCACATTGTCTGGAGTTCATTTATAGGGGCTAGTGGCCCTGGCATGCCTATTCTGTCTGTCTGTCTGTCTCTCTCTCTCAAATAAATAAATAAAAATAAAATATATATTAAATTTTTAAATTTTTAAAAATATTTATTTATTTGAAAGCAGAGAGAGAGAGAAGAGAGACAGACAGAATAGGGACACCAAGGCCTTTGGTCACTGCAGACACCTCTGCCTCCAGAGTGCTGAAATTAGTGTACACCACCACGCTTGGCAAACTGTTTTTTGGGGTTTTTTAAAAATCTTTTTTGAGAGAGAGAGAGAGAGAGAGAGAGAGAGAGAGAGGGTCTCATGTATCTCAGGCTGGTCTGAAACTCTATGTAGCTGAGGTTGGCCATGAACTCTTGCTTCTCCTGACTCAACCTCCCAAATGTTGAGATTATTCATGACTGTACCACCAATCTAGCTTGTTTTTGGAATTCAGATCCTTGCTCTAGACAAATGCTCTACTACTAAGCTATATCCCCAACCACTTAAGTTTTCTTTACTCATACCTCTTTTTAAATATTTTTTAAAATATTTTACTTATTTATATTTTAATTTATTTGACACACAGAGAGAGAGAATGGACACGTTAGGGCCTCTGGCCACTGCAGACAAACTCCATATGTGTGTGCCCCCTTGTGCATCTGGCTAACGTGGGTCCTGAGGAAACAAACCTGGGTCTTTTGGCTTTGCAGGTAAACACCTTAACTGCTAAGCCGTCCCTCCAGCCCTCCTTTTTAATATTTTATTTTTAGTTATTTATTTATTTGAGAAAGAGAGGGAGGGGGAGAGAGAGAATGGGTCCATTAGGGCCTCTAGCTACTGCAAATGAACTCCAGATGCATGCACTGCCTTATGCATCTGGCTTACGTGGGTCCTGGGGAATTGAACCTGGGTCCTTTGCCTTTGCAGGCAAGTGCCTTAACTGCTAAGCCATCTCTCGGCCCCTATTTTTTAAATTATTTATTTATTGTGTTGTTTGGTTTTTGGATAAGGGATTGCTGAGTAGCCTGGGAATCTTCCTATCTCAGCTTCCCAAGTGCCAGGTTTACAGGAGAATACCACCATGCCTGGATCTTTTTTTTTTTTTTTTTTTTAAAGAACTCCAGATGTATACATCACCTTCTGCATCTGACTTATGTGGGTCCTGGGGACTAGAACCTTGGTCCTTTGGCTTTGCAGACAAGCACCTTAACTGCTAAGCCATCTCCCCAGGCCCTTTTTTTTTTTGTAATTAACTTTTATCTTCTTTTAATTAATATAAACATATGCCCTATTAAATATTATTTAAAATCATAAAGTAAAGCATTAATTCTGATATGTAGTCTTCCCTGATATTTAAGATCTATTTATTTCATTTCTCATTTTATGTGGTTTTTCTTTTCTTTTTCATCCTGTGGGTTCTGTTAAATACATTTGTGCACATATTTCTAGTCTAGTAAGCACTTCTGGTAGATCTCTGTGAATGGAGCCATTGTGCCAGGAGAGAATCCCATTTTTGTGATTCTCAAGACATGAGTTAATATTTCCTCCTAAGTGACTTCAACTATCGCAGTGCTATTTACAATACAGAAGTATCAGTGAACTCATTACCAAAGCCTTAGAGACAAGCTATTTTTAATTTGTTCATTAATTCTCATATGTAAAATATCAACTTCTCATTGCTTTGTTGTGTATTTCCTTGATTACTAGTGAATGTAAAGTAGCTATTTGCACAACATATATTTCTGGTATCTTTTATTATTTGAATGCATATTTCCAGGCATTAATCTAAAAAATCTTTAGGTTCTTGCTCTTTGAAAAAATTTGGAACTTAAACAAACCAAAAAAGTAGAGGAATTAAGCTAGAAAAGTGGCCATGTTTATAAATGAGCAGTCTTGAAACGTAAGACACTGTGGTAATTGAAATGATGTGTATTCCAGAAGGCCCTGTTTAGTAGATGCCAAGCCCACCGATTAACTGGGGCAAGACAGAGCAGTGTATTTACCCCCAGGCTGCTCAGAAGAGGCAAATCTGAATTCCTAAGCACCAGAACTCTTCTCTAACCCAAAATGCATGAAGCCTCCGTCCATTTGCATTAAGGAGTCTCTCCTCCTGAGGCCTGACAGAATTCTTAGTTTTAAAAATAAAAACAGAGACAAAAAAAATCAGACTGCCGCTAGGTCTAAGAACATTTTCTGTCTTTATAAGTACATTTAATAATAAAACAGAAACACATGTTCTTTTTCCAAATACCATGTTAATTCAAAAAAGGCTGTTCATTAGATGACATGTACAGAAGGGCTACAGATTACAAAGGCAAAAAATTAAATTGTAAACTATGCAAGGATGCTTAGCATAAAACCTTAACAGGGATAGTAATCAGAGAGGCTTACACTCTGGTTTGCTCTGTTTGCAATCTAGCATGCATAGGAAATACTGGTGAGGGAGAGTCTGGACTGGTTTCATAATCTGTAACCACAGAGGGATGGCTCGGATTGTTGTCTTTTATTATCTGCACTCATAAGCCAGTGCTTTGCTCTCTTTCTTGAGGTCTTAAGTGTTTTTTTGGTCCAGTGATTTAAAACAAGCTGAAGGAATCTTGTGTTTTGGTTTGGTTTGGTTATTTTTTTTTCTACTGCATTTTCTGAATAGAAGCCCCTAATTGCGATAGGCTGTTGAAATCACTTAACCTCATAACCTCATCTGCCTTTTGGGCACTTTCTACATTCTCCCCAAATTAGAGTACAAAGCTGGGCGTGGTGGCATACACCTTTAATACCAGCACTGGGGAGGCAGGGGTAGGAGGATCACCGTGAGTTTGAGGCCAGCCTGGGACTATCATGTAAGTGCCAGGTCAGCCTGGGCTAGAGTGAGATCCTACCTTGGAAAAAATAAAATAAATAAATTAGAGTACAGCTTGTTGGCCAAGGGGCAGATAGCTGTGCTTTGGGTGGAATGCAGGGAAGGACACAGGGCCAAGATAATGTACCTCAGAGATACACTGAGTGCAGGTGCCTTTGCTATCCTACATACATCTTCAAGCGCTGGGATTCCACATCCAAATCTGCTGTTCTCCAACAGTGCAGTCTGGGTGAACAGCAAGCCCTCCCCTGAAAGTCAGCACCCCCTCTCCTGGTCAGCCAGCAGCCTTACCGTATTGCTTCAGTTTCCAAAGACAGGAGATCACTGGCATGAGAATTCCCTCTGCACAGTTAGAAAGTAGCTTGTGCTGAGTTATTTGAAGTGCTGGGAATATGCTAAGTGATACGCATAGTTTAATGTGCAATAAGCATTTTCCAGGAGCATAACCTATGTAGCCTGGCCAGCTGCATGACCTCTCTTCCACACAGACAAGTATTGGACATTTCCAGAGAAACACTTTCTGGCTCTCAGAAAGAACAGCTGTGTGCTCTTGTCAGCTCACAATCTGCTTAACTTCTAGCCTAGGGCCTTCTGTTCCTTTTTGTAACAGTTTATAATGTGGTACAGTGACACTCAAATATTCAATAAAGTTTTTGGACCAAAAAAGGATTAAGAAGATTCTCAAGTGACTTGTCCTCTATGGTCAGCTCTGTCTGCGTGTACATAATTATTATATGCTTGCTCCTGTGTCTGTGCAATGGTAACAGCTTGGTCAGATGTGATTCTGTTTTTCTGCTGTAGCCTCTCACAGTCCCTGAGTCCCTGAATATTACAGAACTTGCTATCCAAGTACCTGGAGCACAGCAGGGGAAGGGTCTGGACAACAAAGGGATAGAAGTAGTACGTGTTCAGGACTGGCTGGCTGGCTGGCTGGGTTAGTGGCTTAGATCCCACGTTCTGCAGGGTTCATGCTGACTGCTGCCTTCTTCAGTCCTCTGCCTGTTTCTATTCTGTAGAGCTCTCTCAACTTTGTCTTTGTGTCCCTTGTCTTTGCCCAGCTTGACCATCTTACCCATCCTCTAACTCACAAATGTTTTCTCAAAACAAATAAGAGACAGATTTAATTACAGAGCACTTACATTTCTCAGATATATGTATCGATCACATTTCAGGTATCTCCTGGGTCTGTCTGAACCCTAAGCTTAGTATAGTGACCATTCCAAAGCAGTTAGCTCCTTCCCATGCATAATCTAAAAGTTAATTATACCTAAATGATCATTCATTCATTCAGCAGGTGAGCATCTGCGATATGACAGGCACTTACACATCACTGAGCAAACAGACTTATTCCCAGGTTTGTGGAGAACACAATTCAGGTAGAAGAAACATATAAGTAATAAAGAAAATAGACCCAGAAAGGGACTTGGAGGACAGATGTGGTATTTGACAGGAAGAGGAGTACTCTGTCCTGAAGTGTGTACAGCACTCTGAAGCATGTGACTTGGCAGTTGAGCATAGGTGTCTGAGAGAATGGCATTCCAGATGATGAGAAGGCTATGTATGGTTCTCCTCTTAATGTTTGTGTGCACTGTGGTGTGTGAGTACGCATACATGTGTGTGCTGGGGCACATTCATGTGAGTCCTGCCTACAGGTATCTTCACCAGTTGGTCTAGATGAGCTGCCCAGCAAGTCCTAGGGGTTCTTCTGTCTCCACCTCCCCAGTGGTGGGATTATAGGCAAATGCTACCATACCCAGCTTTTTTTAAAAATTTTACAGGATTTTAAAAAATTGCTTATTTATTTGCAAGCAGAGAGAGAAAGAGAGAGGGGGGGGGGATGAATGAGAGAGGAAATGAGCATGCCAGGGCTTCTTGATACTGCAAACAAACTCCAGAGTATGGATGAGTCACTTTGTGTATCTGGATATATGTGGGTACTGAGGAATTGAACCTGAGCCATAGGGTTTTGCAAGCAAGTGTCTTTTACCTCTGAGCCATCTCTCCAGCCCTAGAGCATTTTTAAGTTTAGAAATGTGATGTGGGTTGTTTGATACTTATTTTTAATCAAAAGAAACTGGGTGTCCCAGCTGAATATCAGCCTTAGTTTAAAGTGACTTTCACTTAAGGCAGATTTTAGTCAGGAACCATTGTCTTTGTTTTACAGATTAGAAAAAGTAAGGCCTAGAAATGGAGGAGGAAGTGACTTCCTTAGAGTCACAAAACTGAACAGCATCCCACTGGACACAGTGTTTCAGGTGTTTTAGGTTGGCATCGCAATAGACTGCTTTGCTCAGCTTGTCCTCCTTGGACCTTATAAGTTTCTTTTCTTATAAGATAAGTTGATTGCAAATATATGTTTTGGTGTAATGTTAAACTGTCACTAATTTCCCTATGCAATAAAATACTTGCAGTAGAGTTAAGTCCAATGAAGAGAGGAAAAATACAGGTCACTTTTGGTGGCCAGTACTATACTGTACATGTCTGAGTGCCTTTCAAGTTATTAGGGATGTTTGCTAGAGGATGTCACAGTAAGAGCCTGCCTTATGTGGCTTATATGTGGAGGCCTCATCAAGAGCAAGCCCTCTTTCCTATGTTTCATGGTGGTCTTGGCTAGATAGAGAACAGCCAGTCTGCTTGGGCCCACATGGGAGGACCAGTAGGAGCAGGACTTACAAGTCTCAGGGCAGCTTCTAGAAACACCTTAGAAACAACCAAGCCTGTTCTTTAAACCAGCCTGAACCAGCAAGTGTTCTCTCCAGGCCCCAGAAAACACAGAAGCTGACAGTTAGTCAATGAATTCCCCCCAGTGGGTACCGGATGGAGATGTACCATTAAAAGCTTATTAAAACATGTATGTAACATTTGGAATTTTCAAATCCCTTTGTAATTCTTTTATTGACTACTTAATCTCTGCAGCTTCCCTGGTAGCAAGTTGGTACTCTCATCCCCAGTTTGGAAATTAGACATGAATAGGTCAAGCAGCTTAACCGAGGCTGCCCTGTGAGTCAGGCCTACAGTCACTTCACAGCCAGTGAGTCAGAATTCAGCTTTGCCTGAACCAGCAGCAATCCCATAATCTAGCTATCCTCCATCTTCTTTCTATATACATGGGATACTAATGAACTTTGTTCTACTTATTTGAAAAAAAATAATTGCAAAAACAAAATAAGGCAAACCAAAGGTGCTGTAATACTAGCTATAATTAGGTGTAATGGATTAAGTAAGGCAGGAAGACATGGCAGCTTTGTTTTTTCTTATTTAGGAAGTGCCAAAGCAGAACAGAATGAAGAGAGAGCACCTGTGGCTGACACTCAAACAAAACTAAGTCCCTCCCCTGTTCATGTGACTCAGCTTATTCTGGGTGAATCTTTAGAAATTAAAGCTAGATAAAATAACTCATACATGTACATAGATATGAAACTCTAAAATGAGTTTGTGTTTAGGCTTAAAGTCCTACAGGTAGAACAAGAAGAAGCCTGAAGGATGAAGGGATGGCTTAGCGTTAAGGTACTTGCCTACAAAGCCAAAGGACCACAGTTAAATTCCCCAGGACCCACATAAACCAGATGCACAAGGTGGTGCATGTGTCTGGAAATTGTTTGCAGTGGATGAAGGCCCTGGTGTGCCCATTCTCTCTCTCTCAATTCAAATAAATAAATAAATAAAAACAAAATGTTAAAAAAGAAACACCCTGAGATTGTCATCTTTTATGTGTTACATAGTTAGTAACCACTTTATGCACCTACTATTA
Organism: Dipus sagitta; assembly: GCA_036346955.1. NCBI lineage: Eukaryota > Metazoa > Chordata > Mammalia > Rodentia > Dipodidae > Dipus > Dipus sagitta. The sequence continues at coordinate 72,751,615 of CM070777.1, forward strand.
TCTCATGAATACATTATTACGGATACTACATATTTACAAAGAATGTATTCATGCATGAGATGTTTTCATAGCTCATAATCAACAAGTAATTTTTTGCTTCTGAATACATAGTGACTTACAAACCTGCCTCTCTCTCCCCAGATAGGCTGCATTTTCTGGTGGCCTGGAACTCACGATTTTCCTTATTTTATTTATTTTGATATCATCATCTTTTCCTCCTATTATGATGGTCTTGTGTAGGTAGTATCAGGCACTGTGAAGTCATGGATATCCAGGCCATTTTGTGTCTCGAGGAGCACCTTATAAGGAGTCCTACCTTTCCTTTGGCTCTTACATTCTTTCCGCCACCTCTTCCGCAATGGACCCTGAGCCTTGGAAGGTGTGATAGAGATATTTCAGTGCTGAGCACTCCTCTGTCACTTCTTCTCAGCACCATGATGCCTTCTCAGTGATCCCAATGGCACTGCCATCTGAAAAGAGAAAGTTCTCTAACCAAAAGTGAGAGTAGCATTAATATATGGGTATGAACATTAAGAGAAGTGCTTCCTGGGCAGTTTAATGAGCATAGTATATACATTTAGCCAGATGGCAGCATATGTTATACCCATAGGGCTCATGACTACCCCTGTTGTAGGTTTTCACTATCAGGGATGTTTTCCCTCCCATGGAGCAGGCCTCCAGTCCAATTAGAGGGCAGTTGGTTTCCCCCATAACAGACATGCCACTATTGCACCTGTTGGCTCATTTGGCCTACCTGACCAAATATAAGGCTTCCAGTATCCACTGTTGATTATTATCACTGGTGATTTCTCTCTCTCTCCCATTGAACTGCATGCAGCATGGCTTTTTCCAGCTTTCTGTCAGCTGGTCTACATGGAGGAGGTTTTCAGCTCAGTTCCAGCAGGATTTTTCAGTGGCCTTGCAGCCCAAGTATGTGGAGTCTTCAGCAGTAGGGTCTTACCATCTATTCCTGGTGCGAAACCAAGGGCCTTGGCAATGGCCTATAATGTTTGGGGGCCATCAGGGACCTCCCTGGCTATCAACTCACTGGAAGGTATCCCATCCTTGGCATTGAAAATTTTCTACTAACAATCTGTGGCTCCTAAGTGTTCCATTGTCCAAAAAAGTAGGTTACCATATGACTTATTTATATTCTCTTAAATTTTAATAAGCCCTCCCTCCATCTTTCCTTTCCTCAATCACTTCCCATGACCTCACTTAGGCCTTTTTACCCCCTTAATCTGTTCTTCTACTTATATATATACAATACCATCCTATTAAGTCCCCCCCCCCTTTCTCTTCCCTTTATATCTCCTCTCTAGCTTACTGGCCTCTGCTATTGAGTTTTATTCGTACTCATGCAGAAATCCAATCATTTATAGCTAGGATCCACATATGAGAGAGAACATGCAACATTTGGTTTTCTGGGCCTGGGTTACCTTACTAAGTATAATCCTTTCCAGATCCATCCATTTCCCTACAAATTTCATAACTTCGTTTTTCTTTACCACTGAGTAGAACTCCATTGTGTAAATGTGCCACCTCTTCATTATCCACTCATCAGTTGAGGAACCTCTAGGCCACTTCCATTTCCTAGCTATTGTGAATAGAGTGGCAATAAACATGGTTGAGCAAGTATCTCTAAGGTAGTGAGACAAGGCCATAGGATATATACCTAGGAGTGGTATAGCTAGGTCATATGGTAGATCAATTTTTAGCTGTCTCAGGAACTCCACACTGATTTCCACAATGGCTGCACCAGATTGCATTCCCACCAACAGTGTGGAAGGGTTCTTCTTTTTCTGCATCCTCACCACAATTTATGGTCATTTGTTTTCATCATGGTAGCCAATTTGACAGGAGTGAGATGGGATCTCCATATTTCCCTTATGACTAGGGATATAGAACACTTTTTTAGATATTTATATGCTATGTGTATTTCTTCTTTTGAGAACTCTCTATTTAGTTCCAAAGCCCATTTCATAATTGGGTTGTTTTATTTTTTTATTATTTAATTTTTTTTTTCAAGGTAAGGTCTCACTCTAGCCCCAGGCTGACCTGGAATTCACTATGGAGTCTCAGGGTGGCCTTGAACTCACAGGTGATCCTCCTACCTCTGCCTCCCGAGTGCTGGGATTAAAGGCGTGCGCCACCACGCCCGGCTTTGTATATCTTGATATTAATCTTCTATCAGATGTAGTTGGCAAAGATTTTCTCCCATTCTGTAGGTTGCCTCTTTGCTGTATTCACAGTGTTGCTGTGCAAAATCTTTGTAATTCCATGAGGTCCCAGTGGTTAACCTGTGCTTTTATTGCCTGAACAATTGGGGTTATATGCAGAAAGTCTTTGCCAAGACCAATATGTTGAAGGGTTTCCCCTACTTTTTCCTCTAGCAGTTTCAGAATTTCAGGTCTGATGTTAATTTTTGGACTTAATTCTTATGCATGCAGAGAGACAAGGATCTATTTTCATCCTTCTACAGATACATATCCAGTTTTCCCAGCACCATTTGCTGAAGAGGCTGTCTTTTCTCCAGTGAGTATTTTTGGCATTTTTGTCGAAGATCAGGTGGCTGTAGCTACCCGGACTTACATCTGGGTCCTCTATTCCATTCCATTGATCTACATTCTGCTTTTGTGCCAGTACCATGCTGTTTTTGTTACTATGGCTCTGTAGTACAGGTTAAAATCAGGTATGGTGATACCACCCGCCTTATTTTTGTTGCTCAAAATTGTTTTAGATACTCTAGATTGTTTGGGCTTCCAAATGAATTTCTGCATTGTTTTTTCTATTTCCATGAAGAATACCATTGCAATTTTGATGGGGATTGAATGAAATGTGTAGATTGATTTTGGTAATATTGCCATTTTCACAATATTGATTCTTTCAATCCAAGAACAAGGGATGTTTTTCCGTTTCCTAGTGTCTTCTGCAATTTCTTGCTTGAGTGTTTTAAAGTTTTCATTGTAGAGACCCATCACTTCCTTGGTGAGGTTTATTCCCAGATACTTTATTTTGTTTGATGCAATTGTGAATGGGAGTGATTCTCTGATTTCATCCTCTGTGTGTTTGTTGTTAGCATATAGGAATGCTACTGATTTCTGTGTGCTTATTTTGTATCCTGCTACATGCCTATAGGTGTTTATCAGCTCTAACAGTTTGCTGGTAGAGTCTTTAGGGTCCTTTATGTATAGAATCATAACATCCGCAAATAATGATAAACCTGATCTCTTCCTTTCCAACTTGTATCCCTTTTGTATGTGTCTCTTACCTTATTGCTATGGCTAAGACTTCCAGAACTATATTAAATAAAAGTGGGGACAGTGGACACCCTTGTCTTTTTCATGTGTCTCTTGCCTTATTGCTATGGCTAAGACTTCCAGTACTATATTAAATAAAAGTGGGAACAGTGGACACCCTTGTCTTTTTCCTGATTTTAGTGGAAAAGCTTCAAGTTTTTCTCCATTTAGTATTATATTGGCTGTATGCTTGTCATAAATAGCTTTTATTATGTTGAGATATGTTCTTCTATTCCCAGTCTCTGTACAACTTTTATCATGAAGGGATGTTGGATTTTGTCGAAAGCTTTTTCTGCATCTAATGAGACAATCATTTGATTTTTGTCCTTCAGTCCATTTATATAATGTATTACATTTATAATTTGCATGTGTTGAACCATACGTACATCTCTGGGATAAAACCTGCTTGGTCAGGATGAATAATCTTTCTGATATATTCTTGTATTCTGTTTGCCAATATTTTGTTGAGAATTTTTGCATCTATGTTCATGAGGGAGGTTGGTATTTTTTGTTCTATCTTTGCCTGGTTTTGGTATGAGGATGATGCTGGCTTCGTAGTAGGAGTTTGGTAGAATTCCTTCCTTTTCTGTTTTATGGAAAAGTTTAAGAGGCATTGGTGTTAATTCTTCCATGAAAGTCTGGTAAAATTCAGCAGTGAATCCATCTGGGCCTGGACTTTTTTTAGTTGGGAGATTTTTGATAACTGCTTGGATCTCTATGCTTGTTATAGGTCTATTTAAGTGGTTAATCTAATCTTGATTCAATTTAGGTAGGTCATATAAATCAAGGAAATCATCCATTTCTTTCAGATTTTCAAACTTAGTAGAGTATATGTTCTTATAGTATGTCCCTATGATTTTTTGGAATTTCTCTGGTATCTGTTATGATGGTGCCTTTTTCATCTCTAATTTTATTAATTTGTGTCTCTTCTCTCTTTCTTTTGGTCAGATTTGCTAAGGGTTTATCAATCAAGTTTATTGTTTCAAAGAACCAACTTTTTGTTTCATTGATTCTTTGGATTGTTTTGGGGGTTTGTATTTCATTAATTTCTGCCCTAATCTCTATTATTTCTTCCAGTCTACTGATTTTCAGTTTGCCTTGTTCTTGTTTTCCCAAGGCTTTAAGGTGAAGCATTAAGTTGTTTACTTGTGATCATTCTTATTTCTTGACATAGACACTTAAAGTTATAAACTTTCCACTTAGGACTGCCTTCATTGTGTCCCAAAAGTTTTGGTATGTTGTGTTCTTATTATCATTTGACTCTGAATTTTTAAATTTCCCTCTTGATTTCTTTATTGACCCATTCATTATTTAGTAGTGTATTGTTTAGTTTCCATGGTTTTGTATATGCCCTATAGCTTTTCTTGCTATTGCTTTGTAGTTTGATCCCATTGAAATCAGATAGAGGGCAAGGAATTATTTAATTTTCCTGTATTTGTTAAAATTTGTTTTGTGTTCTAATATATATATATATATTCTAATATATGTTCTAATATATAAAATAGAGGATGTTCCATGTGCTGCTGAAAAGAATGTGTATTCTTCAGCATTTGGATGAAATGATATATATCTGTCAGGTCCATTTGTTCATTTAATCCAGATGTATCTCTGTTTGTTTTTTGCCCAGATGATTTATCAGTTGATGAGAGTGGGATGTTGAAGTCACCCACTACAACTGTGTGTGGTGTAATCTGTGACCTTAATTCTAATAGTGTTTGTTTGATGAAGTTGGGATCCTCCATGTTAGGTGCATATATGTTTAGGATTGTAATGTTCTCCTGTTGGAGTGTGCCTTTAATCAATATAAAGTGACCTTCCTTATTTTTTCTAACCAATGTTGGACTTAAATCTACCTTGCCACATATTAGGATAGCAACCCCTGCTTGTTTTCTAGGCCATTTGCTTGAAACACCATTTTCCAACCTTTCACACTAAGATAGTGTCCATCCTTTGTAGAAAGGTGAGTTTCTTGGAGGCAACAAATTGAAGGTTTCTGCTTTTATCCCAGTCTCCAAACTCATGTCTTTTGGTTGGAGCATTGAGGCCATTGATATTAAGAGTTATTGAAAGGTGTGTATTTGTTTTTGTCATTTTTCTTGTTATATAGTTCTTCTGGTTTTACCTTTGCTTTCTTGTAATAAGTAGTATTTGAGTATGGTTTGTTTTTTCCAGGTTCCTTATATATACCTGTGCTTTTTCTTCTCTTCAGCATGGAGGATCCTTTCAGGTATTTTCTGTAGAGCTGGTTTTGTGTTCAAATATTCCTTTAGCCTGGTTTTTCTGTGGAATGTCCTTATTTCTCCATCTATTTTAATGGATAGCTTTGCAGGATAAAGTAACCTTGGTTGACAGTTGTTATCTTTCAGAACTTGGAATACATCATTCCAAGCCCTTCTGGCTTTGGAAAGTTTGTATTGAGTAATCTGCTGTGATCCTGATGGGCTTGCCTTTGTATGCGACTTGATTATTCTCTCTCACTGCTTTCAATATATTTTCTTTGGTTTGTATGTTTGCTAGTTTAGTTATAATATGACAAGAAGAGGTTCTTTCCAGTTTTTGTCTGTTTGGTGTTCTAAAGGCTTCCTGTATCTGCACTGGCATCTCTTTCCCAATTTGGGGGAAGTTTTCTTCTATGATTTTGTTTAAAACGCCTACTATATCTTTGGAGTGAAATTCTTCTCCTTCTACTGTACCCTGAATTCTTAGGTTTGCTCTTTTCATACTATCCTGAATATCTTGAAATTCCCATTCATACTTTCCTATTAGTTTGTCTTTCTCTTTGTTGGACTGTATTAGATCTGCCACTTGTTCTTCTGGTTTCGGTATTCTGTCCTCTCCTTCATCTATTCTACTGGTGAGATTTTCTACAGAGTTTTTGATTTCATTGACTGTTTTATTCATTGCTATTGATTGTGTTTTGTCTTTATTATTTTGATATCCTTATTTATGTCTTGTATTGCCCTCCTTATTTCATTAAATTGGTTTCCTGTATCTACTTTCATTTCTTTGATTTCCTCTTTGATTTCTTTGAACAAATTTATAATCATTGTTTGAAATCTTCCTCAGGCATTTCCTCTAAATCAGTCTCACTCGAGGTCATTTCTGATGCATTAATACTTTTTGGTGGATTTATATTGTCTTGATTTTTGGTGTTTCTTCTGTTACAATGTACATATTTTTGCTTCTTGGATTATTTTAATGCTTAGATTTTCTAATTATCTACAGTATTATTAGAGGTATTAATCAATCTGATGTTATATATCTTCAGGGTAGGAGCTTAATGTGCTAGGTGTGACTCTTAAAACTCTCAGAGTATCTACAAAAGTGACCCTACATGTTTCATTTGCCCATTATGAGAGTATTCAAGTAGATTGAGTGGAACAAAATACAGGCAGATTTTAAAATTTAAACAATGTACACATTCAATGAAAAACAGCACAGAGTATTTATGCAAGAGTAGTTATTATTTCAACCAGATCTTCTAACAAAGTCACAGTCCCTTAGGATGTGTGTTGCCCCACACCCTTAATCCTGTCAACTCGAAGGCTAAGATTTCTGGTCTGTTGAGGGTTCCAAGTCTGCTTGTGACCAAGTGAGACCCTTCTGTAATGAATGACAGAAGAGGAAACAAAGGCACTATAAATCCAAAAGTACCAAATGACAAGCCCAAAATATACCTTATTTAAGAATGGCAAATTTGGGCTGGAGAGATGGCTTAGTGGTTAAGGCACTTGACTGTGAAGCCTAAGGACCCAGGTTCTATTCCCCAGAACCCACATAAAGTCAGATAGATGCACATGGTGACGCATGTGACTGGGGCTCATATGCAATGAGTAGAGGCCCTGGTGTGTCCATTCTCTCTCTCTCTCTCTCTCTCTCTCTCTCTCTCTCTGTCATTTCTCCCTTCCGCTCTCTCTCTCTGCTTGCAAATAAGTAAATTAATTAACTTAAAAAATGGCAAATCCTACCATCCATCAGATTTTAACATATAATTTATCCTGACATGGAAGGTGCAATTAGCACTTGTGATTCAAGCCTATATACCAGGCTTATTTGGCGTATACTGACCTGGTGTCATCCGTTACTTTTTGGGGTGGTTTTGGTCTCAATTATGCTGCACTCCTGCTTGGGTCCCTCTTTGCTGTGCTGTGGGCTCATGTAGGCTGGCTAGGTCGCTGGATTGCTTCTCTGGCCACTTGTGCCGGGTGCCGTGTAGGTGAGCTCCTTTACCCAGGTCTTTGGTGATTTCTGGCACTTGCATTGGTGGTGGGAGGAGGGGAGGCTGTGGATGGTGGCTAAAGTTCTCCCGCTGGTTCTCATAATCCTCTTCCTCACAAGGTGCTCCTCTGTTGGTCCCTGCCATCCTCCCTTCACATTTTTTGAGTTTGTGAGTAGGCCAGTGTGAGTGGAGAATCCCCTCACCTGGCTTTTCCTGAGGCTCAGCTGAGCCTCGCAGCTTTGGCCACACAGACCTGGTTCTGCTGCTGCTGGAGCTGCTTCTGTGGGCTCTAGATGCTCTGGATCTCTCCTACTTCTCTGCTGCAGTTGATAATTTCTTATACGCCTCACTTTTTAGTAGAAGAGTGTTTTTTTGCTGGGTTTGTTTTTCTCCCCTAGGCTGTTTTGGTGTGGTTCCTATGATGCCATCTTAACTGGAAGTCCTGCATTTGCTTGTTCCTGAGTCACTTAGTCACTTGGAGGAAGCTACTTAATCTCTCTGGTCTCATTCTCTTCATCTGTATAGTGTGCTTATTAGCAAACCCTACCTCATACAATAATTACAATGCTATGTAAAATGTTTAGAACTGTGGCTGGTGCAAAGTGGTGCTAGTGCTCTTACTGCATGCTTAATTATGTGCTAGGTATTTTCTGAGTTCAGGTGCTAAGAAAATAAATTGTAATCAGAGAGCCCTCCACATTCTTACTGGCTTTTCAGTCTCTAGGATTACAAACCAAAATTCCCAGATGTCCCTTGAAATAGACCTCAATCTCCTTGGCACCCAGGCATCCATAGTCACACTGCGATTGTCTTGTATCTTTTCCCTGATCCCCAGACTTATGTCTGTTCCTTTGAAGGCAACTCCCCTCCCTCCTCCTTTGAACAAAAAATGTCCCTGTCATGGAAGAGTGGGCTTCAGTCTCTTGATCACAAATTTCCCAGCAGGTAATGTCTCATCCTTCCCCCAGGCACTGGGCCCTCTCCTGGCCCAGCAGTTCTTCTCTTGCTGAGGACTTAGGGAAGCAAAGGGGGTCTGGTGTCCTCTGTCTGTATCACTGAGCTTGAAATCTGATGTGTCATCTTTACTGTACATCTTGGGTTTTGATGCTTCTCTGTGTTTGCTTCTTAACCTAATTTAAGCAAAAGGGAGAAAAAGTAGCTCTGGAGGAAGAATAAAGGTTTAAGCATCACAGTTGCACAATTTTCTTTAATCTCCAACTTCTCCTGACCTGCAAGTCTTGGTATTATCCAGGGCAGGGCTGCTATGGGAAAGTAAAGCAAAAGATGGGATTCTCTGGAAAACATGCAATGGAATTCACATTTTTAATCCACAAAGCTAGGCCCACAGAAAAAGAGAAAGGTGCTGGTTTAGACCATCTTCTTCCCTTATATTCACTACCACACTTGACTAGAGTGGCCTCCCTGCTGTCTATCTGCTGAGTCATTCTTGTTGGGGGTTGGGGGAAGGTCATGACTCCTCCCAGAGATCCTCTAGCCATAACTCAGTTGTCGTTTATGGCTCTCCAGCTTAAGTACAATCTGTGTTACAAAACCTACCAGTGCTGGAGTAGAAGGTGTGCAGTCACTGGCCCACTTCTAAGGAATGGCTTTCTCATCAGGCAGACACCCCCTTTTTACTGTATTTTAATTTTTGCATGTATGTGTGTCTGTGCTATGCATGCTGTGTGACATTTGTGTTTTCATGTGTATATGTGTGTGTGTTCATATATGTGTGTAGAGGCCAGAAGACAACCCAGGGCATTGTTTCTCAGGTACACCATCCACCTGATTTTATGACACAGTCTATCATTGGCCTAGAGCTCAGCAGTAGACTGGCTGGCCAGCAAGCCCCAGGAATCTGCCTTTCTCCACCTCCCCAGCACTTACATGGGTTTTAGGTATCAAACTCAGGTCCTCATGCTTAAAAAGCTACTGAACTATCTCCCAGCCTAGGAAGAGATATGCTCTTCAGGGTTATAAGTACCCATGGCAATACTCATTAAAAGTGCGATTATGGGCTAGAGATATGGCTTAGTGGTTACGGCACTTGCCAGCAAAGCCAAAGGACCCAGGTTCGATTCCCCAGAACCCACGTAAGCCAGATGCACAAAGTGAGCCAGATGCACAAGGTGGCACATGCATCTGGAGTTCATTTGCAGTGGCTGAAGGCCCTGGTGCACCTGTACTCTACTTGTCTCTCTCCCTCTCTCTCCTTGCAAGTAAATAAAAATATTAAAAAGTGGCATTATACTTAATTTTTTCCTTTGTTATATTTAATTTTGCTTTCCTTATAGTACTATGAAAATACATTATACTTAATTTTTTGTTCTCATTTTATAACCACTGCACACTTACTAAAAACTAGAAAATATAAGAGCTATGATTCAAAAAGAAAGAGTTATACATTCTTAAACCACCCCAAGATAATCACTATAAACATTGGTGCACCCCTTTCCTCATTGAACATATAGCTCTGCTGTTGGTGCTGAGTCTCAAGACTTGATTCAAATGGACCTCTGAAATGTAAGTAGATGTAAGAGATTTTTAGTTATTGTAGATAAATCTGCTAATCTGCTGTGATCATTTTGGATTACAGAGGCTTTCTTTTTTAGCATGTCAGACAATTCAGTACAAACTACTAGGAATAAAATTACTGTGTCAAAGAACGTCAGTCAAAGCCTATGAGCTGTCTATTTTATTCTAGTTTTCAGCATCCATTTTCTTCCATCTTGAAAATTGAGACATTTGGTTAGCAAGAAGCTTCTGTAATAGAGATTCTGTGTTCAAGGGCAAAATAGTGTTTATGCTGAGGAATGGCCTGGCACCAATGTCAGAGTCTGAGCAAGATCAGGAATGGGTCTGTGTATGCAAGGAGCCTTTCCTGAGGCATGGTTTACATTCTTCAATTGGCACACTTTGCAGCACACATTTTGACTGTACACATATTCACATAACCTCCATCATCAACAATTTAAATAGTGTCATCCTTCCTAAAAGCTACCTTCATCCAGTTTGTAGTCAATCCCTTTTTCCACTCACAGCTGCTGAAATCACTGCTGTTTCCTGGTCCTGTTTATGTGCCTTTCCAGGAAGTATAATAAATGAAGTCCTACCATAGGGGTTTATCTGAGCCTGTTCCTTTGTGTTTAATGAACTTGAGATTCATCCATATTATAGCATGTACCTATAGTTTGTTCCTTCTTATTGCTAGTTTTCTGTTTATAGCCATCCACTTGTTTTTTTTTTTTTTAATTCATTTTCTGGCTAAAGGACATCTCATTTATTTCTTCCTTGTTAGGTTTTCTTTTTCTTTTTTTCCCACAGGTAGGAAATAAAGCCATCTGAGGTATTCATATTTGTTTCTGTGTGACTCAGTTTTCATTTAGCTTTAGTTACAACCTATTGTGGGATTACTGGATTATATGTTAAGCCTAAAAGAGAAACTGCCAAACTTTTCCAAAATGATGTGCCATTTTCTTTAATGCAAGCAATTCTGACAGGTATGTAATGGTACCTCATTGTGGCTTTATTTTGTGTATCCCAATGACCAATGACTCCGAGTATCTTTCCTTTATCATCTGTGTGATTTGCAAATATTTTCTTCCACTTGATTGTTTTCCTGCTCTTGACATTAAAGAGCAGAGGTTCTTCACTTTTTTTTATTTTTTTTTAATTTTTTTGTTTATTTTATGTATTTATTTATTTGAGAGTGACAGGCAGAGCGAGAGAGAGGCAGAGAGAGAGAGAGAGACAGAGAGAATGGGCGCGCCAGGGCCTCCAGCCACTGCAAACGAACTCAGATGCGTGCGCCCTCTTGTGCATCTGGCTAACGTGGTCCTGGGGAGTTGAGCCTCGAACCGGGGTCCTTAGGCTTCACAGGCAAGCACTTAACCGCTAAGCCATCTCTCCAGCCCAGTTCTTCACTTTTGATGAGGTCTGAGTTTGTAGGTGTTGTTATATGGATTGTGCACTTCGAGGCTTGAGAACCTCACCTGACCAGGGGAGTGGGGAGATGTCTCAGCGGTTAAAGGCACTTGCTTGTAAAGCCTGCCAACCTGGCTTTCATTGCCCAATACCCAGCCAGATGCACAAAGTGACACATGCGTCTGAAGTTTGTTTGCAGTGGCAAGCGGCCCTGGAGGGCCCATTCTCATTCTTTCTCTCTCTGCTCACAAATAAACATCTCTTAAAATAATCTTTAAACCATGCTCAAGCATTTTCTTCTAAGAGTTTTATAGATTTAAGTTTATGATCCACTGTAAGTCAGTTTTTATATGATCCAATGTGTAGATTAGACTTGGATCTTTTGTTATGATTTTGTTTTGTAGTATATAGCTACAGGGACTGAGTAGGTATAACCATATTCTAATCTCCAAAGCCATCTATGGCCATCCCACCCTGAACATGCCCCATATCACGTAATCTCCAAAGCCATAAATATTACTTTATGTGGCAAAAGGCATTATTAAGGTTTTGAGGGCACCAGTTTTTTTGAAGAGTCTCAGTGGGCCCTAAGTGCAATCATTAGTATCCATATAAGAAACAGGCAAAAGAATTTTTGAGATACAAAGCAGGAGGAGGGAGTGTAAACACAATATCAGAGATTGGAGATCTCTGGGCCCAGGGAAGGGCCCATGAGCAATTGAACACCTGACGCTATCAGAAACAGGGAAAGGTGAGGAACAAACAGCTTCTCCCAAAAAGCCTTCAGAGTGAGTGAAGCCCAGCATCTTGCAGTTGGATTGCAATTTTTCTTGTTTGCAGATCCAGGAGGGAGCAGACTTCTCTTATTTCAAGCCACTTAAGCATATGGTAATCTGCTACAATAACAGGGAATAGCCCAATGGCTGGCCAGTACTTTCAGCACTATTTGTTTTAAAAACTCATTTCTCTGTTGAGTTGTCTTTGCACTTTTGTTGAAACCAGTGGCCACACATATGCATTGTGTCTATTTCTGGACCTCCACTCTGGTACATTGATCTATTTACCTATCAGTTCACTGACAGTACCCTATCATAATTACTGTTCTTTGTAGTAACTTTAGAAAAAGCTATATGGATATTGTGACTGTTTTCCTTTTCAAAATTGTATCTACCTTGATATAACATTTGTAATCAGCTTACCAATTTTCACCAAAAATATATTGTGCTAAGACTTGAATTGTTATCTGTAGATCGCTTGGGACATTTGATATCTTAATAACCTTGAGTTCTCCAGTCCACATCATAGTATATTTTTCCATGTTTGTAGCTTTCCTTTGGTTTCTTTCATCACTGTAGTTTTTAGCATTCAGATATGGCTTGGATTTGGAGGCACTTTGTATATGGTGCTTTATTTTTAAATATGTTTCTAATAGTGTACTAGTATAGCATTAAGATGAATTTGAGGGATTTTCTATGTATGTGAATAATACTAGCTCTTCTATTCTGATCTGAGGGCCTTTCATTGCCTTCTCCTGTTTCATTTTATTACCTCTTCCACAATGTTGAAGAGAACTGGGAGAAGTGGACATTCTATTTTTGAAACAAATATTTTTATTTATTTGACAGATGATTGAGAATGGAAGAGAGAGAATATATATGGGAGCATCAGGGCTTCCAGATGCTACAAATGAACTCCAGATGTGTGTGCTATTTTGTGCATGTGCCTTTACACAGGTACTGGGGAATCAAACTTGGGTCATTAGGTTTTACAGACAAATGCCTTAACCCCTCAGTTCCTTTTTCTGTCTCCCTAGATTCCGAGTTTGTGTTGGTTCTTGTCTTGCTTTGTTCTCTGTTCCCTTGTCTGTCTCTCCCTAACCCCCACCCCAGCTGCACTGGGGTTCCCCTCAAGCCCTTCTTGTGTGGTAGAGAAAGGGTGAAAGTCCTAGGACAGGGCTTTGTTCCCCTCCCATGGAGGCTCTTCTGCCTCTCCCTGCTGTTGTTGCCTGCTTCCTCTCACTGTCTTATGAACAGTCTGTGCTGAGGAATCTCAAAGAGCTCTCTCATTTCACATATATTGACCCCAGAGTACACTCATGTTAGCCCATACTCAACTGTTTAGCAATTTGTCAACAAATTTAGCTGACCCAGCTTTTCTGACACCCAGCATCTTCAAGTAAATAAGTTCTTGTGTTCCATGACTTCTTGAAGATGCCCATTTCTTTGTTTGCTATGAAACTAACCATCATCGTCATCATCATCATCATCACTATTATAGGGTCTCGCTGTAGCCCAGGCTGACCTGGAATTCACTGTGTAGTATCAGGCTGACAGCAAACTCACAGTGATCCTCCTACCTTTGCCTCTCGAGTGCTGGGATTAAAGATGTGTGCTACCATGCTTGTCTACAGTAACCTCCTATGATGCTTTTACTGTACTTTAATCAAAGTAGGCCAAGTAATGGTCTCTTTCTTGGTCAGAAGGCTTAGGTATGAAGTATTATAAGGGAGTAAGGCAGACTAGGGAGCTAGTTTGCAGTAACAAATACACCTGCTTTGGCTGCTTTAGTTACTGTCTAACGGTAGGGTAATGATTTAAAGGGGTATGTTAGAACCTGTGCCTAGCCTAGGGCAATTTCAGCATGAAACCTGTTTCCTCCTTAACTTCTTGCCTCAGAGGACAGTCATGAAATAGTAAGATTCCATATTTGAGTGTCCACCTCTTCTTCCTTTGGTCAGATCGAGAGAGATGTTCTCAAGTTGGCAAGTAAATGAAGAGTAGATTATTTGGCCCTCTTACTGTGAGTAGAGATGGCCTCATGAGTAGTTCTTGATCCCATTTCCAGGGCAAGCCAGATTCATGATTAATGAGAGAGGGCATTCACTCGAACTCTTGAAAGATGGATCATTTTGAAAAGGCCCAACCCTGTTCACTGCATTTCCTCCCTAAAAGCAGTCTTGACAGAGCTATGCAAGTCATCCTGCCTCCCATTAACAATGATCTCAGCTGTTTGTTTTAAAGAGTTCACAACCCCAGAGCTACATTTTCACAAAAAGCATAGCATCAGCCAAGCCTGTATGGAGCTTCTCCTGAGCTTCTGCTCACAAAGCCAAGTTGTTCTCTTTATGATAGTGGGATCTCCCACCATGGTGTGGGCAGGATCTTACAGAAGAAGGCTGCAAGTGTCCACTTCTGTCCATGCCTGTGCGCTCAGCCTGAAGGAAGTGGGAGAGCATGGTGGTCTTGATGGAGAAGCCCATCTAGAAGAGACAGTCATGTTGTAGCAGTCATATGGAAGGACATTCATGAACACAACCCATCCCTCAGCACAAGTAACAAATCTCCATAAAACCAAATGGCAGCGTGGCCAGAAATGGCACTCTTAATCTGGGTCTTCCCCAGCATGAAGGAGGTGTAGTGGCTACTGGGTAGAAGAGTATCATTGGGGCCCTTTCTAACACTAGAAGCTATGTTTTAAGAGCTACTCAGCCAATAGGAAAAAATTCAACTTCCTCTTGTTTTAGTTCATATTTTGCCATGTCAAAATACCATAAACTGGGCTGGAGAGATGGCTTAGCGGTTAAGGCGCTTGCCTGCAAAGCCAAAGGACTCAGGTTCACCTCCCCAGGACCCTCATAAGCCAGATGCACAAGGTGGCACATGAGTCTGGAGTTCATTTTCAGCAGCCAGAGGCCCTTGTGTACCCATTCTCTCTGTATCTGTCCTTCTCTCTCTCTCTCAAATAAATAAATAAAAATAAAAATATTAAAAAACATACCATAAACTGTTTAGCTTACAAGTGAGAGAAAATGGTTTCTTATAGATAGGGGGCTCATTTAATGTCTGGTGAGGGTCATAACACTAAATTTTCTGTCTTACTGTCTGGCAGAAGAACAAAGCTCTCTCTCAGATCTCTTTTATGAGAACACTAATCCCATTCTTGAGGGCTATATGTTTCAGTTACCTTTGAGTTCCTGGACAAACACCCCACCTTATAAGAACCCCTTATAAGAGGAGAGTTTTTTTTTTCAGACTTACAGATTCCAGGGGAACCTTGCTCACTCCATCATTCACAGCAGGGAGAGGGAAGCCAGAACCAGCAAGCACAAATAGCCAGAGCTTAAGCTGGCTCTCTACACACTTCTGAGCTAGTAGATTCAAGATCCCCTCCCCACCCCCAGTAGCATGTCTTGCAGCAAGACTCCACCTGCTGAAGACTAAGGTGAAAGCTTAATCAAAACTACCTGAGTTTGTGAGGGACATAAAATTTATTTTCAAACCATCCTACCATGCCTCCATGACCTAATCAGCTGTCCAAAGCCCCACGTCCTAATTTTGGGGAGGTCCATCATCTGTACTATATCACCCCCGAAGGTTCCTATCAGGAAGCCCTGCCTAGAAGTCCTTCACTAGAGAGTCCTCCACCTTCTCTCTGTGCAGTAGCTTGTTAAAACCAGAAGGGTAAGGTTGAACCCTCTTCAGATTACTACTAAGTGCCCCAAACAGTGTCTAACCTTTCTCAAGAATTTATCTCAGAATATGACAAGCAGTTTTGTTCATCTTTTCCTATCTTAACTCACTTCTCCCAAACTTGGTTACTTCAATCAACAGATGCTTTATGTGTCTGCAGTTCTGTAGGTCCAGGATTTGGCCAGAGGTAAGCTGAGCAGTTTCATTTGTTCAGTGGCACTCATCTGGTACCTTGAGGTAGCTGGCCGGGAGGCCAGGACTTTTTGCTACTTCTCCCTGTGACTAGCTCAGCTTTCTCTATTTGGCTGCTAGTTCCAAGAGTGAGTGCTGCAAATGGAAAGACAGGAGTTACCATCTCTTCGGTCCAGGCTCAGAAGGTATCACTTTCACCATAGTCTCTGGACGAAAACAAATCATAGCCCAGGTTTAAAAGGAGGGCAAAGAAAAACACCTCTTGATGGATGCATGGCAACGTTCACTTGCAAAAGAACATATGGGTGAGAAATACTGCTATGACCATTGTGGTGGTTTGATTCAGGTGTCTCCCATAAACTTAGGTATTCTGAATGCTAGTCTCCCCAGCTGATGGCAATTGGAAATTAAAGCCTCCTGGAGGCAATGTATTGTTGGGGCCAGGCTTATGAGTGTTATAGCTGGTTTCCCCTTGCCAGTGTTTGGCACACTCTCCTATTGCTGTTGTCCACCAGATGTTGGTGAGGGGATCATGTCCACCCTCTGCTCATGCCATCATTTTCCCATGCCATCATGGAGCTTCCCCTGGAGTCTCTAAGCCAAAATAAACCCTTTTCTTTTTTCCCACAAGCCACTCTTGGTTGGGTGATTTCTGCCAGCAATGCAAAGCTGCCTGCAACAGCCATCTTTGGGATTACAACCTACTGCATCAGCAAAGGACCTTCTCTGGAACTGCTCCACTAAGAACTGCTTTGCAGCCAGGTGTGGCCCATGCCCGTAATCCCAGCACTTGCAAACCTGGGGTAGGAGAATTACAGTGTGTTCAAGGCCAACCTGAATTACATAGCAAGTTCTAGGCATGTCTGAGCCACACAGGAAGAGCCTGTCTCAAAAATGGTTTTTGTTTAATTGGAGTTTTTTTGTGCTTTCCTTAGGCCTCTAATCTTTTTTGCCCTTTATAGTGAAGATAGAAAGCATGTGAGTTGTCCCCTCCACACAGCGCTGAAAGGCTGACTGTCCAGCATGTCTGGGCTCTTTCCTAAAATCAGAAGTTGTGAGGAAAGGCCTGGAAGGAGATAAGATGAAAATTCTTAATTGGTTTTCCCATCATTATTTTGGTCAAATGCATTTTTATTATTACTAAGTTGAAGGTGTTTTATTATCCACACAGGGATTTTCAGTTCAGTTAATATGCTTGATACTGACATTTAATTTTTTTTATTGCTGTTCTTTTATCTCTTCTCAGTCCTGGCAACTCAGTCCCTCTTTTATAGGGCTGTTATTTTCTAGGGCTATTCTGTTCCTGTGTGCGTTGGGAACTCAGGTTTATCTCCATGATATGTTAGTAATTAAAGCAGATCACTCCAAGAAGTCATAAAACAGCCTGCTCTGCTCTGAGAAACTGAAACTGTGAAGAAAATTAAGAACTGTATCAGGCAGATATAAAAGGAAAAAAAACCTTCCAGTGTGGTGGTCTGAGTAATATGTACCTCTACATCCTTTGAAAATAGTATTACTCCCCACATGGAGACATGCTTCTGGTTTCCTGAGAGCAGAGATGCCACCTTGCTGCAGAGAGTGGCGCTAACCAGGCTTGAGCAGGTCAGCCACCTTGAAACGGCACTCACCTCATACATCTTATGCCGAAGGGAGAGATGTACTCTGCACTCAGCATATTCCAGAGCATGGAGACTTTTTTCCCCACCTCCGCATACCTGAGGGAGTCCACACACTCCTGTCAGTGTCAGAGGCTCATTAGGGCGGCAAGTCCTGGGGACAGCTTTGGGGCTGGAAAAAGTCCACCATGGAGAGTCACATAAGGGAACTCTGGGTGACAGTGAAAGCCAGAGTAAAACCACAATAAACCAAGCCGTACATAGCCTCCTACAACCTCCACAAAGCCTCTGGAATTGGCCCCTTCCCCCAAAATCACATAGTTTTAGCCAGAATCTCATCAGCTTCACAGAAATCCCAGATTATGCCACCTGACTGCACACCAAATTTACCTTGGGAAGTGGGGAACTGCATTATAAAAACCATTCATTCATCTTCCATAGATCACCTGCAGGACCCTTGCTATGGATACTTCATTGAACACCTCCACCAAGCTCAGCCTATGGCGGTTACGGCAAAATATGCCGTTATAAGCAGGGACAGGGACAGGGTCTTTGCTTGTGGCTTCTTCCTGCTGTTGAGGACACACTGTAGACATTCTTTAAAGGATGGATGAATAAATAAACATGTACAGAAATAACAGAACCCAAACTGTTTTGAGCATCTGCCAGGCTTCTCTCCCCACTTCGTTTCCCTGATAGTACAGATCTTGCAGAAGAGGAAGGCTTATTTTCCTGCTTCTGTCTCTTTGGAGAATATGGCACACTTAGAGATTAAGTTTCAGACATAGAAAAAGGGGCCTTGGAAATCAATTAGTCCCTGAACTTCATTTTACTAGAGAAATTTAGTCCAGAAATATTATTACTTTTTCCAGTACAACCTGTCTACATCTGTAACTGAGTACTGCAAGGGGCATATAAAAGGATCCATTGAGGAATGAGTCTTAGAGTTGGCAGGTGCCCGGGCACGGACTGGAGAGGAAAGGGAGTAAAACTGCTAATACTTTCCTGGGTCAACTCTGGGCAGAAGAGGCTGTGGCTGTCTGGGAGGGCAGAAGGTGGCATCGTCATCTTCTGCAAACTAGTCAGCACCCTCAAATAAGTATTAAGTGAAAGTACTGTGAGGAAATGCCTTTGTAATGCAGTTTCCCCAGCCTGCTTTGCTGAGGACAGAAGGACAGAGTTCCAGGGTCTGCCTCACCACAAAAGGCCTACAGTCCCACCACTTATACACAGAAAACAAATTCTCATTAGAAGTGCAAGCCTGGCTCCCATGAGTACCATCCCCACAGCAGCAGCACAGTGACTTGTTGGATGAGACTCAGCCCCCTTTGGGATAGCTGCCAGAAAACTGTACAACCTTATGGAAACTGTAATGACACAGCGGCCCTTGGGGAAGGCAGGTATCCTGGAAAACACCCGGTCCCTTGGCCTCGAATTAGATGGTAGATTAGGAGAGGGGAACTTATCCTATAAATATGCATTGGGTGTCTCTTGTGTCAGGTAGTATGCTAGGAACAAGGAATCCAATATGAACAAAGTGCTTCCATTGTCCATTGCTCCTTCTTATCAGCCTTCATTGTGGTCCTATCTTATTTTATACTGACTTCTCATCTTATTTAGCATCAGTGGAATGCTGATAATGTGCCATCCATAAAAACGTGTTTTTAGAGGCTGGAGAAATGACTTAGTGGTTAAGGTGTTTGCCTGTAAAGCCAAAGGACCTACGCTTGATTCCACAGGACCCACATAAGCCAGACACACAAGATGGCACATGTGTTTGGAGTTCATTTGCAGCTGTTGAAGGCCCTGGCGTGCCCATTCTCTCCCTCCATTTCTCTCTCTAAAATAAATAAATAAAAATAAAATATTTTAAATGTGTTTTTATTGATTTAAATATATGGATTTTTCCCTGCCCCCAGTTAAGCTGTAGATTCCCTAAAGACAGATCTTAGCTTCCCCTTTCTATAATCTTCATAGCATTTCACATGATGTCAGGGACAGAAAAAATGCTTAGCCTGCCTTAAAAATATCTGGAAAACAAGTAGGAAGGCTGATAGCAAGCACCCAAAAGAGCAGCACACTGTGTAGGTGGCGACTGCAGATACCTGCCAAAAGAAAGTGTCACTAACAATGTACAGCTGTATAATTGATACATAGGAGCCTCATTAGATACATCCTCATCCTATTTGAGTCAGAAAACCACAGCATGAAGATATTATCACTGAGGAACTAAATTAAATGTGTTCTAAACAAGCGCGATTATATTGAGCGTGGTTCTTGGTACATGAGTTGTTTTCAGGTGCCCATGCTGTACTCTGAATGCCCCACCTTGACCTTGACACCATGGACACAGGTTGTAGCACTGATTCTCAAAGGTAGGTCTAAGTATCACTTCAGCAAATGGTGTGCTGATTAAAGCCAGCATTTAAATGAATGGCTTGTTCTTCTGGGTGCGTAAGCCTGCGCTGGGTCTTTGGCTGCAACATGTCGTTTCTAGTACAGCAGAATATTCACACCTCCTGGTAGCAAAGCAGGGAGCTAAGGTGGAAAATCTGCAAGAAATCTTGAGAAGACTAGGCTTTGCTTGTTCAGAAACCTGAAATTTTAAGAAAGAAGGTTTTATTGGAGGAGAGAACAACAAAATAGAATTAGCTAAGAAATTTTTACTTGTGGGCTGGAGAGGTGGCTCAGCAGTTAAAGGCACTTGCTGACAGAGCCTCCTGGCCCAGGTTCAATTCCCTAGTACTGTGTATAGCCAGATGCATAAAGTGGTGTCCACATCTGCAGTTTGTTTAGGCCCTGACCTTATATATATTCATTCTCTCTCTCTCTCTCTCTCTCTCTCTCTCTCTCTCTCTCTCTTTCCCTCCCTCCCTGTCAAATATCACATAAATTAATAAATAAAAATATTTTAAAGCATTTTACTTATAAAATTCTAGTAAGTGCTCATATTTGATACAGGGAGCAATAGTTATGTAAGCTAAAATATTTCCAACTACCTCAGGTAGTAGTAACAAGACATCTCTGTACTCCTTGCCTATGTATTCATTTGATATGAGGTTCCAGAGAGTAGAGAGAAAAGACTGTGGCCACAAGGCTGAAGTCTAAGGAAATGATGCTTCGTAATGCTTTGGTAGTTTGAGTGGAAGATGTGTAATATAAGAACAACCAAGAGTATAAAGTAGAGGAATAAGCAGTAAGGTGAACGGTGCAAGATTTCCCAGGGCGTATTCTATTCTGAAGCACAGCACTGAGTCTAAGGAACTAAGAATAATTTGTAGGCGAACTGGCCATGCTGAAACCCTCCTAAGATCCCAGTACTTTGAGGCAGGAGGATTAAGAGTTCAGGTAAGCCTTGAGTATAATAGAGGACTTGAGGCCAACCTGGGGTATATAGTAATACCCTGTCAAGAGATCAAAAAAAGAAGGGTAGGTGGATGGGACAGGGGGAAAGGGGAGAGAGAGATAAAACACAAATTAGCAGCACTGGTTATTTTCTAATCTACTTATTTCTCACTTGTCCCATTTGGAAAGTCCAAGATTTCCAAGCCAATTAGTTAGGTGATATTCATATTAAAAAGTGAAAACATTAGGAGACACTTTTCAAACCATAAAGCACTATCTACATGCAGGCTAGCACCCTCCCTCCTTCCAAGTGTTTCAGGTATATCCAACTTGTTTTCCTAATTTTTAATGTATATATGTTGTTAAAATAGAACAAGGAAGCATGGGACATTAAGATAGAAAGGATTTATTGCATTTACCTTCTTGTTACTGGGACCAAGCACTGAACCAAAAAGAGCTGTTGGGAGGAAAGTTTATTTTGGCTTACAGCAAGAGGAAACTTGATGACCACAGGGGGAAGCATGGCATGAGCAGTGGCTGGACATCACCCTCTTGCCATAGCAGGTAGAAAACATCAAGAGAGTGAGCTGACCTTGGGTAATGGGGAGCTGTCTTTAATACCCCTAACCCTATCCTTAACAACACACCTCCTCCAGCAAGCCTCCATCTTCCAATTATCCATCTGGGGGCCAGGCATTCAGAACACATGAGTTTATGGGGGACATATGATTCAAACTGCCACAGGAATCATTGAGATACTAAACCTAAACCATTTAGTATTTCAATCAGATGTTTACTTAGGCTTATTTTAGTATTTCTCTTCAAAAATACTCTTATTTATAATCATTCTTTTGAAATCTTTCTCAGGCATTTCCTCTAACTCATTCTCACTGGAGGTCAATTCTGATGCATTAATACTTTTTGGTGGATTTATATTGTCTTGATTTTTGATGTTTCTTGAGTTATAATGTATATATTTTTGCATCTTGGATTAATTTAATACTTGGGTTTTCTAGTTAGATGCTGTATTATTATTAGATGTACAAATCAATCTGATGTTATATATCTTCAAGGTAGGGGCTTAAGGTGCTAGGTGTGACTCTTAAGACTCTCAGAGTATTTACAAAAGTGACCCTAGGTGTTGGGTTTGCCTGCTATGAGAGTAGGCTGAGTGGAACAAAATACAGGCAGATTCTAAAATTTAACTAAACAATGTACACATCCAATGAAAAACAGCACAGAGTATTTATGCAAGAGTAGGTATTATGACAACCAGATCCTCTAACAAAGTCACTGTCCCTTAGGGTGTGTGGTGCCCCACACCCTTAGTCCTGTCAACTAGGAGGTTAAGATTTCTGGTCTGGGGCTGGAGAGATGGCTTAGTGGTTAAGCGCTTGCCTGTGAAGCCTAAAGACCCCGGTTTGAGGCTCAATTCCCCAGGACCCATGTTAGCCAGATGCACAAGGGGTTGCACGCACCTGCAGTTTGTTTGCAGTGGCTGGAGGCCCTAGCGTACCCATTCTTCTCTCTCTCTCTCTCTCTCCCTCCTCTCCCCTCTCCCTTCCCCTCTCTCTGTGTCTGTCACTCTCAAATAAATAAATTAAAAATGAACAAAAAATTTTTTTAAAAAGATTTCTGGTCTGTTGAGGGTTCCAAGTCAGTTTGTTACCAAGTGAGAACCTTCCCTAATGTACAACAGAATAGGAAACAAAGCCAGTATAAATCAAGAAGCAACAAATAACAAGCCCAAAATATAGCTTATTTAAGAATGGCAAATCTGACCATCCATCAGATTTAACATATAATTTATCCTGATATGGAAGGTGCAATTAGCACTTCCAGTTCAGGCTTATTTGGCAGGTACTGACCTTGTATAATCCCAGTTACCTTTTGGGATGATTTTGGTCTCAGTTTTGCTGCGCTCCTGCTTGGGTCCTTCTTTAGTGCACTGTGGGTTCAAGTAGGCTGGCTGGGTTGTTGGATAGCTGCTCTGATCACCAGTGCTGAGTGCTGTGATCTCCCTTCCTCCTGGTCTCTGCTGCACTGTCGGTGGGGGAGGGGAGGCTGTGGATGGTAGCTCTAGTTCTTCCACTGGTCCACATGATCCTCTATCTTGTGATCTGCTCCTCCATTGTTTGCTGCAGTTCTCCCTTCATGTTTCTTTTTTTAAAATATTTAATCCCTTCACATTTCTTGAATTTTGCGAAGAGCTCCGATGTGAGTGGAAAATCCCCTCACCTGGCTTTTCCTGTAGCTCAAGCCAAGCCTTGGAGCTGTGGCCCCCAATGGACCTGGTGCTGCCGCTGCTGGAGCAGCTTCTGCCTGCCTATGTGGGCTCTGAATGCTCTGGATCTCTCCTACTTCTCTGCTGCAGTTGGTAATTTCTTATACACCTTACTTTTTAGTAGAAGAGTGTATTTTGCTGGGTATTTTTGTTTTTTTCTCCCCTAGGCTGCTTTGGTGTGGTTCCTACACTGCCATCTTAACCAGAAGTCCAAAAATACTCTTGCTAACTGCTAATGGTAGTGCATCTTGATGGACCATTCAAAGAGAAGTTTGTCAGTGGGTATCCAAAGCTTTGACTTCAGATCCCACTCCTAGCACTTTGTCATCGGCATCACCCGTCACTGTGGCTAGCATTTGTTCAGCATTCACTGTGTGAAAGACACTGTTCTGAGTGCTTTGCCTGAGCTCACTCAGTCTGCACTGCACTGCAGCACAGCCTGATGAGACAGTACTGTCACCCCCATTACATAGAGAATGAAGCTGGATCCTGGAAGAGCCAGAGGACTTGCTGGGTGTGGTGTCACAGCTCTCAGGAGACTGATGCAGGACAGTGAGTAAGCAGGCCAGCCTGGGCTACATAATGTAGCTTGACCATGTCTCAAAGTAAAGGGGAGGGAGAGAGGAAAAGAAGGGGAAAGAAGTTAAATAATTAGCCCAAGTCCACATAGTTGATTAGTGGATCATCCAGGAATCTAACTCAGGCTACTTAGATCCAGACTGAACAATTGTCTACTGTGCTACATTGTCATTTCTGAAGAAAAGCTCAAAGAAATATACAAATATTTTCCAAGTGTTTTTGTCAAGACATTGTATAATATAGGAGGACTGGGGAAAAAACAAAAACATTCATTTGCACAGGATGTGTTCAACTTATATGGGTTATAGCCATTCCAGCACTCGGGAGGCAGAGGTAGGAGGATCGCCATGAGTTCAAGGCCACCCTGAGACTCCATAGTGAATTCCAGGTCAGCCTGAGCTAGAGTGAGACCCTACCTCGAAAAACCAAAACCCCCAAAAAAAAAAAAAAATACTGTAGTTTTAAAACAATGATTAAGGGCTGGAGAGATAGCTTAGCAGTTAAGGGGCTTGCCTACAAAACCTAATGACCTGAGTTTGATTCCCCAATACCCATGTAAAGCCAGATGCACAAAGTTTGCATGCATCTAAAATTTATTTGAGGTGCTGTTGTGCCCATTCTCTCTTTGTCTGTCTCTGCTTGCAAATAAATCAATAATTTTTAAAAATTTAAGTTAATTACATGTATTAAGAGATACCTATGTTCACTTACTGTGGGTGGGAATTAGCTTTTAACAGTATCTGTAATTTGTTTTATGTTTGGTGAGAAACAATTTTAAAGGGTATATTTCCAGTTCTTGGTTTATTTTCTCTAGGACATGAGGTTAGGTTATAGTTCCCCATTATGGTTTGTTGTTGTTGTTGTTTTTCCTCAGACTCATAGAGATCCTTCTACCTCTCCCTCCTGAATGCAGGGATTAAAGGCATGTGCCACCATACCCAGCTCCCATTATGTTGTTTTTTTTTTATTTCATTAAAGACAGTTTTGTTAAAAAAAAAAAACATATTGTTTCATAGAATACACAAGGAGGCTACCTAATTTTGATATAGAAAAATAGTAGTAGAAGTCACTCTATTTGCATGTGTATGTCCTTGGCTCTTTACTTCAGCACATTCCACTAATGAGCACCTCGGTTACAGATGCTCCTTATTCCCTGCATCAAAGCTTTTCATTAATTTCTAGTGGGACGAGTCACAATATGTTGAGGTTTCACTGTGTGAGCCTCAGTCCTCAAAGAATTGATATTCTATTCTGGGAGATACAAAGTAAGTCTTGGGTTTCTCCCTATGTCAACATCTTGTTGACTGACATAATCAACTATTCAGTTGTGAGGGACAAACAGTTGGAAGAATGGGAAAATCTGCAATACAGCACTTCCTGTGCTCTGTAAACAGCAAGTACAAATGGAGTTCAGAGAGGGGTTGAATCTGAGAAGCTGATAGTAGAATTCAAGGTTTCCTAGAGGAGTCAGGACTTCAATTAAGTTCTGAAGGACAACAGGAAATTTTACTCATGTTGTCTGACATGAATTTCTACGTTTCCTTAACTCTGTTTCCAAAACTCTTATCCTCAGATTTACAGATAGGTTTAGGTTCTGACTTCTTGCTAACTGGCAGTGTAATTTTGAGCATTTATTTTTGTTTATTTGGTTTATTTTATTTATTTGTTTTTTTTTTTTTTTTTTTTTTTTTTTTTTTTTTGAGGTAGGGTCTCCCTCTGGCCCAGGCTGACCTGGAATTCACTGTGTATTCTCAGTGATCTCAGAATTCTCAGGCTGGCCTTGAACTCATGGCAATCCTCCTACCTCTGCCTCCCAAGTGCTAGGATTAAAGGTGTGTGCCACCACACCTAGACTCAATTACTTTGTGTGAAAATAGGCACAACTTTAGTATCTTTCTTAGTTTACATGAAGTGGAATCGTAATATAATATTGTACAGTAATAGTGTAGTACTTGGCCCACTTTGACTGAACAAATGTAAATTTTATTGTGTCTTTTCTCCCATGTTCCTACCCGAAGTCTTATCTTATTTTTTAGATTTTGGTACTGGCTTGCCTTTCTTTTTTGTATGTCTTTCTAGTGCCTACCTGCCTTGAACAGTCAGTCTTCTTGCCGTTGGCTAGTTCCTCTGTGTTTCTGTGATTTGCCCGACTTCAAGCTGTCACCTTTACCTTAGCACCCTGCTTGCTCTCTTGGCTTCCACAATATTCCCATATGCCAGTCTCTTTATGTGCAGATTCCTAGACCATCCAACAGAGAACTCACATGGAAAGGCATAAGTCTTTTTTTGTTGTTGTTTTCATCCTTCAAGTCCAAAACAAAGGTCTGCACACAAGTTGTCTCTGGGACCAGAGGTTGGCCTCAGCACTCCTGTGCTGAAACTTAGTATGTATGTTCAACACTCGTGAAGCCATGGCTTGTACTTCCTAGCCCAGCTCTGTGTCGGATGCTGACCCCTGGCTCGTTGTCGCAGAAGTGAGAAATCTTGCTGACAGGTAGCACTGAGTTAAGTCATCAGTTGCCATCCTTATTTGCTGTTCTCCTAGACATGGCCTTGCCAGCTGTAGAAACACTGAGCCTCTTTAGCACCCTGTCACTGCCATAAGGAAACCAGAGACAGAATGATTCCTTTCCAAAGGTGGCTTTGCTGGCCAGCGCCTGTCACCTCAGTCTGGGCTTCCTGACCACTTTTTACAATTCTTTTGGGTTGAATAGAGCCCTCGTGGCCTTTACTGGCTATAGAGGTCTCATTGTCTCATGGAAAGCACAGGCCTTTTGCAGGTGTCTCTTAGCCTTGGAATCCTAGAGAATTTAGCAAACTGTCTTTTAGTGGGATATCCATTTTTTTTTCTACTTTAAGCATGAAACAGTGAATTGTATAAATAGATGTTCTTAGGTCATCTTTGTCGTCTCCTGGATGCAGATTCAGGGTGTTTCCTTGAGAACATGGTCCAGCCTTTGTCCATTCTCTGTTTATATGTCCCAGATGTTAAGGCTTCCTTATCACTCAACAGCCACTCAGAGAAAAAAAACCCACTGTGTTTTCTTGCAGCCTCATTTCCCTTGCTGGCTCCTGTGTCACTTGCCCGAGGCCATGCAACAAGCCCGAGGGAAAGTGTCACCTCCTGTGTCAGGGATCTCTTCAGGATAAGTCAGAAGCCAGGTCAGATAGGTTTGAGCATCATCTGTGAACTTGCTGGCAGTCTGGAATTAGGATTAGGAGCTCCTAAGTGCTCCTGCTGAGTTTGGGGCTTTGCACACTCCTAGAGCTCTGATTTCCCTCATGTTGCCACATTTCTTTCCCTTACTTTCTCAGATACCTATACCATGTTTTTTGCCATTATTGTTCAGAACTATGAAAAGGAACTATTTGACTGTAGGCTTCCCCTTTTTTTTGAACTTCCCCTACCCAAACCTATTGCTCTCTTCCTCTCCCAAAGAAGAAAAGAAAGCAAGCCACAATAATACTTCTGTAAATTTATGGCCACTCTGTAATGTTTAATCACAGCTACGTGACTGGGGGCTTCAGAGCAGGCGTACAAGTTCAGCACAAGGTGAATCTTGTCTGAGATAATCTGAAAGTTCATTCAGAGGTGAGGGCAGCAGCCTCTAGCAGACGGGGGAGGTTAACAGGAGGTCACTTGCCTTTTTTTTTTTTTTTTTTTTTCCCTTCTGGTCTTCTCCCCTGTAATGT
Organism: Dipus sagitta; assembly: GCA_036346955.1. Lineage (NCBI taxonomy): Eukaryota > Metazoa > Chordata > Mammalia > Rodentia > Dipodidae > Dipus > Dipus sagitta. The sequence continues at coordinate 72,779,235 of CM070777.1, forward strand.
GTAAACAAAGGGAAAATGTAACTTCCAATGAACTTGGCATATGTTGTGCTCACGCTAATCTTGGCCTGGCCAACTGTAAACAGTCCAGTATCCTGTGGCTGAGCCTTCCCACCCATTCCTTGCCTTTCAGAGAGCATGGAGAAACACAGCAGAGAGCTGTACCTCACAAGCCACATCTGGAGCTAACCTGGAGAAACAGGACCAGGGCAGGAGGCATTTGCTTCAGCAGGCTCAAGGCAGTCCAAGGCACCAAGACCCTGTGGTAGTCAGCAGCTTCCAAGAGGTCCCTCTCACCCCACTGTACATAGTGCTTGACACTATGAAGGCAAAAGTAGAAAGCCCTGAAGTCATGGACAGGCTAAGAGGGAAGGTCAGTGATCCAGCTTAGAGGTTGGAGGATAAGGGAGGACTTGGCTGGTATCCCAAGAGTGCTAAGGACAGCATCTGCATAACATCCTTTTGGAAGGTGCTCCTATTCCATTCTGTGCTGTTGTGGCCAGCCCACAGTGAAGATGCTACTAAGCCAGACATTTCTAGAAGTATATAAAGGCAGTATGTGTTACCCTGGGCCTGAGTGTGTAATAACTTGAGCCTCACCAACTTGCAAACAAATAGCGACCACTTGATTTGTGGCCAGCTGTCATTTGTCATATGCCCTGTGCCTTAGCAGGGGCCAGGATATACCTACATGGGCAATCTACCTCTGCTTCACCTTAGTCCTGCCTTCTTTAGAGTAGAAGTATATTTAGTACTCAGGTATCTTGAATTATACCTGACAAGTAGTAATCTCAAACCAGCATCTAGAACTCCTTGCTTACCAAGGGGTATTAAGAGAATGTAGATTTTTAATATTTGTTTACATGGGTTTGTAAAAGAAATACAAGGGTATTGAACAACCAGAAGGACACAGCCTTTAGCTGAGATAGTCCCTTGCAACCCAGCAAGTACAAATCCCCTCAATTGTCCCTGGTTACCATGGGCCTAGGCCTGTGCCAAGTACGAACAAAGAAAAAGAACCTGGCCCTAAGGAGCTTATACTGTCCCTCAGGAGACAAGGCCACAGCAGAATCTAGTAATTCAAGATAGGCTGTGGTACCACCACTGCAGTACTAGCCTGAGACTGACTGAGGGAAACTTCTCAATTGTTTCTTTAGAAGCTGGGCATGGTGGCACAGGCCTTTAGTCCCAGAACTGAGGATGCTGAGATAGGAGATTGCTGTGAATTCTAGGTCAGCCTGGGCTAGGGTGAGACCCTGCCTCAGAGAGAAAAACAAGTCTTTTTAGAATGTCAAGGATCTGGACAAGAGAAAGGAAATGGGGGCTTAGCATCAGTGAGGAGTGAGCTGTGAAAGCAGGCATGAGTTTCTCACCTTCACTTGTCAGCATTTGCTGTGTGCTAGGCACTATGCTGAGTGCTTTAACAAGCTGTGTGTTGTTTCCACTTTCAAGAGAGCCTAGTAACTGGCCATAGTGCGTGTGAGTGCAAAGATGTAAAAGGCCTGAACAGACTATAGCACCTAGATAATGACTTGAATTGGCCTCAACGCTGTTGCTCATCATGACTAAAGACGTCCTGTCCTCTTCCAACCCTTTCTCCAGTCCAGTTTTATAAAACATTTGTTAGGAGACCATACAGGGGATACGAGGTAGAAAGGTCTTAGGAAAACATGGGTGAGAAGGGCAATGATTATAAGTCAGAAACATAACTGTGATGTTTTGGATTGGGTGTCCCCCATAAACTCATGTGTTTGGAATGCTTGGTTTCCAGCTGATGGCACTTTGAGAGATGGAGCCTTACTAGAGGAGATGTGTTGTTGAGGATAGGCTTAGGGGTATTATAGACAGCTCCCCTTGCTAGAGTTTGGTTCACTCTCCTGTTGCTGTTTCCACCTGCTGTGGCAGAGGTGATGTCCAGCCTCTGCTCATGACATCATGGAGCTTCCCTTCAAGACCACAAGCCAAAATAAAAAATAAATAAAACTTTCTTCCCATGAGCTACTTTTTTTTTCTTTTTTTCTTTATTAGTTAGTTTTATATTCAGCCAATACAGTCACTTTGGTACCATTATTAGGCTCATCCGTGACCTACCCCCTCCCCTTGGCCCCTCCTTGTTGACGTATATGGGTCATGCATTGTGGAGTTAGCCCACAGTTATGGGTAAGCTAAATGTCTCTGCATATCATGACCCAACATGTGGCTCTGACATTCTTTCCGCCCCCTCTTCCACAAAATTTCCCTGAGCCATGTTGGGTTCATTTTTGGTCTGCTTCAGTGATGAGGTATTGGGGTCCTCTGAGGCTCTGGCTCTCTGATTTGGTAGGAGTTGATATTTCTCTGTGTTGATCTCCTTCCCCCTTGTGCTGGTATCCGTTTCATCAGGAAAACAGCACCCTTGCTTGTTTCACCAATTTTTCTTAGTTTCAGCCGGGGCCCTTTTGAGGTATGATGGGGTGGCTCTCTCCTTAGGATCTACATCTATCTGAAAAAGAGAAGCAGCTTCTCCAACGGAGAGTAAGTTAGCACCAGGACAAAAGAGATAACCCTTACTTTTTTTATAGAGAATTTGATAGGTGTAGGCCCTCTTGTAGCCCATGATTGATGGTAGCTTGATATTGGTGAGTGGACTTATGTTTGGATATGGTTCTGACTTGTTTCCCAGCTCCAGCTATGGGTCCCGTACCACTGAGGGGATCAGTTAGCCAAATTAAGAGCAGGTGGTTCCCCACCATGGCTGTGTGCCACTATTGCACTTGTGTGGGCATCACAACAAGTTATTTGCTGCTAAGTAGGTTAGACCATGAGTTGCTTGGCAGATATTAGTCATTTTCCCCCAGTCGCCCATGTAGCACCTTCTGGCACTAGGCGCGCTGACTGTCTGGGGACTGATTCTCTTCCAACTTCCAGCCATGCCATTCTATTTTGCATGTCAACCACATAAGGTGTCTTCAGCAGTAGGGTCTTACTACTAACCTTTGGTGGGTCATCAAGTACTCTGACAGAAATCTGTCTGTATTTTAGGAAACCTTGTAGGTCTCTCTGTTTGTTTTGTTTTGTTTTGTATTTCGAGGTAGGATTTCACTTTAGCCCAGGCTGACCTGGAATTCACTATGTAGTCTCAGAGTGGCCTTGAACTCACTGTGATCCCCCTACCTCTGCCTCCCCAGGGCTGGGATTAAAGGTGTGTGCCACCACACCCAGCTTATGAGCTACTGTGATTGGGTGCTTTATCCAAGCAATGAAAAGGTGACTGCAGTAGTGGCCTATCACAAAATGGACAGAATAGACCTGGCTAAAACAAGGTGACATTCCCAGTGTCACCTGAGATATGCTTTTTAAAAATTATTTTATTTATTTATTTATGGGAGAAAGAGGCAGAGTGAGAGAGAATGAATTGGCACACCAGGGACTCTAGCCACTGCAAGCTCCAGATGCATGTGCCACCTTGGCCATCTGGCTTACATTGGTACTGGGGAATTGAGCCTGGGTCCTTAGATTTTGCAAAGAAATGCTTTGATCTCTGGGCCATCTTTGCAGCTCCAGGTCCAGCTCCAGCTATGCATTCTCTCATCTGGGTATGTTCTTTTGAGTGATTTTCTTATAGACATGGGAGAGACTACAGGTAAAAGGGTAGATTGCTCCTCCTTCAGCTTTAGACAGTAGTGGTCTCTTCAGAAAAAAAACCCTTCACTTATAATCTGGCCCTAGTTAAGGTCTTTGAAGGAACTCTGTTTTGAGGAACAAGCCACATGACAAATGCGAATCTGGAGAGTGTCCATCTGGCCTAGCTCATAAGGGATGGGCATGATGTCTGGGTCAGAAGAAGGAGCTGTAGCTGGGGTGAGAGCCGGAGCTCAGGTCCACATTATATGAAACAGCAATCAGAACAGTTCCTGTTACTGTGAAGTTCACAATGGGCAGTGAAAATGTCTTTGATTAATAATGATACCCTTGTGTAATGGTGTTATTAACTATAACAATGTGAAGTTTTAAAATCCTTTCACTTACCATACCTCTTTTCACATTCTAATTCAATAAGCTTAAAAATGTCATCTAACTGATTTAAGAAACTGAATCAGAAATCTATGATAATTTGTTTGAGAGTTTATAACTAGCCATATTGTGATGCAGAACTAATAAACGCAAAGATATGGTGCTAATCAAGATTCCTGTGTTGGGCTGGAGAGATTGCTTAGTGGGTAAGGTGCTTGCCTGTGAAGCCAAAGGACCCAGGTTCAACGTTCCTTAATACCCACATAGGGCCAGATGCACAAGGTGGTTCATGTGTTTGGAATTTGTTTGCAGTACCTAGAGGCCCTGGCACACCCATTCTCTCTCTCTCTCTCTCTCTCTCTCTCTCTCTCTTTGTCTCTACCTCTTTCTCTCTCAAATAAATAAATAATAAAATTTTTTAAATTCCCATCATCAAAGTGAAGACATCATTGCTTTAGCTGTACAATAAATCAAAAGATGAAGCTTATGTGTGCAGATAAGGGGAGAAACTGCCCCATCCTCAGACCTCTGAGAATAAGCATTCAAAAACTCTTACACACCAAGCAGGTTTCTTTTTTCTCCTAATTTCTCCCACCCTCCTAACTTACACGCTGGCTTAATGTGCACTTAGGTACTTCTTGGAGAGCTTCAGATGAAGTGTCATCAAAGACGGTAGACATGAAAGCAGGGCTTGTCCTCCATCCTTCCAGGCCAGCCTCAGACTCCTTCAAAAACCCTGTAGATAACGAAAGATTCCTAAGGACTCAGAAATGGGAATATAACTTTTCTGATGTGACACTTGAGAGAATAAATATGCTGTGTTTGTCTTCATTTTGGTCAGGGTAAGGTTAGTGACCTCATCTTTACTGTGTGTTTCTTTATTTCTCTGTGTGTTTTCTTCTGAGGTGAGATGGCATTCTTTCTGTTATCTCTTTCTGGACTAACCACCTGAGTTTACTCTGTGGCTCTTGCTGTAGGACCAGATTCAGGGAGTATTTACAAGATGACATTTTCTATCATGCATTCATATGTATTATGGTAAAGACTGACTGGTAATCTTTTCTCACCATACCCACTTTGCCTGCTGTTTATCCCTGGGTGCCAGCAAACACTCTGTATCTATGACAGCCAGATCATAGCCATGCAACATCCCACCAGGAATGAATTGATAAACACATTGTAGTATATGTAAGTATTCTTAGACACTGATGGATATCATTCAACAGTGTAAGTGAAGAAAGTAGATTTAGACTTATTGAGGTGGAAACATACAGATGAGTGGAATACTCATGTCACAGACTGTTACATACAGTGGTTTATGTGTGTGTAGTCTATGCCATAAGAACATATAGCAGATGCTAAACAGTCATGACAACAGCCATTTCCAGGAAAGTGAAGGGACAAGGGAAAGGGACTGCCACCTTTCTCTTTCTCTTTCTCTTTCTCTTTCTCTTTCTCTTTTTTTTTTTTTTGTCTGTTTGTGTGTATGTGTGTGCAGTGGTATGTGTAATATATGCATATGTATGTGCCTTGCAGAGCTCCACGCACTTGCCTGTGGTGGCCGGAGCGGAACTTTGGGTATACCACTGTATTGTTGTTCCACCCATCATTTTTTATTAACAGCTTCCATAATTATCGACGATAAGCCATGATAATTCCCTCCCCTCCATTACTTCCCCCTTCACAAATCCACTCTCCATCATATCACCCCCCCCCAATTAGTCTCTTTTATTTTGATGTCATCATCTTTTATTCCTGAGGGTCTTGTATAGGTAGTGCCAGGCACTGTGAGGTCATGGTATCCAGGCCATTTTGTGTCTGGAAGAGTACATTGTAAAGGAGTCCTACCCATCCTTTAGATCTTACATTCTTTCTGCCACCTCATCTACAATGGGCATTGAGCTTTGGAAGGTGTGATAGAGATGTTTCAGTGCTGAGCACTCCTCTGTCACTTCTTCTCAGCACTATGGTGCCTTCTGAGTCATCCCAGAGGTCACCCTTAACTGCTGAACCATCCCTTCAGTCCATCGCCTTTAATGTTTTATTTCTTTCAAAGGGAAGATGTGAAATAAAGTAGATAAATCCTTAGCATGAAGTTTACAGACATGTTGTTTTGTCTTAGTTTTAGTTTTTAAGACTGGATCTCACTATGTAGCCCAGGCTGACCCTGAATTTGTGATCCTTCTGCCTTAGCCTCCTAAGTGCTACACTACAGGTATGTGCTACCACATCCAGAACACACTTTCTTATTTCTCCATTAAATAAACAAACAAGCAAAAAACTCCCTTTCATCCTTTACTTCCAGAGGCATTTGACCAGTATACTGTTCTCAAAGAGTTTGGTTCTCCACAAGCAGGTTACATTTTTCTGTACAGAAAGAAAAGTGAAGTCAAGTCAGGCCTTGGACTATAGCTGCAGTCCAGTCACAGTAGCTTTGTCCCAAGGAGTCTGCCTGGGTCACAATCTCCTCCTCTGTAAAGGAGAGGAAGATGAAGGAATGGCATGGCTCTTGCAGTTCCTCATAGCGTTTTTCCTGCTGAGTGCCAAAAACTGCTCTATCCCTACTCCTTCACTTCTTAGAAGGGGTTTATTAGTTAAAATCTTATATCTAGAAGACATTAAATGTTTAGTTGTTAATAAAAGTGAGCTTTGCTAGAAGCATGAGGAATCCAAGCATACATTTGACAGATCCAGAGTTCCAGTACCAGCCTTCAGTCTTCTGTTAGGGTTGGAAGCCCTTCAAAATCTACAGGAACAGATGACTGAAGGAAGGTTTGCTTGTGAAGCAAAAGTCAGGTAACACAGAATAAATTGAATATGTATGGGGTTCAAGATGTTTTGAGATGACAGGTGGAATTCAGGCAGCAATTGCTCCTTGTGCGATTTTTAATCCCTCACAGGGGAACTCTGTGACATAATAATGTGACAGAATTCTATGATGTGATAATGTGACAGTTTCTGGCATGAGATTTAGGAGATACTGATAGAAAAAATATATTTATGACAGTGAGGGAGGAGGCAATTTGTCCTGCAGTTGAGATGAGTTGTAAGCTGTCATTGTTTCTGTACGCCATAACTGCCACTGGTCACAGGAACCTGCTCCAGACCCCTAGGTGGCTCTGTCCTCTGCCTGTGAGAACTCAGTGAGTAAAGAAGAAAACACAGAATGGGGCTGGAGAAGATGGCTTAGCAGTTAAGGTGCTTGCCTGCAAAGCCAAAGGACCCAGATTCAATTCCCCAGGACCCACTTAATCCAGATGTGCAACATGGCACATGTATCTGGAGTTCATTCACAGTGGCTGGAGATCCTGGCACACCCATTCTCTCTCCAATAAAAAATAAATAAATAAAATATTTTAAAAACACAGAATGTTTATCTTTACTGCCTCCAACCTTACACACACATGCACACATCCACCCTTCCTGCACATGTACATTCACCTACATCTTCATGCCCATCCATACTCATACTCCCACACATGCACACACACCACCTACATACCCACCTACCATGCACACACACCTCCTACACATACACACACACATACCCCCACACCTCCTATACACACATATCCCAATACATGTACACACACACACACCTGTACATGCACACATGACTCTTACATACACATACTTTCTCTCTGTCCTCTTCCACCCCTCCCTGCCAAGTAGTTTTTCAGCAAGTTAGGTTATTTAGATGTAGCCAAGATTTTTTATTATTTTTTTGCCATCTTGGGTGGCCTGCCTTTGCACTCGTTGGCAGTCCAGTGCATGTGGCACTGAGCAAAGGTGTATGGGGATCTTACCCTCCAAGTCAGTTGCCTAGTAAGGTTTTCTGGACATCTACACTGAAGTTCCTATCCCCTTTGTACTGAGTTAACCACAGTCAGAGGCTTACCAGCCAGCTGTGATAGGACCTTTGCTTCTTCAGTCTAATCCTCACCTCTTCTCATGTGCTTCCCTTAGAGAATGTGGCTGCTTCCTGAGATTTCATTGAGCTTCTGCTTTGCAGTTCTTGGCAGCTCTGAAAGTCTGACTCATGTGTGGGCCCAGCAAGTCAGGCATCCATCCAACCCTTACCACATCCTCACAGTTGCCTCATACCAGGACTCAAATATGAACTTCTCTAGCTCAGATAAATCACATTTGTAGTAATATGATTTCATTATTGTTAACTGATCAGTCATATTAAGTACTGGACATATCTGAAGAAAAGACAGAACTCGGAAGTGTAATTAATACTGACTTGTCTGCTTTTGTTTGGAATGAGAACAGTTTTGGGACAGTGAGGACCTTAGCCCTTGACATCTTTTTCCTTTTCCACATAATGTAGCATTACAGAATAGTGCCACTTTGGAGTTAAAAAAAATATTTAACTTAAAATACAAGCCCTGCTATTTAATACATTTGTGATCTTGGTTGAGTCACTTAAAGCTCTTGTTCATATTCATAACAATGGGTAGTCTCAGAATTGTGGAAAGAATCAAGTAAGACTATATATATGAAACACGTACTGCCACACCAACAGTTGGTAGGTTCTCAACAGACATGAATCGGCTTCTATCTCCCCTTCTTACTGATGTGACCTAAGAATGGCTATACAGTGTGGGCCCTGGTATTAGAGACAGGGAGAAGTCAGGGAGGGAAGTAAGGTCCTGACACTACACTGGCTCTTCTTGGAGGAAGCAGCTCACTTGACCTGCCTATTCCCCTGACACCACTGGTATAGTTCATGGTGGTATGTTGCAAGCAGCCTTGATAACACTGGCTTGAACTTAAAACTTGTCCTCATACCAGTAGCATTTATACCTTGTCGGACAGGCATGTCAGCCCAGCTGGTGGGCAAAAGAAAGGACTGATAGTAATCTTAACTAATGTGGTATGAAGGAGAGAAGGACATAAGATGTGGGGCCCTGACAGTGGCTATAGTCTCCTCTTTGAATGACTTTGTTTTCTGTCCAGATTTAAAACCTACACAGAAGTTTCAGACTGATCATCCAACAAGTGACTGGCAGAATGTCTTTGAAACATCATATTTGAATGGCTTTGGGGGTTAGGTACTCTACAGTTGTCAAAAGCTCCCACCATTCATAGTTGTATTTTACCTTCCTCTATTGTTCATTCATGTTACTGGATGATTTCTTGAGCAACTGATTTTTAAATTTTTTGTTTATATTTATTTATTTATTTGAGAGCAACAGACAGAGAGAGAGAGAGAGAGAATGAGCGCGCCAGGCAAACAAACTCCAGACGTGTGCGCCCCCTTGTGCATCTGGCTAACGTGGGTCCTGGGGAATCGAGCCTCGAATCGAGGTCCTTAGGCTTCACAGGCAAGCGCTTAACCGCTAAGCCATCTCTCCAGCCCACAACTGATTTTTAAAACCTTATCATGTAAATCATTTTTTTCTTGGTCTTCCCTGTACCACTCTTTCTCTCACTTATCCTTGAAATCCCTCAGACTGAAACGTTGGCTACCCATTTCTCTCTCACCCTAGGCTACCATCCTAGGGTACACTTTCATTGTCTCAGATCTTCCTGCCTGAAAATTTTCAACTCCATCCATCTTAATGCCAAACATATCTCTTTTTTTTTCTTTTTTCTTTATTAGTCAGTTCTGTATTCAGCAAATACAGTCAGTTTGGTACCATTATTAGGCTCATCCGTGACCTACCCCCTCCCCTTGGCCCCTCCTTGTTGAGGTATACGGGTCATGCATTGTGGAGTTAGCCCACAGCCAAACGTATCTCTTGGTTGAGAACTACTTATCTGATATTTCCTTAATTGATCTACTGGTTAGTTCCAAAATTTGGTAGTGGAATTCCAAATTCAGTTGTACCCTGTCTCTACCTCCTCCAAGGAGTGAACAAAATGGGTTTTTAATGCATCTATACTTTGGCTAAAGTTCTGAAGAAGTTAGCTGTCCTAGTGGTAAGCCTTCTGGTCAGACCCAAGTGTATTTCCTAGGCCACTGAGGTTACAGCTTATCCAATGTATATGGATACTCCTTAAAATAAAGTGCTTGTACTATAATTTATAATAATGATAACCTGTGTACGGTGAAAAGTAATCTCCTACAACTATGTGGGGGTGTTTGATAGGTTCTTTTGTATTTTTTTTTTCTTTTTCTTATCTTAGATAAGGTCTCTCCTTGTGTAGCCCCTGGCTAGCCTGGTACTTAAGACACTCTTCCTACATCTGTCTCTAGTGCTGGGATTACAGACATGCACTATCATGCCCAGCTACAACTGTTTCATAACTTATCTATTTATATAAAAGTCATTATTCTTTCTCTCAAATAAATAAATAAAATAGTGTTTTAGAAAGGAGGTCTGGAGAAATGGCTTAGCGGTTAATGTGCATACCTGCAAAGCCTAAGGACCCAGGTTCAGCTCCCCAGTACCCACATAAACCAGATGCGCATCTGGAGTTCATTTGCAGTGGCTGGAGACCCTGGCATGTGCTCTGTCTCCCCCCTATCCCTTTCTCAAATAAATAAATAAAATATTTTTTAAAAGTCATTTTGAGTTTGTGATAGTTTTCTTGTTTTGTTTCTTGAGACAGGGTCTCACTGTATAACCCAGGGTGGCCTCAAACTCATTGGTTGCTTGCCTCAGCTTCCAGAGTGCTGAGATTAAAGATGTGCTGCCTTGCTGTGATAATTTGTCCTGCGGATTCTAGCCAATGTCTCCAAACTTCTTTAATTGAGCACCACTGTTAGTAAATACTGAATATTCACCTGTAGTTTATTTATTTGTATAATAATTTGTTAATAAATTGTAATTAGATGTTGACTAGCAACAGAAGAATACTTCCATGCATACCCTCCTCTCTACTATAGGTTAAGAATAGAACATTATTGTTAGCTTTAAAAATCTGCTTGTGTGTATATGTACACTTGCTACTATCATTAATATTTCAAGGTGCAGAATTGTACTCAAGATTAAGTAATTTATTTATATTAATTGCTACTGTGGATCAAATCATATTTCGAACAGCTTTTCTGATTATTCCAAATTTGGGGGACTGACCAAATCTGTCTAGCAGGTCAGTATTGTCCCATTCTAGTGTGGATAATAAAGAGCTTGTACTATGGTTAGTTTTTTTTTTGTTTGTTTGTTTTTTGTTTTTTGTTTTTTTTTTTTTTTAGTTCAGCTATCTCGTGACATTTGCTTATGTTAGTATTATCTTCAACCCATGGTCTCTTTTCAGGGACGTTTTCTAAGCCATTTAGTCATTTCAGTAGGGAGTGACAGTTTAGTGAACAACTCAATATCACAGTCTCTAACCCTACTTAGTTGTCATTAGCAAACCACTGTACGCTGAAAGAAAAAGGGCAGTTCACTCCTACTCCCTCTCTCTATCACTTGTGGGATAGCAGCTCCATCTAAAATCTCACCTGTGGTCTACCTACCCCAACTGGGCTGCTCAGTGAGCCACGACTGAGGCCTGTCCTCTTTTCCTTCAGCATGTCTGAGGTGCAGTATGGCTGTTATCACCCAGTATGACATGGGCTTTCCTTTTGTCCCCACTCAGGATGGGTGCTGTAGTCAGTGAGAAATCACCTCACAGGACAGTCTCACTGCAAGGAGTGCTCTACGCTGTTTTCATTTTGGAGGCTTTCCCTAGGCTCTGGCTGGTGGTAGTGGGTGGACCTAAGCCTGCCTATCTTCCCTTTTCTTTGCCAAGATAGTCTCAAAAGTGAAAAGTTTAGACAGAAGATTTAGAAATCTGCATTTATTTATTTACTAAGTAAATATTTTTTCAGAAGAAGCTGCTGATCAAGATGAAGGTACCCACTAATACAGAGCTTCATGAAGCCTCTCCAGAGAGCTGGGCTGTGGAGACAGCAGGAAGCCACACTTACCCTTCTGCTCCCTCTGCTTCCAGCCTGCTATGTAGCCACTGCTTTAAGGCTCAGGGAGAGACATTGAGAATCCTGAAGTCTCCCTCATCCTGTTTTGTCACCTGTGGACAGTCCAGAGGTTCCCTCCAGGTTTGTGCAAACTAAGGACCTCCCAACTTCTCACCTCCTGGGTCTCATTTCTCCAGTGCTATCTGCAGCTTTCTAGGTGTGCTACTCAGCTGCTTCTCTGAGTCATACACACAGACATATCCAACCACAGAAGCCATTCACTAGCGCAGTGGAAACCACTGGGATGAGAGTGGATTTGTAGAGATGTCATCATAACTACACTACAAGTTTGGAAGTTGTCCTGTGCACAGTATCACTGGAGACTTCTTCACAGCCCTTCTCACACTTCATTAAATCTGCTGTCCTCACAGTCTGCCTCTAAGAAACCATCTTAAGTTTTTCCTCCCTTCTCTACTTGTCACTGTAAGGGGCTCACCCAAGCAGGAAAGTTCCCTGACAGAGTTCTGTCTCCTAAAAGAATTCTTGACAATTGTCAAATAATGTTTTTATAATCTTATTGAGATTATAAATCCTTCTTATTTTCTTATCTTCCTTTAACAGATAAAAGATTTCTCACATCTAAAATTTTCTTAGTTTATAGCCCTCCCTGACCAAGATTCTGGAGACAAAATTTTTTCTATAAAATACCAAAGACAAAATTGCCAGCCCATGTGCTCACTGTCACAACTACTTGCCTATTATAACACAAAGCCATAGATACTATATAAATTAATGAACATATCTCGGTTCCAATAAAACTTCTTATACAACAACATATACTCTTCTGTCCCCTGCTCTAGAAAAGAGCAGATGGAATGTAACAGTTACCTTCTTGTTGCTGGGACAAAACATCTGACCAGAAGCAGTTTATGGGAGGAAAGAGTTGATTTCCAGCTTACAGTTTTGAGGGAAAGTTTCGTCATGGCAGGGAAAGCAGAGCAAGAACAGTCATACGTCCATAGCAAGGACATACGTCCATAGCAATGAGGAGGAAACAGGGCGAGTAAGCTCGCTGAATGGATACTCCAAGACCCACTCCCAGTGACACACCTCCTCCAACAAGAATCCACTTCCCAAACACTCCACCAGCTGGTGATTAAGTATGAGGCTTAGTCACAAACACATGGGTTATGAGGCACATTTTACTTTCAAACCTCCGCATGGTAGCCTGGATGAAAACAATTAGAGAAGCCCCCAGGCTGCAGTTTAGTCTCCCTAACTTAGCACATCAAGGCCACTTACCTCTTGCTTCCTTTGTTGTAGTTATGGCCAAACTCTTCTAAGAGACCCAGCCATGTTCTGCTCCTTCCTTGGTCCCCCACCTCAGCCCTGCCATTCCCATCTGCCAGTCTTGGGCTTAGAAGCCCTTCCTTTGCACTTCATCACTTAGTTACCATCCTGAGTTCCTCAAGCTGGACACGGTGTCTCACCATCTTTTCCTGTGCAGTGCCCGATAGTGCCTGATACATTGTTGGTACTCAGTTTATCTTTGTTAAAGCCATATGTTACATTTCCGATGTTTGCCCAGATTTCTGTGTCAGGAAGCACTTCTGAGGTCATGCAGGAGGTAAGCAAATGCTGTTCTTTGAATTGAGGTGGCTGAGGGTATTGGGTCAGAGGAAATCCTGGGCAATAAACACAAAGGGGTCATCAGTCAAGTCTGTTTCTAGTGGACTTGTTACAGTAGTTCTGCTCTCAGCCATTGATAGGAGTTTTTGTGATTTCCATACATGAGCCAGAAAGGCAGATTTGGTGGCATATCTGGGGAAATGCTCTTAATTAGGTGACCTCTTAGTGTGTTCAGTACCTGAGGGTTATAGATTGTGAAAAATTATGTATAATGTTGTCATAAATGTCATCCCATCTGAAATAGTTGATGTGCAGAAAAACTCTGGCCTACTGTTCTATACTTTACAATTCTCTTGAGTGAATAGACTATGCCTGTGCAGTAGCCAAATGGTGTGGCATATTTACAATTTTTGTTGGATTCTATATGGTATCTCAAAAAAAAAAAAACAGATTGTTTGGAGTCATATTATAGCCTGTCTTATTTAATTGAACAATTTTTCTGGAGGTATATAAAGTACAAATATAGGTTTCCCTATACCACATTTATTTCAAGGACACACCTGTTTTGGGAACACAGTTTTCTGTAGGACTCAGTGTGTTCAAGAGAAAACATGTCAGGATAGTCACCCTGAAGGAAAGCAGGATTTGGATGTTGTCAGTATGTCCTTTTATTTGTTTCTGCCTATGTGCCTGCCATTCTTTTATCCCCATCGGGTTTTTGTAGGCTTTTGGGAAAGAGTAGGCTTTCCCTAACATGAGGTCAGCCCTGTTCTACACAGGAGAGCTTGTCTGGACATGGTCAGGCATATGCTGGGCTCCCATTCATTTCTCATATGAAACTTGTCAGGGAACCCTCAAGCCAGCTATCCAGGGCTGGGTCCCCTTTGTTGGGCCTTGAGAGGCCCGCACGTGAGGCCTAGTGGAACTTCCTGAGCCTAGCTAAAGTTTGGCGAACTGCCTCCAGCCAGCTATGACTCAGCAGGGCACCAAATGGCCTCTGGCCTGTTACGTCCGCATAGGAGTTGGAATCCCGCGCATGCGCACACGTGCTTAGAACCAATCATTTCAAAAGTTGCAGTATACTATTGGCCCTTACCTCTCCCCCCATCCTAGAATCCCCACCCTCGTTCTCAACACTATATAGGCAACCGCCTGTAACAATAAAGTGAGTTCCTGCTTCGACAAGACTCCCGACTCAGTATGGTTTTTCTCCGGTGACTAGGAGAGGTTCTGAGTCGTCGACACTCATCCTCCTCCTCAACCCCATGGGAGGAACCAGCAGGCTTGGTCCTTCCTCAGCACTACTTGCCAGGGGAGCCCGGCACCCTTGCCTGCCATGGATGCATCTCAATGTCCAGTTCAAATGAGTCCTTCCTCCTTGTATAGCCTTCCTTCTACTGCCACTCATGAGGACCCCGGGTTTGGTCCACCTGATAAGGTAGTGTTAGAATGCAAGTTATTAGTCTGGCCTGCCATCTGGCTAACATTGTTGCTACCAGATGTCAGCTCACCTGTCTGTGCAGTTCTTCTCCTTGGTTGATACTATTTTATTTGTACATTAGCTACTTTTCCCATTGCTATGACAAAATACCTGCCAAAGCATCTTAAGGAAGGAATGGTTCATTTTGGGTCTCAGTTTGAGAGTATTATCATGGTAGGGAAGGTGTTAGCAGCAAGAGCTTGAGATAGCTGTTAATATGTCACAGTCAGGAAACACAGAGATAAATGCTGCTTGCTGCTCAATGAGTTTCTCCTTTTCTCCTTTTATTCAGTCTGGGTACCCAGCACACATTCAAGGTAAATCTTACCTTCTCAGTTAAATATCCTCATAGAAATTCCCAGAGATGTGCCTCCTAAGTGATTCTAAAAGCCAATTGAGTTGACAATGAAGATTGACCATCACAGCCTGGGAGAAGAGGTTCATAGCACAATTAGCAATAAAGTTGGGATATATCCAACAATACCTCCATAGGCACCCTTGCATAGGCAGGATAAGAATGATATAGTACCTCTCAGTGGTGCAAGATGGGAACAGGTTAGCTCTTCCACCAGGCTCTTTACCTTCCTAGAGTTCCTGTCTGCCCAGAAGATGCACAGGCACTCAGGAGAGCTTGTTTGGACGTCAGCCTGTAACATCTACTTGAAGATTGCCTTTTACCTCTTTAGCCATAAGCAGTTTATCCATCTGAACTATCTGTATATTTTCTGCTGCTGTGAGTATTAATTGCACTAACAAAGGTCATTAGAGCCGCACTCTATCTTAATACTGTCTCACCCTGAAGCTCCTTCCTGGAACTTCACATTTGTTCTGCTATGATGAGGCTGTCTGTTCTCTGTCTGCTTATCTCACCCTGTAGCCTGGAACCACTTTGATTTTGACTCATTTGGATTTTTCTCAGCTACATTTGCAAAAAAAAAAAAAAAAAATGAGAAAGTCTTTCAAAAGTTGGGCATAGCCTTTGAGGAGTACTTAATCATAAACACAGTCAGTGAGGGTTTTGAAGAAGCAGATAGCTATGGCCTCTGGGGGACTACCATCCAAAAAGCTGTCTTCACTTCTTGCCACCTTGTGATGGTTGCCAGTTGCTTATCCTTTCTTGCTCTTGACCCTCCCCATCTCCCCCTCACCTGCCACTAAGAACTTGGAATTATAGCTAGAGCCCTATTAAGCCACAGGAATGTTCTGAAGTAAAAGTAAGCATAACAGGAAGTTTTAGAATTTTGCCAAAGCCCTTATTAAAAGTCACATTGATAAATAATGCAGGCCAAAAACTAAAAAAACACAAAGATACCCTACTTAGTAACTTAGTGTAATCTATCCAACATAGCTGTTCAATATGTTTCCCTTTTCATATGCTATCCTACCTATATGCATTTGTGTATAATAAGTATTGTATAATAACTATTAATTGGGTAATTTATCATGTTATTTAATCTATGTAGCTTATAAAATACCATATCAACTGCTACACGAGTTTAGTTCCCCTATTCTGATAAATATCATAAACAAGTGTGTTTGAAATCAAAGTATCAGTACTGACTGATTAAGTTTGCCTTTGAACAAGTTAGCCCTAACATTTATCAAGTTTTCTACTTGAGACCTTTCTAATTTCTTAATATAGGCACTTAAAACTATAAATTTCTTTCTTAGGACTGCCTTTATTGTGTCCCATAGGTTTTGGTATGTTGTCTTTTCATTATCATTTGATTCCATGAATTTTATTTCCTTCTTGATTTCTTCAATGACCCATTCGTCATTCAGTAGTATTCTGTTTCGTTTCCATGATTTTGTGTATGCTCTATATTTTTTCTTGCTGTTGATTTGTAGTTTCATCCTATTATGATCAGATAGAGTACAACGAAATATTTTAGTTTTCCTTTATTTGTTAAGATTTGCTTTGTGTCCTAATATATGGTCTATTTTAGAGAAAGCTCCATGTGCTACTGAAAATAATGTATATTCTGCAGTATTTGGATGGAATGTTCTGTATATATCTCTTAGGTCCAGTTGTTCTATGATGTCATTTAATCCAGATGTTTCTCTGTTTAGTTTTTGCCAAGATGACTTGTCAATTGATGAGAATTGGGTATGGAAGTAACCCACTACAATTGTGCTTGGTATTATCTGTGACTTTAAGTCTAGTAGTGTCTGTTTAATGAAATTGGGAGCACCCATGTTAGGTGCATATATGTTTAGAATTGTAATGTCCTCCTGTTAGGATTGTTCCTTTAGTCAGTATGAAGTGACCTTCTTTATCTTTTCCTAACTAATGTTAGTTTGAAGCCTGTCCATTAGGATTAGGATTGCAACACCTGCTTGTTTCCTAGGCCCATTTGCTTGAAATACCATTTTCTACCCTTTAACTATAAGATACTGTCTGTCCTTTACAGAGAGGTGAGTTTCTTGAAGGTAACAAACATAAGTATCCCACTTTTTAATCCAGTCTCCAAGCCTGTGTCTTTTTGTTGGGGCGTTGAGGCCATTGATATTAAGAGTTATTATTGAAAGGTGTGTATTTATTCTTGCTGTTCTTGCTTTATAGTGTTTCTGTTTTTTCCTTACTCTCTTGTATTGATTATTACTTGAATGTGGTTTATTTTTTCCTGTTTTCTCATGTGTATGCTTTTCTTCTTTTCTTTCTGTAGAGCTGGCTTAGTGGTCCTATATTCCTTTAGCCTGCTTTTGTTGTGGAAAGTCTTATCTCTTCATCAATTATGATGGATAGCTTTTTGGATATAGTAATCTTGGTTGACAGTTGTTATCTTTCAGAACTTGGAATACATCGTTCCTGGCTTTTAAAGTTTGTGTTGAGTAATCTGCTATTATCCTGATGGGATTTCCTTTATAGGTGACTTGATGTATCTCTCTTACTGCTTTCAATATATTTTCTTTGGTTTGTGTATTTTTAGTAGTTTAATTAGAGTATGGTGAGGAGGGGCTCTTTCCTGGTTTTGTCTGTTTGGTGTCCTAAATGCTTCCTTTTGGCATCTTCCTATTTGCATCTCTTGCCCTATTTAGGGGAAAGTTTCTTCTATGATTTTATTAAAATACCTACTATGTCTTTAGAGTAAATTCTTCTACTACACCCTGAATTCTGATGTTTGATCTCTTCATAGTGTCCCAAATGTCTTGAAATTCCCATTCAAACCTTCCTATGAATTGTCTTTCTCTTTGTTGGACTATTCTATATCTGCCAGCTTGTCTTCTAATTTAGGAATTCTGTCCTCTCCCTGAACCATTCTATTGGTAAGACTTTCTACAGGGGTTTTTACTTGACTTGTCTTTCATTTCTTGTATTTTTTCATGTTTATTTTTATTTATTTATTTGAGAGCAACAGACAGAGAGAGAAAGAGGCAGATAGAGAGAGAGAGAATGGGTGCGCCAGGGCCTCCAGCCACTGCAGACAAACTCCAGACACATGCGCCCCCTTGTGCATCTGGTTAACATGGGCCTTTGGGGAATCGAGCCTCAAACCGGGGTCCTCAGGCTTCACAGGCAAGCACTTACCATTAAGCCACCTCTCCGGCCCCATTTCTAGTATTTTTGATTGGTATTTTTTCATTTTTCTGTTTCCTTACTCATGTCTTGTATTGACCCCCTTATTTCATTAAGTTGGTTTCCTGTGTTCTCCTTCAGGAGATAGCTTTCTTCTTTGATTCCTTTGATTTCTTCTTTAACTTATTTGAGCATAGTAATAATCATTCTTTTGAATTCCTTATCAGATATTTCATCTAACTCAGTCTCACTGGAGGTCATTTCTGATGGATTTATAATTTTTGGTGGAGTTATATTGACTTGATTTTTTTGTTTTTTATATTATGATGTAGAGATTTTTGTAGTCAGTTTAATGCTTGGGTTTTCTAATTATCTGCTATATTCTTAGACATGCAAATCAGAAGTTATATATCTTCAGGATAGGCACTTAAAGTGCCAGGTGTGGCTCTTATATTACTCCCAGAGAAACAACAGAAGTGACCCTATGTGTTGGATTTTCCTGCTCTGCAAATATTCTAGTAGGCTGGGTGGAGCAAAATACAGACAAATCCTAAAATCTCACTGAGCAATATACATACTCAAAACCAGCAAGGAGTATTTATGCAAGAGTGGGGATTAAAACAAACAGATATGTAACAAAGCCAAAGTCTCTAAGGCATTTGTTGACTCACACCCTTAATTCTATCAACTGGGAGGCTGCAATTCCTGGTCTGTAATGGGCTCCAGGTCAGGGTCAGAAAGGTCAAGAAAGACAGAAGAAAAAGACAGAAAGGCACTGTAAGTCTTGAAATATTAAAAGCAACAAAAGTTAAACCCAAAGCCGACCAAGCGTACATTGATCAAATCTAGCACATAACCTGCCCTGACATGGAAAGTGTGATTAGCATTTCCAGTGCAGGCCTACATACCTGGCTTTGGAGCAGGTATTTTTGTTTTGTTTTGTTGTTACTATTATTAATAACGTATTTTGTATGGCTACATCATGTGTTGGTACCCTATTTTCCCTTGTCTCTGCCCCATTCTGCTCGGGACTCTCAGTAGGGTTGCAGGTATTCCCCATGGGGTTGTGGGCAATGTGTTGTGGGAGCAGTAGTCAGTTATGGGGGGGGGGAATGTCTCTGGGCATGATGTCTCAACCTGTGGCTCTTACAATCTTTTCACCTCCTCTTCCACAAAATTCCCTGAGCTGTGGTTGGTGAGTTTTAAGTATACTTCAGTGATGAGCTCTTAGGAGCCTCTGAATCTCTATTTTGGTAGGTGTTGAGTATCCTCAGGGTCCATCTCCTTCACCCTGGCACTGATTATCAGGTTCAGCATGGAAGCAGCACTCTTGCTCATCTCCCTAATTCCTCTGTGGTTTCAGCTGTGGCTTGGCTGAAGTGCGAGAGGTAATTTATCTCCTCAGATCTCGCTACCTTCTGAAAAAAAAAGACAACAGATTATCCAACGGAGAGTGAAGTCAGCATATTTAAAATGGGATAAGCATTATTAATTTAGGGAGAATTTGATGTATGTAACCCCTCTTTTAGCCCAAGACTAGTGAGAGCTTGATGCTGAAGAGCATAATCTTTATCTTGGAGCAGGTGTTGACCCAGTGTAAGTAGGCCCTGTTATCTTTGGGGATGGCTTCTGGTCTCAGGTATGCTGAGTGTCCACCAGGTTTCCTCTTTATTGCGCTGTGGGCTTAGCTAGGCTGGTTGGGTCAGGGGATCTGCCGTTCAGATCAGCTATGCTGGATGCTGTATGGTTGATGAGTGGCTGTGATCTCTTGGTGTTCCCAGATCTCCAGTGATTCCCAGTGCTGGTGGCTGAAGGAGGGGAGGCTGTGGAGAGTGCTTGAAGCTTTTCCAGAGCTGCTCAGTTGGTCCCTGTTGTCCTCTCCTTCAGGATTTTTTACTTTGCAAGGAAATTGGTATGAGTGGAGGTTCCCTTAACTCATGCAGGCTCAGGCACATAGCTCTTCCCAGCAGACCGGCTGCTAGAGCCACTGATTGTGGCTGCTTGTGTGCTTGCTAGAAGCTCTGGGTCTCTCCTGTTTTTCTGCTGAGGTTAATAATTCCTTACATCCTACACTTTTCGGTAGAAGAGTGGATTGTGCTGTTCTACTGCCTTTTACCCCTCTCAGGCTGCTTTGGTGTGGCTACTACGCCACCATCTTAAAATCACGTAAAAGCTGTGGTTAGTGGTATGCACTGGGAAGGATTCATAGGGCTTTCTGGTCAACCAGTCTAGCAGAAATAGTGAGTGCCAAGTTTAGTGAGAGACCCTGTCTCAAAAAATAAGATGGAGAGTGACTGAGGAAGACACTCAGTGTCAACCTCTGGCTACCATACATACATGCACCTGCACACACACACACACACACACACACACACACACATGAATACATACTTGTACACCATATACACATAAAAAATAAAATATGAAAAAAGAAGCCAGCCAACACAGGTATAGAGGAGCTTTATTTGAAACTATAATATCAACATAAAAATACTTTAAGAAAAAATCTGCTACTAATATTAATAAAATACAAGTATATTTTCTTTATTGAACTCTATAATAAGACATATATGCCTAGCTATTGTTTGACATTGCTGATCTGGCTCTTTTCATATTTGAGACACTTTCTGATAACTAGAAAAAACTAAGAATGTACATAAAGTTGTGGGGTACCACAGTTTATATTTGCTACTTAAATTTTGTTTTAAATTAGAGAAAACTTTGTAGTTTTCAATGGATGGTTCAAAAGGGGAAAATAGTATATTATTTAATAGCATTTAGCTATTTTAGCTTGGGCTACTTATTCATATTCTTTTATTTTCCTGTATAATGGGATACCCTTAATTTTAATATTATTTTTAAAGCCTATCCTGATTTTTTGCACATACTGGTTATTTGTAAAGCATTTGCAGAATTCAGTGGGTTTATATCTTCATTAATATTTCTTAAATCTAAGGGAAGCAAGCCTATTTCATTATGTTTCAAATCCTGTAAGAATAATACATTTAAATGTCTTAAACCTCAAAAGTTTTTATTCAACTCTTAAGAAATAAAAGCAGAATGGACATATTAACAGTTCTGTAAACTCTATCAGAAATGATCACTTTAGGGTATCACAAATTTTAGTGCTATTCTGACAAACAGGTAAAAATCACCAAAATTCCTCTTTCAGGAAAGCTGGTATGAGAAGAATGAGCATGAAAAGGAATAGCTTATTTCCTTCTGTGAACTGAACATTGTGGCTGGGTTAGCAAGGTTCATCAGGCTTTACCAGCTCAGACCAGACCCTGAGCCATGGGCCTTCCTGGGCAGTCAAGGACCCATAGGTACATTGATCTAAAACTTTGATTCCAGCTACCTCTTTGTACACATGGGGCACCTAATAGTGTCCCACTCAACTCTAGGTGAGAGTCATAGGCTAATTCCAAAGCATTGGCTGGATGAGGTTCTAAAGATATTGAATGCCTCACCTGGCCAGGTTTAGATGGCAGATGTTTGATTTGACACTAGTTCACACAAGAAAGCTATTCCCTGATAGTCTATGATAAAGAGAATGTCTCCCTGTGCTACTATTTGAGTTACCTTCTATTTATGGAAAATAAATTGGTTTTGCATTAATGATAATATAAAGTGTGCTTTTAGATTTGTATGATTAAAACACAATTCAGTATTAGAATATGGCATGAAGATGTGGCAAAAATTTTAAGGGAGTGATAATGATAAAGTTTGAGAAATAGTGATCTTAAGTTGTTTTCTACCTCTGACCTTCTCTTCTTCTCCATCCTCCACCTACCTGCAATTGTAAGCATATTCTCTGAAGTATATGGCATGCTAGTTTCTGTAAAAAGCAAGATAAAAAAGCACATGTGTATCTACTTCACTTACACAAATAAAAACAAAACAACCTACAAGCAATGGAGTTGGTGACTTATATGGCATAGGAGGAATTGGGGTAAATGAGATACAACAGGGAAAGGAATGATGCTTCTCTGTTAACCTTGTTTTGACATTTGTAATATCCTGAATACTTGAAAATTAACAAGGTATGGAGAGAAGAACCTAAAAGTAAAAGCAAATGAAAAAACAACCCTACTTGCTTTTAGATGAATGCTGTAATTCCCTTGCAGGCTGGGAGCTAATCTGAGTGATTCACAACACGTATTTCATGGTGACCACTTATTGTTCACTTGCAAGGGAGAATTGTAGACAAATACTCAGTTTCTTGTTCAGTAGCCCTGCTTTTGGTTATTGTTTTCGTGGCATGTACAAACAATTCCAGATGAATTTAAGATTGAACAAATGAGATACTGTTGTTGAAAGCCAGAGTTCGCTTTCTGGGGAAGGCAAAAAGAACCCTATGAGAGGGTTAGAACTGGAGGTTCTGGTGTAGATTCATGACCTTTTAAGATATGAATGTATATGTGTATGCATATGTATATTTATGACATAGGTATTATTCTATATCTGTATATTGAAAGATCTTAGCTCCTTGAAAAATGACCCCCAGTAACAGTAAAAAAGACACTCTGGTAGTAGTGAGCACATGTGGCACCCAAATATTGGTCTCCAATAACATTCTCATTAAAGACTCTTCTCAAAGAAATGACTGGTTGTCATACTATAACCAGTTAGATGCAAGAGGCACCCACAAGTCCTTATTATGCCATAAAGCTTCAAAGTACTCCAAAAAAATAAAATAAAAACTATGGGAATATGTTGTAGCAATATAGGCCCCAACTTGAGGGGCCTCCTACTGCCAAAGTTGGGACAATTTGAGTTCCAGAACAATGTGCATGCTAATGAGTATAAAATATTGAAATGGGAACCCATGGGTCCATACCAGTGATAAATCGATGCATAGGACAGAAGGAAAATCACCCCTACAGCAGGATGAGTGATAACTGCTCAGTGTGGAAGGAAGGAAAGTGTTGAAATGTCACAAGTATATAATCAACATGCTTGGTCAAGGAGGAATCTTCACTGGGTGCTAAATGTTGGGGAAATTTAGTCAGGAGCAGTATATTTGTGTGGAGTTAAATAATCTCCTTAGTGGCTTACCCATTACAAAGGACAACATAAAATCAAACATCTTGACCAAGTTATCAACACTAATATCATCACTGAGGAACAGGTAAATGTAACACCCTAGGGAACAATGCTACTTGTGCCGTGTTATAGTCAGGCATGCCCTCCTTGAATCTGAGGAGAAAGCATCAGACAAAACAAAACTGAGGGGAGCAGTGGAGGAAGGGGGTCTGCATTGTAGAAAAATGTCAATATCGTAGACCAGGTGTGGTGGTGTATGACTATGATCCCAGCACTCAGGAGGATCAGAAG
Source organism: Dipus sagitta (assembly GCA_036346955.1). Lineage (NCBI taxonomy): Eukaryota > Metazoa > Chordata > Mammalia > Rodentia > Dipodidae > Dipus > Dipus sagitta. Next base: position 72,803,040 of record CM070777.1, read on the forward strand.
TTCAAGGTCATCCTTAACTAGACCTCATGAGACAGATCTCAAGACAATAAAATAGAAAGAAAAGAGTTAATATTGTATAAGAAGAGAAATTAAAGGAGGATCACTGTGAGTTCAAGGCCAACCTGAGACTACATAGTGAATTCCAGGTCAGCCAAGGTTATAGCAAGATCCTACCTCAAGAGACAGAGACAGAGAGAGAGACAGAGACACACAGACAGGCAGACTAAAGAGATATGACAACTATATATAACACCTGATCCTAAACTATGCCATGGGATAGAGCAGCAACAACAAGCCTACCACAGACGTTGAGTCAGTCTACAAAAGTAAAATATGAACAGTATGCTATTATTTAATTAAATTAACTGAACTTGAAAATTACATCATAGCACTGAGCTGCACACCCCCTTTATTTGTTTATTGCTGGCATGTGGAAGGCATGTACTTATTAAATGAGTGAGTGATTACTGTGGGAGCCTTGTGTTTGGGACCAGCTCAGTATTAGTTTCTTTGTAAGCCTGCTTCTGAGGTGCACTGCTGGCATTGTAGACTTAACCATGGAATTGTGCTGTAGCAAAAATTACTGTCTTCTGATATTTACTCATTCATTTTCCTACTTGCACTATAATCTGTAGCTGTTCTTTTTGTTTGTTTCTTTGGTTGTTTGTTTCTGTTTTTCTTATCTATTAGCTTGTTGTAAAGGATGTAGAGATTTCTGGGATCCTTGTCTGTTTGATTAACCTCTGTGGGGATTTGAATGTTTTTCAGCTTTTGGACCTCTTCATTCAATGGGATTGGTCTACATACCTGGCTGACTATGGGCAGCCCAACTGCAAATACCTCCGTGTGAACCCAGTGACAGCTCTGACCCTGCTAGAGAAGTGAGTACCCAGCCCAGTGCTCCACATGGGGGATGGAGAGGGGAGTGTGAGGATGGTATTTTTCTGGTGTCAAGACCAGATAGGGCCTTGCCCCCATCCTTGGAAATGGTAGAAAGAAGAGCTCTTTAGAGCTATATAGTCTCTTAAAACTGGTTGATCTAGCCCAAGGCTAATCAGCATGCCACCTAGATGCCAGCATTTTGTGCACTTCAGCCTGGCTTTGACTTGCTGACCTAATTGAGAGCTGCCATGCCAGAGACCAAATACAGAGTAGCTCTCCACTGCAACCAGAATGACTGATCAGAAGTGTCTGCCTCTAGGCAGTGTAGAAAGTTTCCATGTGTAAACAGTCAAGCATGCCTCAAACCCTAGGAAGGCATGTCCCAGTGTCAAGGAGGTTAGAACTGGGCCTTACACAGAAGGAGAAATCAAGAGTGTATGTTTCTTACTTGTTCCTTGATGGAGGGTAGGCAAGAGCAAGATGCAGGGCTATGTGTTAAAGCTAAGAGATATCATGTTGAGGACTGATGCTTCCATATAACTGTCTTTCCTATGGTTCTTTCCCAATGACTTCCTTCTCTAGGATATCTAGAGAGTAAGTATATTGTTCACTTGGGCTTTTTCTATTACTGTGAGGCAAGTCTTTCTGGGTCCCCACTGACACTAGTGACTACACTAACATCCCTACCCTTCTGAGTTGTCTCCATCCTGACAAACTAATCTTCTAAACTGGGCTGGTACCAACCAGCTGGATGCCTTCTCTCTCCTTGATCCTTAGAGTGACCCTTGGCTTACCAATTCCTTTGGGGCTGGGAGTGGTGGCATGGATTTTTCCCACTAGCACATTAAAGGATTGCTCCCACTCAGCTGCATGTCTAGCTTGGTGCTCTTGCTGCTGCAGAGCCTGAAATTCAGCCCTGACAGAGGATCTCCTGAGCAGTCTTCCTCCAGAGAATGAGGCCCACACTTCAAGATCTAAAACCCATGTCTTGCATGCAGATTCCCCACTACAGGGAAGGCTAGGCCCAGAGCTCTTGTGGGGAAGCACTTCAATCACTTGTTTTTCTCAGGATCCCCTACTCCTCTTCCCAAGTCTAGATCTAGAGAGTACTCACTCACCCACATCCTTGCATCTGCAGTAGGCTAGGGTGGTGAGCAGCACCTGTCACAGCTCAGAAGGCCCAGCCTGCAACAAGACAGTGTGCTGAGCCCTGGAAACAGTGGGCCCTAAAAGCTTCATCCCCAACACAAGAGGAAAAAGGCCACTGGATCGATCACTAAAGTCCACATTGTCCAGCTTTAGAGGAATCTATCCTGCTCCCCACAGCAGCTATGCCATTGAGCCTGATAGTCTCTCCGTTCCTGCCAGGCCCTTCCTAGGGAAGTTACACCCAGAAAAACCCAACACTTGCTGCTGGCATCCAGGAGAAAGGAGATGTCCTATGTCACTGAGAAGTAGCCATAGCCAGAGTTTAAAAGGATATTGGGTTTATCAAAAGGAATAGGAGGTGATCATTTCTGAGTGCGAACCATATGCCACCATTAGCCCTCAGAGCACTTGAGTTTATCTCTGAGGGTCTGATTCCAGCTATAGGCCTCAGTGCTCAAGAAGTCACTTGGAGTACAGGAGTGGGAAGACAGCCCTGGCTGCCTGTTCCTGGACTGCTGTGAGTCATGACATTGGTTAAACCAAATGCCCTGGGAGTACAGAAAGCACTTCTGTGCAGTCTCTCATTCTGTCCTGTTTGTTTAATGTTGTCGTTTAGGTTTCTAGCTTGCCCAGCAGAGAAGAGGAAGTACTTTAGAATAATCCAAAACCATGCTGGTTCCACAAACATAATTGTGCAACTAGTGCATAAGGAGCCAAGTATAGTGATTATCAGAACTGTGAGGGCCCTATGGCTTTCTCCGCTATACAGTCACCTCTCCACATGTGGGTGGTGCTCTGAGTGTGTGTGATGAGTAAGCCCAGCCTGAAGGAATGACTCTGAGCTTAGACTAGGGAGAAAAGTCACAGTTAGTTTTGGATGTCACTATCCAAGAGCCATACAGCTGTGGTTCTTTGCTACATGGACTCTTTGGACTGTGTGCATTCTAGGGGATATAGAAGTACTTAGATAGACACATATATCTGTGTATATCATGTATGTGGCTTATCTGATACTTATGTGTATCATATACACAGCGCTTAATTTCCCTGGGATCTCTACTTTTTGATTCACTGACCTCTAATCTGCCCCTCTTCCAAGGACTGCCTATGGGGGTGGGGGTGGGGTAAGAATGCCCAGGAATAGCCAGAGACCTTCAGAAGTATACCTAGGGGTAATTTACCCACAGGGCAGCTTCCTTCCCTTCCCTCTTCTGGCATGTCTACAAGTAGACCAAAGAGCCATGAAAGTTACCCAGCTTGAGGACAGTGGCACACAATGGCCTACCGTTTTTTCTGTTTCACCTTCTAAATTCTATCTCTGAGATCCCAGCAGGCTCATAAAATGTTGAGTGGACCAAACATTTGATAGGACCCTGGTGCTCAGCAAAGCTGTGACATGTCTCATACTCCAGGAAGGTAGATGAGACAGGTGTGAGGGACAAAGCCAGCTCTCATTGCCCAAAGGTAACTGAAGTCAGAAAGTTGGCACCCAGTGGATGGCTTCATAACTAGTAGAGAGCTTGACAATGGACAGATACAGTTTGGCCCCTTCCACTGTGGATAGTGACTCAGGTACATCTTGCCGCTCCTTCCTGCAAGTTTTCTTTCTAGTATCTCCTTGAACACTTGGCTCTCTTTCCTCTGTTTAGGATGAAAGATACTAGCCGCAAGAACAACGTGTTTGCACAGTTTCGGAAAAATGAGCGAGACAAACAAAAACTGATTGACACTGTGGCCAAGCAGCTCCGAGGACTCATCAGCAGCCATCACTCCTGAATGCCAGCCTCGGGCCGTCACATCTGTGGTCTAGGATCTCGCCCAAGCTGGCCCTGCACTTGTGCATCCTTCCTCAAAGAAAGCATATGTATTTTTTTATTAATCCCTGTACAGTACTCACATAGTTTTCCCTATCACAAGAGAGGCACAAGAATAAGCAAGGACAGGAAATGTGACTCAGTGGGGTTCAGAAGTCACTGCTGCACTATCCTAGGAAGGTGGCATCATCAGTCCAGTGTGGGGAGCTGCCTCGACCATTGTCCAGAGCTTAGGCTGGAGCCCAGGAACTTCATGAGCTAAGTAGGTGCCTGGCCCTGGGAGGTCAGGTGAGGTGAGATAGTGAAAGGATAATAAAGGGTGTCCTGATGTTTCTTGACATAAGGAAATGTGCCAACTCAATATGCTAAAGCCATGCTCAATTTAGGGTGCCCTTCTCTGCTGCCTGACTCAGATCAAGCAAGTGAATAAGCTTGGCATGTGACAAGATGGCTGTGTCGCTTTTGTCTAGGTCTGACCTGGGCCTATGGCTTGGGGCAGAGTAGAGCCATTCCCCATGGAGAGGGAAAGTTGGGTTTTTCTGGGTATTAAAAGCTAGTTTGAGGCAAGATCCCAGCTCCTGTGTATCTCTCTCCCTTCTTCATGGTCAGAGCACTTGACACCTGGCCTTGAGAAGTGAGGTGAGGTAGTGAAGGGACACTAATAGGTGCTAATGGGAGTCTCAGACTTGCCTCAAGACTTCATTGAGGTTGGCCATATCTTAGAAGCCTGAAAATGGCCCTTACTGTAACTTTTGCTAAAACTTGAGGATTTCTTGGGATTACTCATACATGTTTTAAAAACAACCTTATGACCACTGTCTTTAGAGGAAATGTCACCAGGGCACAGCCATGACTGGAGCTACCTCCACTGTAAAGTGCACAGGGCTAACTATGGCCAGCAGTTTGTTGTCTCTGGCCTGTCATTTGCTGAGTTATTTCAAGGATAGAAATTTTTTCTTGCTCAAAGCCAAGACTTCCATTCTCTTCTGAGTCTCTTTTGGCCCAATCTCAGAATGATTACCTGCCATTCTGTCCCCCACCTCTGGAGCCTGGGTCAGCTTAGCTTGGAGCCATGCTCCTTGTTCCAGAAGGACTCCTGAGGCTTGATGTGAGGGCTTTGCTGGGTGGTCAGTCAGGAAGCTGTTGGTAAGAATATAATTGTGCATTATTGAATGCTGAGCAGCCACATGGGTGTTTGCAGCTTGGATTAGCAGAAGGAAAGAATTGTCAGCCGGAATTATCCACCACCTTCCTCAAGTGCTGAGCTGCTTCCGGGGAGATCAGTTCTTTTCCATCTCCCACGTCGGTCTCCACCCCAGCTGGAGCAGCCTCACAGCTCAGAGACCAGGCCCCTGAGTTCTGCAGAGCCTTGTTGTGGCTCATCCTGAGGGGCAGCTGGCTAGGAAAAGGACCATGAACTAATGCTGCCACACATGTTGGCATCTCCAAGCCCTGGGCTTCGGAAGAGTGAGAAATAATTTCACTATCTGAAGCCCTACTATTTGAGAAGGAGCCAGAATCTTTTGTTGTTAGTGCTCCATGTGCAAGACCTCATCAGCCTTCACTGCTGAGATTTTCAGTGGAGAGACTCTTGGGATGTCATAGCTTGTCCTTCAGAGAGTCCTGTTGCTACCCTGCTGCCCACCCTGTGCCCCAGAAGAACTGCTATAGGACAGGGCTCCTCTACCTTCAATACACAGTTCTGCTAAAGGCAAAGCTTGTTCAAGCTCAGGACACATAAAGATGGCCACGCTGACATACGTCCTCTTGCCTCTCTGTCTGTATTCTTCCCTAACAGTACACTGCTTCTGAGCTATGTGCAGAGACCCTCTTGATGAGCCAGAAAGGCAAAAATAGGGAGCGGCGATGTCAAAGTTGTTTCCAACCAGTGACATGGGAATTGTTTTTTTTTTTTTTTTGTTTTTTTTGTTTTTTTTTTTTTTTGTCCATGGGCCTATAGCTCAGCTGGCCCCTGAGGTCTTGAGCACAGAATGTATGCATGTTTATAGTCCTCAGTCTCCTCAGATCCAGCCTCAAATGCCTGCAGACCAGGAGGTGCCCTGCAGCTGCCTTCTAGTTGCCATGAACTTTTGGCCTAATTCTGGGAGCACCAGATCCACATTTCTGCAAAGTATCTGGTGTGGGGCCCTGGAGTGTTAGGCAGCTGGCTCCATCTTGCTGTTCATGGAGAAATCACTTTTAGTAGACAAGGTGATGCTGATAAGCATGGAGAAGAGTTTGAACTGGTCACAGGACTGTGCAGAACCCCTGTTGGCAGAAGAAGCATCCCAAGAGACTCAGTCACATACCAGGCCTGATGGTCCCCAATACTCCAAGTCATCTAGCTTCCCTCCACCTAGCTCAGTACATCCCGGGCCCAGGGTGGCACTGAAGTGGCCCCCGAAATCTTCTTCCTCAGACCTCTGAACACAGGTTCTGGGGCTTGCTTCCAAAAGCATCCCCTTCTCCCGGGCCACCTCCTGACCACTTCCACTGCCTCTCTCTATATATCTCTTCTCTCTCTCTAGCTGTCATTCTCTCTCCTTCTTTTCCTCCTTCTCTCTGTCCTTCTTCCCTCTCCCCTTCCTTTTTTCTCTTTTCTTTGTCTGCATTTGGCATCAGTAATTACTTTTCACTAATGTGTTGGCAATGGCTGTTTTATTTTGCACAGCTAGTTACACAGTTACGGGGAAATGTAGTGAAGTCTTCACTTGTGAAAGGAAGCCTTTCCTGTGTAGTCACTGGAAAAGCTGCCACTGCAGATGGCCCCATGGTGGGGACTCCCCGGTGGAGCAAGCATGTGTATTCTCTCATACATAGCCCTCTTTTAACTGATTATTAAACAACGGCCTACATACTGGTTTCCAAAACCAACACCTGTCTCATGGTTTTTTTGTTCATCCGTTTCTTTTACACAGTGCAGCTGTGGTTGGGGACTAAAACTGGGTGGCAGGCATTATGTCCCCATTCATCTGACTGAGGATGAGAGCAGAAAAGAGCCTGATATGGAGGGGCTGTGGGTTGGCTTTGGAAGTGTCCCTAAGCACTGGGCTTAGTTTTACTATCTATTTAGCAGATACTGGCTGGCATCATCAAGAGGAATGACTTGAGCTGGGGAGATGCTCGGTGGGTAAAATGCTTTCTGCACAATGTGATGACCGGAATTGTGATCCCCAGCACTCATGTAAATACCAGGCTGGGTGGTGCACACCTGCAATTCCTGTGCTTGGCAGGCAGAGAGAGTGGATCCCTGGGACAAGCCGACCAGCCAGGCTAGCCCAATCAGTGAGCCCTGAGTTCAAGGGAGAAACTCTGCCTCAGTAAATAAATTGAAGAAGACCCTCACCACCACATGGGTGTGTGCCTACACATGGGAACATGCACATACCTCCCACATACATATACACACGGCTTGAAATACCTGATTTATGTGGAATACTGGGTTGGCAGTGTGGATCCAAAAGCTTTTGATCACCAACCCTGCACAGAAAGGTTCCTAGTCGAAGTGGAATGATACAGCATTACCCAGATCAAAGCCAACTGGTAGAAGGGGAGCCAAGCCACACATGGTGTGGAGAAGGCTCTGATAGTTAAGATTGCATAGAGAAAGTGGGGTGTTCCTTAACTCAGCCTTGAAGGAATTCACAGTTATGAGAGTGAGGTGCAGGCCACATTGAAATGAAAAGTTGTCCCTAGCCTGGTGTGTCCTGGAAGAAGTAAAGGATTTTGTGAACACTTCTACAACCATAGTAAGACCAGGAATGTCAATGTAGTGGACCCAGCCTGCCCATGCCTTGGGTTGGCATGGAAGCCATGGGAAGAGGCTGAAAAGAACATCCATGACACTGGCATGGGCTTTGCTGCCTGGGAGGCCTCAGCAGGGCCACTTGCTAGCTGAATAACCTTGAACAGTCATTCTCTAAATCCTTAATGACAAAGTGACAGTCCCTAAGTTACAGGGATGTGGAGAAATGCAGGTGCTGTGGAGGTTAAGTTGCTTGGCCATGCACTGTTCAAGGCAGTGTCCTCCCTTCTCTCCAGTTCTGCAGCAGGTTGTGCTGCTCAGCAGAAGGCAATGTCCACAGCTGCACTGCCTCCGAGCCCAGCACAGGGCCGGTGGGAACCAGGCCTCTCCCACACCTGAGAGGAAACGGCCCCTAGTTGTCCGGCCCTGAGTAAAGCCAGCCCCTCAAGAGGAACCTGCTCTCATCCCTCCTGGAGTCTTCTTCCGCTCTCACTTGATGGCAAAACATATACCTCCTCCAAACCCCTTTGAGTGTGGGCGTGGTATTCATGTGCACACGTGGGCAGGGCTTTTATTGACCCCTTCTTTATTTTTCTGGAAAAGAGGTCTATGGCTTTTATCAATGTCTATGAAAAAGTCATAACTAAAATGCTGTAACTCATAGCCAACGCCCTGTGTAGATGCAGTGCTCCCTTGAGGGAAGCCACAGGCTCTGAGCAGCTGCTGCCTCTCCCTGCTTCCCAGAGCTCTGCTGCTTTGCCACCGTCTTTTCCGGATCCTACAGACCGTAGCAACCACTCTAGGTTGCAGTACTGGTTGGGGGGTGGGGGAGGCAGGAGAGGCTTCATTTCTGGACACACAGAGGGTTCAGATGCCCCAGAGTATCTTTCATGGCCCCTGAGCCCTGATTGCCAGCAGCTTGTGTGGAGTGCTGTGAGGGCGGGGGTGGGGAGCAAACCCAGAAAACGCCAGCTCTCCCTTTTTCTCTCAGCTGGGTTTCTTATCTGTTCACCAGGCACTGGAGAACAGAGAATGGCTTCTGGGAGACAAGAAGAGGCCAGAGGGAAAGTGCCAGACCTCTCCCCTGAGACCTCATTCTGAGTTTAATGGGCAGCATTTGTGGGGAATGAGAGAGCCTCGAAGCCCAAAGCCCCAGGGACCAGAAGACAAAGGCTCTTGAGGAAGTGGTAGGAGGAGGAGGAGAGGGGTCAGGGCCCAGGCATTGTGTAGGAGAGCTCCCCCTCTATCTGTTTCAATCACTGTAGGGTTAGGGTTACCCAGCATTTGGGGCCCCAACTGTTTTATGGGGTCTGGGACATCATGTGTTGTGACGGTAATGGGGTACCTATCCCAGAGGACCCCTTCCTCTGCTAGCCCACAACAGCTTCCAGAAAGGAGTGAAGCTTTTTCTTTCAGGGTAGGGCAGGTTGCAGGCCCAAAATTGGACCCAAGATTGCAGCCAGCCCCCTCCCAGTCTGATAATCGTAGCTTCCCAGCCCAAGTCATGACCTTCTTCTCTCCAAAGCTCCAGAAATGGAATGGAATCTGAACATCGAGTCGCATTTCTGGCCCTGAACAATCCTCCCTTTCTCTAGGCTCAATGATGGGTCTATTCCCTCCTGTAAATGGGTCCCACAATCTTCAACGTTTAACTTTGCTTCGAAGGGTAATTAATTGCATCTCCCTCTTGTTCTCCTCACACTCTCCCCTCTCTGTTACCAGGCTCAGGTTAAGGTTGGCGGATGGCTTTCTCTTTCTTTCTATTCCATGAGGTGCTTACTTTTAAAGCTGGAGGAGGAAGGTCCTGCCTCCTCAAAGAGCCTGCTGGGGAATTCACTTCTACAGGCCCTGGAAACAGGTCTATGACCACACCTGCTGAAGGCCTTTTGGGTCACCAGTCCTGAGCGACCAGTCATTTTCCTTGCCTGGTGTGTGTCCAAGGTTTTAGGGAAGAAATTTTCAGAAAAGAATCACACAGCAAAGTGGAGGATTCCCGGTGAGATGTATGCTAGCAACATGAGAAAAAGTACAGCCAAAGATCAATGTGCCTTTTTTTTCTTTTTTCTTTTTGGCCAAGGTTGGGGAAACAGGTCAGGTGCAGGGCAGCAAGAGGGCAGCAAGATAAGAGGATGAGGACAGAGCCCACCCAGGGACAGCTGAGCACCAGGCTGATGTGAGGCCGTGATCCAGGTAGGTAGGCCTCAGATGCAGGAAGTGGAGCCTCAGAGAATCCTTGCTTCTGGTTAACTTTGGACTGGTCTAATGTCTTTATTAAATTATGAATTCTTCAAAGGCAGGTATAGCATTCCTGTCTGAAGCCTCTGCACAACCAGCCTGACACATAGCACATGGACACACATGACCTAATGAGTCACAGTGATAGTAGACATACCCCTGATGGAAAAGATGGTCTTCCTTTAATACGGTTTAGGACTACAGGCATATAGTGCATAATTAACAAGCAAACCAACTTGCATGCCCATGTTCTTGTGGTTTTAAGATTCTCTGCAAGCGTGCAGTCACTTGGTTGTTATACCACCAAGCAATGGACAGGTAGGAAATAGGAAGAATCAGGAGGGAAAAACAAGTGGTCATTTAATTCTGACAGGGCATGGTCTTGGTGGTGATGATGATGATGATGATGAGTGTGTGTGTGTGTGTGTGTGTGTGTGTGTGTGTGTGATGGCACAATCAAGACTTCCTTCACTGAACCCTAATCCTATCTCCCACATATAACAACTATTAACAGTATAATGAGATTCTTTCAGTTTACTTACTGTAACATACATATAGTGGTCCACAAAGTCATAGCGTATTATACTACAATTTCATTTTTCCACTTAATAGTATACCTTAAGTATTGTGCACTGGAACATGCATACTTTCTCACCTTTTATGAAGCCCATAAAGAATCCTCAGTGCACAGGAGGGGAGATGGCCACATCACCAATTATGAACTGACTGAGGAGGCAGAATGCTTCCAGTATGCCACTGTTAAAAAAAAAAAAAAAACTGCAAGAAGCCGGGTGTGGTAGCGCATGCCTTTAATTCCAGCACTCGGGAGGCAGAGGTAGGAGGATTGCCATGAGTTCGAGGCCACCCTGAGACTCCATACTGAATTCCAGGTCAGCCTGGGCTAGAGTGAGACCCTACCTCGAAGAACCAAAAAAAAAAAAAAAAACAAAACAAAACAAAAAAACTGCAAGAAGAGTTGTAGATATCATTGATTTCTTGCTTAGATATTTCTGTGGCATAAAATTTGAGAAGCAGAATGGACTGGCTGGTCGGTTAAAAGCTATGTTAATACTTTCTTTTGATCACCACTTTATATTCATATATATATATGAATCTGTTTTTTGACCTGTCCTCGGTCCTATTTTTCATTCTTGCCATGCTTATAAGTTAAAAATAAAGTATTTCCCTAATTCAGAGTCTGTGATTTATAGTGATCTTAAGCACCTGCTCTATTCATTGTCTGTTGGTCATTTGTGCTCTGCCCTTTTTTGAAATTAGTCTGTTTTCTTTGCCATGTTGGGGGCTCTTTGTATGAAGATTTTCAACTAGCGACTTGCAATGTAGATACTTGCCACAGTATGCCTTTTGGGTTTGCTCATGGTCTGTAATCAGTTAGACCTTTATTTGAAAGTAACAAAAAAAAAATGCAAAAAGAGATTTATTGACTGACTGTCCAAAGGTAGTTCATGGTGAATTTGACTCAATGGCTAAAGTCCTGTTTTCTTTCCTTCTGTCACCCTGCCTTTTTTAGGAACAAGGCCATCCTAAATCTCAACTGTCCTCATTGAGGCTGTATGATTGTCATTTGGTCAGCTTTCATGCCCATACTCCACTGTGCAAAACATGACTTTACTTCCAGTGCCCCATTAGAAGAAGTGAGAGCTCCTTTAAGCTCTAAGTCAGACATGGCATTGGTTTTGACCAGAAGTGTGCCTTGGGTTTACAGTGCTTACTAGCATGGCAGAGCCAATCCCTGTGGCAAGGCCGGGATTCTTGCCAGGAGAAAGGAATCAGTCCAGCCCCACCCCTGACCCTGGAGCCAGGAGGTGAAGACACACCCCACAGCAGTCCTTCTAGGCAAGATGTGGGGACCATGAAGAGGCAGCTACCAGTGGCTGCATACCGGGATTCTTGTTTGTTTGCTTGGTTGATCCTGGCAGGTTTTGGTTTTAGTTTGGTTTTTACTTTTGAAATAACAGCTCATTACTTTTTCATTATTACAATTAGATTTCATGCTATATTTCTCCATCTCAAAATTATAAAAATATTAAGCCTTAGAGTGCAATCTTTATCACCTAGTTAATTCGTATTTATCCTTGGGTCTATTTCTGAATGTTCTTTTCCTATTCGAAGTCATTCTGTTTCTATACCATGACCATATTGTTTTAATCACTCTATCTTTTTTTTTTTTTTTTTTTTTTTTGGTTTTTCGAGGTAGGGTTTCACTCTAGCCCAGGCTGACCTGGAATTCACTATGGTGTCTCAGGGTGGCCTCGAACTCACGGTGATCCTCCTACCTCTGCCTCCCGAGTGCTGGGATTAAAGGCGTGCGCCACCACGCCCAATCACTCTATCTTTGTAACTTGTTTTTTCAGAATCTTCCTGGATATTTGTTCTTCCAGAATAATTTCATATTTTTTTCAAAGTTCAAATGTTATATTGTGATTATTTATTTATTTATTTCAAGCAGAGATAAAGAGAGGAAAGTCAGACAGAAAGAATGGGTGGGCAAGGCCTTCAGCTGCTGCAAATGAATTCCAGATGCATGTGCCACTTTGTGCAGCTGGTTTTACGTAGGTACTGGGGAATAGAACCCAGGCCATTAGGCTTTGCAGGCAAGTGCCTTAACCACTGAGCTATCTAACCAGCCCCTCTATTGTGGTTTTGATTAAAAGTTGTGTTGAAAGCGGGCGTAGTGGCGCACGCCTTTAATCTGAGCACTCGGGAGGCAGAGGTAGGGGATTGCCGTGAGTTCGAGGCCACCCTGAGACTCCATAGTGAATTCCAGGTCAGCCTGAGCTAGAGTGAGATCCTACCTCAAAAAAACAAAAAAACAAGTTGTGTTGAGTTTATAAAATAAAGATGGATACATCTTTATAACACAAAGCCTACTCATGTGGTGACAGAAAATCATATTCCTCAGTTTTAGCATTTTCTTATTTAGTACAATCCTTGACATTTTATTTTGCTTTTTTCATTACTGTTTGTTTGTTTGTTTGTTTGTTTGTTTGTTTGTTTTAAGATAGGGTCTCCCTGAGTGACCCTGGTTGGCCTGGTAGTCACTATATAGTTTAAGCTGTCTGTTAATTCTTGGCAATCCTCCTGCCTCAGCCTTCTAAGTGCCTGAATTGCAAGTTTGAGCCCCCGATCTCAGCATTCTTATTTTGATTATAAAAGTAGAATGTGCATGTCTGTCAGGTAGGGAAAAATCATCAGGTATAATGTAACCAGTTGTTGATGAGGGTATGGAAAAACAATTTTATAATGAGATGTGATAATTTCCCACATCCCCCTTAGAGAACAGTTATGTGGTACAGATTCAAATGCCCCATCTATAATTCCAAAACACAGAAAGATCTGAAACCTGAAAGGCCTGTGTGAATTCACTGGTGGCAAAACCCAACCTGATGTGGAACTTTATTGTGTTCATTCATCCCACTTAGAATGGACAGATAAAGACTTTGCCCAACAGAAAAAGTAGTATGTTTGATGATGGGCTACTTCACAAACCTTGCTGAAGTTACCACATTACCATGTACCATATCGTCTTTCTAAAATCAAAATTAAACATACTTGGCCCCAAGGGTTTTGAAAAACCTACTGTAGATCCAAGTAGAGTCAAACATCTGCATATTCCAAAACCCAGCCATTCTAAGGCTATTCCCTAGAGAACTTTATCCACATGCATCAAGTGATATGTCTCTGCATGTCCACTATAGCATTTTTCATAATGATGAAAAATAGAAATATTTGTTAACAAGAGAAAACATAAGGTATGATGCATTCACCCAGTAGAATGCTATGTATCCATTAATATGAGGTAGAGCCTTAACTGTTGAGCCAGTGCACTGCTTGCTTGCAGGGCCTAATGGCCTGGGTTCGATTCCCTAGTACCCACATGAAGTCAGATGCACAAAGTGGTGCATGCATCTGGAATTTGAAGCAGCAAGAGGTCCGAATGTACCCATTCTCTCCCTCTCTCTTACCCTCTCCCTTTTTTTCTCTCCTTGTAAATAAATAAATAAATAAAAATAGTTTAGACTTCTAGGTAAGATGGCTGCAGAGGAGTCACACCAATTCAGTCTAGGGAGGGATTTAAGTAAAACCACAGCAAAATACATTCTTTGTCTGAAAAGTGAAGGTGTATAGGTTCTTATAGGTCCCAGCAGAGAAGCAGGAGAGACTAAGATCTATAAGAAAGGAGGAAATCGGACAAATTCCTGCCAAGGCGCTTGTGGACCCAGACCCTATCCTCACAGATCCGCGTACCTGCTTGGTGCCCAGCTACAGGAGCAAAGACCAAACAAGGGGATTTTCCAACCTCATTAGCCTCCTTGCAAAGTCAAGGAACTTGAAGGGGAGACAGGAGAAATTAGCTGAACAGCTGCTGAAGGGGACACAGGCTGGACCAGCTGAACAGTTCCAGTACAACTCCAGGCTTCCTGCACTCTCCCATCCTCCAGCTGACAGCACCACGACCTTCTAGAGGATGCATTCATGCCCCAGGGCAAGGCATCCAGCACAGCTGACCAGATTCACAGTACAACACAGAGGGATCAAAGTGGGCACTTAACATTGGTGAGATTGGAAGCCACCCCAAAAGGTAACAAGGCCGACTGACAAAAAAGCAGGTACATAGGCCTGCACTGGAAGTGCTAATCTCTCTTTCCATGTCAGGGCAGATTATGGGTTACATATTCTTGGTTGATTTACCATTCTCAATTAAGATGTATTTGGGGGTTTACTATGGATGCTTCTGATGCTTTCAGATTCACAGGGCCTATGTCTTTTTCTTCTGTCAGTATTGGGGGCAGGGTCTGATTCAGACCCAGGCTAACCTGGGACCCATTTCAGAACAGAAATCTCAACCTCCCAGCTGACAGGATTAAGGGTGTAGGGCAACACACACCCTTAGGGGTTTTGGATTTATAAGGCTATCTGTTTGTTTCAATTCCCACACTTGCATACTCTGTGCTGGTTTTTACTGAATGTGTATATTGCTCAGCTGAATTTTAGAACTTTGCCAGTAAATTGCTCCACCCAGCCCACTAGAATACTTGAATAGCAGGCAAACTCAACACCTAGGATTACTTCTGCAGTTGGATTGGAGTACAAGAGCTACAGTTGGCACCTTAAATTCCTACTCTGAAAATAAATAAAGTTGAATTTCCATGTTTAAAAGCACTGCAGATAATTAGAAAACCCAAGCATCAAATAAACTCAGGATACAAATATTGCTACATTATGATACCAGAACACAAAGAATCAAGAAAATACAAACACACAAAAAATTATAAATCCACCATAAATGGTTCCAATGAGATTACTTTAGATGAAATGCCTGACAAAATTTCAAAAAAAAAAAATGGTTTAATCTATACTCAAAGAAATCAAAGGAATCAAAGAAGAAAACAAAGGTATTAAAGAAGAAAACTAACTCCTAAAGGACTTCCAAGAGAACACAGGAAACCAGCTTAATCAAATAAGGAGATCATTACAAAACATGAGTAAGGAAATAGAAATACTGAAGAAAAAACAGGCAGAAATACTAGCATTGAAAAACACAGTAAGTCAAATAAAAAAAAAAAACAACTCTGTGGAAAGCCTCACCAGTAGATGGATGAAGGAGAGAACAGAATATCTAAACTAGAAGACCAGGTGGTAGATCTAATACAGTCCAACAAAGAGAAAGGCAAGGGCTGGAGAGATGGCTCAGTGCTTAAGCACTTGCCTGTGAAGCCTAAGGACCCTGGTTCAAGGCTTGATTCCCCAGGACCCATGTTAGCCAGATGCATAAGGGGGTACGTGCATCTGGAATTTGTTTGCAGTGGCTGGAGGCCATGGCAAGCCCATTTGTTCTCTCCATCTGTAATCCTTCATGCTAAAGAGAAAGCAAAACACACACACAGGAGGAAATAGGAAAAAATAAACCACACTCAAATAACAGTTGAAACAAGAGAGTAAAGGTAAACAGGAAACACTACAAAACAAGAACAATGGAAAGAATAAGCACATACCTTTCAATAATAACTCTTAATATCAATGGCCTCAATGCCCCAACCAAAATACACAAGCTTGCAGACTGGATTAAAAGGCAGGATCCTCCTGTTTGTTGCCTCCAGGAAACTCATCTCTCAAGAAAAGGTAGATGCTGTCTTAGGGTGAAAGGACAGAAAACAGCATTTCAAGTAAATGGGCTTAGGAAATAAGCAGGGGCTGCTATCCTAATATCTGACAAGATAGACTTCAAACCAACATTAGTGAGGAAAGATAAAGAAGGTCACTTATTCTGATTAAAGGAGCATTCCAACAGGAGGCAATTACAATCCTAAACATATATGCATCTAACATGGGGGCTCCCAGTTTCATCAAACAAACACTATTAGACTTAAGGTCACAGATAACACCAAACACAACTGTAGTGGGTGACTTCAATACCCCACACCCATCAATTGGCACATCATCCTGGCAAAAAATAAACAGAGAGGTATCTGCACTAAATGATGTCATGGAACAAGTAGACCTAACAGACATCTACAGAACATTCCATCCAAATACTGCAGAATACACATTGTTCTCAGCAGCACATGGAACATTCTCCAAAATACACCATATATTAGGACACAAAGCAAATCTTAACAAATATAGGAAAATTGAAATAATCCCTTGTAATCTATCTGACCACAATGGGATTAAACTACATATCAGAAACAATAAAAACTACAGAGCACACAGTAATTCATAGAAACTAAGCAGTACACCATTGGATGATGAGTAGGTCATTGAAGAAATCAAAAAGGAAATCAATAAATTCATAGAATCAAATGATGAGAATACAACATACCATAACCTTTGGGACACATAAGAGGGAAATTTATAGCTTTAAGTGCCTATATTAAGAAATTAGAGAAAGTTCACAAGTAAATAATTTATTGCTTCTACTTAAGGCTTTGGTAAAAAATAACAAGGCAAACCAAAACTCAGTAGATGGGAAGAAATAATAAAAATTAGGACAGAAATTAATGAAATAGAAACAAAAAATCAAAAAAATCAATTAATCAAAAAGTTGGTTCTTTGAAAGGATAAACAAAATTGATAAACCCTTAGAAATCTGACCAGAAGTAAGAGAGATGAGACACAAATTCATAAAATTAGAGATGAAAAAGCCACCACTACTGATTTATATGACCTACAAAATTAAATCAAGATGAGATAAACCATTTAAATAGACCTATAACAAGTACAGAGACCCAAGCAGTTATAAAAAGTCTCCCAACTAAAAATAGTCCAGGCCCAGATGGATTCACTGGTGAATTTTACCAAACCTTCATGGAAGAACTAACACCAATGCTTCTCAAACTTTTCCATAAAATATAAAAGGAAGGAATTCTCCAAACTCCTTCTATGAAGCAAGCATCAACCCTGATACCAAAACCAGGCAAAGATGGAACAACAAAAAAAGAAAAAAAAAAATCAGAGCAATCTTCTTCATGAACATAGATGCAAAAATTCTGAACAAAATATTGGCAAACAGAATACAAGAATATATCAGAAAGATTATTTACACCAACCAAGTAGGCTTTATCCCAGAGATGCAGGGATGGTTCAACATATGCAGATTAATAAATAAAATAATACACTATATAAATGGACTGAAGGACAAAAGTCACATGATCATCTCAATAGATGCAGAAGAGGCATGTGACAAAATCCAGCATCCCTTCATAGTAAAAGTCCTATAAAAACTGGGAATAGAAGGAACATATCTCAATATAATAAAAGCTATTTATGACAAACCTACAGCCAACATAACACTAAATGGGGAAAACCTTGAAACTTTTCCACTAAATTCAGGAACAAAACACGGGTATCCAATGTCCTCACTTTTACTTAATATAGTACTGGAAGTCCTAGCTATAGCAATAAGGCAAGATATACTCATAAAAGAGATACAAATTGGAAAGGAATAGATGAAATTATTATTACTTGCAGATGATATAATTCTGTACATAAAGGACCATAAAGACTCTACCAATAAATTGTTAGAGCTGATAAACACCTTTATCAATATAGCAGGATACAAAATAAACACACAGAAATCAGTAGCTTTCCTATATAGTAAAACCAAGCATGAGGAGGATGAAATCAGGGAATCTCTCCCATTCACAGATGCCTCAAAATAAATAAATAAATAAATGAGCTGGGCGTGGTGTCACACACCTTTAATCCCAGCACTCGGGAGGCAGAGGTAGGAGGATCACCATGAGTTCAAGGCCGCCCTGAGACTACATAGTGAATTCCAGGTCAGCCTGAACCAAAGTGAGACCCTACCTCAAAAAACAAAAAAATAAAAACACATTTAATTCAATCCCTATTAAAATTGCAATGGCATTCTTCACAAAAATAGAAAAAAAATTCTAAAAATTCATTTGGAAGCACAAAAAACTTCAAATAGCCAAAACAATTTTGAGCAATAAAAATAAGGCTGGTGGTATCACCATACCCAATTTTAAACTATATTACAAAGCCATAGTAACAAAAACAGCATGATACTGGCACAAAGACAGACACATAGATCAATGGAACAGAATAGAGGACCCAGATGTTAATCCAGGCAGCTACAGCCAACTGATTTTTGGCAAAAAAAAAAAAAAAGCCAAAAATAGTCATTGGAGGAAAGACAGCCTCTTCAACAAGTGGCACTGGAAAAATTGGATATCTATATGTACATGGATGAAAATAGATCCTTGTCCTTCCATGCACAAGAATAAAATCCAAATGGATCATGGACCTTAACATCAGACCTGAAACTCTGAAACTGCTGGAGGGAAAAGTAGGGGAAACCCTTCAACATATTGGCATAGGTAATTGCTCAGGAAGTACAACTAATCAATCACTAGGATCTCATGAAATTACAAAGCTTTTGTACAGCAAAGGACACTGTGAATAGAGCAAAGAAACAACCTACAGAATGGGAGAAAATATTTGCTAATTACACATCTGACAGAGGATTAATATCCAGAATATGCAAAGAACTCAAAAAATAAAACAATAAGAAATCAAACAATCCAATTAAAAATGGGCTATGGAACTAAATAGAGAGTTCTCAAAAAAAGAGATATGGATGGCATATAATCATCTAAAAATGTGTTCTACATCCTTAGCCATCAGGGAAATGCAAATTAAAACTACTTTGAGATTCCATCTAACTTCTGTCAGGATGCTTATCATCAAGAAAACAAATGACAAATGTTGGCGAGGATGCAGAAAAAGGGGAACCCTTCTACACTGTTGGTGGGAATGTAGTCTGGTACAACCATTGTAGAAATCAGTGTGGAGGTTCTTGACACAGCTAAAAATAGATTTACCATATGACCCAGCTATAGCACTCCTAGGCATATATCCTAATCACTTTTCTCACTACCTTACAAATATTTGCACAACCATGTTTATTGCTGCTCTATTCACAATAGCTAGGAAATGGAACCAGCCTAGATGTTCCTCAATAGATCAATGGATAATAAAGATGTGGTACATTTACACAATGGAGTTCTATTCTGCAGAAAAGAAAAAATGAAATTTGCAGGGAAATGGATGGATCTGGAGTGTGGTAACCCAGACCCAGAAAGCCAAATATTGCATGTTCTCCCTCAAATGTGGATCCTAGCTACAAATGTGTAGACTTGTGTGCTTGTTGGGACCAAAAATTGATAGCAGAGGCTAGTAAGCTACAAAAAGGCTATAAGGGAGGGAGAAGGGGGAAGATTTTTAGGGGATGGTATTGTATATATGTAAGTAGAAGAACAGATTAGGCCAGGGGAAGAGATTGAGTAAAAGAAGGGTGGGGTAAAGGTCAATCAAAATTCAAGATATTTTGAATAAGACATATGAAAGCCTACTTTTTTGGATAATGGTGCATCAAGAAGCCATAGATTGCTACTAGAAAACTTTCAGTGCCAGGGATGGGATGCCTTCCAGTGAGTTGTTGGCTAGGTAAGTCTCTGTTGCCTCCAAAACATTACAGGCTATTGCCCAGGCCCTTGGTTTCCCATGAGTAATAGTTGGTAAGACCTTATTGCTGAACACTTCACATGCTTGGGCAGCAAGGTCGCTGAGAAACCAAGCTGGTGCTGAGCTGAAAACCTTCTCCCTGTAGACCAGCCAACTGAAAACTGGAAAAAGCTGCACTGTATGCAGCTCTATGGGAGACAGAAATCATCAGTGGTGAAAACAGTGGACGCTGGAAGCCTCAAGTTTTGCCAGACAGGCCAAATGACTCAACAGGTACAATAGTGGCATGTCTGCTCTGGGGGAAAGCAACTGCTCTCTAATTGGACTGGAGGCCCTCTCTGTGGGAGGAATACATGCCTGGTACTGAAAACTAATCAAAAGCTTATGTCAGGGGAGGTCATGAGCCTTAGGGGTATAAAGCCTGCTCTTGTCTGGATAAATACATATATCATTCCCACCAAACTGCCCTGAAAGCACTACATTTATTTATTTATTTTTTAATTAGTCAGTTCTGTATTCAGCAAATACAGTCAGTTTGGTACCATTATTAGGCTCATCCATGACCTACCCCCTCCCCTTGGCCCCTCCTTGTTGAGGTATACGGGTCATGCATTGTGGAGTTAGCCCACAGTTATGGGTAAGCTAAATGTCTCTGCATATCATGACCCAACATGTGACTCTGACATTCTTTCCGCCCCCTCTTCCGCAAAATGTCCCTGAGCCATGTTGGGTTCATTTTTGGTCTGCTTCAGTGATGAGGTGTTGAGGGCCTCTGAGGCTCTGGCTCTCTGATTTGGTAGGAGTTGATTTTTCTCTATGCTGATCTCCTTCCCCCTTGTGCTGGTGTCCGGTTCATCAGGAAAACAGCCCCCTTGCTTGTTTCTCGAAGTTTTCTTAGTTTCAGCCAGGGCCCTTTTGAGGTATGATGGGGTGGCTCTCTCCTTAGGGTCTACATCTATCTGAAAAAGAGAAGCAGATTCTCCAATGGAGAGTAAGTTAGCACCAGGACAAATGAGATAACCCTTACTTTTTTTTTTTTTATAGAGAATTTAATAGGTGTAGGCCCTCTTGTAGCCCACAGTTGATAGTAGGTTGATACTGGAGAGTGGGCTTATGTTTGGATATGGTTCTGACTTGTTTCCCAGCTCCAGCTATGGGTCCCATACCAGTGAGGGGATCAGTTAGCCAAATTGAGAGCAGTTGGTTCCCCACCATGGCTGTGTGCCACCACTGCACTTGTGTGGGCATCACAATAAGTTATTTGCTGCTAAGTAGGTTAGACCATGCGTTGCTTCGATAGGTATTGGTCAATTTCCCCCAGTCGCCCATGTAGCACCTTCTGGCACTAGACGCGCTGACTGTCTGGGGACTGACTCTCATCCAACTTCCAGCCATGCCATTCTAATTTGCATGTCAATCACATACGGTATCTTCAGCAGTAGGGTCTTACCACTAACCTTTGGTGGGTCATCAAGTACTCTGACAGAAATCTGTCTGTCTTTTAGGAAACCTTGTAGGTCTCTCTGATCAAAAGCTCATTGTGGATGATAGACCCATGCTGGTTCTGGGAGTTACAGGTCAGTGCCCACTAAGAAAATGAGGAAAAAGATAACTAATATACAAGAGTTAGAGATAAGAGAGAGAGAGACAGGGAGAGGGGAAGTGAGGGAGGGAAGATGTAGGAGACTAAGGTTAGTCTTAATCTTACCCTCTCCAGTGTCTTGTGGTTCAGGTGTTCCCTGTAATGGCCTGGTGAAGGATCAGCCATTTGGTCTATCTTTTAGTAAGTAGGAGATTATGGTACCATTGCCGTTTGGGTCTAGATTTGTGTTTCCCACCCCTTTGATGCCCTCCCCTCCCTCCCCTTCCATCCTAGTGTCTAATCTAGGAGATGCTTGCTGGGTATGTAAAGTTTCTTCGGTAGATTCAGGTTAGGTGCTGTAGATGAGTGAGACTATGTGGCGATTTTTTTTCTGTGATTGGGTAAGTTCACTGAGAATGATCTGTTCCAGGTTCAACCATTTTTCCTCAAATTTCATTGTGTCATTTTTTCTTACTGCTGTATAGAATTCCATTGTGTAGATATACCACATCTTAGTTATCCATTCTTCTAGTGATGGACATCTGGGTTGATTCCAGCTCTTAGCTATTACAAATTGAGCCTCTATAAACATGGTTGAGCAAATCTCTTTAGTCTGTGGTTTGAAGGTTTTAGGGTAGATGCCCAGTAAGGGAATAACTGGGTCTGTTGGTATCTCTATACTCAAAAGCACTACATTTAATGTTCATATTCAAATATTAATGCTACTCTCACTTTTGTTAGAGAAGCTTCTCTTTTCAGATGGTAGTGACCACTGGGATGACCCAAAAGGCAACATAGAACTGAGAAGAAGTGACAGAGGAGTGTCCAGCACTCCAAGGCTCAGACTCTGTTGTGGAAGAGGTGACATAAATAATGTAAGAGCCAAAGGAAAGGTATAACTCCTTACAATGCAACTGTCCAGACAGAAACTGGCCTCAATATCCATGACCTCGCAGTGCCTAGCAATACCTTCACAAGACCCTCATAATAGGAGAAAAAGGCGATGACATCAAAATAAAAGAGAGACTAATGGAGAGAAGGAGGGGATGTGATGGAGAGTGGAGTTGTTATGGGGAAAGTGGGGGAGAGGAGGGAATTATCATAGTTTGTTGTCTGTAAGTATAGAAGTTGTCAATAAAAAATTTTTAAAAAGGGGCTGGAGAGATGGCTCAGTGGTTAAGCACTTGCCTGTAAAGCCTAAGGACCCTGGTTCGAGGCTCGATTCCCCAGGACCCAAGTTAGCCAGATGCACAAGGGGGTGCACGTGTCTGGAGTTCATTTGCAGTGGCTGGAAGCCTTGGAGCTCCCATTCTCTCTCTCTCTCTTTCTCTCTCTCTCCCTCTCTTTCTCTGTTGCTCTCAAATAAATAAATAAACAAAAAACCAAAAAAAAATTAAATAAAAATTTTTAAGTAAATAAATAAAAATAAATATTTTTAAAAGAAGCCATTTTTTTAATTTTAAAAGGGAGTGGAGGATTGCTAGAAAACAGCACAGTACCATTTAAAGTGAAAACACATGAAGCTGGTAACACTAAATTCAGTGTAATATCTATCTCTGCAGTGGGAGGGAAACTGAAGTTCATGGGGCATACAGTAGGTTTTTTAAAATTTTTATTTAATTTTATTTTTTAATATATTTAATTTATTTATTTGAGAGAGAAAGAGGGAGGGGGAGAGAGAGAGAGAGAAAATGGGTGTGCCAGGGCCTTAAGCCACTGCAAATGAGCTCCAGACACATGTGCCCCCTTGTGCATCTGGCTTACATGGGTCCTAGAGAATCGAACCAGGCTCCTTAGGTTTCGCAAGCAAACCCCTTAACTGCTAAGCCATCTCTCCAGCCCACACAGTAGGTTTTTAACTGTAATCTCTAAATTCCATTTTTATTTTTAAAATATGAAAGTGGAAAATGTTCAGATATTTTTACAGGTACAGATTGGTATTCTATATAGTGCTCTTGATCTTTTAATGGCTGTATGAAATTTTATAGAGTAACTTTTTCTTAATTTATATAGTTATTTTCTCTTGCTATTGTTTGCTAATTATTACAAACACTACTAAAGCATACATCTTTGTTATAGTTTTAAATGCATGCAAATATTTCTATAGGTGAAGGGGACATTTTACATTTTCACAAATAATGCTACTTGTCTTTCAGAAAGGATATGCCAGTTCATTAACTAACAGCATAAAAGAATGGCCATTTCCCCATAGCCTTTTATTTTTATGTCCCCATCTATTTTTTTTTTCAAGGTAGGGCCTCACTGTAGCTCAGGCTGACCTGGAATTCGCTCTGTAGTCTCAGGGTGGCCTCGAACTCATGGCAGTCCTCCTACCTCTTCCTCCCAAGGGCTGGGATTAAAGGTGTGAGCCACCACACCCAGCTCCTTATGTCCCCATCCTTTTATACTTGTCGTCCCCTCTTCCCTGCTCCCCATCACTTGGGGACCCTCCTTTTTCAAGGTATTCCCTCTTCGGTACTGTTGTCTCATTCTTTTAGCCCTACCCCATCTTCCATGTCAAAATGTTGGTGAGCTCAGAGCTATGTTGGCCTTGTGGGGGTATTGGAATGCTATTGGACAGCTAATGTCAGGAGTACAGTGCCCCTGTGGCTCTTATATTCTTTTGCCCCCTCTTCTTCAGTGTACCCTGAGCCTTGGGGGGTATGGTTAACATCTCCTTTAGTTTTCTCCTTTGATGAGTTTTGAACCTCTTCAGTATTATCGCCATCTCCATAGAGACGGTTAGCAGTGAGAGCAGCACTCGTGTTCTTCCTGCAATGTCTTCTGCAATATTCCCCGGGCCCTGGCAGGTGTGAGAGAGACGATTCCTCCAGTGCTGAGCCCTGGGCTTTCTCTTCTTATCATTTTGGTGAGTCTTGACTCTCCCCAGCACTTGCTGCCATCTGTAAAAAGGCCATTCTCTAACTAAGAGTAAGATCAGGATAAATCAAAGGGTTTAAATATACATGCTGAGAAGACTGTCAGATAGGCATAACAAAAACTTTGGTTATCTAAAGGAGAGTGGAAATTTCCTTCTGGGGTCTCTGACCTTTGAAGCCATAGGTTTTTGACTTGATTCTCAGAACCAAGTGTGAATTCTCTCCCACTTGAGTGGGGTCTCTTATCCAATCAGAAACCAGTTGATTACCCCTATGTCCTGTGTGCCACTATTGCACCAGTGGACATATCTTGCTTGGCTGGTTGATTTTGGAGTTTGCAAGATGCACTGCTTGTTCACACTGCTGATGACTTCTCCCCAGCAACTTGTACAGGGAAGTTCAGCACTTTGACAGCTGTGCACTGGGGAGATGGCTTCCATCTCAGTTCCGACTTGATTTCTCAGGGTCCTGTGACCACAGCCTTCCTTACACTCTTACTTAACAAGACTGTCAGACTGGAGTGAGGAGAAATGGCATATAATTTTTCAACTTTGGACGGGCTGTTTAATGTCTTGTTAGCCATATGTAGTTGTCCTCATTCAGTCGCCTGTTGATTTTCATTAGTTTGATGTATATTCAGCTACAAGTAATTCAAAAGGGACTGTTAATGCAATAACGTACGGTGGTAGCCGGGGGTTTTGAGGACTTGGAGGTTTGGCTTGGTTTTCATTTTGTGACATGAGGGTTCTGGGGCTTAGGTGTGAGTGGTACAGAGCAGAGTGGTTGAAGCGCAGATGTGAGCAGCGCAGTTTTGTGCTGGGCCATCCCTAGCATGCTTGTCATTTCCTAGGCATGGGAAAGCTGCTTCACCTCGGGAGCTCACATCTACTTTCCAGGTGGAAGGAACAGGGACAACACAAAGAAATGAAGAACTCTGCAGGCTAAATCTACTCCTTTTCCTATAGGTCCATGATTTCTATCTTGCTTTACATTCACAGATTTTCCTGAATTTATGTAATATATTCTCAAAATTATTTAATTTAAAGTATCATTTATAAGTACTGCTTTATATACCTCACCTTACCTTATGCTGAATCACATAGTCACTGTAAGCCAGTGTAGCCAAAGGAGGAATGAGAGTATCACACCTGGCTTACACAGATGGTAGTCCTTTCCATGCAAACTCCATGAGGTCAGGACATTTGGGTCACAACCTCATTCCCACATAGTTCAGTAAGTGTTGGAGGAGCTAAGAGTATGCCCAATGGGAGAATGCATGAAGGTGGGGCAGGAGATAGAGGGCTGCACCACTCAGAGCCCATCTGCTGATTACAGGGGAGGCAGAAATGATGGTTGTCAAGAGGTGGGTCTGTCAGTATGGCTTTGATTACTGATACTGTTCCTGCCAAGTGGGTTTAATTTGTCGCATAGGGTAGGATGTTAGTTTAGGGTTTTGAGGGTTTTGGGGGTGTATCCCAGTCTTTTCACCAGCCTTTTAAATAAACTTATTTTGGAATAATCTTAGGTTTACAGAAAAGTTGCAAACTGGTAGAGCTCCTGTATCTCCCTAACTAGAATGCTCTATTATTGGGTCTTATCATCATATGCATTTCTAAAAGTTACAGTGACACTTTCATAGTAACTAAAGTGGGACTTCATCCAGATTTGCAGTTTCTCATTGATGTTCCTCTACTCCAGGATCCAGTCCAGGAGACTACATTGTATGTAGTTGTCGTATTGTGTTGCCTTGCTCTGTGATGGCAGCTCTGTCTTTCCTTGTTCCCTGTGGCCTGCACAGAGCTGAAGAGTTTGTATAATTTCCTCATTGTGCATGTCCCTCAAATTTTCTTGATTAGATTGCATTGATGACTGGTTGTTAATTTGTTGTTTGTTTTGCTTTTGAATCTTTGGTTGTTTATTTTATGTGTTTGGTGTTTCTTTTGCTTTGAGACAGGATCTCATTACGTAACCGAAGCTGGCCTCGAACTGGCAATCCTCCTGCCTCAGCCTCCCTACTACTGGGATTAGAACATACAGCACCATACCTGGCTATGATGGGTATTTTGATAGAAGACAATGAAGGTGAAGCACTTTCCTCATCATGAATTAGAGTTCAGATGGTGTTAGCATGGCATCACTGCCGACATTGGCTATCAGCATTTCTTGACGCTGTCTTTGCCAGATGCCCTCACCATAAAACTCCTGTGTTTCAGATCACAATTGCAGCCCACACATACGACTACAGCAGCTAGAGGAAGATGGGACTAAGGTTCCCTTCCCACAAAATCCATGTCCAACAATCTTCTTCTGTAAGGTATACAGGTCCTCTTACTCCATATCCCATGTATGTATGTCAGTGTGAACTCATGGGTTTCTCTCTGAACCTATTTTAGGTTTCTATTTTTTAGATTTTATTTTGCTTTATTTATTTGTTTCAGAAGGGGCACAAATTGAGAAAGAGAGAATGAGTGCACCAGGGCCTTCAGCTGCTGCAAACAAACTCCAGACACATGTACCGCCTTGTGCATCTGTCTTACATGCATACTGGGCAATAGAGCCTGGGTCCTTAGGCTTTGCAGGCAAATGCCTTAATCACTGAGCAATCTCTCCAGCCAGGTTTCTTATTTCTTTTAATTCTTTCAAATGAGAAGTAACTCATCCAATATTATAAAAGTCATAGTTTGAAGTTTACCATCCAGTTTTTGCATTATCCTCACAGTGTATACCTACCCTCTGTGAGTATTAGCAATAGCCATCCTTCCATGTCCCCTCTTCTCTCTAGCCCGTGCTCTTCCAGTAAAGTGCCTGTTCTGTACACTTCATACAACCTGATCTACCATGACTTCCTTCATTTAGCATGCTTTCAAAGTTCATCCATGTTGTAGCACGTACCAATACTCCATTGCCTTTATCCATGTGTATATACGCCACACTTTGTTATTCAGTTGTCTGTTGATGGACTTTTAAGCTATTTCTACTTTTGGGTTATTCTGAACAATGCAGTTTTCAACATTGATGCATAATTCTTTATTTGAACTTGTTTTCAGTTCTCTTGGGTATGTACCTAGGTGTGGAGTTGACTACTTTTCAAGGAACCGACAAGCTTTTTGTTTGATTGTTTGTTTGTCTCATGTTGCTGGCCTTAAACTCCCTATGTAGACAAAGCTGGCCTTCAACTCTTGATCTTCCTGCCTCTACCTCCTGAGTTCTAGGATTATAGGCATGTGCCACTATGCTCAGTTTATATCATTCTGGGATCAAACCCAGGGCTTCATGGATGCTGGTCAGGCACTCTGTCAACCACAGTATATGCCTAGACTCAAATGTCTTTCACTGTTTCTCTCTGGCTAGCCATTTACTGATCTAACCCTAGCACATAGTTTTAGAACTATCATCTTGTACACTCACTCCACTCTTGCCTGATTTCACTCTTTGTGGCTGTTTTCATTACACAAAACAGAAAAATTTTAGGTAGTTTATCAGTCTTTCTCTTTAAGTTTTTGAATTTGATATCTTGCCTAAACATGTTTTCCCACCCACCCACCCCGCTGATTTGAAACTCCCTAGTTTTACTTTATATTTAAAGGAATAGACACAGCCCCTGTTCTTCAGTGGCTATACAAGAGCCCAGATATCTATTGTTACTAGTCCTCTCCACCCTGGGTTGCTGTGGGGCTGCTTCCTGACTCTGTGTTCTGGGAGTCTCTTTGTTTCTGTGCCAACATGAGGTCCTTTTAATTTTTTGTAACCTTAAGTTATTTCTACTTTGGGGTTATTCTGAACAATGCAGTAGGGACAGTCTCCAGCATCTTTCTCAAGCATCTCTTAGATCTCCTTGTATGTTCAGTTCCACAGATAAAGTGTCATGGTTAATTTATGAGGGTGAATTTAAAAAAAATATTTTTCATTATTTATTGATTTTTTTAAATTAAAAGGTTGTACTCTTAGACCTTCTCACCCACACTCTAATCCTGCCAAGGGTCTTCTTCAGTGGGGTTACTGGTATTCATTATGGGGACCAAGAGGCCTCAGTCAGTCTCTGCAGCGGGGTGGACACGGTGCCTCAGTATATTCCCACCCACCCTGAGGCTCTTCTGCAATGTTCCTGAGCCTTGGCAGGTAAGATAGAGATCTGATTTAGTGTTGCTTTCTCTGTAGCCTCTGGATCTTTGTTTTGATGAGGTTTGAGTGACCACTGTGTCTTTTTCCATTTCCCTAGAACTGGTGTTCAGGCTAACTGTGAAAGTGAGAGCAGTATTCATGTCACCACTTCCTCTATGGTGACTTCTGGGCCTGGGTAGATGAGGTAAAGGTGACCCATCTATGAGGGTGCATCCTTAAAATGCCTTGGGAATTTTTGATGAGGAAGATTATATTAAATTCATTCAGTGTGGGAGATTTTAACATCCCATTGTGGTAAGCCTCTGTTTAAGTCTTCTTTTATGTCTTTCATAAAGTTTTATGTTTCCTTCTCATAGTGAGTCTTGCATTATTTATGAATTTGCTTTACTCATGTGAATTCACATGAATATTCATAGTATTTATTATAAATTTTAAGTCCCATTTTCAGATTTATTACTAACCACATATAAGAAAGCTATTGATTATGCTTGTCTTGTATCAGAACAAATTTTTAAAAATATTTATTTATTATTTGAGAGAGAATGAGGGAGTGAGTGTGGGTATGGGCATGCCAGGGCCTTCTGACTCTTGGAAATGAATACCACTTTGTGCCTCTGGCTTTATGCGGGTACTGGGGAAATTGAATCTGGGTTCACAGGCTTTGTAAGTAAGTGCCCTTAACTGCTGAGCCCACAACAAGTTTTCAACCATTTGTAGGTCTGACAGGGTTCCAGCTGATTCCTAGAGAGACTTCTGCTGTAGGTGCTCCTGACAGTTCCCTCTTCCTTTCTAAATTGAAGAACTGGTTACTGGTAGAGGGATGGGCATCGCAAACTAATGAGTGAAGCTGTTTAAGGAAAAACAATGATCAACCAAGACCTTTCAGCTCCTCAGATGAAATTAGAAATCAAAGATGGAAATAACAACTGACTTGAGGAAACTCCAAAACTGCAAATATAGGCAAAATATTTCATTTATTTATTTTCAAGGAGAGAGAGAAAAGAGAGAGAGAGAGAATGGATGTGCCAGGGCCTCTAGCCACTGCAAACAAACTCCAGATACGTGCACCACTTTGTGCATCTGGCTTTACATGGGTACTAGGGAATTGAACCCGGGTTGTGAGGCATTGCAGGCAAGTGCCTTAACCGCTAAGCCATCTTTCTAGCCCCAATAATGTAAATATAAATAATGTTGATGAAATTATATAATTTGTGAACATAAAGAAAGATGAATGATACTTCTAGAAAAAAATATGTCTGTTTACATGTCAGATATACACACATATAATACAAGTTGAACCAGGGAGACAAAAGAAAGTTCAAAATCAAGCCAATAATCATAAAAGAAATGGAGAGAGGTGTTAAAGAGTTATGTGTAATGTTTGCATATTTATCCTGTAGGACTTGCCTTGCACTCCTAATCATTTTCCTGATTTACTTGAC
Source organism: Dipus sagitta (assembly GCA_036346955.1). NCBI lineage: Eukaryota > Metazoa > Chordata > Mammalia > Rodentia > Dipodidae > Dipus > Dipus sagitta. The sequence goes on from CM070777.1 coordinate 72,832,901, forward strand.
AAAGAACTAGACTAAGCTATCCAACAGGGCTAAGGCCAGAATTACCTTTTCCTTGCTGCAGGCTGAGTACTTCAAAATGCTCCTTGTTACTGATGAGGTTTTCCAGAGGCATTCCTAGCTATTGTAAGCATGTATAAAGAGTTTATGTTGAATTAAATGCTATTTTCAGTATTCATGAGAATGGTCATTTTGAAGCATTAGTTTAATACAGTGAAGTTGTTTGGTTTAGTTATGGATTCAACTCTACTTGGTCAAGGCATCATTATTTTGGTGAAGTTCCGGATTTTACTTGGTAACATTTGATTTAGGATTTGTGTATATTTATAAGTAATATTTGTCTGTATTTTCTGATGCCTTCTAAAGATATGTGTGTGTATGTATGTGTGTGTGTGTGTGTGTGTGTGTGTGTGTGTATTGGAAGAGATTTTGGCAAACCTTGCCCTTTGCTTTGCTTTGGTATGTCAAAAGTTATCTTTTTTGGCCTAACTTGTTAAAGCAAACTCTGTGTGGCCAGGGAAAGAGAGTGGGAGTTTGTGATTTCCATAACCATCAGATGAGCATAAATGGGGAAGGGGCAGCTGGGTTGGGTGTAATTTTGGGAGATAGATAACCTGCAGAACTAAGTGCAATACATTGTCTCTAAACCAACTCTTCTTCAGTCTGAAGTTTCCTCTACCCTGGCCTATGTCACTGAGGACAGAAACGAGGGTCTACTTAAGAATGGACATGAGAGCTGGGAGCATAGTGCTCATTTGCCATACCCAAGACTTTGCGCTTCATTGTAAGTGCCTCAGGAAAAACAACGAGGCAGAATGAACATAGATGGTGAATGAATGGATCTCTGCTTAACTAAACTGCTGAATGCAGGAAAATAATAAGGGGGTACAAGAACAAGTTCCTAAGGACTGCTGATTTCAAAGAAGATGAGGACTTTAATTTTGGACTTGTATAGAAGACATTATCAAGCTTGATGGAGCTGGGCCTGATAGCCCTGTAATTCTAGCTACTTGGGAGACTGAGGCAGGAGAATTGTAAGTTCAAAGCATGACTGAACTATATAATGAGACCCTGTCTCAAAATAAAAAGTAAAAGAGAATGAGGATGTAGCTCATTCATTACCTAGCATGCATAAGGTCCCAGGTTAAATCCCCAGTACAGCCAAAAGAAGAGAGAGGGGGGCAGGAAAGAGGATGGGCATGGTTGAGTGTGTGCTTGATGCTAACCACAGAACTTAACACATCTCCATTGTACAGTGACCAAACGTAATGGCCCAGAAATGGGAAGCCTTTCCCAAGGTTGCCATTTCTAATGTCCACCACACCCACGCTCTGTGAGATGTCAGTGCACAGTTCATTGGCACTAGTCTTTTCAGGTAGTTACTTTCTTGGTTAGAGGCAGAAGTGAAGAACTATTGAGAAATAGCCAGGACAAAGTTACTTGAGATGGAAGTGAGTGAGGTCCTGAAGTCTACAAGAGGCAATTTAAACAGGAAAACACTTACTGAGAGCACAGACATGGAACCACAAAGAACATACAGTTTCCGTACCTGAAGTTCTTTTACTCCATCTCAAGAAGACAGCATGCAGTGAATTATCTGATTTCCCAGCTCCCACCACTTAACTCTCCCATTTCCTCTCTCACCTTCTCCCCTCATCCTCCCATAGTTACATTAGGAAGTAATTCTGGTCTCAATTACCAAGGTAGATAGCAGGATATTAATAAGAAAGATGTAAAGTACTAGGATGGTCTGTATAGAATGTTCTGGAACACAGGGAACAAACTAGAAAGCTCCACAAAAATTCTGATGAAAGAATTGGGTTTGGAAAGAGTAAGAGTTTTCACAGTGGTGAGAAGGCTATTTAAAGTATAAAGATATTAAAATGAATATTAAGAGGAAAGCTCACACTCATCAGATGGGCAAAATGAAAATGTAAAATAATGCAAGTTGAAGATGATGTAGTGAACCTTATTAAGGAATACCAGCTAGCATAGCCTCACTGGAGAGTCACCCAGCAGAAAGTCATTTGAATACGTACATCTCCTGGGACCCCATAAACTCACTTTTGGTTAAATAGCCAGAGAAAATGCCATTTACTGCACAGTGCAGTGACAAGGAGTTGGAGGGATCTAGGTGTCTGTTACCAGGGTAAAATGCAGTAGGTAGTCAGAAGTAATGAGCTAGGCCAGCAAGATGGCTCAGTCCCTAAAGTGTTTGCCAAGTATATGGACCTAAGACTGGATCCTTAGCACCCAAATAAAAGCCAGATACAGCGGTGCATACCTGTAACCCCAGCACAAGGAAGACAGGATCCCTGGGACTTGCTGGCTAGCTATCTGAATCAGTGGTTTCTTTGTTCAGTGAGAGACCCTGCCTCACAAAATAAGGTGGAGAGCAATTGAGGGAAACATCCAGTGTTAACCTCTGGCCTCCACATGCATGGACATGCACATGACACACATCTGCCTACACATATGTGAACATGCACACCCCACACCACACATATATACACATGCTCAAAAAATGAAGTAATGAACTAGAAGTAATAAAGCAACATAGATAAATCTCAAAAATAGTGTTAAAAAAGAAAGACCCTCTGCAACAAATGAACTCTGTGTTTCTAGACAGCACCAACAGTGGAGCCTGTTTCTGAGGGCAAGAGGAGGCTCAAGACAACGGCTGTCAACAAAGGGGAAAGGAACTAAGAGTGAAACATGGTGGGCTGATACACCATGTGTGGCAGAGTATGAAAACCAGTTTCTTGCTGGAGGTCATGTCTGAGTGTTCGGTCTGCTCATCACAGAAGAGGCCAAAGAGACCAGGCTAGAACAGTGGTCCCTGGCCTGAGGGCAACCAGGAGCTGCTGACAGCTCTTAGTCAGGAAAGAGCACAGAGTTCCAAAAGATCCCCTCTGGTGACTGGAAGCTAAGAAGAGATAGAGGCAATGGGGTGCTGAGAAATGTGCTGTAAAATGCCAAAGATATGACCATCAGAGCCATGGTGATTGATTGCTCAGGAGTGGGTGTCCCCTAGGGCCAGTACCGGAACCCACAGAGGATCACCTCCTTTTAGACTGAAGGTAGTCACTGACTTCAGCCATTTCAGTGTATTCTCCATGTCTGAGAACTTCTGGCCACCGTGAGATAATGGCTCTCCTAATTCCATCCCTTCTTCAGGCTAGAATACCTTGGCATAAAGACATCAGACACTAATTCCAGCTCTTCCCTCTGGCTCCAGAGGTGACCTTGACCAGGCCATATCTTCTCTCTAGGCCTGCCTTCCTTTCTCTTTCAGCCTGTGTTTTCTTAGGCTCCATATTATAGTATTTCCCAAGGAATAGCTCATTAGGGAAATCTTGCCTCCTCTCCAAACCCCCAGGTGTCACCAAAGTCCTGACACCCTCCTTCATCTTCTAGCTCCACAGCCCCACCCTGGTGAGGAGGAGCAACAAATTTGGATGGAAATGGCCCTGCTGATTATATTACAGGGTCTAATGCAATCTGCCCTCGTGCGAGCATCCATCAGAGCAGAGCTCTCCCCAAGACCCTGCCACCCCAGTCACATTAGTCGGCCAGCCCATTCATCATGACCACACACCTCCATGGAGACTGACCCAGACGGATGAGGGGCCAAATCAGATTTATGAGGAGGAATCTTGGAAAAAATCAGTCTCATCCATCTCTCAGACACCGAGGAGGGTGCCCTGGGTCCCTACTCAACTCCAAGACTCCATAGGGAAACGGGTGCTAATAGGGAAGCTAGCCATGTTGCCTTTGTTCTCTTGAAGGCCCACTCCTGAGGCACTAGGTTGTCTAGCACAATCCTAGTAATGGCTTCTCTATTTTATAATGGTTGGAGCAAAGCCCAGTCAGGACAAGGACACAGTGCCCAGTGCTACTCATAGCTGCTGGGGAACCCAGGACATAGGTTGGGTTCACAGCTACAAGCTGAGGGTGGAAGGAAGAGACACCGAGCATGCTCAGAAAAGAGACCAGTCCTAGGCCCCCTTTGCAGGAAAGACACTCTGGGCTGAGACCATATGGAGGGCTTATTGTCATTGTCCTGTAGACCAGGCGACTTTGCTGTGCACAGGGGAGCCTGTGAGGAGGCAGATGATGTTGGGATGTCAGTGTCAATCATTCCCTTTCAGGTTTTAGTATTTATGGATGCTGAAGCTTATATGATTTGAGAGACCTTATTTTTTAAAATCCTGCAAAATTATGACTTGCTACGACCTGTTAGAGCCCTGGGAGAAGCGCATTCAAAGCAAGAGGCCCTACTGCTTCAGCTTCTGCAGGCACACGCACTGTGAGGGCACACCTGCTGTGTGCTAACTGCTGTGCCACGGGCTTTAAATTCATCCTCGTTATTGTTTTCACTACTTTTGTACTTAGTGAATATAGTCAAGTTGGTACCATCGTTAACCTCCTCTCTGTCCTCCCCCCTCCACAGGGACCCTCCTTGTTGGGGTATATGGGTCGTGCATTGTGGGGATAGCCCTCAGTTATGGGTAAGAGGAAATGTCTCTGCGTGTCATGACTCAACGTGTGGCTCTGACATTCTTTCCACCCCCTCTTCCACAAATTTCCCTGAGCCATGTTGGGTTCATTTGAGGTCTGCTTCAGTGATGAGGTCCTGGGAGCCTCTGTGTCTCTGGATATCTGGTTTGGTAGGAGTTGAGTGTTCTCTGTGTCGATCTCCTTCACCCTTGTGCTGGTACCAAAATATCCCCACAACTGCCAACTGGTCAGCAGAACAATTTTTATAAGAAAGTGAACCTTTAGAGAGATGAAATGACTTGGCCACCTGGTAAGTGACAGAATGACGACTGGACTCTGGGCTTGTGCTCATCTCATCATCCTTGGGCTTGAGTTGCCTGGTTAAGTGATGGGCCAGGAGGGACCTTTGGTTCAAAGGTCTCCTTTCCAGATTCCCCAAGCGATAGGGGACTGGAGAGAAGGAAGAGCCCTTGTAACATAGAGCAGAGGCAGAAGTGGTGGGTGCTGTGAGCCTGTCCTTTGCTTTTCTCTCCCAGATCCCATGGCCACATGTGAGCTGGGTTCAAGCTGAGCAGAACTAGAAGCCACATCTGGGGCCTAAGTAGAGGACCATGCAAAGCTCCTTTGTGTATCTGTGTAGACTTCAAGCCTCTTCACCTTCATCTCTTTCCTCCCAACAAGTTTTCCTTTCCATCCATGATCTGGCGGGGCTTCCTCACACTGTGGCTAAGTCATTTACTCCTTCCTGGGTACTAAGGTGCTGAGGATGGCACCACCTCCTGCCAGGCAAGAGTGTTGAGACCACAAAGCTCAGCTGTGAAGAGTGGAGAGGGGGTTGGACGAGCGTAGCTCAGGTGGAAAACACGGGATCTTTGTGTTTTGCAAGTGCAAGAATGTTTCACCCAGTAGAAAGGCATGGTTTCTCCCCGATCTTGCCTTCAGGACGTTACCTTCTCTCTTTCCCCAAGGGCTTGTCTAGCCCCAGTCTGTGGCCATAGTCACTAGTACCACCTTGTAGAGGTCTTGCCAAAGCTCCACTGTCCCTTCCCTCTCCCTTATCCTGACCTGGTCCTGCCCTTTTCTCCCTATGCCTCAGCCTCCAAATGGCCAAGACTCCTTCCACCAGGTCTCCTCCACACACAGGAGTCACCACTTGCTACATGGTTCTCTGTGCCTCACTCCCACTCTGGCCACCTAGTAGGGGATTTTTTTCCTTCCTCTGACCACAACAGGTCCTCACACTCTAGCCTCCTACCAGTACCCTTGCTGCCTCATCCCTGAGCAAAACAAACCAACAAATACAAAGCAAGCACAGCAACCGGCTAGGGTATGTGATCCAGGCTGCACAGTCTGCAGAGCCCTGTATGGGCTCCACCCTGAAGAAACAAGCAGACATGGAAGTGATCAGCTCATAGCCATGTGGGAGGTGCCCCCAAAATGTTACGCATGGAAGAGTGGAAAGCCTCAGTGTTTTGATAAGTTTATATACAAATATAGGATTCCAGAACTAACCTTTAAAAAGGCAGGAGGACACAGAACCTTGCTAGTGGGAGGCCATAGGTCAGAAAACCCTGTGTGTCCAAGTACACATACCTCTGTGTGTATGTGTACATGTGTGCATGTGTCAGGGTCCCTAGGTCAGGAAGAAGCAGTGAATGCTAGCTTCCAAGTCCCTGAAGAACCCTGTGATTCCAAGCACTGAAGGAAAACAAACAAAAGGATAATCAGTGTCTAGTGAGGGTAACCAGGGTGTGTGTGTGGAGCAAGGCAAGTGTTCCTCCTTATATCTGCTGAGCCTAAACATGCTGCTGTTCCTAGACTGGCTGTTCTGTGTGCAGGCTCCTTGCCTGTGCTTGTCCCCCAATCTGCCTTCAGCACTCCAGACTACCACAGCCCCCAGATGGTGCCTCTGGATTAGTACACAGCCACTGAAAATCTACTGTGGCTCAAACCACACTCATTAACTTGCTCCCAAGTTTCTAAGTTCCCTAGCTCAGGACACCTCATTGTCACCATGCACCCAGCCTCCACAAGGCAGCTCTCCTTAACCCTACCATAATTGCCAAATGTGTCCACCGTGTCTTTCTGGAGTCTGTACTCTTTCCCCATCCTCACTACAATTGGCTAATGTTCTGTGTTCTAGATCCCAGACTCTGCTTCTGACCCAGAGCCTTGGGAGGGTGTCCAGAGGAAGCTGTATTTTACCCCCACCCCTGAAGTGCAGCTCAAGCCACTTGGACAAATTGCTACCTCTGGAGCTGTGGTCAGGATTATGGGAAACAATGCATGCTGTATAGAGCCTAGCACACAGGAAGCCCTTTGTAAACCTGTCATGATCATCACTATTGTTACCACTATAAGTTATCACTTGGTTCTCGTCCATTCTCCACCTGAGAAGCACCTCTGTAGCCCAGGATGGTGCCGTCTACTGCTTAAGATGAGTTTGACCCTTAATCACCTACTTCAATGCTCTTGTTCTCAGCTACTAAACAACCTTCCTGTTTGCAAGCCTGGCTAATAAATGGGTCTGGAATTGCAAGACAGTGAGGAATAAATGAAGCCAACAGAGAGAGAACTGAAAGAGAGTACTCAAGGTTCCCCAGATTCCCGCATAGCAAGGAGGTCAGGTGACAGTGTTGTGGGAGTAAGGGATGAACACATACTGATGCCAGGCTGAAGAAGAAGCAGAGTTTTGGGTAGATGCTGGTGGAAAGAAGCTGTTAGAAGGACAAGAGTCCTCCAAAGGCCCTCTCAGGGCCTTCAGAGTAAGTAAGGCCCTGCAGGGATGACATGCCTGTGCCTCATAGGCCAGGTCATCAAAATGGCCAGGACTGGGCCAGAGGAGCAGTCAGGAGGAGTAAGTATCTTTATTGATTCTTCTTATCTTTGGCCACCACACCAATTTATTTTTAATTTAATTTATTTATTTGCAAGGAGAGAGAGAGAGAGAAGAGAGACAGACAGAGACAGAATGGGCACACCAGGGCCTCTAACCACTGCAAACGAACTTCAGAGGCATGTGTCCCTTGTGTGCTTGGCTTATGTGGGTCCTGGGGAATAGAACCTGGGTCCTTTGGTTTCATAAGCAAACGCCTTAACTGCTAAGCCATGTCTCCAGCCCCCACCATACCCACTTCTGAGGAAGCTTGGGAACTCATGTGAGCTTAGAGCCGGGCTGTGGGGAAAGGAGGAACTCCTACAGGTGACCACGGCCTTGGGCGCTGCCTCTTCATCTGCTGGCAGGAATGACGGCCACAGACAGGAGGACGTGAGCTGGTGGCATGTTTTTATTTACATAATGACTGTCAACTAGATTCGCAGGTTATCCCTGAGCAAGGGTGCTGGCCAGTGAGCCAGTGTGCCCAGTGGGGTCTTCGGAACAGAAGCCCACAGGCACAGGAAAGCGGGTTTTCTGGCTGTCTCCAAGCTCTGGATAAATGAATGTTTTTCCTCCCAGGCTGTCCTTTTTCATGGAGCTGGTGACTTAGGTTGCTGGCCTGCCCTCTGTCCTCAGAGAGGAGCAATCTGGTGCCTCATATGCTCTCTTTCTGGCACAAAGCAGCCTGCCATACAGCCAGTCTCAGAGGAGAGACTGTGGGTCAGCAGGGATAGACCACTCTGTTCTTGTCTCCACTGTTACCCTAAGGAGCTCTTGGTTGGACAGTGAGGAGACAAAGGGAACTATACCTCTTTAGGTGAACCCTCTGAGGAGGCTTCTTTGGCATGGTGGCTAAGAAAGGAACCTGGGGGTCCTGAGAATCCAGGAGAGAGGAAGCTGCATTTAAACTTGTCTGATTTTGTCAGTGCAGTGTTTGTTCCTTTCACAAATCAATTCTTTTGCAAGTTCTGGGATCTGTGGGCTGTTTGCAGCTTAGGTGGAGGGTGAGGAAAGCAATTGTTAACATCGGACAACATGCAGGCAGATTCACTGAATGCCACCCAGCCATGTCCCCCGCCTTTCCCATCTCCGCGTTACCTTCCACAAAAGCTCTGAGTTCTCTGTCATGCCTTTCGTTTTGATTCCTGGATCCAATTGTCAAGCCTTCAAGAAAATGTACTTCAGCCCTTTGTCACTGAGTGTAATTTGATAAACTGAGCAAAACACACTCTCTCCCCATCCTTTCAAAAACTGTTACTGCCAGAGAAAGGGGATGGGGAAAAGAGATCTGAGATCTTTGAATGGACGTTTAAGCAGGAGCACACGCATGCACACTACACTCAGGCACACACAAAACACACACACACACACACACACACACCAGGATATTGAGTTGTCTGGGGAGGGAAGAGGTGAAATCCCAGACTTTGTGCATGGGGTCCTGGGGTGGATGCCCTCCCAGCTCAGAGGCCCTTGTTGCAACCGCCCAGTGGGCGGTGCCAGGGCAGGTTTCAGGCTATAAAGGGCTCTTGGCTCCCTGGGCCTGAGGGAGCGCCATCGCTGCGGCAGTGTCCCTGCCAGCCACAGGCAGCCTGGGCCACTGCCGGTGTCCCATCGCTACCAGGCAGACTCCTCTTTTAGACACAGCTGTCAGCGGCGTACCTCCCATCGGCAAGTCCCTTTTCAGATTGCTTTGGGTTGGGTCTGGGGCGGTGCAGGCAGCAGGAGAAGGGCTGGGTCTGGGGGCTTTGGTGGGGAGGGTGGGAAGATTGCTACTTTTGAAAAGCAATTCTTTCTAGGGCAAGTGTCGGAGCTGAGGTTCCTGAGGTAAGGTGTGATGTGGGAGGAAGCAGCAAATTCTTACTTAAAGGCCACCCTCCTTCCTGTAGGGTAGCAAATGGGTGAGAGAGGGGATCCTCTTAGCTAGGCATGCCTGAGGACCTGGCAATATGGAGTCAGGCCATGTTTGCATCAGCCTCTGCCTGGTAGAGCCACTTACACAGGGGCTGTTATCTATAAAATAAACCTAAAAAATAATCTGAAGATGGTTGGGGTGGGGTGAGTGGTGGAGCAAGTCTCAGTAGGGGACAAAGGAAAAGAAGAAGCAACCTCACGGAAGCCATATCCAACTTCTAGCTTAGGAGTGTGGAAGATGAAGGACAGCATGTCAAAGGGTGGGCGGGCTGGTGGCTTTCTAGAAGGCAGGTGGTTGGTTTGAAGAGCCTCTGAAGCAGTGAAGGGGAGTGGAATATTTCACAGCTGCAGGCTTTGGAGGTGGAATCCTGCACCGTGGTTGTTTTCACACCAGTCTGGACAGCACTGGCCCAGCCCCTCTCTCAATAGCCCCTGAACACCGCTCACAGTGTCCTCTAAACCGTCCTTGAATTCTGGGCACTAGAGGGCTACGGCTGGCCTTGTCACACCTATTCTGTAGGGAGGGCACAGAGTTGGAGAGGGGTAGGCAAGCGGGCCTTAGAAGGAACATCCAGGAACAAGAAGGCCCTTTGGAACTGCTGAGGTTGCAGTTTCTGCTCCAGCTCTGTAGAAGGGTCTGGGCAGGACCTAATCCCTTGGCCTCTCTGAGGCAGGGTGCCAAGGGACATTAGAGTGGAATGAGATCATTCTGGGACCCTGAGGAGGATGAGGAGCTGTGAATGAAATTTCCAGAGGATCCAGAGCTAAGCAGAGCAGGCCGAGGTGGAATCCTTCCTTGTTCTGAGCTGGTTGGGTGCAGACTGAATTGGTCCCTGAGGACCTATCCCTGCATCCTGCTCACCACTGCCTGGTCTCTGTGCTCTTTGGACACTTAGAGGGTGCTCCTACCCTTATCCCTGTCCCCCCTTTTTTGTCTCTGATGGGATAAAAGAAAAATGGTTTTAGGGAAAAGAATATGAAGAAACATCAATTGAAAAATATCAGGGCCAAAACTGTGCAAATTGAGTATAAAATAGAGGATTCCCTCCATAATCAGAAACATAAGAATTTAATAGAGGGTCTCGCGACCAGGAAATATGTTCCAGTTTGTGAGAGAGGAAATAAAACAAAACCATGGGCACTTTTCTCATCAATGTAAGGAATAATATTCAAAGTTTGTCTCCACAAATAGCATTGTATCATAGTGCTGTGTGGGATGACATTCAATCATAGTGGTGGAAGCATCTGCTGGTTACATAGGACTGTACTTAGAGAGGGACTTGAAGGAGTGCTGTCATCATTGCTTTGGGTATAGGACATCTGGGACAAATGACAGTTTTCATAGCTTTGTGACCCAATAAAGAGTGGGGCTTGATCATCCGGGCGTGGTGGCGCATGCCTTTAATCCCAGCACTCGGGAGGCAGAGGTAGGAGGATCGCCATGAGTTCAAGGCCACCCTGAGACTACAGAGTTAATTCCAGGTCAGCCTGGACCAGAGTGAGACCCTACCTTGAAAAAACAAACAAACAAACAAAAAAAAAGAGTGGGGCTTGAGATAGACCTGCCCATACATAGCTGGGAGTTTTTTGAGCCTGGAAGGAGCGTGCTTTGCCCACTGTGTACAGACTCTAACAGTGCCCAAGGCCCATCCTCAATATTCTTCCAGCCCCTTCTACCAGGCCTTGCAAATACCACCCAGGCAGAACACCCCTAGACTCAGTGTCCCCCATCTGAAGTCCTAGTCTGCTTTCACTAATTTCAAAGTGCCTTGAGGGCTTTAGTGACATACCATGCAAGCACAGACTTCTCAGCACCACAGCTGAAGCCTGCTGCTTCTGGACTGTGCAAGGGGTTTCACAGGAGGAGTTCCTGTGATTCACTATACAAGCAGGGACTAAAGAGGAACACCTGGGAGCAGATGAGGTGAAATATTCCTACCGGGAGGTCTTGCCTGCTCCCAGAGCATTATGAGGTGAAACCCAGCCATGGGACTTTCCACAAGGTAATGGCTACCCTCTGTGGCTCAAGGTGGGCCTAGGTAATACTTGCTTGTACCAGGACTTGCTCTGGGGTCAGGGACAGGATGGGTCAGGGAAAGGATGGATCAGTGACCTGTGAGAAATTAGGGTCAGAGGTTTATTTTAGGACACAGTTATGACTCGTGGTAAGGTGCAGATCAGGCCTCTGTCTGGGGCCAGGATCAGAAGTCCACCTCAGGGGCTTAGCAACCTCAGCCTTTCTTCCCCTGGGTGTGTCCAGCGCTGGCCTTCCTCTTCACCAGCCTGCTCACTGTCCTAGCATTCCCATGTGCACATCACTGCTGAAAAGCCCTGCACAATCGCAGCAGCGGGCGTTTCTTTGCTCCTCACCACCTTGGGATTTGACCACATAGTGCCTTTGGACTTTGTGTCCCTGTGGGCGTTCCCCAGGAACCCTTTTGGCAGCTGAGCAGTAAGAAGGATTTTAGAATGTTCCCCCATGTTCCCTCCCCACTTCTACTCCACAGTTGATCAGGCCAGGCAGGAGAGAGCAAAAGGACTCCTAAAGCCACCCAGGGAGTGAGTACCCAGGGAGTAAGGAAGTGGAAGAGGCACTTGAAGGCAGGAGACGGCTAACTCCCAGACTGGACAGATTCTGTGGACCTGGGTTGGTAGCTGGGAAGAAAGCGTCTTGTGACTGTAGAAAAGGGTTCTGCGTGCGCTCTTCGTGCATGCTCAGAGTCTTCTTACGCATCACTGTGCCCCTCTTGGTGGCTGTGTTCATGTCCATCCGTGTGGAGATAGACGTTACCACTGCAGGGGCCTCACTGTCATTTTGCCTGTTTCACCTCAAGGGTAGTTCTGGGCACTTGGAAAGGTTCTTAGAGCTCTTCAAAACAGCAGGGCCTCAACAACTTCCCCCTAGTCCTATTGTGCCCCAAGCTGGCCTCTGAGGGAGTTATGCTAGATTTGGGGCTACTGAGTGGCCAAACACGGATTTGACTGTCCTGCAAAATCTCCTGTGGCTGCCACTCCCCAGCGCTTTGTTTCTGGGATCATAGTGGTCCTGATACAGACTTTCCGAGTCTGTCAGCCCTAGGTGTTGGTGGGGAAAACCCTGTGAGCCTAAAAACTGGCCCTTTGGAGCTGATCTCCCCAGAGGAAAGGCCATTAGGGAAGGCAAAGCAGGAATTGCTTTCACTGGAGCTGTAGTACTACAACTGTCCACCAGGTGGGGTTCCAGGGCAGAGAGTGAGTAGAGTATGCCTCGCGAGCGCAGCCCGGAGCCCAAGAAGACTGCTCCGCTGGCCCCGCAGCTCTGCCGCGCTCACCCTCAGAGGCTGAGATACACAGGCGCGCATCTAAGATGCTAGCGCACATTCTCGTCTAGTGAGCTCCACAGCAGAACCCGCACTAAGTGCAGAAGGCTATTTAAGGACAGTCCACTTTCGTTTACACGCATAGCCTTCTAAAAGGAAGGTGGGATGTCTAGTCTTCTGTGTTTGGTCTGGAAGTGAGCTAGAAAACAAGTGAGTTGGAAAAGGATCCACCAGAGAGCCCTCTCTGTCGGAATTGATGTGCGTAAATCGGTCATTGGCTCTTAGGAAAGGCGGTATGACAGATGGATGCATGGATGCACAGACACACATAGGGCTCCAGAGAGAACCCCCCAAAAACTGAACACCCACCTCACTCCACTTATTTGGGCCAACGCAAGACTGGAACACGTGCGCACACAGAGGTGCGGTGCTGGGCCACACACACACCTCACACGGGCACGCACGCGCTCCAGGCTCTCTGCAGCCCGCCCTGAGAAGGTGGCCCAGCTCACGGCATTTATTTACTCCTCCGGTGCAAGGGCCTCGTATTTAGCCCCTGGCCTGGACACTCTCAGGGACCAGCATCGCAATTCTTGTGACACCGCTGCTGCGGGCCTGCACTACTATAAAGTGTGCGTGAGAGTGAGATTGTGTGTGTGTGTGTGTGTGTGTGTGTGTGTGTGTGTGTGTCGGAGGGGAGGGAGAGAAGGGGTTTCTGCATCAGCGACGTGCCGCGACAGGGGACGCTCCAGGTTCGGAAGCCCGAGCATATGACTGAAGGTGGGAGGGGGGATCTTGACAGCTGAGGTGTGGGGATGTAGGGATCAGGGATGGGGATCCGGGCTATAGGGGGTTGGGAGTGACAAATGAGAGGTTTTAGGAGGCAGGAGCCCGCGGGGTCCCATGACATCGATGGGGATCATGGACGCTAGACAGCTGCGGGGGGTGGGGGGCTTCTGGAACCCGAAGAGAGAAAACTAGGGCCGAGACCTCTGCTAAGGGGACGGCGGGGAGCAGGAGGAGGGGGCTGGGGACACAGGGGCTGGAAGAAGTGGGGGAGAAGTAGCCTGGAAGCCCAGCGGGCACCCCGCGACTGCGCCCCGCGCGTTTGCGTGTGCGCGCACGCGAGCGTCTCCTCCCGTCTGTCCGTAGGTGCTGGGCTCGCGCGACGCCGGCGAGGAGGAAGAGGAGGCGCGAAGTGAACTGAGTGTGATCCCGAGGCGGCCACAAGTGGGTCCCCGGCGCGGCGGGCGGGCGGGCGGGGCGGCGGCGCTCACACGCTCCGCGGCGGGCCGGCCTCTCACCACGCCCCCGCTTTGTGAGCGCGCGAGGGGGGTGCTGGCCGCGAGCCACGGCGCAGCCTCCCGCCTCTATATAAACACACGCATCGCCTCGCTGGGGATCAAATCAGATTGAGAGACGCTTTTCAAACCACCAGCCCTGAAGTCTTGCCTCCTGCTCTCCCCTCTTACATCCCTTTTGCCTTTCTTTTTCCCCTCCTCTTTTTCCTTCCCCAACAGCTCCTCCAGAGCCGAGAGACTGCGTCCTGGGACAGACTACCTTTTCTTAATTGATACGATATCCCGGCTCCGGTTTTTTACCTCCTATCCTAACCCCACCCCACCTCACCCCGCCCGCCCGCCCGCCTGCCCGCCGCCGCCGCCGCGGCCCCACCGCCTGCCCGGGGCTCTGTCGCCCGCTGCGGCCCGCCGACTCCGCGCCGCACCCGCGCTCGGGCCGCCGCGCAGCCGCGCCCGCCTCGGAGTGCCGTGCCTGCGCGCTTCGGGGCTTGGGTGCACCGCCCAGGACTGCCCAGGACGCTGGGCTCAAGCCTCCGCACTCGCCTCATCCGCGGAGCCTTCTCCCTCGCCCCCAAAGTTTCTGGTTCGTTGGAATTTTTGGCTTCCGATATTTTTCCATTTTTATTTCTTTGCACCTAGGAATTTTGGGGGAGTACTTTTGATAAATTGATCACACTTTCTGTCCGCTACCTCTCTGTTCCTCTTCTTCCCCCTCTCTCTGAGCAGGGGAAGGAGCTTATGAGAGACTTCTGGCGCAGAAAGTTTTCCAAAGTTTTCCGACTGTGATGGTTGCCGGGAGAGCAAACCCACCAGCTTGATTCTGGACATCATCTCACCACCCCTCCAACAGCCCCTAAACCCGCTGTAAAGGAACAAACAAACAAACAAACAAACAAAGTCACACCTCAAGTCGCCTTGTTTCTCCTCTTTCAGGCAATCTTTTTTCCTCCCTCTCTTTGCTCTCTCACTTCGCAGCTCCAGTCCCCTTCCCCCTGGATCCCATTCTCCTTCTGGGTTTCGCTAGGACCCGGGCCACAGCCTCCCCTCCCCCGTCACTTTGGTCCGGCCCTCCCCTCCCCCGTCGCGGCCAGCACAGCCAATCCCCCAAGCGGCCAACATGCTCTTTGAGGGCTTGGAGCTGGTGTCGGCGCTGGCCACCCTTGCCGCGTGCCTTGTGTCCGTGACGCTGCTGCTGGCCGTGTCGCAGCAGCTGTGGCAGCTGCGCTGGGCTGCTACCCGCGACAAGAGCTGCAAGCTGCCCATCCCCAAGGGCTCCATGGGCTTCCCGCTCATCGGAGAGACTGGCCACTGGCTGCTCCAGGTAAGCGCACGCTCGCACCGCTGCTCTCCGGGGTCCGCTACCTGCCCTCGCGGAGCCGGCTGAGTGGCGGCAGGCCCCGCGGGTGCCAGGAGCTTAAAGGCACCGGTTTCTGCCCGCCTTTGCCCTTCCCCACCTGGACCTCCCGGGTTTCCCTCGTTCGCCTGCTGGCTTGGAGACCAAACACTCCCGGTGCAAGGGTTCAGACAGCTGATGAGAGGGGGCCTGTGACCAGAGAGGAGTTCCTAAACTTCTGCACTTTGTAGCAGGCAACCATATAGGGGTACGTGGAGCGCCCAGGAGAGAGTCCCGAGGGGCGTTGGGTCTTTTACGTCTCTGCTTCGCGCTCCAGATCCCAGTCTCTGTCAGGAACCTGGGTTTTCACGGAGTCCCCAGAGCCAAAAACTCTGATCAGGGGAGGGTGGACGAGAGCGGTGGTAGCTGGAATGCCCCCTTTAATAAAGATCAGTGCTGCATTCCTGCCGTGTAGCGGTCTGCACCAGGTACAACCGCCCTGGCTGGCCCTCGTATGCGTCTTTGTGTTTTCTGATGGGAAAGGATGAAGGTAATTCAAGGAAAATGAGGGTCAGGAGACCTGAGTAATCCCAGCTTTCGGGGAAAGGGTCTGTTTGCTTATTGGGTGGGGAAGTTTAGCCGAAGGAAGCTGGGAGAAATGTGCGGGAGATCCCGAGAGTGTGTGCGCAGCGAGATGCCAACAAGTCCATCCGAGAGTATGAAAGCTGGGCGCGCGGAGGACCAGTCCCAGGCAGGTAACACCAGATTAACCTGGAGTTAACCTTGTCCAATGCTAGGCAATCGCTTTTGCAATTTGACACACCTCTGGTTCCCCTCCCCCAGGGAACTGCTCTGAGGCAACCGCCCAAGGTGTATTTGGGTGTGTGTGTTTGTCCAGCGGGGACATTAGAGGGAGCCTAGGTATCCTGAAACAGACAACCCCAGCACGCGAAAGCTGAAACGTAAGGCGAGCACGGAGATGTAAGTTTAGATGAGCAAAAGCTTGGCTTGAAATTAACAGACGCGTGCAATCCGCAGGCGCGCGCGCATACACGCCGCGGTGGCGGCCACAGGCCAAGAGCCTGGAGAGCCAGGGGCCAGGGTGGCGCGTAAGGTTCTCTCCTCCAGTATCTGTCCAAGTCGTGGAATTGGTCCATCTCTTGGGGGGTGGGTGTCTCTTCAACCAACCTGAAGATCCTTCCAAAAGAAATTATTGTCGCCTATTTCCCTGGCACCACATTTAAACGGTTAACTGCTGCGGTGGTCCAGGCTTTGGCCAAGAATTTAGAAAATAACTCACGTGGACAATGGCTCCTGCCTGGCTAGAGTGGATCCGCAGAGTCCTCCGTGTTACACTCCCCCCCCCCCATTCCGTTCCCTGACCTTTCTCCACCTCTCGTAGCCTCTTGACCTACCGCCAATCCCACCAAGGGCCCTGAAGGTCTCTGGTGCAAGCCTCGGAGAAGTTGTCGTGAAGACTTGCGCCCCGTGCGCCCCACGCAGCGGCACCGAGGAGGACTGCGGGTGCCGAAGGGGTTAAGGCGCGCTCTCTGAATCCCGACGTTATTTTTTAGGAGTCATTTATCAGATTTTACGGGGAGGGGGGAGACCTCCAAGGGCTCTCCGTTTCCACTAAGCGCCATCTAAACAGAGCCCAGGGCTAAAAATACAACATTTTTGTATAAATTGGACTAGCGGCCCGAGCGGCCGCCCCTATGAAAGTCCTCTTTGTGAAGACCGTGGAAACGGCGGACAAATAACTCTTTATTAATGCTACAAAACGCACTTTAATTATAGTTAGGCAGATCAGAGGTGGGGTGATGGCAAGGCGGTGGCGACCTCGGAAAATTCACAACCTAATTTTTGTGTCAAAAAAAAAAAAAACAAGAAAAACAGAGGAAAAGTCGGAGAGAAGAAACGGGGAGAGAGACCTTCTAGGGAGCCGATACTGCAGACAGAGGACCGAACTCCCGTTCTTTCCCTCCGCCTCACTTCTTCTCTCCGAGACAGAGGCGCCGTCTCCCCGGCGTCTGGGCTAGGGAAGCGCGGCGCGATCCCCGGGCGGGAGCGGGTCGGCGCACCAGGCCCGGCCCCCCTCTCCTGGCGGCGCCGGGGTTCCCGCCTCGCGCCCTGTCGCGCGCTGGGGCGAAGACCATGTGGAAAAGCGATTAGGAATCTGCTTCTGCAGAGTCACTTTTCGCTGGTGCTGGGGCGTGTTCACATTAGCTGGAGTAGTTTCCGTGGAAGAAAGGAGAGCAAGGAGGCGGGCCAACCTGGAAAGGGGGGTCGACGTGTCCCTGGTGGTGGCGGTGGAGGGGGGAAGCTGAGCTGTCCTTGGGGGAACGTGAAGGGGAGGTCGGGGCGGGAGTTGCGCTTCTGCGCCCGGGCCGGAGGGCCGGACAGGTGGCGCCCCGCCCCTTCGCCCTCTGTGCGCCCCAGCAAGAAAAGGGTTAAGGCGGGCTGGAGAGGCGAATGCCGACGTCCAAGGTGAGCCTGCCCTGTTCCCCTCCCCCCCCGGTCCCTTCGGTTTCCGGTCCCGCAGGCTTTGGGCTCCAGATTCTCTCAGAACTGGGCTCGGACCAGGCCCCACGATCTCAGTTGTGCGGCAGCCGCAGGGATTCGGTTACGTGTGCGGGTCGCCGCGCCTGGTCCCACCCCTCCCCCAGAAGCGCCTTCCCTGCTCTCCAGTGCCAAACGGCAGGGCGGTGACGAAAGTCCATCGCAGTTATTTCCAGGGCAAAATACTTTAGGAAAGTCTAGGCTCTCTGTCCAAGATCCCACCCTCCACTCCGCAGAGGTTTGCGGGTCCCCTTATGGGCCACACCGGAGAAAAGAGGAAACTCCAGCCTCCATCTCCCGGGCACGCACGGCCCGATGCTATAAATAATCCTTGGCCTGCAGCCACCCCTCCGGGTCTCGCCAGCCCGTGGCCTGGAGCCTGGAAATATTTATTCGGAGAGTCTCCCGAGCACGAGGTGGGGGTCGAGGTGGGGGTGGACACTCAAGGTTCAAGTCCAGCCATCAGAGATTCCTTTTCCCTTTGGAAAGTCATTACTAAAAACAACCTTCCGAAGTTGTCCCTTCCTTTGCCTCCCTGCGCTATCCTCTAGGCCCCAGTTCCCAAATAAGCACAGTGAAAAAATAAAACCTGCGCGCGTTCTCGGTGTGTGTGTGTTTGTGTGTGTGTGTAGTGTGCGTGTGCTCTTGTGCAGGGGGCAGGTGTCGCGTGCTCGCACACTTAGGCCTCGCAGGTCCTCACCAAATCCTGAGAGACGTGTCTGGTGTTCCTTCCCCAGGGCTCTGGCTTCCAGTCGTCGCGCAGGGAGAAGTATGGCAACGTGTTCAAGACACACTTGCTGGGGCGGCCGCTGATCCGTGTTACTGGCGCTGAGAATGTACGCAAGATCCTCCTGGGCGAACACCAGCTCGTGAGCACCGAGTGGCCACGCAGCGCGCGCATGCTGCTGGGCCCCAACACGGTGGCGAACTCCATTGGCGACATCCACCGCAACAAGCGCAAGGTAAGAGCTCTCGCTTGGCCTGGCGAGCACCTTCCTCTGGAAAAGCAGTGTACCAGCGCTGGGAAAGGCCCCCTGGAATCTGAACTCCCTTCTGAGCACTTTGTCCAGGTTTCCAGCCTGAGCGGGGCACCTTTTGGGCCTCCTCCCATCCACCTTGATCCCACCTTCCTTCTGGAGGACTGTGCCAAGGTCACTGACAAGATCAAAGGGGGCTTCCTTGGAGGTGTTGAGGACAAAGCTTGAAAGTGCAGGGCCTGAACTGGGCGGCACAGTCGGTGCCCTCCTTTCCCCCCCCCCCTGGAATTCCTAGGACAGATCATTCTAAACTCAAACCCTGATTTGCAACCACAGGTTGCTTTGAGGGCTACACTTGCGTGAGCTCTAGGACCTGGGAGAACCCTTTGAGCAGTGGTTGGAGGGTCATGCCAGGGAGAGAGGTTCAGTGAACTTGGGGACCCTGCGCTGACAGAATGGATGTTGGGGGAAGGGCGAGGGGTGGGAGTGCAACCCAGGCGCGCGTGGAGGATCAAAGCGCACCCACCTCTCTGAAAGAGGAAGAGAAAATGGGTGTTTATCCTGTGGATTTCCCGAGTGACTGCCTGAGGCGCAGCAGGCTAGCCGCGGCGCCCGGAGAAGCCTCCCCGCCCCCTCCTGCGCTGGCCGCCGCCGCCGCCGCCGCCGGGCTCACCGCGCGGGCGGCACGTGCTGTTTGAACTGTAGTAACCCGAAAGCTTAGCCGGCCGGCTGGGCTGGACGCTGCCAGAACGGAGGCTGCTGGGCTTCTCCACTCCGTTTTTTCCATTGGGTCAGAGGACTCACCCATGACAGCAACCTAAAGGAAAGGAAGACGGGGCCTCTAGTCTCCCGAGGAGTGGCGGAGGGCGCGAGGGGGCAGAGATCCCCGGGCAGCCCCCTTGGCTAGCAGTCCACGTGTGAGGTGGTCCAAGTG
Source organism: Dipus sagitta (assembly GCA_036346955.1). Taxonomy (NCBI): domain Eukaryota; kingdom Metazoa; phylum Chordata; class Mammalia; order Rodentia; family Dipodidae; genus Dipus; species Dipus sagitta. The sequence continues at coordinate 72,852,593 of CM070777.1, forward strand.
ACTGGAGAGGCCACGCTGGCTGATGCGGCCTCTCCATGGATGCTCTCTGAACTACACATGGTGATCAGGTCCACCTAGGAATCCCCTGAGGACGCCGGTATTTCGTGAATTGCATAGGGGCTCCTAAAGGTCTCTCAGAACTGAAAGCAGTTAAGGCAGCTCTGGCAAATAGGAGGTATTTGGGGAAGTAGCAGCGAAGGGAGAAGAGTTCTAAGGAGAGTGGACAGTGGTTTTTACACCTTAATCTCTATCTTTGCACATTGTAAAGAGTCAAGAGCTAGGGGATATACGGAGGGTACTTCCTCTTCCTCCTTGCAGAAGGAATGCATGGCTCCAGCAGCACAGGATCCAGCATGCTGTGGCTGCTGGAAGCTGGGGTGGTGGAGATGCCCTGAGGAAGGAGCTTGGTCAGGATTCCTGTGTGAGGCCCTGGGGAAGGGGGCCACAGCAGGCTTTGAGCCCTGTCCATTCACCCTCTGCCCAATTTGGCCTAGAGCCTCCAGCTGGCAGATGGAGAAAGTCTGTGTGGAAAGGCCAAGGTTTGGGATTGCACATTCCATCCGGAGGCAAAGGGACTAGGAGGGGAACAACACAGATGGACAGTGCTGGTGCAGAAAGAGAGGAGGAATGGGCTGGAAACTGAGGACATGAGTGAGGTTCAGTAGTTTCATTCTCCTCAGTACAGTGGCTGTGTAGCTCCTTGCTGGTGGAAAATCCTCGGAGGCCAGGGCATCCAGGCACAGAACCAGACAGGAGTCTTCTGCACAAGTGCTTGCTGAGTTTGGGGGAGGGCCACATGAGTAGGATCCTATCTCCCTAGTCCCCCTAATGGCTGATCCACGGTCCTGGGTTCACTAAGCTACATAGGAAGCCCTGAGTTAAGTATAAACAAAGAGGCTGCATGACTTTTGCCCTCAGGAAGTACAGCCTGGCAGAAGGGATGAAGAGAGAGAGAGAGAGAGAGAGAGAGAGAGAGAGAGAGAGAGAGTACTCAGGTGCCTGGTTCTAGAATAGTCATGTTGTCCTGGAGAAGGGCCAGTCTTCGGGACCCAAAGCCTGGAGGGCACCTTGTGGCCAATGTGAGTTTCTGAGTTGCATGCAGTGATACACTGTCTTATCTAACTCACACTATAGTGAGGAGCCTGGCTGGAGAGTAGGCTACTGTGCCTGGTTAGGATGTACGTGCAGGAAATTGGGCCCAAGTGTGCTGAGGGATGGCTGTCGGGGGAACTAGAAGTGTCACTGTTTCCATTGAAGTGGGAAAGCCACTCCTTCTCTGGGAGGTCTGACCAGATGTGCAGCCAGGAGGTGCCTCAGTCAGATCACTGCACTGCAGGTGTTGGCCCTGGCTGCTCTGGTGGTCTATGGCCAGCAGGGGTGGGGTTGCCAGAAGAGCTCCAGAAAGGTCTTCTGCAGTCTAATAGTGTCACCTGTGGAAGCCAGTCCTCAAACTCTTTCCTTCCCTCCTCCTCCTTTGGGATCTTTCCCCACCGGGGCAGGAGGCCCTTTCTGTGGTGGAGTGTGCACTGAGGCTGGGTACTGCTGAGGAGGGTGGGTGGAGTCTGAGGTGAGAGATGGAAAGAGAAGCAGAGGGGGTTGAACTGGACCTCCACACCAAGAGGCTAATGGCTTCTGTGCACCCCAGATTGGGGCCCCCAAACCTCCCATGGAACTTGGAGGGCATTTGGGGGTACATTCAGTCTTGCAGCCTCTAGGTTGGAGAGAGCCAGGAGTGGGTTTCCTGCTCCTTCTCTTCAGGCCCCTGTCTGCAGGACCTTCTGTGTATCTGAAGCAGAAGCAGCTAGTCAGGGTCACAGAGCCCTACCCACCCACCCACTCCCACTGGAGTGGAGTGAGGATGGGGGTCACCACATGCAGATCAGAAACTCACTGAGGTTTATTAGGGGATGTAGAGGCCAGAGAGCCAGGAGTGGCCATGGGCACAGGATTCCACAGCAGACTAACATTGGCCAGTCACTGGAGGCCTCTGGACCAGCGCTTAGAGTGCTTGTAGTCACATGCACAGGGCTTGGTTCAGGGTAGCTCAGAGCTGATTAGCTAGGCAGGCAGGTAGCATGGCTACAAAGGCTACCTACTAAAAGATCTTTCCAGCTCTGGGCTTAGGCACAGAGCCTTCGTTCTGCCAGCTGAAGTCCTTCACCCAAAAGTTACTGTAGCGCTGGTATGTAGGCCCAGGGGCTGCTGAGGGGGCTGGGACAGGAGCAGATCTCTCTGAAGGTCAGTGGGGAGGAAGCTCAGGGCCAGCTGCCAGGGTGTCTGGGAGTGGGCAACTCCCTCTGCTTGCCCTTGTGCCGGGCAGCAAGCGGATGAGTGTGGGGGCCGCACCTTCCTCCTCCTCTTCTTCGGATACCCATCTCCCAGTGTGGGGAGGGGTCCAGGACAGAGGTGCTGATGTGTTTGCTTACTCCGTAAGCCTTGGAAGGTGAATGTGGCCTTGAGGGGTTAGGGAGGATTGGCTGGGGTCTGCTCTGGCAGTGAGCTTCCTGTGCCAGTCACTGTAGCCATTCTGGGCTCCCTAGGCCTAAAAGAGGGGGCTCTAGAAGCCCAAGAAATGCTGGCAGCAAAACAGAATGGCCACCACAGCTGGCCTGGCCTCACATATGAATTACAGAAGAGGCTATCTGGGACTTCAAGTAACTTCAGAACCCACCAGACCTGGGGGAGGACAGCTTGGTGGCATTTAGAGTTGTGAGAAGCAGGAACTTGAAGGGCTCTGCAGGGTATGGCCAGTCATGCCCTACCCTGTGACCTTAGGAGGCCCTTCCCCACCGGCTCAGCTGGGAAGAGGGTATGCTTAGCTGGGCAGTCCTTTTCCAATTAGGGGCCCCAGCGAGTATTGGCCAGCGTTGCCTCCCCTCCCCCATCAAGCACTTGAGTTGAGTCTGTGAGACAACCAGGCCAGGAGGACTCAGTGGGGACTTGGAAAGGCTGGACCTCCCTCTCCTGACCAGAGGTGCTGAATGGGGCCTGCTCCAGGTGGAGTGCAGGCCCCTGTGGACGACGCCTTCGTTCTGTGGGCCGCTCCGTACTGGAGTATAAAGTACACACCTTGGCGTCACCCTGCGCGTAAAGCTGCCTGCCTCGTGTTGTTCTTTCCACTCCACAGGCCTGCGGCTCTGGTGGCTTGGCCGGGTGGCCTGCTGGGCCCCCACCCCTCCTGGCCAGCAGCCTCATTCCTCCAGGTCTGAGTCACTGGCAGGGGGCTGGGATTCCTCGGTGCTCTACCAGCTCCTGTGGTTGCCCATCCATTAGCCCATCCACCCACAGCTGCCAGCTGATGGGGAGGGTACTGCCCCTGTTGGGCTGTGGGGCTTCACAGGGCCACCAGTTAAGAGCGATGAGAAAGTCTGGTTGAGGTGAGAAAACATTTGTAAGGACAAATATAGGGAATTTAGGCCTTGACAGAAGCGGGGGAGGGGTGCCCCAGACCCTGCACAATCAGTTTCTATTGAGTAGAAAGGGGAGGCAGAGAACGTGGGACGTGGGATCTTAGGTGATTATATTGTTAAGGAAACCAAGGGGTGCTGGGGAATTCTCTATGGACATCCCCAAGGTAGAGCCCATCCTCCCTTTAGCCATCCCTGCAGTTTGAAAATACACTCATAGTGGCGACCCCTGGTCTCCTGGACACTCTGCTCTTGCCCTCCCTGCAAAGTCCATACCTTGGGCTTACTCAGGGCTCTGCCTGGGCCTGGCTGGTTCCCAGTGACCTTTGTGTGGCATTCTTGGCTGTTTCAGGAATTCCCAGGGAAGCCCCAGTGGTAGAAGACAAAACAGCCTGGTCAATGGGTGCTGCCCTGTGGTCAGGGCCATTGCAATGGGGACCAGAACCCTTCCTTTCCTCATACCAAGCAGTTCCCACTGCTTTGTCCTGTTCCCGAGGCCTGACCTCTGTGGGCAGTGGCCTCAGACCCGCCACCCTTCCCTGTCCTGGCAGATACCTCTGCCTGTCTTTTGTGGTGGGCAGCTGTTTCTGGGCTTTGGGAAGTGTCCACCTTGTTAACCCTGGACACAGGTGGCCCACACATGCAGGAGGCTCCCACGTCTCTGGGGCAGCTGGACTAGTGACAGGAGCATGGACTTGGTGAACTCTGAGCAAAGGGCCCCTCAGACTGATGTACCTTCACATTTGGGTGGTTGCTCCACTTTGGGGGCCTCTGAGGACACTCAGAGGAAATCTAGGTGGAAAGGTATTTCTGAACACCCAGGTGGACCCCTCTCAACCCAGTGGGGAAACTGAGGCCCAGAAGGGCAATGAGTGTGAGGCTGCTTTCACTTATCTTCGCGGGGGCCCCAGCTGTGGTGTAGTTGTGGCTCCTGGCCTGGCTCCTTGCCCCTTCCTATCTAGGGCAAGTGTGGACCCCTGTCTCTAAGTCTCTTGCTCAGTCATCATCCTTCCTGGGCTGTCCCTGATCTAGACTGCAAAGCCAGGGAAGCAGTGATTCAGCCGGCTGTCGCTAGAGGGCGCAGGGACTGTACCCTAAGGGGAACAAGGGGCTTGCCCGTAGTCCAGGGTGGTCACTCCTCAAGGTGCTGTCCTTTGATTAGCCTTCTGCTGGCCCATGCCCAGCCATCACAGCCCATGTGGGGTGGAAGACCACCCACAGAGGGCTTCAGCATTGCTAGGCTGGGGTGCTGGGAAAGTAGAAATTGATGGTAAGCTGCTCTGTGACTTGAGGAGAACCCCAGCTATCACACATGTGGCCTCACCATTGTACAGATGAGGAAACTGAGGAACTGGGCTGAGTGACACTGTCGTGACCACACAGTGGTCTTGCAGGCAAGTCATGACTAAAAGTCAGGTCACGCCTGCTGTGCTTCTTCCTCCCGCCCTGCAGCCCCGCTGGTCTAGCTTTAGCTCGTCCTGGTAACTCGCTTCTGTCTGGCCCTCCCTCACATGGAAATCTCTGGGCTCAGGTCTCTTGTATGCCATTTCTGATCCTGTCCCCTCTGTCAGGTAGCTGGCTGTGGGTCTGTGTGGCCTCACTGATCATGACGGGATCTTCTAGCCTCCGCAGCAGTTCTCAGCAACTTGGTCAGCTCTTGTGTACCTTGTTCTACTCATCTGGGGACTCTGCTGTTCTGCAAGGACCCTTGGGTGGCTGATGGGGTGTGGGGGTGGAACTGCACCCCTACTCATCAAGACCCCTTGGCCAAGAGCTGAACCTGAAATCCTAAAGACATCAGAAAGGGGCTCAGGCACTCGGCACCTCCTTTCTCTACAATCCTCTGACAGGAGGTGGAAGCCGAAGCCCCCCTTGGAAATTCCCTGGGACCCCTGACCCTAGGCAAGATGTGACTGACCTACGGGACCTCCTGTCACCTTTGTACCTTTTAGCTGTCCCTTCCCTTCACGGAAGAACTGGCTCCAGTAATGCTGCTCCCTGCCTCTCACTGGACTGCCTCCCCTCCCTCTGCCCACCGGGAATGTGGGAATGAAAGTGCTATTGTGTGAGCGGCCCGGGCCACTGAAGGGCCAGCACTGTTATTTTTGCAAACCAGCCCTCCCATTAGCCATGCAGGGCCCAGGCCAGGAAAATGTTACCTTTTCCTCTGCGAGCTGACTCCAGGGGAAATTCTCACATTTACAGTTTGTGTGGTGGTTGTGTTTGGGGGCAGGCAGGAGAGCAAGCACGTGTGTGTGGTTTGCACAGGGTGGGTGTAAGTGTCCTCCCCTGCACCCTCCTCCCACAACAACCCTTCCCTCAGCTCCAGTGGGGTCACCCCCTTCTTTTTTGGATCCTAGGGATATGACTGAGCCTCTCCTGATCCACGGGGCAGTGGTATGAAAACGTGCAGGGGTGGGGGCAGGGCAGTGCCCAGCCAATCCTCCCATGGAAGGCAGGAGGTGGGAACAGGCCTCCTTGGCCACACAGGATAGTCCTGGAAGGTGTACACACTTTAAAGAGCTTTTCTTGCTCTCAGTCTTTTAGGGTGACCACAACCTCCAGACCTGGCCACACAGAAGACATTTTAATGGTGCAGCTGATAAACTTCCTAGAATCTCCCCCAACAATTGTTTCACAGAGAGTGAAGAGAATTTTTGCTCCCAGGAAGATTGTTTGTAGTTTTGCTGTAGGGTCCCTCACCAGTAGAGCAGAAGAGAACTACTTACTGCTTTCCCATGTGTTCTGTGGCCAGCACTTGTGTCTCATTTCTCCTGACACTTCTGTCCTGTCGCTGGACATTTGGGAGCTAGGTCTCTCAGCAAAGGCCAGCCTCCTTTATGGTGCCAAGTTCTGGAGAGCCACATTCCCCCTGTGCCCTAGACACAGGAGATAGGGCGAGGGGCTCCAAGTAGGGAGTGCCGTAGGGGGTTGTATCTGTAGGTTAGGGAAGCTGGGTGGGGGTGAGGAAGGAGGCCCCTGGCTGTGGTTCTAACACCATCACCGTCTTCCTCTGGGCCCTCCAGGTCTTCTCCAAGATCTTCAGCCAGGAAGCACTGGAAAGCTACCTGCCTAAGATCCAGCTGGTGATCCAGGACACTCTGAGAGCCTGGAGCAGCCAGCCCGAGGCTGTGAATGTGTACCAAGAGGCGCAGAGACTCACTTTCCACATGGCAATCCGTGTGCTGCTGGGCTTCAGCATCCCAGAGGAGGACCTGGGCCACCTCTTTGAGGTCTACCAACAGTTCATGGAGAATGTCTTCTCCCTGCCCGTGGACCTGCCCTTTAGCGGCTACCGGAGGGTGAGCATCCAGTGCCCGGGAGGAGAGGACGCAGGACCCACCCTCAGGAAGGGGAGCTGGACTGCTGGACAGGGGACATTTAGTCAGGTGCCTGGGTACACACAGAGCTAGTTAGTGGGAGGGGTCTGGAACCTTCCTTAGCAATTCTGAGGCTGGAGGGAGCCCTGTCCATCCTAGAGGGCTCATGGCCCATCTTCCTTCAGGGCATTCAGGCTCGGCACATCCTCCAGAAGGCTCTGGAAAAGGCCATCCGCGAGAAGCTGCAGTGCACCCAGGGCAAAGACTACGCGGACGCCCTGGACATCCTCATCGAGAGCAGCAAAGAGCATGGCAAGGAGATGACAATGCAGGAGCTGAAGGTGGGTGGGGAGCCCGCCTGCTTCTCCAGGACCCTGGTGCTGGAAGGCTGCCTGGCCATTCCACCTACTTTCTGAACAGGACAGAATGTCAGTGTCATCGGCATGAGGTGCAAGATCCCTAGGGCTTCCCTGCTCTGACCCCTGGTAGCAGGTGGCCAGGGGTTGTCTGCACCACATCCCTGGTGAGGTCTGACCCAACACCCTCCATCCTGCCAACAGCCATCTCGATTGTTCTTAAGAGCATTCAGAACACTTGCCCTTCTTTTTCTCTGTGTGTGTGTGGTGTACCTGCGTCTATGTGTAGACACATGTGTGTGGATACATGTGCATACGTGCACATGTGTGAACTGGCCTGTGGAGGCCACAGATTGATGTTAGGTCTGGTGTCTTCCCTGATCACTGTCCCGTTCTTGGCCGAGGCAGGGCTCACTTGAGCTCAGAGCTCACCAATACGCTAGTCTAGGGATGCAGCTTCCTCCTGGGATACCAGAGATCCTGGTCTCCACCTCTACTTGAATTGCAGGTACATTCTACACCTGCCAGCATTTGCTGGGTGCTGGGGATCCAAACTCAGGTACTCGCATTTGCATAAAAGCACTTTACCAGCAGTCAGCTCCCCTTCCAGAGCCATCTTCCCAGTCCTTACTTTGGACATCTGAGGCCATCAGTGGCTTGCTGACTCCTCCCTTTGAGCCTCCCACCCCACCCCAACTCCACTCAGTCCAATCTATGGGCCCAGTAGCCCTGAGGGCCATGGAGGAAACACAGCCCAGAGGAAAGCTGCTTGCTGGAGGCCAGCCTTAATCAAGGGGAGATCTGGTCTCCACTCAGGCCCCTCCTCATCCAGCTTCTCCAGTGGCTGGCCCTGCAACTCTTGTCCATCCCACTGCCCCAGCCCAGCTGCACTTTCCTAGCTAGCCCGAATTAGGTCCTGTCTGGGGCGGGGGGAGCTATTCTACCCAAGAGAAACTTGTTCATCCCCTACCCCAGACTCTGCTCACCCATTTCCTTGCCAGATGTGGAAAGATTCTTCATGAAGGGAGGCTGTCACCCCCACAGTCTCGCTTCTCAGTGTCTTAGCTTTAGCTTTCCTGAACACAGCCAGGCACAAGTCGTGGGAAGATGGGGTGTGGCCACAAATGAGGGACCCAGCCCCTTTAGCCCTCTCTGGGCTGGAAGTCCCCATCTGTAAAGCAGAGGTCTTGGAGTGAAGGAACTCTTGTAGCCTTTTCACAAACCCAGGAGGAACCTTCAGGTCCCACTGCTAGGTCCTCTTGGTTGTGGCCCTGGGCGGTCTCCAGATCCTCTGACCATCTAACAGATGTCTGTTTCCTGGGAATGAAGAAAGGAGCTGGGGTTGGGAGCAAGGAGACCAGGATATGTACACCTGTGGACCACCGCCCACAGCTGTGCACACCCACTCACAAATGCAGTGCCTGGCTCCTGTGAACTGCCCTTTCTCTCCTGTGAGCATTGGCCAGGAACCCAGCAGTGAGTGAGTGAGAAGTGGCCCAGCCCGTGGGAGTCAGCAGCCCAGTGCTCTGCCCTGGGTTATAGCAGTATGTCTTCAGCCTACCCAGGGGTTCGCTGTGCCCTACAGGAGCTAGTAGCCCTGAAACTTCAACCTGTGAGGCTCACAGAAAAAGATGTGATATCTGGCCACAGGGCCCCACGCCAGTGAGTTTGGGCTTAGGAGACACTGACAGCATGGGCCGCCCCAGGCCGCAGTTGCATGTGTCCCAGAGCACCTCCATTCTCTGTCATTGCAGGACGGAACCTTGGAGCTAATCTTTGCAGCCTATGCCACCACAGCTAGTGCCAGCACATCCCTTATCATGCAGCTGCTGAAACACCCGGCTGTGCTAGAGAAGCTGCGGGAGGAGCTGCGGGCCCAGGGCCTCCTGCACAGCGGTGGCTGCCCCTGCGAGGGCAGCCTGCGCCTGGACACGCTCAGTGGCTTGCACTACCTGGACTGCGTCATCAAGGAGGTCATGAGGCTCTTCACACCCATCTCTGGTGGTTACCGCACTGTGCTGCAGACCTTCGAGCTTGATGTGAGCCTGGGCCCCTGGGGCTGGGGGGTGGGGCTGAGGACCTGCAAGTGCCCTAGGGCCAGGGCTGACCTCTGGAGAGTACCATCTAAGGTCCTCAGTGTGATGGGGAGACTGCGTGCCTTGAGGAAGCTTTCTGTGTGAAGGGGGAGAGATATCACCCCCAAAACAGAGAGGGGCAAAGCTAACCTGGGTGTCACACGTAACGCAGCATGCAGCCTGTATAGGTAGAGTGTTGAGGGAGTATCTTTGGGAAGACACAGGCCTTGAGCATCTGAGGGTGAGGACAGGCTGCAAGCAGTCCTGAACCCACTTTTAGTCTCTTCCAGCTCTCATCATCACTCTACTCCCTGCTCTCTGTCTCTTTTCAGGGTTTCCAGATACCCAAAGGATGGAGTGTCATGTACAGCATCCGCGACACCCATGACACAGCACCTGTGTTCAAAGATGTGAATGTGTTCGACCCCGACCGCTTCAGCCAGGCACGCAGTGAAGACAAGGATGGCCGCTTCCATTACCTCCCATTTGGAGGTGGTGTGCGGACCTGCTTGGGCAAGCACCTGGCCAAGCTCTTCTTGAAGGTGCTGGCTGTGGAGCTGGCCAGCACCAGCCGCTTTGAGCTGGCCACCCGGACCTTCCCTCGCATGACCCTCGTTCCAGTCCTGCACCCTGTAGATGGCCTCAGCGTCAAGTTCTTTGGCCTGGACTCCAATCAGAATAAGATTCTGCCTGAGACAGAGGCCATGCTGAGTGCAACTGTGTAGTGCTCAGGCCTCTGCCCAGCCCAGCCTGGTGGAGGGATGGGGGACAGAGGTAGAAACCTGTGTGTGGGAAGGGCTGGATGGGAAGACCAGGGGCCCCTGTGCATGCTTTCCTCTGGCTCCCTTTGGCAAACATATCCGATGCCAAAAGGCCCTGTCATTCCTGGGGCTGGGGCCCTCCTGGCTCCTGCTCTCTCAGATCTCCCCTCTTCCTCCTAGCTTAGCTCCTGGGCCAGGGCTCTGCATGCCCATCAGTGTTAGTGCCGGTCAGCTGAGCTGCAGTGTGTGCTTGTGACCTTCTGAAAGGTCCCTTCCCTTCACTCCTTTGTTTTCATTAGTGGTCAAGTGATTGTGGGGGCAGGAGAGAGGAAGAGAAGGTCCCCCTTGGAGCTCTTGTCAGCTCCCTAGCTGCCCTTTGCCACTGCTCAGTTGGAGCAGTGGGACGCCATCCAAGTCAACTTGGGTGGGGTGGGGGCTGCCACCAGACTGCATAGCCCCTATACCAAACCAGTCAGTTTGAACATTTGAAATTGCCTGTTGCTGCTATTCTGTTTTATGATGTTGGGGTACAGGAGTCCCAGGCCTGTTCTCCAGCATCTTCCCTGGTGGCCCTGGGCAGGTACACTGACACCCCCTCCAGACGGGACCTCCAGAGCCAGGTGGCTCCTAGCTAAGACTGGGCTCTTGCTACCCACCCCATCCCCAAACCAAGGCCATATTTATTCAGTGACCTTGACCATACTGAGGTGTGATGCAAATATAGACTCCATGTGCCCTGCAGGACTTCTGTGAGTGGAGAGGCTGGGGCCTCTGGTCAAACCCAGATCCCTGGCCCAGGGTTGAGCAGTCCTCTTAGGTACCTGACAGATGATCTGGTTTAACCTCAGAGACTGACATCTAGCATCTCCACACCCTGTCCATGTGCCACCACTTCCTGTTGTCCACTGCCCACCCTAGTGCCACCCACTCCACTAACGAGGATGGGGAAAGATACTGGTTCCTTCTTCTGAAGGGCACTAGGGCCCATCTCCCCTTTCTTAGCTTTACCCCTCACCCTTAGCCAGGAACGATGTCCTGAGCCCTTCCTCCTCTAAGCCACTGTCTGTGAAAGCCCAGCTCAGGGTGCGGGGCGAAGATGGAAACAAGGAAGAGGTAAGGCGGAGAGAGTCCTCCTTCTGAGCTGACTTGGGCCCTGTGTGGTCTTGAGACACTGTGTGTGAGTGGAGGCTGCAGTGAGAGGGAACTAAGGAGGAAGAGTAGGATAACGGTGTGTATGAGATTTGTCAGAAGTGATTGGGTTGCAGACAGGCCAGTGGAGATAACTGAGGGAAAGAATTAGCTCCTGCCATGGGCATTTGTATTGTGGGCAAATTGGGGCATCTTCTGGAATACTTTGGAGGCCTCTGATGAGTCTAGGCAATTCAGTCTGTTTTCAAATTTGTCTTTACTTTCTGTGTTTCTTCACTGGTTCCGAATGTTATAAATGTGAACGCTTTTACAGGAAAATAAAAACCATATCATGACAACCCATGTGGATTCCCCCATAGCCACCATGGCAACTTGTGCCCCCATGAAGTCCACTTAACAGAGCATCCCACATCTCCCCAAAGGGAAATTTTATAGGAATGGGGTACATCACACACATCATCCTATAAGCCCAGTTCCAAAATGTTTCATTGGTCTACTTTTTCATGCTTTAACAGATATTACTGGCAAGAATTACCGATTTTTTTTAAAGTCAGTAAAATCCCTTCATCCTCCTCCACAGTTCTATAACACAGGGCAAAAATGGGTGAAGACTCATCAAAGCATGGGATATAGCTGCATGGGGACCCAGAATCTCTTACCAGAAGCCCAGTGTTTGGAAGTTCCCTTGTCCTTCATGCCAATCCCACTCGCCTAGAACCAACTGACTCAGATTGAATATGGAGTGCAGTATGTCTGCTGTGTGTGGGGGTGGGGGTGGTGCTAGAGGGTCCCTTTAGGGATCTTCCTTTGGGGAGGCTACCTGGGAAAGGTGGAGAAGGAAAAGCAGAAGGGATACCTATGAGGGATGAAGGAAGGATTGTTTGCCCAGCTGGGCCTCAAAGGCAACACATAGAAGGGCCTGGATAACAGGAGCCCATTGAGGTGACCCCTCTGTAGAGCTGTGTTGCTGTCTCTGTTCCTGTGTTCCTGTGTATGTATGTGTGTGTTTCATTGTGGTAGCATTAGATGGGTGATTTTTTTCACTTAACCATTCCTAACTATGATGACATTAAAAAGACAAACCCCACAAAACTCTTCCTGCCATGGGCTTGCGCATCAAAGCACTTTCAAAATTAGGCGCTGGCGTTTGTGTTCTAGGTAACATTCCGACCCTATCCAGAATACTAGAATATTATTTTATACACAAAACCTTTTTTCCATAAATGTTATAATTTTGTGTCTGTCTTTATAATCTATTATAAGTACTATTTTTGTTATAATTCAAAATAGATATTTAGTATAAAGTTTTTGCTGTTAAATATTTGTTATTTAGTAAAATATGAATTGTTCTCTATTGTAAACATGGTTCAAAATATTAATATGTTTTTATCACAGTTGTTTTAATATTGAAAAAACACTTGTGTGTTTTGATATGAACTTGGTGCCATGTGTTTTGGCTATTGTGTGGTTTTAATCTGTGTATAATATTCCATGTTGCATATTAAAACAATGAATGTTGTGCATTTTGTGATTTTGGAAATACTCAATGTGGCTCTTATCGGCTTCCATAATAAACCATGGGGACTCTCCTTTGTCTGTTTCCTCTTTGGTCTCTGCTTTCTACTCTGGCTAAAAGGCTCCCTAGGTTATCCATGTTCACATTGGCAATGCCCAGACCAACCTGTCAAGAAGTTCTAAACTGTACGTCCTAGAGGCAGGCCAGCCCGTGCTCTTTGGGCACATGTGGGTACAGAGACGGCTGTAGCAGGATCCTGGGGAGAAGAGGTTCCCTGCAGAAGAAAAACGAGCCTGTTGGAGGGGCGGAGAGGTGAGGCCATGCTCCCTGCTGGGTGAGGCCAAGACTGATTGTCAAGCATCTATGATCTGGGCTCAGTGATCCAGAGATCTGAAGGACTGTCCATCAGTTTGAGTAAGGATGCTGATGTCCATAGGGACATGGTAAACATAGGAGCAGGATTCCATCCTGACTCCAGCCTCATGGCCCATGTAGGCACTTCTCAAAGCCCATTTCATGGGTGTTGTGGCATGTAACAGTACCCATGGTCTAGTACGCTTGGGAAATGAGCTGAACAAAATTAACTAGGTTCGTAAGCCTTGAGCCCCAGAATGGTGTGGAAGTGGTCTAATGTCAAGTAATACCATTTTATTCTATGAGCATGATTGACAACTGCAATGTTGTCCTCTTTCCTCTGCTATTATATAGTCTGACAGTCCCAATGGCCTGAGATGGGGGACAATGAAAGGCATAGCCTCTGGTTCTGAGGCCAGGAGCATTCACTGAGGGTCCAAAGTTTAAGGCTATGTGGGTGGAGGGAGGGCAGCAGAGAGACAGAGTGGATACTAAGACACAGAAAGACTGCAGATTTCCTGGCCTGTTCCCCTTCCCACAGTTTGGGATGGCCACTGCTGAGCTGCATTGAGAGAAGCCCCTGGTGGCCATAGGAGTTCTTTTTGATATAGGTAGATCTGAGCTTATAACCCTTGGCCCAGCAACACTAGGGTACAAGGGCTTGCCCAGCCTGGATCACAAAGACTGGCCACCCAGACAGCTCCCCCGTAGGTGCAGCAGATCCTGGCTACCTGCTCCTCTGCTCCTGGTATGTCCTTGTTTTCCATCCTGCCAAGCCAGAGACTTATCTCCCAACCAGACCCTCTATTCTCCCAGGGAAGAGAAGAATGAGGGGAGTCTCCATTTCCATAAATGCAACCTTAAGTATTAGTGACTTCTGTGGCTATAGGGGGAACCAAGGGAGGATGACACAGAGACTGGTGCTCTGCCCCATGAATGGAGGCCCCCTGAGGCTGCATTAGGCCCCAGGCTTAACCACCAACAGGAGCCAGACTGCCCAGAAAACCTGCCAAGGAAGGCAGTGGTTTCTCAGGGTGCAAATTCTATCCGTGCTGGGGGAATGTCCTCCATGGCAGCTGGGGAAGAGAACCAAGTGTGGCCCCAGAGCTGCCCTTGGCTTGACTGCTCTGTCTAGGGTTGGCAGGCAGAACCCTGTCATCACCTGCCTGTCCTTGCCTCTTCCCTGTAGGATGAGTCTATGACATCAGCAGCCTGCTTGCACCCCCCCCCCCCCAGAGTGGGCTGCTGACCCCAGAGCCCCAGTCTGGAAGGAGATCACAGCACTGTGGACAGGCAAATGAGGACGTTGTTTGTCCTGGGACTGGGGCACCAATTTGGAGAGGAACTCAGAGACCACACATTTTGCCATCACCCAGCACTTTTCCAAAACAGCGCGGCCTTGGCTGGACCTTGCTTCCCAAGATGTCTAGGGGCTAGAAGCCAGGTACAGGGCGAAGAGAAGTAGGGACTCAGAGACAGCAGAGTGAAGTGACCAAGGAAGGTCAGAGATAGATAGACCTGCTCAGCTTGATGGGCCTTGGAGGTTGGAGAAGAAAGGGAGGGAAAGAGGGAAAAATGGGGAGAAGGAGAAGAAGGGGAGGAGGAGAAAGACCAGGAGGATGGACTGAGAGGCAGGGAGAGAGGGATGTGTGTACAGGCTTCTTTCCTGGGTATTCAGCATGACATAAGGGCCATGGAGACAGCAGACTGGGGCTTTGGTTCACACATTTCAACTTCCAGTCAGCTGCCCTTTACCTCACCAGAGGCTGATCTGCCCCAGGCTTTGGTGTCTCTGGCCTTTTCCACTTCATCTCTGGCATCTTTAGCCATGGCTTCCTCCCTGAAAAGAGAACTCTCCCTTTATTCCTCATAGCCCCCTCGCTCTATGACTAGCCCACCTTATTGGTTCCCATCCTGCTGCAGAGTGATAGGGGAGCCCAGAAAATGTCCATTAAATGGGTGGGCAATCTGTGACCTCACCTACAGGAAGCTACATTGGCCCTGGAGGTTCTTTGAGGTATAGTGGGGGTTCCTTGGCTTGCAGTAGTCATATGGCCCAGAGTGCTGGTGCTTCTGGGTGTGTGGGCTCCCTGGGAGGGAATGTGAGTGTTCTAGGAGGCATGAGTGCTGATCTGCATCCACACGTCCACACAGGCCTTGCCTGGCCTCAGCATACAGGCACACCCTCCCGTCTCCTCTAGGACTCAGGTGAAGACACATGGTGAGTGGTGCCCCTCAGGTGAGGACCTCTACCTGAACCCATACCCACAGAGGTAAGGAGGACAGCCCCTTGCAAGGAATCTAGCAGGCTCAATTTGAGTCACATGCCAACCTTTGGCCAGGAATCAAACTTCCTCTAATGGGTCCCCCTTGGAGGGATGGGGACTGGGGAGTGGTTGTAAGATGAACAATCTTAGGGAATGATGGGAAGGGAAGGGGCAGGAGCAAGAGTTCATGAGGTGGGGAGACCAATGTTGCTGAAAGTCCTGGAGATGGAGGAACAACGAGTGAGCCTGAGAGCAGAGGAGCTGCTTGGAAGCCCGGGTTGTGTTACACCAGGCTGTTTGTAATCATGCCACCCTTCTCCATGCAAACAAAGCCTGTCCTGGGCCTCAAGGCCTTGTGCCCTCTCTATCTCCCTTTCCATCCTGGTTCCCCTTGAATGTACTTTTTATTTTGAAATAATTATAACTAAAAAGACAGGACACGTACTCTTAATTGGGGTTCCCTCAAAGACATCCTATACAAGTATAGTACAAAATCAAAATGAGGAGGTTGACTCTGGCATGGTGTACTTGTGCAATTTGAGGTCTTTTAATAATCCTTATAGTCTTATGGAACCACTGTGCATGAGACATGACCCTGTCCTGTCACCACTGCCCTGCTCTCCCTCCTCCCTGCAACTAGGAATCTATTCTTTACACAGGTGATCTTGTCATTTTAAGAAGGAGGCATAGCCAGCAGGAGAAAAAACAACTCATTACACACAAAGGCAATTCCATCACAGTCACCTCAGAGTTTTTAATGGAAATCCTGAAAGCCAGAAGGGCTTGGAACGGAACACTTCAAAGCCTAAAATCTATGGCTTCCAACCCAAACTGCTGTACCAGTGAAAGTATCCCTCATAATAGATGGAGAAAGGAAAACATTCCATGACAAAAGCCAGCTCCATGATTATCTGAACACAAAGCCAAACCTACAGAGAATACTCCAGGAAATATTCCACACAGACATGGAAGATGCAAACAACCAACCTCAAGCACTACAAGAGGACAAACACTATAACCAAAACGAGAGCAAGCATGAAAAAGTTCAAATCACCAAACCCCATACACCCTCCAGCATGGGAGGGATTAAATCAAACCTCACAGTTATAACTTTAAATATTAATGGACTTATCTCACCCAGCAGAGTGGGCCAGATAAATGGACCCTTCAATCTGCTGCCTTCAAGAAACCCACCTCTGTTCATATTTATATATTAATGCTACTCTCACTTCTGGTTAGAGAATTTTCTCTTTTCAGATGGTGATGACCACTGGGATGACCCAAAAGGCAACATAGTGCTGAGAAGAAAGGACAGAGGAGTATCCAGCACTGAAACATCTCACACCCTCCAAGGCTCAGGGTCCATTGCAGAAGAGGTGGCAGAAAGAATGTAAGAGCCAAAGGAAGGGTACCACTCCTTACATACAACTGTCTGGACAGAAATTGGCTTCAATAGCCAAGACCTCGCAGTGCCTAGCAATACCCACACGAGACCCTCATAATAGGAGAAATAGATGATGACTTCAAATTAAAAGAGAGACTAATGGAGAGAGGGAGGGGATATGACGGAGAGCAGAGTTACCAAGGGGAAAGTGGGGGAGGGGAGAGAAATACCATGGTTTGTTGTCTGGAAGTATAGAAGTTGTCAATTGAAAACTACCTATATATTACGAAAAAGAAACCCACCTCACTGTTAAAGGCAGATACCTTCTCATGGTGAAAGAATGGAAAATGATTTTCCAAGGAAATGGAAATAAGAAGCAAGCACGTATAGCTGTATTAATATCTGGCAAAATAGACTTCAAACTTAAAGTAAATAAAAAGATGGCTCAGTAGTTGACACTTGCCTGCAAAGCCCAAGCACCCTGGTTTAATTACCCAGTAACCACATAAGGCAGATGCACAAGTGGTGAATGTGTCTGGAGTTTGTTGTATTGCCTGGGTTAGGGAGACACACTACCTCAAAACACCAAAACCATTAAAAAAAAAAAAAAAAAAGGAAAACAAAGCCACTTTTTACTCATCAAGGGAATGGTCCAACAAAAGGATGTCACAATCATAAATCTATATGCACCAAACTCAGGTGTACCACATTTTATAAAGTAAAACCTACTTGACAACAAATCAGAAATAAATCCCAACACCATCACAGTATGAGACCTCAATAACCCACTATCATCATTAGACAAATCATCCAAGAAGAAAAGCAACAGGGAAATAGTGGATCTTAACAACACCATAGATCAATTAGACCTAACAGACATCTATAGAACATTCCACCCCCAATATTGCAGAATACACTTTTGCATCAATCCAAGGAACCTTCTCCAAAATAGATCATATATTAGGGCATAAGTCATGCCTCCACAAACTGAGGAAAATTGACACAAATTCCTGCATCATATCAGACCACAATGCTTTAAAGCTACAAATTAACAACAAGGGAAACAACAGGAATTGTACTGGCTCCTGGAAACTGAACAACACAGTATTAAACAATGAATAAGTCATGGAAGGAATCAGAAAGGAAATTGTAAAATTTTTGGACTGAATGATAACAAAAATACCAAGACCATAAGTTTTGTCCCATAAGGACACGATGAAAGCAGTCCCAAGGGGAAAATTTATAGCACTAAGTGCCTTCATAACAAAGACAGAGAGATCTTAAATTAATAACCTAACCACATACATAAAGGCATTGTAAAAACAAGAACAATCCATTTCTAAGAGTTCCAGACAGAATTAATTAACATTAGGGCTGAAATTAATGAATTGGAAACCAAGAAAACAAGAAAATTGACAAAATGAAGAGCTGGTTCTTTGTAAAAACAAACAAGATTGATAAACTCCTGGCCAATTTGATCAAATGAAAAAAAATACAGAAGTCTCAAATTAACAAATTAGAAATGAAAAAGGAAGGTCACAACAGACATCAATGAAATTGGAAAAATCATTAGGACATATTTCCAAAATCTCTGCTCCACAAAATTGGATAACCTGGAGGAGGTAGACAAATTCCTAGACACATGCCACCTACCAAAATTAAGTCCAGAGCAGATCAATCTCCTAAACAAACCCATTACATCCACTGAGATTGAAAATGTAATCAAAAATTTCCCCAAAAGGAAAGGTCAAGGACCTGATGGATCTCAGCCAAATTCTACCAAATCTTCATAGAAGAACTGATACTTTTACTCAAGCTATTTAACATAATTGGAGAACAGGGAATCCTCCCCAGCTCCTTCCAGATGGAGATACAAGAAGAAAAGGAAACTATGGACCTATAACCCTGATGAACTTACATGCCAAAATTCTGAATAATATCCTTGCAAACTGAATTCAGCAACACATCAAATGCTTTATCCACCTGGAGAAAGCAGGCTTCATCCCAGGGATGCAGGGATGATCCAACACACAGAAATCAATTAATACCACATAAATAAACTTAAACACAAGAACCACATGATGCTTTCAATAGAAGTACAGAAGACCTTCAACAAAATATAACATTACTTCATGTTCAAAACACTGGAGAGACCAGGCATGGAGGGCTTATATCTCAACATAATAAAGACTATATACAAAGCACCTAGAGCCCAAATCATACTTAATGTGGAAAGACTCAAGGAGTTCCCATTAAGATCTGGAAAAAGACAGGGGTGCCCACTCTCACCACTGCTCTTCAACATACTACTGGAAATCCTAGACTAAGCAGTAAGGCCGGAGAAAGTTATACAGGGATACAAATTGGGAAGAAAGAAGTCAAGTTAGCCTTATTTTCAGATGACATGATCCAATACATAAGTGACCCAAAAGTCTCCATCTCAAAACTTCTGAAGGTGATTAATTCCTTCAGCAAAGCGGCAAGATACAAAATCAACACACAAAACCAGTAGCCTTTCTATATGCAAAGGACAAATACACAAAGAAAGAAATCAGTAAGGCTGTCCCACTTTCAATAGCCACAAAAAAAAAAAAAAAACCCAAGTAAGCCAGACATGGTGGCACACACCTTTAATCCCAGCACTCAGGAGGCAGAGGTAGGAGGATTACCATGAGGCCACCCTGAGACTACATAGTCAATTCCAGGTCAGCCTGAGCTAGAGTGAGACTGTACCTTGAAAAAAAAAAAATCCCCCAAACAACAAAAAAATCCCAAATACCTTGGAATAGCACTAACCAAAGAATTGAAAGACCTGTAAACTAAAAACATAAAAACACTAAAGAAAGAAATTGCAGAGGACATGAGAAGATGGAAAGCCCTCCCATGCTCTTGGACAGGTAGAATTAATATTGTGAAAATGGCAATTCTACCAAAATCAATACACAGATTCAATCTAATAACAATAAAAATCCTAGCATCACTCTGTATAGAGATAGAAAAAGTAATCTCAAAATTTATATGGAATAGCAGAAGGCCTCATATCCAAAAATATTCTCAGCAAAAGAAATACCACTTGAGGTATTACCATACTTGATCTAAAACTATGCTACAAAGCCATAGTAAGGAAAACAGCATGGTACTGGCATAAAAATAGACATATAGACCAATAAAATAGAATTGGTGACCCAGTCCTTAGTTCAAGAACCAAGCTACTTGATCTTTGACAAAGGAGCCAACAATGTACACTGGAGAAAGGACAGAATCTTCAACAAATGGTGCTGAATAAATTGAATAACCACATGTAGAAAAATGAAGCTAGACACACTCCTTTCACCATGTACAAAAATCAACTTCAAATGGATGAAAGACCTCAACATAAGACTCTTAATTGCCTGGAAGAAAAAATAGGGTTAACTACTCACAATGTAGGAGTGGGAAATACTTCCTGAACAACAATACCCTAGTACCACAGGAAATTAAGCAATCACACAACTAGTGGGATCTCATGAAGCTAAAAAACTTTTGTAAAGTTAAACATATCATAAACAGAGCCAACAACTACCCACAGAATGGGAGAAACTCTTCACTAGCTATACCACTGACAGAGGCCTAATATTGAGAATGTACAAAGAACTCAAAAAACTAAACAATAAAAAAATACCAAAAATCAAACAATCTAAGCAAAAATGGGGCAAAGAGCTGGGCATGGTGGCATATGCCTTTACTCCCAGCACTTGGGAGGCAGAGGTAGGAGGATCGCTGTGAGTTCGAGGCCACCCTGAGACTACATAGCGAATTTCAGGTCAGCCTGGGCTAGAGTGAAACCCTACCTCGAAAAACAAACAAACAAAAAGGTGGGGGGGGGGGGCAAAGAAGTATATATGGAATTCTCAATGGAAGAAATACACATAGCTGATATTTAAGAAAATATTCAACATCCTTAACCATCAGGGAAATGCAAATTAAAACAACTGTGAGATTCCTCCTTACTCCAGTCAGGATGGCAATCATTAAAAAAATCAAATGACAATAAATGTTGGTGAGGATGTGGGGAAAGTGGAACCCTCATTCACTGTTGGTGGGAGTCCAAACTTATACAACCACTATGGAAATCAATATGGAGACTCCTGAAAGAGATGAAAATACAGCTACCAAAAGACCCTGTACTGGGCATCTACCCTAAGGCTCCACTCTTCACTGCAGAGATATTTGCTCAATCCTGTCATAGCTACTCAATTCACAATAGTTAAGAACTGGAATCAACCCAGATGCTCATTGTTTAACAAATGGATAATGAAGTTGTGGTATACAACAGAATTCTACCAGCATTAAGGAAAAATGATACAATGAAGTTTTTAGGAAAATGGATGGACTTGGAGCATGTCATAGTAAGTAAATTCATACTAGCACAGGAAGACAAACAGTACATGTTCTCCCTCATCTGTGGTTCCTGATCTGGCCCACCCTGAGTTGCAGGCACACCTGACAGGCAACTCGAGGGTCAGATAATAGGGATGGAATGTTTTTAGGGAAGGGGAATGGGAGGGTGGGGGAGATACACATAAAACTAAATTCAAATTGAACTCATACAATAGAAATCTTTCTCCTAGATAGCAGATTAAATGACACAACCCTCAACAGGAGTATGCAGGGGTTGTCAGGTAAGAAGGGCTCTGGAGAGGTTGGGATGAAGCCTATCTCTAAAGCATTTAGCTCTGGCTTCTGTAAAGCACTTGATTACTCATATGAGGTAAAAGACCCTGTTGCTAGGCTGAAGAGATGGCCTAGGTGTTAAGGCATTTGCTTGTGAAACCAAAGGACCCAGGTTTGATTCCCCAAGATGCATGTAAACCAGAGATACACAAGGTTAGCACATGCATATGGACTTTGTTTACAGTGGCTGAAGGGCCTGGCATGCCCACTCTATCTCTGTATCTGCTTATCTTTCTCCCTCTCAAAATAAATAAAATAATTTTTTAAACATTTTTATTACATATGGATGTACTTAGTATGTAAACAACATGTGTTGGTACCATCGTTTCCCTCAGCCCTGCCCCTTTTCCAGAGACCCTCCTCATTGTGGATGCAGGTCAACCCCATGGGGATTCTGGGTCATGCATTGTGGGGACAGCAGTCAGTTATGGGGGAGAAGCAATGTCTCTGTGCATAATGCCCTAACTTGTGGCTCTAACAATCTTTCTGGCCCCTCTTCTGAAAAATTCCCTGAGCCATGTTGGGTGCATTTTAAGTCTACTTCAGTGATGGGCTCTAGGAGCCTCTGGATCTCTGGTTTGGTAGGTGTTGAGTGTACTCAGTGTCTATCTCCTTCACCCTTGTGCTGATATCAGGTTTGCTGAGAAAGTAGCACTCTTGCTCATTTACCCACTTTCTCTGTGGTTTCAGCTGGGGCTGGGGTGAAGTATGCTGGGTCATTTATCTTCTCGGGTTCTGTGTCCATCTGTGAAAAGAAGCAGAATCTCCAATGGAGAGTGAAGTCAGCACCAGTTAAATGGGATAACCATTATTAATTTAGAGAGAATTTAAAGGGTGCAGACCCTCTTATTGCCTAAGATTAGTGAGAGCTTGACATTGGAAAGCAAAATCATCTGGATCTGATTCTGACTTGTTTCCCAGTTCCAGATATGGTTTCCTTTCCACTGAGTGGATCTGTTAGCCAATCCAAGAGCACTTGGTTACCTACCATGGCTGTGTGCACTTGTGTGAGCATCACCTTAGGTTGTTTGCTTCTGGGTTGCTTAGACTTTGAGTTGCTCAGACAGATGTTTGCCACTTTCCTCCAGTAGCTCATAAAGCACTTCCAGCACTACATGGGCTAACTGTCTGTGGACTGGCTTTCTTATGGATTCCAACTAGTTCTCTCAATGGTCCGTGCTGACAGCATATGGTATCTTTAACAGTAGGGTCTTACCATTAATCACTGGTGGATAATCAAGTGCTCTGACATATGTCTGTCTTGTTTGTCTTGAGGTCTCTTATAGTGGATGTTAACCACATCCTGGTACAGGGAATTACAGGCCAGCACCAAGGGAAAAGAAAAAGGAAAAAAAAAAACATAAATAGGAGAAATTTAAGGTTAGGCTTCATTTCACCCTCTCCAGGGTCCTTCAATTCAGGTGCTCCCCTTAAGGTCCTGTTGAGGGTTCAACCTTTTAGTCGAACTTCCAAGATATAGGATTCTATGGTACCAGTTCAATTTGGGTTCAGATTTGTGTCCCCTCCCACCTGTCACCTTCCCCCAAGCTCTACTCTCCCTATTGTCCAGGCCTTGAGATGCCATCAGGTATGTCAGCAACTTGGGCTGATTCAAGTTAGGAACCGCAGATGAGTGAGACCATGTGACAATTGTCTTTCTGTGATTATATGAGTTTGCTGAGTGTGATCTGTTCCAAGTTTGACCATTTTTCTACAAATTTCATTGTGTCATTTTTTTTTCTTACCACTGAGTAGAATTCCATCATTTATATATACCACATCTTGGTTATCCATTCATCTAATGATGGGCATCTGGGTTTTTTTTTCTTACCACTGAGCAGAATTCCATCATTTATATATACCACATCTTGGTTATCCATTTGTCTAATGATGGGCATCTGGGTTGATTCCAGATCTTAGCTCTTGTGAATTGAGCAGCTATAAATATGGTTGAGCAAATATTTCTGAATTTATTCATGGAGCTTTTAGGGTAAATGTCCAGTAAGGGAATAACTGGGTCTGTTGGTAACTCTATATTCATCCTTTCCAGAAGTCTCCATATTGATTTTCATAGTGGTTGTACCAGCTTACATTTCTACCAACAGTGAATGAGTGTTCCTATTCCTCCACATCCTCACCAACATTTTTTTTCATTTGATTTTTTAATGTTTGCTATCCTTACTTGGGTAAGATAGAGTTTCATAGTTGTTTTAATTTGCATTTCCCTAATAGTTAGGGATGTTGTACATTTTCTTAAGTGCGTGTTAGCCATTTGTTAATTCCTCCTCTGAGAACTCCCCATTCAGTTCTCTGCCCCACTTTTTGGAGTGGATTGTTTGATTTTTTTATTGTTTAGTTTTTTGAGTTCCTTGTATATTCTATATATCAGGCTTCTATCAGTGGTATAGCTGGCGAAGATTTTCTCCCATTCAGTGGGTAATGTATTGGCTTTGCTTATGGTGTGTTTGTCTGTGCAAAAGCTTTTTAGCTTCATGAAATCTTCTTGGTTGAGTGCTTGTTTAATTTCCTGGGCTAGTGGGGTTTTGTTGAGGAAGTCTTTTCCCAGTCCTATATCTTGTAGAGTGCCTCCTATTTTTTCTTCCAGTAGTTGAAGATTTTCAGCCCTTATATTGAGGTCTTTAATCCATTTTGACTTGAGTTTTGTGTATGGAGAGGTGAGTGGGTCTAATTTCATTTTTCTACATGTTTGTCGAACACCATTTGTTAAAGATGCTGTCTTTTCTCCAGTTTACATTATTGGCACCTTTGTCAAAGATCAAGTAGCTTTAGTTACTTGACCTAAGGTATGGGTCTTCAATTCTATTCCATTGGTCTATGTTTCTGATTTTATTCTAGTACCATGCTGTTTTTTATTATATATATATATATATTTGTGTGTGTGTGTGTGAGAGAGGGGGGGGGAGAGGGAGAGAATGGGCATACCAGGGCCTCCAGCCATTGCAAATGAACTCCAGACTCATGTGCCCCCTTGTGCATCTGGCTAATGTGGGTCATGGGAAATCGAACATGGGTCATTTGGCTTTGCAGGCAAGTGCCTTAACCACTAAGCAATCCCTCCAGCCCCCATGCTGGTTTTATTTATTTATTTTGGTTTTTTGAGGTAGAGTCTCATTCTGGTCCAGGCTGACCTGGAATTAACTATGTAGTCTCAGGGTGGCCTCAAACTCTCGGTGATCCTCCTATCTCTTCCTCCCGAGTGCTGGGATTAAAGGTGTGCTCCACCACGCCTGGCCCAATGCTGTCTTTATTACTATGGTTTTGTAATATAGCTTTAGATTGGGTTTGGTGATACCTCCAGAGTTATTTTTTCCCCTGAGGATATGTTTGGATATCTGAGGCCTGTTGCCATTCCATATGAATTTTGAGATCATTTTTTTGAACTCTGTGAAGAATGATGCCAGTATTTTTATTGGTATTGTGTTAAATCTGTATATTGCTTTTGGTATAATTGCCATTTTCACAGTATTAATTCTACCTATCCAGGAGCATGGCAGGTCTTTCCATCTTCTCAAGTCCTTTGTTTCTTTTTTTTTTTTTTTAAATATTTTAATTATACACGTCTTTCTCATCCCTTGTTAGTGTTATTAAAAGTATTTAATTTTTGTTGCTATTGAAAATGGGATATCCTCACTGATTTCTTTCTCTGTATATTTGTCCTTTGCATATAGAAAGAATACTGATTTTTGTGAATCGATCCTGTATCCTGCCACTTTACTGAAGGAATTAATCACCTTTATAAGTTTTGAGATGGAGACTTTCAGGTCACTTATGTACAGGATCATGTCATATACACATAGGGCTACCTTTACTTCTTCCTTTCCAATTTGAATCCCTTCTATTTCTTTCTCCTGTCTTATGGCTTGGGCTAGTGCTTCTAGTACTATGTTAAAGAGCAATGGTGAGAGTGGGCACCTGTTACAGTTAGGTTCACATTGCTGACAGAAATCAACCAATCAAGAGCAGCTCTTGGGAAAAAAAAGGGGACATCACCCCCTGGCCAACATAAGGTGGACAATAGCAACATGAGAGTGTGCCAACCACTGGCACTGGGAAAGTGGTTACAATACCCATCAGCCTGTCCCCAACAATACACTGCCTCCAGGAGGCATTAATTCCAAAATCTCCATCAGCTGGGAACCTAGCATTCAGAATAGACATGTTTATGAGGGACATATGAATCAAACCACCACAATTATATTTTATATTGTGCATGGTTATCAGTTTATGGGGACCAGGGGCAGAATGTGGTGGTTTGATTTGGAAATTAACACCTCCATGAGGCAGTGTATTGTTGGGGGCTGGCTTATGAGTGTTAAACTAGCTTCCCCTTGCCAGTATTTGGAACACTGTCCTGTTCCTGTTGTCTACCTGATGTTGGCCAGGGCGTGTTGTCCACCCTTTGCTCATGCCATCATTTTCCCTGCCATCATGAAGCTTCCCCCTTGAGCCTGTAAGCCAAAATAATCCTCTTTTTCTTCCCCACAAGCTGCTCTTGGTTGGGTGATTTCTACCAGAAATGCGAAACTGACTGCAACAACAATGCATTTAGTACTTTAAAAGTCTCTATAAAAAAGTAAGGGTTATCTCATTTGTCTGGTGTTAACTTACTCTCCATTGGAGAATCTGCTTCTCTTTTTCAGATAGCTGTAGATCCTAAGGAGAGAGCCACCCCATCATATCTCAAAAGGGCCCCAGCTGAAACTAAGAGCAATTGGTGAAACAAGCAAGGGTGCTGTTTTCTTGGTGAACCGGGTACCAGCACAAGGGTGAAGGAGATCAACACAGAGAAAAATCAACTCCTACCAAATCAGAGATCCAGAGACCCAGAGGCCCCCAACACCTCATCACTGAAGCCGACCAAAAATGAACCCAACATGGCTCAGGGAAATTTTGCGGAAGAGGGGGAGGAAAGAATGTCAGTGCCACATGTTGGTATGCAGAGACATTTATCCTACCCATAAATGTGGGCTAACTCCAGAATGCATGAGCCATATACCTCAACAAGGAGGGGCCAGGGGGAGGGGGTAGGACATGGATGAGCCTAATAATGGTACCAAATTGACTGTATTTGCTGAGTACAAAACTAATTAATAAAACAAAAACAAAAACAAAAAAAGTCCCCATAATTTTTATCAATCTAATGATGTTCAAAATGCACATAATCCAAGGACTTTTAACTGAGTCATAATGCCAAAAAAAAAAAATCCCCTAAAACCCATAATGGCACCAAATAAACACTCACATTGCAGAAGATGACATTGGACATAGCAAAGGAACATTCAACCAATACAAGATTTCAACAGAGCAAGCATTAAACTCAGTAGCTCCAAGTCCAATAACTAGTCAGTGAAAAGTCTCCAAAAGTCCAGTAATTCAAACCAGCAAAAAGACTTTGGAGTTCCAATTCTGCCCCTCCAGCTCGGCTACTCACAGTTCTGGAAAACTTCATCTGGGCCAGCAGCTAACCTTGTCAGCCATCTCTTGGTCCTAGTATCTCCACTGGGTCTCCACTGCAACCTGAGGTTCATCCTCATGGCTCCATTGGGTCTACATGCAGGCAATCAGCAAACCTGCTTCACACTGCCCATGGCCGTTTCCAAAACACAAGACAATGTTGCAAACTCAATGACCCCTCTTTCCTGCATTTCTTATATTCCACAATATTAAGTAGGGTGCCAATTTGTTAATCCGTCGGGGGGATAAAGCAGACTTTGAAGAACAGGACACTCCTTGAGCACTCAGGCCCCTTCAAAAGAGTCTACATTCTTCCTGTTGTTCCAGTGCAGGTCAGCTGGCCCAATCTCAAAGGTTGTATTCTCTCATATAATTGCAGCTGAACAGGCAGTAGTTTCAGCCCAAAGATTTCATTTTTTCTGTGCCATATCCCTTTGCTCATACCAGTCCATTTCTACATAAAGCAACCCTGCACAAATTCTTAGGACAGGAGCAAAACAGCAAGCCTCTCAGACAAACTGCTCCTAGCCCAGTTCAAGCAAAGCTCTTTCTCACCCTCATAAGCCAAACTTCACAGTCCATAGTTCTTACTTCATTCAGGTCTGAGTTTGACCAGATTAGTCCATCCAGGTGTACTTACAGCACTGCAAGGTGTCTCTTAGGCCAAGGTTTCAAATTCATCCACATTCCTCTTAAAAATCATCTCCAAAAGGCCAAAGCCACACAATCAGATGTCTAGCAGCAAATGACACCACTCCTCAGTACCAGCTTTACTGTTGCTGTCAGGTTTGCATTGCTGGAAGAAATCACATGGCTAAGAGCAGCTTTTGGGAAAAAAGGATTTATTTTGGTTTACTGACTTGAAGGGAAGCTCCATGGTGGCAGGGGAAAATGATGGCATGAGCAGAGTGTAGACATCACACCCTGTCCAACATAAGGTAGACACTAGCAACAGGACAGTGTGCCAACCACTGGCAAGGGGAAAGTGGCTATAATACCCATAAGCCCACTCCAACAATACACTGCCTCTAAGAAGTGTTAATTCCCAAATCTCCATCAGCTGGGAACGTAGCATTCAGAACAGACACGTATATGGGGGGACAAGTGAATCAAACCACCACAGTACCCCACCTTTTTCCCGATCTCAGTGGGAACTGCTTGAGTCTTTCCCCATTAAGTATTATTTGGGCTTTAGGTGATTTATAGATAGCCTTTATTGTGTTGAGATATAAACCCTCCATGCCCATTCTTTCCAGTGTTTTGATCATGAAGTGGTCTTGTATTTTGTCAAAGGCCTTGTCTGCATCAATTGAGGTGATCATGTGGTTCTTATGGTTAAGTTTATTTATGTGGTGTATTAAGTTGACTTATTTCTGTATGTTGAACCATCCCTCTATCTCTTGGATGAAGCCAAGTTGGTCAAGGTGGATAATGCTTTTGATGTGTTGTTGAATTCAGTTTGCAAGGATTCTGTTCAGGATCTTTGCATCTAAGTTCATTGGGGATATAGGACTATAGTTTTCTTTTCTTGTTGCTTCTCTGTCTGGTTTTGGTATTAGGGTGATGCTAGATTCATAAAAGGAGATGGGGAGGATTCCCTGGTCTCTGATTATGTGAAGCAGTTTGAGAAAAATTGGTTTCAGTTATTCAATGAAGGTTTGATAGAATTTGGTGGAAAAGCCATCCAGTCTTGGACGTTTCTTTTTGGGGAAGGTTTTGATTATCTTTTCAATCTCCATGGATGTGATAAGTTTGTTTAGGAGATTGATCTGCTCTGGGTTTAGTTTTGGTAAGTGGTATGTGTCTAGGAATTCATCCATTTCTTCCGGATTGTTCTATTTTTGGAGTATAGGTTCTGGAAGTATGCACTGATGATTCTCCAATTTCATTTATGTCTGCTGTGATCTCTCCTTTTTCATTTCTGATTTTATTAATTTGAAACTTCTCTTTGTTTTTGCTTGATCAAATTGACCAGGGGTTTGTAGATCTTGTTTATTTTCTCAAAGAACCAGCTCTCCATTTAATCAGTTTTGGGGGTGTGTGTGTTTCTGTACACCCCTATTTATTTACTTTTTTCAAGGTAGGGTCTCACTGTAGCTCAGGCTGACATAGAATTCACTATGTTGTCTCAGGGTGGCCTCGAACTCACGGTGATCCTCCTACCTCTGCCTCCCGAGTGCTGGGATTAAAGACATGCACCACCATGCCTGGCTTTATCAGTTTTTTAAAAAATTGTTTCCTTAGTTTCAAATTTATTAATTTCTCCTCTAATTTTGATTATTTCTTTCCATCTTGAGCTCTTTGGGTTGGATTCTTCTTGTTTTTCCAGTGCCTTTAGGTGGACAGACAGGTTATTAATTTGGGATCTCTCTGGCTTTGTAATGAAGGCATTTAGCACTATGAATTTCCCCCTTAGGACTGCCTTCATTGTGTTCCATAAGTTGGTAGGTTGTATTTTCATTATCATTCAATTCTAGGAATTTTACAACTTCTTTTTTGATTTCTTCTAAGATCCATTCATTGTTCAAAAGTGTGTTGTTTAGTCTCTAGGAGCTGGTGGAATTCTTGATGTATGTCTTGTTTTTAATTTCTAGCTTTAAAGCATTATGATCTGACATGATGCAGGAAGTTACTTCAATTTTCCTGACTTTATGAAGGCATGCTTTATGGCCTAATAGCTGGTCAATTTTGGAGAAGGTTCTGTGGGCTGCTGAGTAGAAGGTGTATTCTGTAGAGTTGGGGTGGAAAGTACTGCAGATGTCTGTTAGGTCTAGTTGATCTATGATGTTGTTGAGCTCTATTATTTCTCTGTTGATTTTCTGCTTGGTTGATCTGTCTATTGATGATAGTGGAGTACTGAAGCCTCTGACTGTGATGGTGTTGGTGTTTATTTCTCTTTTATTGTCAAGTAGATTTTGTTTTATAAAATGTGGTACACCTGTGTGAGATATATATATATATATATGTGTGTGTGTGTGTGTGTGTGTGTGTGTGTGTGTAATTGTGATGTGCTCATATTTCCATTTGCTTGGAATATCATTTTCTATCCCTTCACCTTGAGGAGGTCTTGAGGTAGGTTTCTTGGAGAGAACATATAGAAGGGTCCAGTTTTAATCCACCCTGATAACCTATTTTTTTCATGGGTGAGTTAAAACCATTAATATTTAAGGTTATTACTGTGAGGTTTGAATTAATCCCTGCCATGATGGGGTGATTTATAGAGTTTGATGTTTCTTGTGTTTTGTATTATTTTGAGCCTGGCCTATTTTGTTTATTGTGATCTTCTTCTTGTTGACTCTTAGATTGGTTGTTTGTTCTGTGTGGAGTATTTCCTTAAGTATTCTCTGTAGGTTTGGCTTTGTGTTCATATAATCATAGAGTTGACTTTTTTCATGGAAAGTTTTATTTTTACCATCTATTATGAGGTATACTTTTGCTGCGTAGAGTAGCTTGGGTTGGAAGTGATAGTTTTTTAGACTTTGAAGTGTTTTATTCCAGGCCCATCTGGCTTTCAGAGCTTCCACAAAGAAATATGATGTAATTCTGATAGGATTGCCTTTGTATGTTGTGACTTGTTTCTCTCACTGCTTTGAACACTCTCTCTTTGTTTTCATTGTTGAGAGTTTTAGCTATGATGTGCCTTAGAGAGTTTCTTCTTTGGTCCTGTCTGTTTGGAGTTCTGTGGGCTTCTTGTATCTGGATGGGCATCTCTTTTGAGATATTCAGAAATTTTTCAGTAATTTTGTTGAATATGTTTTCTATGTCTCTGGCCTGGATTTTCTCTCCTTCTGGTATACCCATGATCAGGCTATTTGGTCATTTTAGGGTGTCCCACAGTTCCCTCATATTCTGTTCACTTGATTTTTTGAACTTAGCAAAGTTTTTGGCCTTCCAATCAATATCTTCTTCTGTCTTGTCTTCCAGATCAGAGGTTCTGTCTTTCATGAGTAACTCGGTTAGTGAGGGGTTCTAGAGATATTTTTATAATTTCTATTTGATTTTTGTTTTCTGTTGTGTTATTTTGCATCATGTCCATATGATTTCTGTTCATGTTCTGATTTTCTTGATGCTTCCTGTAATTCATTCTTAACTTTGATCAAGTCTTCAGTAAGCTTAATCAACCAGTTGTTGAGATCTTCCATTTCTTTTTTTCTTTCTTTTTTTTTTTTGGTTTTTCGAGGTAGGGTCTCACTGTATCCCAGGCTGACCTGGAATTCACAATGTAGTCTCAGGGTGGCCTTGAACTCACAGCAATCCTCCTACCTCTGTCTCCCGAGTTCTGGGATTAAAGGCATGCACCACCACGCCCGGCAAGATCTTCCATTTCTTGTCTTACCTTCAATTCATTCATATCTCTCTTTTGAGGGTGCTATTGTTTTCTTCAGTCAAGTTAAGCCTACTGTCGAAAGCTGAATGTTCTAAGAGATGATTCTGTTCAATTTCATTGATACAATTGTTGGTTCTTTGATGGCGTTCTTCCAGTTCAACAATTCTTTTGATCAGAGTCTCATTTAATTGTTTTGCTTTCATTTTGGGAATGAATTTATGCTGATTTCTCTATGATTTCATCAAGGCTTCCATTGTAGGACTAGGCATTCTTGGTGGAGATCTCTCAATTTTCTGACTTTCGTTGGCTCTTTTGCATTGTTGTTTACCCATTTTAGGGAGACTATTTCATTGAGAGAAAGCAAGTTTTTGTCCTTTGGCCCATGCACCCTCTGACTAAGGTGAACAGAGATGTTTGTACCCAGTGGCCAGTAAAAAAGCCTGATTCCACAGCCCACACAGGGACTAGTCCACCCCAAGAAAGGCACAATGGAACCTATCAGGACCAGGGAACTGGGAGGAGCCAGGGAACAGGGATCTGGCCTACTCACTCCTTGCTGTGTTTGCCTGCACACCCTCCTGCACAGGGTACCTGGAACAGAGAGCTGGGAGGAGCCAGGAAGCAGGGATCTGGCCTACTTCTAAAAACATTGTTAAGAAGACCTCATTGCTGAAGATCCCACATATTGTGTGATAGCAGGGGACACTACTATACAAAAACACCCTGGAGAAACAGCTGGAGAGATGGCTTAGCAGTTACTTGCCTTCAAAGTCTAAGGACACATGTTCCATCTCTATCCAGATCCCACATAAGCCAGACACACAAGGTGATACATGCACAATGTTGCACATGCCCACTAGGTGGTACAAGTGTCTGGAGTTTGATTGCAGTGACTGAAGCCCTGGCATGCCAATTCTCTCTCTCTTTCTCTATATCTTTCTCCCTCTCTCTCTAAAAAACAAAACCAAACAAACAAGAAAACAAACAAACAAAAAAACCCAGACAATATGGACACACCAGTGCAATAGTGACACCCAGCCTAGGTGGTAACCAATGGCTCTCTGATTGGCTAAGAGATCCCCTCAGTGGAAAGGAACCCATAACTGGAACTGGGACCTGAGTCAGATTCCTATGAATACCAAGATCATGGAGTCCAACAAGAAGCTCCCACTAGTCTGTAGCCAAATCAGAGGCTACACCCATCAAAATCTTTAAATTAACGATGTTTATCCAATTTAACCTATGCTAACCTCATTCTCTGTTCAAGAATCTGTTTTTCTTTTTCAGAAGGCAAGGAGAACTGAGGAGATAAAGAACCCCTTGCACATCTTCTAGGGCCCAGGTGAAACCACGAAGGAATTGGCAAGATGAGCAAGAGTGCTGCCTCAATGGCGAGCCTGACAACCAGTGCCAGAGACATAGAGACACACACTAAGGATACTTCAAGCACACCAAAGCAGAAATCCAGAAGCTTCTGAGAGCACAAAACTAAAGTAGACTTAAAACACACCCACTACAGCTCAGAGAATTTTGCAAAACAGGGGTGGGGGTGAAAAGATTCTAAGAACCACAGAGTAGAAGGGACTGTCCAGAGCCATTGCCACTACATACAATGACTGCTTGTAACAACCCCAGGGGAAATACCAGCAATTCCACTGAGGAGGGCCCTCAGCGGAAAGAGGGCAGGGAGGAAGGCAATGATAGTACCAACATATGATGTGTCCATACAAAGATTATGCTGAATGGATGAGGGAAAAGAGAGAGTACCAACACATGATATATCCATATGAAAAATGTTGCGAATAATAACAATAAAAGATTTTTTAATGTAAAAAAAGAAAGTGGTATAAATGCAGCCATCAGGAATGTCTTTCCGTTTTGAATTGTGAACCAGCTTTACATGCTTGGAATAAACACCACTTGGTCATTGTTGCTAGTTTATGTGTGCACACTCACACACATATACATAGATATATCCAATGGTGAAATATGTATAAAAGACACCATCTTATACATTCTTTTAATATTTTTATTTATTTATTTTGAGAGAGAGAGAGAGAGAGAGAGAGAGAGAGAGTGAATGGGCACATCATGACCTCCAGCCACTGCAAATGAACTCCAGATACATGCACCACCTTATGCATCTGGCTTACATGGGTCCTGGGGAACCAAACCTGAATCCTTTGGCTTTGCAGGTAAGTGCTCTTATGCGGTATTTTTTACAAAAATAGTTTTATTTATTTATAAGCAGAGAGAAGAGAGACAGAGAGAATGGGTGTGCCAGGGTCTGCAGCAGCTGCAAACAAACTCCAGATGCATGTGCCACTTTGGGCACCTTGCTTTACATGGGTACTGGGGAATTGAACCCTGGTAGTTAGGCTTTGTAGGAAAGTACCTTAACTTTTGAGCCACCTCTCCAGCTCCCAGTTTGCTCCTTCTTGACTGGCTTATTTCAATAAGTATGTGTTCAAGTTCCATCCATGTTGCTTCTCACTTCTGAATTTTATTTTCTGCAAACATGTGTGTAATGCATGCTCATATGTATATGGGTACATGTAGAGGCCAGAGGACAACCTCAGATGTCATCCTCAAGGATGCCATCCACCTCTTTTAGAGACAGGAGTTTTCATTAGCTTGGAGCTCACCTATTAGGCTTACCTGGCTGGCCAGTGATCCCCAGGGATCTGCCTGTCTCTGCTTTTCTAGTACTGGCATTATAGCAACATGCCACATGGCTGTCATTTTATGTGGGTGCTAAGGATCGAACTTAGGTCCTCGAGCTT
This sequence comes from Dipus sagitta, assembly GCA_036346955.1. Lineage (NCBI taxonomy): Eukaryota > Metazoa > Chordata > Mammalia > Rodentia > Dipodidae > Dipus > Dipus sagitta. Next base: position 72,886,480 of record CM070777.1, read on the forward strand.
GCGAGGCAAGGGCTTTACTGACTGAGCCAACTTCACAACCCTGAAATTCTTTCCTTTTAAAGATAGACTGGTACTCCATTGTTATCCTATGTCTTGTTTAACTACCAGTCTGCTAACAGACACATGAATTGTTTCCACCTTTTGGATCTGTGATAATGTTGCTATGAGTGTTTCCGGAGAGGTTTAGCTGATAGTAGAATACTCACCCTCAATGTAGACAGCACCCTGGGGTCCTGGAAGTGATCCTTTCTCCGCATTTGGACTGTGTGAGTGTGGTATGAACAGCACCTTGCATGCCTATTGCCATGTCTTCCTTGCCATGATGGATCGTATTCTGACACCATGAGCTCAAGTAAACTTTTTGTCCCTTAAGTTTGCCTTTGCCAGATATATGATCACTTTGATGAGGAAAAAATGAACACATGACCATCTCATGTGCTTATTGGCCATTTTTAGATATTCCTTGAAAAAAATTCCTTGGTTTGTTTTTAAACTACGTTCATTTGGCTGTTGTGGAATTGTAGTAGTTCTTTATACATTGCGGATAAATGCAAGACACATGATTTGAAATAGAATTAAGACTAGGGACCATTCTCTGGGTGCCTTTGCATTCTGCTGGTGTGGGGCTCTGGCTACTCCCTGAGACCCTGGTCACTGGAAGAACTCTGGCCCTCAGTGCTGTAGAATGAAGGCCTAGTCTAAACACCACCTGCTCAGAATGTAGTTCTTTGGTAGTTTGCTTCCTCCAGGCCAACAGGAGGTCTCTCCTCTGTCTGATGCTGAGCTCCTAGACCTCTGAAAACATCAGTAACATCTTCCTGCCTTCCTTATTTTTTTCTCTTTCTCTTTCCCTTTCAGTTTTCTTTTTCCTTCCCTCCTTCCCTCCTCCCTTCTTTCCCCTCCACTCCCTTTCCCTTTCCTCCCTTCCTTTCTTATTAATTTAATGGCAAATGATTAGGGACCTTAATTACATTAGCAAAGCCCCTTTATATTTGGCAGAAAACATCATTTTATCCCTGGTGTGACATCCAATCAGAGTTATGTGTCCCTCTCATATTTACTAAGAGGAGATTCTGTAGGATGGGGGTCTGGAGTCCTCTAGAGTGTCTTGGATTTCTCTACACAGTGATATAGCTTGGCCCACAAATCACAGCTGTATGATCAGGATGGATTAAGTTTAAATAAAAGATTGATCAAAAGAAGCTAGACATCAAATTTTAGATATACTAAAGCAGACTTAAACTATACCCACCATGGCTTGGGGAACTTTGTGGAAGAGGGGGTGGAAAGATTGTAAGAGCCACAGAATGGATGGGAATGTCCAGAGGCATTGCTCTCCCACAGTGACTGACTGCTGCTCTCACATCTCATAATCCACAACCCGTGGTGAATACCAGCAATCCCGCTGAGGCATGCCCACAGTGGAATAGGGGCAGAGAGGAGGGAAATAATGGCAGCAACACATGATGTGTCCATACAAAGTGTCTACTTAATAAAAAATTTGAGATATGTATACATTATACTTTTGGTGATGTTAAGGAGCAAATCTCCACTATGTACGTATGTATGTACGTATGTATGTACTTACGTATGTATGTATGTATGTATAATTTTAAAGCAGGTAAGATGAAGTATATTGTTAGTGATGTAGTTAGGGTGTGTAAAACTATAGTGAAGGGTTAGACCACAGTTCCCATGAGGGTTCTCACTGGTGGAACCACTTCTTCTGGGCAGGCCTATTGCTACAATGGTAGGGCAGGGACATTGCTGTAACAGTAGAGCAGGGACATCCTTGAATTGCAGGCCTAGACTGACTATGAAACTGGCTTTAGCTGCCTCCTAAGTGCCAAGTCTGGCTGCAGATAGTCTTTGCAGAACAGGGATCTTAATGTGAGATAAAGGGTGGCTGAAGGAGGTCTTTGCACTCTCAGAAGTATGCTTTCATGTTTCGTGCGTGCACCTGCTTGGAGGTGATTGTTCAGTTTTCATAGCTTTTTAAAGGCCTTGGTCCAGAAGTAGGGCTCTGTCTTTGGTCCACAGCAACTCGATAGTGAGAGGTCATTTTTACTCCTCACTCTCCTACTTCCAGCTCTGAGTACTAAGTCACTTGCCCAGGGTGCCACACTGGAGAGTGAGTTTCCTTTCTGATAGGCTGTCCCTTGAGAGTTTGAGCCTGGAGTGGGGAATACTTAAAGGGTGGGAGGGTCCCCATGTGTGATATGAAGGAGGGGCTAGGCCTCTCCTGGCTCAGAGATAGCACATGGTGGGAGTGGATGGCTACCCAGAGGGCCTGGGGTACTAAAGTTACCTACAGGTTAGGTAGGATTCCTTTGGGCATGGACTCCTCTTTAACTACCCTAAAGGGTGCTGAGGGAAAGGGTCCAGAATCCCTCATCTCCCAGGGCAGACAGTGTGCACCCCTTCTCTGGCTCATCTGGGCTGAGGCCTCTTTAGTATGTAAGTTGGGAGTTGTGCCCAGAGGCTGGGAGGAGTGACAGGAGCATAGAGAAGAGTCAGGGCATGTGTGGGCTCAGACCAAAGGAATGAGCATAAGGTGTGTCCCGAGGGCAGCTGGCAGCATGAACACACAGGGTGGGAGAGCTGCTGGGGACACAGGTTTGAGGAAAAGGCCTGGGGGTCAGGGGTGGGTCCAAGCAGCAGCAGAAAGCGCTGTGGGGCAGGGCAGATGACAGGGCGTGGGGTCTAAGGGCCAGGAAGTGATTTCCCCAGCTTTCAGCATCACCCACCCTGGAGGTCCTTGCAGTTCTCTGTCCTCAGGACTCACTCACAGGTCTAAGCTCTGACTTTGACCCACTTATTTCCTAGGCTCAAAAGTGGGTGTTACTCTTCACATAAAATGTTGATGGCACTAAGTGGAGTGTGAGGAAAATGTCTCTTTCAATCCTGGTGGAATTATGACTATAGTTTCTAATACTTCTGTGGAGCCGGGAAGGAGGGACGCTGTGTGGAGTGAGGAGGGTGGGTGTACTTTCAGCAGCATCCAGGAGACACATTCTGTTAGTCACCACCATACCCAGCCATACCATGGCTCCTGATGGGTGGGTTAGGGACAGAGAGAATTCTGCAGTAGAGGTCCTTGAGGTGGCCAATGTGGTCTGGGGGTGCAGGGCATGGCAAGACATAATCCATGTATGAGATGGGTCGCCCAGTGCAGCCTCTCTGCGTGTTATGACAGGGAGGGGCAAGGGCTGGGGCAACTAGTCATCCACAGTGAGTCAGGCCTCTGGCAGGCAGCCCCCGGCCTGGGGCATCTGTGACTCAGCAGCTAACTGACAAGCAGGGGACCCACATACAGTGAAAGTGCTGGGAAAGGGTGACACCCAGGATGGCTGTTTACTTCCTCAGAGGTCAGCCCTAGGTGACCATGAGCCCAGCACATCTTCCTCCTCCTCTTCCTCCTCCTTGAACCTCCCACCCTTTGAGGGGAGGTTGAGCCTTGCCACATGGCAATACTTCCTGGTCACCAGCTGGACAGGGCCAGAGCTGGAAAACCTTCCAGCAGCTAGCTTGGCTCTCCCATCTTCCCACCCTCCTTCCTGCTGCCAGGGAACTCCTCCCCTCCTTCCAGGAACTATCTTCTCCCTCAGTACCCCTCTGAGAAGTAATTGGTTTCACTAGCCAATCACATAGCCCAGTCCCTTTCCACAGTCAATGAGTCTTCTCCGGGACTGCTATTACCATTAGAGGAGAAGCTCTGCTTGCAGGGGCCCCCACAGAAGGCAGTGGTGTGCAACTTACAAATAACTAGCTAGACTACCTGAATGAGCAAGCTCTGAGTTCAAGTGAGAGACATACTCAATAAATGTAGTGGAGCACCATCAAGGAAGACATCTGATGCTGACCTCTCGCCTCCACATGCATACATGTACACCCACATGCACACAAGCATGCATACATACAAACCACACATATAAACACACACAAAAGGCTTCACTAAAGTGCAGAGCAGGCAACTGCTCCTCTTTGTGTGGACAGAAGAAATGACCAGACTGCATGGCAGCTGGGTCTTTTGGGGATGTTTGATTACAAGAAGCCATGTAGAGGAATTCTGCAGGGACAGACAGCACATGGGGTCAGGTGTCGCTGTGGGAAGGCCAAGGGCTGTGGGGCTCTGGAGAGAAGGAGAGTTGCTAACTTTGCTGCCCCTCTCAGCGTGACAGACTGCCCCTCCCTCCGACCAGAACTAGCTACTCTGGGAACTGAGTTGGTTTTGTGGAGCAGAGGCAGAGGAGGCCGCATCAGGGATTTCTCTTTGGACAAGTCAACCCTTTTTTTTGCCTAGTCACAAGCCATACATCTTGCACCCATCACCTGCAAAGATGGCATGGGGTAGAAGGGATAGAGCAGTGTTTCTCAGGGTTTGTTCTTCCTGTGTGGTAGGCACTCCTGATGCTATGTAAATCTCTAGTTAAGAACATAAATTAGGGAGCTGGGGAGATAACTCAGTCACTAAAGTGTTCTCATTGAACCTCAGTCCAATGTCTAGGACCCACATAAAATGCCACATGTGGTAGCATGTGCCTATAAACCCAGTCAGTCTAACCTAATTGCTGAGGTCTAGGCAAAGGAAGGGTGGTTGACACCTGTGGAATGACAGCTGAGGTTGCTGTCTGGCCTCCACATGCACACACACATATGTGCACCCACATACATGAACCCACACACAAACATAAACTAAAGTCTGTGTTTTGGAGAGCTCATTTGAGTAGCCAGATGGGTTTCAGTGGAGGAAAGAGGTGGTTGGCTCTTGAATGCTAGACAACATGAAGACTCTTAGGAGGCTCACTGCAGCGCCAGATGAGAGAGTGATGCAAGCAAGCCAGATGATGGGCATGGTGGCTCCAAGGCTTTAAGAGGAAGAGTGGAGAAGGAGCTGAGGTGCCTGCTGCCTCTGATAGTGTCAACCTGGGTTAGATGGGCTCCGGCTTCTGCTGGTGTTCAGCCATTCCCCATAGGCAACTCCCTCCATTGTGATGGGACACCAGCTCCAGGATTTCTAGACCACAGATACTTCTGTTTACCCTGATCCCCAATCTCCAGACAGAGGCAGTAAGCCATGGTGCCGCCACTTTTCTCCCTTCTCCCTCCAGCAGGGATGGAATATTTGGATCCTATCCCATCACTGAGAGAACCTGTGGAAACTCCTCATAATGGCAAGACAGAGGAAAAGTGACATTTATGCAAATTTATTTGAAAGGAGATTGTCTCAATTATCTGCCCGAGTCTAATGTCTTTTGTAATTTGGTGGGCCAGGAATTTGGGAGTCCCCTAGTCAGTGCTTCTGGTTTGGTAGCCTGTGGTGGTTCTTGTTCTTTCATAGACCACTGGGGCTGCTGTTAGAGGCAGGATGACCAGGAGGAACCACCTCCAAGGTTGCTCAGCCATAGCACGGGCTGTTGGCAGAGAGTGTATCCCCTCAGCAGGTGGGCCCACTTACATTGTTCAGTGTCCTTGGGCTTCCAGGCAGAGGCTGCAATGCTTTTCAACATCCTGGCTTGGCTCAAAAGTCACAGGCATCACTCTGCATCTTGAGGCATCATGGTTCACCAGATGAGGGCCACACAAAAGGCAGAGACAGCAGGAGGGATCCCTAGGGGGACATCTTGGGGGATGGCTGCCACAGAGCTCATACAAGAAGTGATACAGACAATCCCCTGGGAAAAATTTAGTGCACAAAATAAGAGAAAAATAAAGCAGAAGGGAACAAAGTATGGCATTATATATTACCTTACAGTTTCTCCTAGACTTATTGCAGTTTTTTAGAAACACATAAATGAGAAAAATTTCATTTGTATGAAAATTCACTGCTGGTAAATTTAAACAATGAAAGCCTTGCATAGCATGAAACCACATGGAGTTGGAAAAAGAAGGAAACATTCAAGAGAAAACACATGCATAGACCTGTTAGTGGTACAACATATGTAGAACAGGGAAAGGAAGAGAACAAAAGAGAAGAAGAACTCAGTAATCCATTTATTTAATTCTTTTTCATTCAAAATCCATTTCTTTCTTCCTTCCTTCCTTCCTTTCTTTCTTTCTTTTTTTTTTTTTTGAGGTAGGGTTTCACTCTAGTCTAGGCTGACCTGGAATTCACTATGTAGTCTCAGGGTGGCCTCAAACTCATAATGATCTTCCTATTTCTGCCTCTCAAGTGCTGGGTTGAAAGGCATGCACCACCATGTCAGGCCAAATCTATTTCTTGAGATTGGAGATGGGCTCAGTAGTAGAGCCATTGCCTAGCTTGCACAAGATCCTGAGTTTGATTTCCAGCAATACAAAGAAGAAGGAAGAAATTTTATGTATTTTACATATCTATTTAAAGTTCTTACCTAAAATTTTGTTTAAATATCAATTATAATCAAAGAAACAATAGAAGACAATTTCTCTGGCATGAATAAAAGCATTTTCTTCAAATTTGATATAAAGGGACTCATACATTCTTTTTCCTCCTTCTTTCTTTTTAAAATTAAAAAAAAAATTTATTTATTTGAGAGAAAGGGAAAGAGGTAGACACACATACATGGAGAGAGAGAGAGAGAGAGAGAGAGAGAGAATGCCAACTACAGACACATAAACCACTTTGTGCATCTGGCTTTACATGAGCATTGGGAAATTGAACCAAGGTCATCAGATTTTGCAAGCAAGTGCCTTTAATCACTGAGCAATCTCTCAAGCCCTCTTTTTTTTTTAATTAAGCAATTTAATATATGAATACATACTAATTCAATCATGTTCCCCTCTCTTTATTATTTTATGTCCCCTCTCTCCTACCCACATCCATGAGGACCCTCCTCTGTCCTTTTGTTTCATTCTTTTTGTCCTCCATATTCTATATCAAAATGTTTTTTGGGCTCAGAATCATGGTGATCTTGTGTGGGTATTGGTAACCACTATGAGGCTATGAATGTAGCAATTAGTTCATGTCAAGAGGATAGTGCCCCACAGTATACCTATGCACCCTGTGGTTCTTAAATTATTTCTGCTCTTTTTCCTCAATGTACCCTGGACCTTGGAGAGTATAGAAATATTCTTTAGTGTTGAGCTTTCAACAGTCTCTTATTTTCTACTTTGATGAGCTTTGAGTCTCCTCAGTGTCTCGCTGGAGGAAGTTTTCTGTCTAGCAGTGAGAACAGTACTCGTATTCTTTCTGCAACCACCTCTGTATTGTTCCCTGAGCCCTGAGGGGTGTGATGGAGAGGACTCATCCAGGGCTAGGCCCTGGGATTTCTCCTCTTGTCATTTTGATAAGTCTTGAGTCTCCCTAGTATTTTCTGCCATCTGTAAAATGAAGCATTTTGCGGGGGGCGGGGGGCTGAGAAGACAGCTCAGGGGTTAAGAGTGCTTGCTTGAAATGCCTGACAGCCTGGATTCAATCCTCAGTACTTGTATAAAACCAGATGCACCAAGGCACATATGTCTTTAGTTTGTTTACAGCAGTAAGAGGCCCTGATATTTACACACTCTCCCTCTCCCTCTCTCCTCCCTCTGTCTGCTTGATTATTTGCAAATAAACAACAAAAATAATAAATAAATAAACAAAGATGTTAAAATGAAGGTTTTTAGTTTTATTTTTTAATTTTTTGTTTAATTTTTAATTTTATTTATTATTTGAGAGGAAGAGAGAGAAGGATAGAGGGAGAGAGGGAGAGAGAGAGAGAGAGAGAGAGAGAGAGAGAGAGGGAGGATGGGCATGAGGGCCTCCAGGCACGGCAAAGGAACTCTAGATGCATGTAACCACATTGTATATCTGGGTTCTGGGGAATCAAACCTAGGTCATTTGGCTTTATAGGCAAACACCTTAACAGCTGAGCCATCTCTCCAGCCCTTTAGTTTATTTTTAATGTTTCTTTAAAATTTTTGCTTATTTATTTGAGAGAGACAGAGAGAGTATGTGAGAAAGAGGCAGAGAGAGAGAAAGAGAGAGAGAGAGAGAGAGAGAATGGGCACACCAGGGCCTCCAACAGCTACATGAGCTCCAGTAGCATGTGCCACCTTGTGCATCTGGCTTATGTGGGTCAAGGGGAATTGAACTTTGGTCCTTTGGCTTTGCAGGCAATTGCCTTGGATGCTAAGCTCTCTCCAGCCCCAAATGAAGGTTTTAAAATCAAAAGTGAGAATGAGATTAATCACAGACCTTAAACTGATGCAGTGGAAGCTTTTCTCTGGGGTCTCTCACTTTCCCAACCATAGGTTTTTGACCCCATTGTCAGTACCAGGTGTAAATTTCCTGCCATTTGAGTGAGGCCTCTTATCCAATCAGAGAGCAGTTAATTACCCCCATAACTTATGTACCTCTATTACACCAGTGGGCCACATCTTGTCTGGTTGATTTATTTTGTAGCTTGCAGCATCCACTGCTTGTTCACACTGTTGATGGCTTTTTATCCCCCAGTAGCTCATAAAGTGCCTTCCAGCACAATGACAGCTATCTAGCAAGGAGATGGCTTTCTATCTTAGTTTCAACTTGATTTCTCAGTGTTCAGTGACTGCAGCCTGTGACATCTTCAGCAATAAAGTCTTACCATCTTCTTTTGGTAGGTAACCAAGTGCTTTGGAAATGGCCTGCATTGTTTTGGGGGCCTTATAGGTCTCTTTGACCAACAGCTCATAGGGTAGGGGTGACCCATCTCTGGCATTGGGATTCACCTGCATCATTGGCTTCAGAGTAAAGCTTTCTCCACTAGCAGGATACTTCTGCTCAAGCTATCTCTGTCTCTTTTCTTTTTTCTTTTTCAAACCTGTGGGACTCACATTTTTATAGCTTTGTAAAATTTCATGTTTCAAAGATAAAGAAAAAATGTTTTCAGTATTTAGGCAAGGAAGAGACAGGCAAGATGGACAGAGTTGTCTTGTTTAAGAGTTTACTTATTTCAGAAGACCATGAAGCCGTATCTGTTGAAGTTGAGGACCAGAAGAATTCTATACAGAGCTATGATGTCACTCATATAGGTCAAGAATGAGACATTCTTAGACATGTAAGGACTTATGTAAACTGCCTGAAAAATAATGCCCCCAAAGGGCCACCATTGAACCAAGAAATGAGTCAGACCAAGATTCCAAGAATGAAAGATGAGGTACAAAAGAAACAAGCATGAGCAATTAGACTAGAAAAGAGTGGTTCATGTCTAAATCATTGTTTGAAACATGATTATGAAACCAAATGCAAACACCAAGAATAATTCTTGAAAAAAATGTAAATTCCGAACATAATTATTCTGACAAGAATTTAAGATCAGGGAAAGGCAAAGAAAGAATTCTAAGTGTCCTAAATTTCTTATCTTATGCAATCTGCTTATTATTTAATTCTTGGATTTTATTTGCTTGTGTGTATATAGTACATGTGTATGTGGTGTGTATTCACATGAATATGTCTGTGTGTGCACATAAGTTCAGAGACTAGAGGAGAACATCAGATGCCTTTCCTTACTGCTCTTCCACCTGCTTCTTTGAGAAGGAGTCTCTCAAGGCATCTGGAGCTGTTGTTTTTGGTCAGACTTTCTAGTCAGCAAGTCCTAGTGATTCTCTAATCTTGCCCCACCTACAACATTAGGCTTACAGGCATGCGTAGCTTTATTTATGAGTGCTGGGGATTGAACTCAGATGGTCTCAGGTCCTCCTCAGCCCTCATGCTGTGCAGCAAGCATTCACACCAATAGAACCATCTCCTCAGCCAATTCTTTCTTAGAATCTGAGAATATAGGCTTTAGACATTTTGTCTTATTCCACAGGCACATAGTTTTTAAATTGTTGCAGACAAAAATTAGTCAAGAAGAAACAATTGAATAAATCAGTAAAAAGAAACAAGAAAACAAGATATGAAATATTTCAGAAACATACCAAGCATACTAATTTCATAACACATACAAACATCTAAAATTTCGTTTTGAATAAATAAAAAATTTTAGATTGCATAAAAATACATACTATTTTTCAGAATATACAATGATATGCAAATGTCAAAATAAATGAGAAAATAGTCTCAGAAAACAAACTAAAGAAAAAAGTCATAAAATATTAGTAGTAGAAGAGGTGGAGTTCAAAGGAAAAGAAGTTATTTTATGTCACTTAAAATGATAATCTGTAGTGAAGACACATTATAAACAATATGAACCAAATAACATCTCACTAAAAACAGAAAGCAAAAACTATTTCAGATAAAAGAAACTCACAAAGCCGAGGCTTTAAGCAAGTATTTTAACATGTGGATCTCTATACTTGAAGATGAAGGTAGCTTGAAAAAATAGAGAGAAACTGAATGATATGGACATTCCCATGAACTAAGGAAGTGGGAGACCCTAGGGTTCCATCTGAACAGGGCAGAGTCACCTTCTTAGCCTGCACTGCTTTTTCGTCTGTTGGAGAGGGAACAACCCTTCATCCTTGGCCCAGCCTTCAATTCTGTCTTGGATTAAAGCACATTTCCACCACAGGACCTTTGTACCAGCTTTCCCTTGGCTCTCAGCAATTTGTCCTCATGATATTCACCTGATGCACATACCAACATTTCATTTTCCTGATCAACAGTCACCTTCCCAAAGAAGCCTTTCCTAACTTTGCAGTGGGATTGTCCCTGCCAGCTCACCTGCGCCAAGCCACCTCCACCCCTTATTCTTTTTTATTTATGTATTTGTACGCACAGTAAGTACTACCTGATGTAATATTATAAAAATGTTCTGTTTGCTCACCTCTGTTCCCACTGATAGGATTCTGCTTGTCACATGATTGGTAATAGCATGATTCATAAATATGAACAATTTAAAATGTCCCTGTGTTCCTTGTGGCTCTGGACCAGTAGTTCTTGGCTGGGGAGTGATTATGCCCAGAGGACACACTGGGGTTGCTATAGTAGCTAGTGGATGGAGTCTGGGGATGCTGCTGGTCACCTAGAACCCACAGAGTGGCCCCGGGATGGAGAATTATGTCCCCACAAATGTTCATAAAGAGGGAAACTACTGAAGCACATAGCATGTTCTTTACTTAGGGAATTTAGAGATTGCAGCTAAGTAAGATGGGTCTAACAATCAAAGTTTTATGAGGTTGCCAGAGGCTACAGGAGGACAGATGAATAAACAAATCCCAGAGGAGTTGGGTGGCCGTGAGCGTCTCGCGCGGCGCTGCGGTGGAGGTGTGCTGTTGCACAACCGCACGCCCGTACTGCTTGGCACCACAAGTGGACCATCATGTCAGCTATGGACTCTGGTGGCCCTGATGGGTTAGGTGGCTGATAGGAAAGGATCTTCATAGGTGGGGCCTTTTTGTTCTTTCTACCCAATTTTGTTAGGATTCTTCTAAAAAATAAAGTCATTTTCTTTTATACACTAGACTTTTGCCAAGGTGCAGGGAAGTTGGGATCTTTGATGCTCCAGTGTGTGGTCCTCACATCAGCAATGTGCAGACCCTCCACCCCATCCAGAACTGCTGAGAAGGAATGCTCAGTTCAAGGTCACCCTGGGAACTTCAGAAACATTTAAGTGTGAGGATGCCAGATCGAGTTCTCAGCTGCTCCCTAGAATCATCTGGAAACCAAGTAAGCAGGAATCAGTGGATACAGTCAGACATTACCACTTTTTAAAACACATTGGGTTAGTTCTGGGTATAGTGGAAGCTATGAACCAGCATTTGACAGCACATTCAAAGTGACAAAAGGTCAATAAACAAGAAGGTTGCTGACTCTTGGGCCCATTCATTACTTATGGTCAAGACACAGCCTCCTGTGAGCATACAGATGTTTGGAGTTGGAGATGCACTGAGGGGCACTTCCTCCATAGAGTCAGAATGATTCTGTCTCAGTCTCCTATGTAGGATCCACTGAGAAGGCCTGGGGAAGCTGGCACATTGTGGGGGCAAGCTGGGGCCAGCTATTACTTATGGAGATACTTCTGTGGAGAGCTTGTGTACATTCAATGGCTTCTCATAGACTCTTGCCTGTGAGAGAGCCATGTGGAAGGAGAACTCATAAACTAATGAGGACCCATTAGACACCCTACCCAGAGAAACTTCTGACAGGGCAAGGGGTCCTGCCAGTGATAGCCAATCTGCACAAAAGTGGGAAAGGGCCAGGGATGAAATATCTGTCTCTTTTCTATGAGGGTCAGTCCATGCCCTGCAGGTCCTCTGCAGACCCATGAACATGCACCAGAAGAAAGTCATCCATGCAAGAGCTCATCTGCCTCTTTCTTCCTCCTTCCCTCCTCTCAGTAAGCCTCCAGCCCTGGAGCAGAGGGTGGACATCACCTCCTGGACAACATCAGGTGGACAATAGCAGCAGGAGACTGTGCCAAACACTGGCATGAGGAAGCTGGCTATAACATCCATAAGCCCTCCCCCAACAATACGTCACCTGTAGGAGGATCTAATTGCCCAATTGTCATCAGCTGGGGACCTAGCGTTCTGAACACATAAGTTTATGGGGGACACCTGAATCAAACCACCATAGTCAGGAATCACAGAGCTACGAATGCCAACACTCTGCTTGCTTTCTCCTTTCAGTGTGGCCTGGGACCCTAGTTCATGGAACGATACTTCCTACGCTTAGATTGGGTCTTCCCACCTCAGTTAAACCTCTCTGCAAACACCTCCAATATACACCCAGAGGTGTTTCTCCTAGGTAATTCCAAGTTCAGTCAAGTGGATGATAAAGATTCACTTCCACAGAGGGGGCTAGGATGAGAGAAACAGAGAGAGAGAGAACAAGGACAAGGACACAGAGGGCAGTACAAGGTCAGAAGGTTGGGCTCCAAGAGCAGTGGGCTGGGGTTCCTATAGTGATGTGTGGTTATGGTTTGGAAGAAGCTGTGATATGTGATGCATTAAGAAGAGAACACCTTGTACTACCACACAGCTTGTATGCACACACACAAACAGTTACACACACTCATGCACACACATACATGTATGCACACACACATAATAATACACACTCATGCCCATTTATAAGTAACGTATAGACATTTGTCAGCAGAAATTAGGCTCCCTTTCCTCTGAGGGTGTCAGTATTAAATTCCTCCCTCATGAACCAATGAAGGACAGATCTATTCTCAAAAAGAGAGGAAGCAAGGGGCTAAGGTGAGTGGCTGGTTCTGAGGACATTATTTGGCCCACTGCGACAATTTACCTTTTCTTGTTTAAATGCAAAATTGGGATATTAAACAGTTGGAGGATGCCATGAGAGGAGTCCACACAGTCTACCTACTTCCTGCCATGAACATCTCAAAGGAGAGCTTCCAGGTCACCTTTGGGTCCCATTTTGAGTCAGGTCAGACAACAGTATAGAGTGGTATTGTCACTGCTCTGTGAGCACCTTTGCTACCCAGGAGCCCCATCAATTGATCCAATCCATTGTTTGATTTTCCTCTCTGGTGTTAACCAAACAGTGGGAGAAAGTCAAAGATGCAGTTTGTGCTGAGGCAGCCATGCAAACTCTCTCAGCAAAACAAACAAACAAACAAACAAACAAAAAACACATTTGCCTGTCACTGCTGAGGACATTCAGAAATTGTGCTTGCACCAGACCACAAAGTTGCCAATGACCTCTGTGATATACAGATACTACTACTACAGGGCACCTTCTTCAGAATATGAGAAATCCAGAAATTAAAAACCAAAGGATAAGCGGAGAACAAGGCCTTGAGACACATAAGAAAGAACAAACATCCCTTCTTTAGTAATTCCCTGGACTAGGAGGGAGTGAAGACCCCAGAAATACTATAGAGAACATAATGATAATGATGGTGACACAGAAAAATAAATGAGCCAATTGAGAGAGAGAATGAATGAGAGAAAAAGAGAGAGATATTAGCAAACAGTCACCACCACTACCCAAGGAAACAAGAATCAAGTAATGAAACCTCCCAGAAATTAATGGATTAGAAAATAGGAAACATAACTTGATAAATAAAATCAGGGTCTGGCTCCTTAAAAAGGCCAACTCATTATAGAAACTATTGGCAAGCCTAATCAAGAGAAAGAAAAAATATGAGAGTGTAGAAATGATAAATGGTAGTTTGTTAAATGAAAAAATACAGAGAAATAGGTTTTATAACTATATGCTCATAAACTTGAAAGTCATAATGAAGTGGATAGTTTTCTAGGAAAATAGAAACCACGAACTTTCATAGAAGTAGTAGTAAGCCTGGATGGACTAATACTCATAAAGAAGGCTGAAAAGGGTTGTTAAAATACTAGCCCCAGATTATTTCAGAGGTAAGATCTTTTTGAGCCCATGGAACAGATTGTCTTTGTGCTATATACAAAAGTAAGTCAATGGACAAATGTGGACAGTGCCCTGCAGCACCTTACTAAGCTAGTGATGCCCAGTGCCAAAGCCAGCCAGATGGACAGAAGTTGCAGCTCAATTTCACAAGCACAGACTCAAAATATTAGAAAATTGAACTCTGCTATATGTTTTTTCTTTCTTCCATGTGTATGTGATAGGAGTGCATGTGTGTGTTGTGTTCTTATGCACATAGAGATCAGAAGCTAATATTGGGTTTCTTCCTTGATTGCTCTCAACCTTATTTTTGGAGACATGGTCTCTCATTTGAGCCAAAAGCTCATTGATTTGGCTGGTCCATCTAGCCAGCTTGCCCCAGGGATCCCCTGTCTCTGCCTCCTGTGCATTTGAGGTAGTGGTGGGCTGCCACCCCCACCAGTGTTTACTTGGGTGCTGAAGATATGAACTCAGGTCCTCACACTTGCATGGTGAACACTTTACCCATAAAGCCATCTCTCCTGCTCTCAGCCATGGGCTTGGAACTTTGACACACCATGACCAGCAGGGTTGATTCTTGCTGGGTGTGTGGAAAGCATACCTGTAATCTCAGCTCTTGGAAAAAAGAAGCAAGAAGATAAGATATCCAACACCAGCCTGGTCTATATGAGACTATCTCCAACAACAACAGTAACAACAAAAACCTCACACATACCAGAAAAATATGAAAGGCCATCTCTTACTATGACTGACTGTGTTAGTAGATCATGGTAGAAAGCCACATCAGCCCTCTCAGGGAGTTAAGAAGTTAGGTTCTGGCTCCCTGGGTCCCCAATTCCTGAACCCCCTGCTCCGGAGACTGCATGCACAAAGTGACTAGGACAGACCTCCCAGCTCCTTCTCCACCTCCCAGTTCCCTGATCCCATTCCCCTGCTGCTATCCTGGAGCTGCCTGGGCCCTGCGAACTTGCTCTACCTTCCTTATTGAATGGACTCTGGGTCCACAACTCCTGGATCCCCTGCTCTGGAGGATGTGTATGCAGAGTGAGTAGGCCAAAGCTCCCAGCTCTTTACCCACCTCCTATTTCCCTGGCCCTAGTTCCTTTGCTACTGGCTTGGATGGCCTGGTCTTTGTGTGCTGTGGAAGCAGTCCTTTTGCTCTGGTTTCTTGATTGACCAGCCCCTGTGTCCTCAAATCCCTATTCCCCTGCTCTGGACCCTGGGTCCCCAACTCCCAGATCCCCTGCTCTGGAGGATGTGCCTGCAGTGTGAGTGGGCCAGAGCTCCCACTTTGTTTCTCACCTTTACAGTTTCCTGGTCCCAGTACCCCCGCTGCCGCCTTCAGGTGGCCTGGTTCCTGTGTGTGTTCTGCCAAAGCAGGCCTTTTGCTCGGATTTCCTGATTGACCACCCCCTTGAACCTCCAATCCCTATTCACCTGAGCTAGAGAGTGCATGGGCCACTGTGGGACCTGGCCTTTTGGCCCTGGCTTCCCAGATTCCTAGATCCTGAGTTCCCAACCCCAGGCCCCTTGTGCTTAAGAGTGCACAAAGTGGAGTGAGTAGGCCAGAACTCCCAGTTCCTCACCTCCTAATTCCCCAGGTACCTTTTATGTACTTGCAATCTCCACAATCTGCACACCTGCAATTATAACCCCATCATACACCAATTTGGCTCAAATTT
The DNA here is from genome assembly GCA_036346955.1 of Dipus sagitta. Taxonomy (NCBI): domain Eukaryota; kingdom Metazoa; phylum Chordata; class Mammalia; order Rodentia; family Dipodidae; genus Dipus; species Dipus sagitta. The sequence continues at coordinate 72,902,392 of CM070777.1, forward strand.
AAAACAGAACACCCACTGAAGATCCTACAAGGACAAATACTTGCTTCCCCCTCAATATAATAAAACTTTTCCCCAAGATGGGTAGACCACAATGCAAAAAAAGCCAACAAAAGTGAGAAAACTAGGTGATCTCCACCAAGGATGCCTAGTCCCACAATGGAAGCCTCCAGTGAAATCATAGAGAAAACAACAGAAATTAAATCCCCAAATGAAAACACAACAAACTATGTAACCCTGATGAAAAGAATTGTTGAACTGGAATCAAACCATAGAAAAACCAACAATCCCATAAATGAAATTGAGCAGAATCATCTCTTAGATCACTCAGCTTTTGTCACTAGTGTAAGCATTATTGAAGAAAACCAGAGAAGCCTCAAAAGAGATATAAATGAATTGAAGATGAGTCAACAAATAGAGGATCTCAACAACTAGCTGATTAATCTTAATGAAGACTTGATCAAATGCAAGAATGAATATCAGGAAGCATCAAGAAAATCAGACCTCAAACTGAAATTGTACTTCAGAAAAGAGAGGGTCATTATGCAACATAACACAAAAGAAAAGGAAAATCAAATAGAGATTTAAAAAATCTCTCTAGAACCCCTCATTAATAGCATTACTCATGGAAGACAGAACCTCCAAGCTGGAAGACAAGATAGACGAAATTGAGCATAAGGCCAAAAATTTTGCTAAGTTCAAAAATCATGTGAACAGAATATAAGGGAACTATGGAATACCCTAAAATGAACAAACTTCCAGATAATGGGTATACCAGAAGGTGAAAAAATCCAGGCCAGAGGCATAAAGAATATAGTCAACAAAATTATTGCAGAAAATTTTACCAATCTCACAAAAGAGAGGCCCATCCAGATACAAGAAGCTCACAGAACACCAAACAGACAAGAACAAAGAAGAAACTCTCCAGGGCACATCATTGTTAAATCTCTTAATTATGAAAACAAAGAGAGAGTGTTAAAAAAGCAACAAGAAAGAAACAACTCACTACATACAAAGGCAATTCCATCAGAATTATCTCAGATTTCTGGATGGAAACCCTGAAAGGCAGAGGGCCTGGAATGGAAGACTTCAAAGTCTAAAAATTATGGCCTCAACCCAAACTACTATAACCAGTAAAAGCATCCTTTGTAATAGATGGTGAAAGGAAAATTTTCTATGACAAAAGCCAGCTCTATGATAATATGAGCACCAATCCAAACCTACAGGGAATACTTGAAATTCTCAAAAAGAAGAGTCAAACAACCAATCTCAACAGCCTACAAGAAGAAGATCACAGTAACTAAAACTAGAGTAGGATCAAAAACATACAAAGCACAAGAAAGCACCAAACCCCATAAAGCACCCTGTCATGGGAGGTATTAATTCAAACCTCACAGTTATAACCTTAAATATTAATGGTCTTAACTCACTGATCAAAAGACACAAGTTAACAGGGTGGATCAGAAAAATGGCCCCTTCTGTCTGCTTTCTTCAAGAAATCCACCTCACTACTAAAAACCTCCTCAGGGTGAAAGGATGGAAAATGACATTCTAAACAAATGGAAATAAGAAAAAAGCTGGCATTGCTATATTAATATCTGATAAAATGGGCTCCAAACCAAAACTAATCAAAAAGGACAAAGAAGGCCAACTTCTTACTCATCAAGGGAATGATCCAATATGAGGACATCACAATCATTAATCTATAAGCACCAAACACAGGTGCACCACAGTTTACAAAACAAAACCTACTTGACAAGAAAACAGAAATAAACACCAACATGATCATATTTGGGGACTTCAAAACTCCATTGCCATCAATAGACAGATCATCCAAGCAGAAAATCAACAGAGAAATAATAGAGTTCAAAAACATGTAGATCAACTAGACCTAAAGGACATGTGCAGAACTTTATACCCCAATTGTACAGAATACACAGTTTTCTCACAAGCCCATGGAACCCTCTCCAAGATAGACCATATATTAAGCCATAAAGCGTGCCTCCATAAATTCAGAAAAATTGAAGTAGTTTCCTACATCATAAGAGATCACAAAGCTAGAAATTGAAAACAAGAGACACACCAGGAACTTTACCAGCTCCTGGAGACTGAACAACACACTTTTAAATAATGAATGCATTGTGGAAGAAATCAAAAAAGAAATTGTAAAATTTCTAGCATTGAGTGATAATGAAAGCACAATTTACCAAAACTTATGGGACACAATGAAGGCAGGCTTAAGTGGAAAATTTTTAGTGTTAAATGCCTTCATAGCAAAGATGGAGAGATCTCAAATTAATAACCTAGCTATCTACCTAAAGGCATTGGAAAAACAAAAAGAATCCAACCCTAGAAGCTCCAGATGGAAAGAAATAATCAGGATCACAGCAGAAATTAATGATCTGGAACTAAGAAAACAATTAGGAAAGTCAATGAAGCAAAGAGCTGGGTCTTTGAAAAAATAAAAAAAAGATTGATAACCCCCTAGCCAATTTGATCAAGTGAAAAAAAAGATAATTCTCAAATTAACCAAATCAGAAATGAAAAAAGAGAGGTCACAACAGACATCAATGAAATTGAAAGACTCATCAGGACATATTTCCAAAACCTCTACTCTACAAAACTGGATAATCTAGAAGAAATGGATGAATTTCCAGCCACATACCACCTACCCTAAACTCAGAGCAGATTACTCTCCTAAACAAACCTATCACATCCATGGAGGTTGTAAAGGTAATCACAAACTCCCCAAAAAGAAAAGTCCAGAACTGTATGCTTCTCAGCTCAATTTTATCAAACCTTCATTGAAGAACTGAGACCAGTTTTTCTCAAAATGTTTCACAAAATTGGTGAACAGGGAATGCTCCCCAACTCCTTTTGTGAAGTTAGCATCACCCTAATACCAAAACCAGAGATACAACAAGAAAAGAAAACTATAGGCCTATATCCCTGATGAACTTAGATGCAAAGATCCTGAACAAAATCCTCACAAACCAAATTCAACAACACATCAAAAGCATTAACCACCTTGATGAAGTAGGCTTCATCCCAGGGATTAAGGGATGATTCAACATATGGAAACTGATCAACATAATACACCACAGAAATAAACTTGATCTCCAGAACCCCACAATCATTTCCATTGATGCAGAGAAGGCCTTTGATAAAATACAACAACACTTGGCGATTAAAACGCTGGAGAGAATAGTCATGGGGGGTTCATATCTCAACACAAAAAGGCTATATATAAAGCATTTAAGCCCAAATAATACATAATGGGGAAACTTAAGGAGTTCCCATTGAGATCAGGAACAAGACAGAGGTGCCTACTCTCACCACGTCTCTTCAACATAGTACTATAAGTTCTAGCCCAAGCAATGAAACAGGAGCAAGAAATGAAGGGGATTCAAGTTGGAAAGGAAGAAGTCAAGTTAGCCCTATTTCCAGTTAACATGATCCTATACATAAGTGACCCAAAAAGCTCCATCTTAAAACTTCTAAAGGTAATTAATTTTTTCAGTAAAGTGGCAGGCAACAAAATCAATGCAATAATATAAGTAGCTTTTCTATATGCAAAAAACAAAACTACAGAGAAAGAAACCAGTGAGGCTGTCCTATTTTCAATAGCAACAACAACAACAAAAAATCAAATACCTTGGAATAACACTAACCAAGATGTGAATGACCCATATAATGAAAACATAAAAAAAAAAAAAATCAAGAAAGAAATCAAGGAGGACTTGAGAAGAGGGAAAACCTCCCATACTAATGGATAGACAGAATTAATATTGTGAAAATGACAATTTTACCAAAAGAAATATATAGATTTAATGCAATACCAATAAAAATTTCAGCATCATTCTTCACAGAGATAGAAAAAATGATCTCAAAATTCATGTGAATGGCAGCAGGCCTTGGATATCCAAACATACCCTCAGCAAAAACAAAACAAAACAAAAAACAAAAACAGAAACAAAAACAAAACAAAAAAACAAAACAAAACAAACAAAAAAAAACCTCTAGGGGTATCACCATACCCAATCTAAAGCTATATTACAAAGCCACATTAACAAAACACCATGGTACTGGCATAAAAACAGAAATATAGACCAATGGAATAGAATTGAAGACCCGGACCTTAGGTCAAATAACTAAAGATACTTGATCTTTGACAAAGGTTCCAATAACATAGACAGGAGAAAAGAAAGCATCTTCAACAAATGGTGCTGAACAAATTGGATAGCCATATGTAAAAAAATGAAACTAGATCAATTCATCTCACCATACACAAAAATCAAGCCCAAATGGATTAAAGACCTCAATATAAGACCTGAAATTCTTCTCCTACTGGAAAAAAATGATGTAGGAGTGGGGAAAGAGTTCCTGAACAAAACTCCAGTAGTCCAACAGTCCCTCAACCAATGGAATCTCATGAAGCTAAAAAGCTGTTGCACAAATAAACCCTAATCATAGCCAATAGGTTACCCACAGAATAGGAGAAAAATTTTTGCCAGCTGTACCACTGGTGGAGGCCTAATATCTAGAATCTACAAAAAACTGAGAACCTAAGCAATAATAAAAAAAAAAAAACCCAAACAACCCACTCCAAAAATGGGTCAGAGAACTAAATAGGGAGTTCTCAGGAAAGAAATACAAATGGCAAACACATACTTAAGAAAATGTTCATCATCCCTAATCATCAGGGAAATGCAAATTAAAACAACAATGACATCCAACCTTACTCCAGTAAGGATGGCAATCATGAAAAAAACAAACACCAAATGTTGGCAAGGATGTGGAGAAAGAGCAACCCTCATTCACTGTTGGTGGGAATGTAAACTTGTATGAGCACTATGGAAATCAACATGGAGATTCCTGAAAAGGATGAATATAGAGCTACCAACAGACCCAGTTATTCTCTTACTGCATATTTACCCTAAATGTTCCATGCTTCACTACAGAGATATTTGCTCAACCATGTTCATAGCTGCTCAATTCATAATAGCTAACAACTGGAATCAACTGAAGTGCCCATCATTGGATGAATCAATAATGAAATTGTGGTACAATTATACAATGGGATTCTATGAAGCAGTAAGAAAAAATGCTACAATGAAATTTGTAGGAAAATGGAAAGACTTAAAACAGATCATATTCAGCAAACTCACACAATCACAGGAAGACAAACAGTGCATGGTGTCACTTGTCTCCGGTTCCTAACCTGGACCAGCTCTAGTTGCTGACATACCTGGTAGGTAACTCAAGGCCCAGACAATAGAGATGGAATGCTTTGGGGGGAGGAGGAGGGGAAGGTGGAGCCAAACAAACACAAAACTAAAACCAAAATGAAGTGGTGCCATAGAAACCTTAATCCTTGAAGATAGACTAAAAGATTGGACCCTCAACAGGAGTAAGGGGGGAGCACCTGAAAAGAAGGGCCCTGGAGAGTGTGGGATGAAGCTTAACCTTAATTTTTTTTGTCTTTGGCCTCTAACTCCCAGTGCCAGAAATTGGTTGCTCTGATCAATGAGCTATTGACTGGAGAGACTTATGAGGTCTGCAAAACAAGACAGGCCTCTGTCAAAGCACTTGATTGCCAGTCTGAAGACACCATACGCTACCCACACAGAGAATGGAGAGACCTGACTGGAATCTGGAAGACAGCCAGTCCCCAGACAGTTAGCTTATCTAGTGTTGGAAAGCGGTACATGAGCTACTGGGGGAGAGCGGCCAACAAAGATCTGAGCAACAAGAGATCTAACCTACTCAGAAGCAAACACCCTGACAGGATGTACATGCCAGTGCAACAGTGACACACAGCCTTGGTGGGTAACCAATAGCTTTCTGATTGGCTAAGAGTTCCACTCAGTGTAAAGGAACCCATATCTGGAACTGGAACCAGATAAGAATCCTATGGGGACAAAGATTATGCTCTCCAGAGTCAAGCTCTCACTAGACTTTGGATAAAAGAGTGGCTACATACGTCAAATTCTGCCTAAGTTAATAATGTCAAAATTCATATGGAATGGCAGCAGGTCTTGAATATCCAAACATATCCTCAGCAAGCATATCCCATTTAAACTATGCTGACTTCACTCTCTATTGGAGAATCTGTTTTTCTTTTCCAGAAGGTGGTGAGACCTGAGGAGATAAACTACCCCTCACACTTCAGCCAAGCTATAGTTGAAACCACAGAAGAACTGAGGAGACAAGCAAGAATGCTGCTTCCATTGTGAATCTGACAATCAGGGCCAGGTTGAAGGACACAGACCCTGAGGATACTCAACACTTACCAAAGCAGAGATCCAGAGGTTCCTAAGAGCTCATCACTGAAGTAGACTTAAAACTCACCCACCATGGCTCAGGGAATTTTGCAGAAGAGGGGGCAGAAAGATTATAAGAGCCATAGATTGAGACCTCATGCCCAGAGACATTGCCAACCCTCAAAACCTGACTTCTGCTCCCACCATGCATAACCCACAATCCCATGGGGAATACATGCAACCCCACTGAGGAGGATCCCCAGTGGAATGGGAGCAGGCATAAGGGGAAAGAAGGTACCAACACATGATGTATCTATACAAAATATGTTGTTAATAATGATAAATAAAGTAATAAATAAAAATGCAAAAAATTAAGTTATGTTTGAAATCAAAAGCCTGAGGTCTTACCCTGTCCTTTTCTATATCCTAACTGGAGTCTACTAGTCATGCTCCCTCTTTTCTTAAAGTTTATTATTATTAGTTATGGACCTACTTAGTATGCAAGCAACAGATGTTGGTACCATCATTTCCCTCATCCCTGCCCCTTTTCCAAAGGGGCCCTCCTTGTTGGGGATGCAGGTCATCTCCATGGGGGTTGTGGGTTCTTGCAATGTGGGGGCAGCAGTCACTTATGGGGGAGAGGCAATGTTTCTGTGCATAATGTCCCAACTTGTGACTCTAACAGTCTTTCCACCTCCTCTTCTGCAAAATTCCCTGAGCCGTGTTGGGTGTATTTTTAGTCTACTTCAGTGATAGGCTCTTGGGAGCCTGTGGATCTCTGCTTTGGTGTGTGTTGAGTGTCCTCAGTGTCCATCTCCTTCACTCTTGTGCTGATATCAGATTCACTAAGAAAGCAGTGCTCTTGCTCATTTCCCCAGTTCCTCTGTGGTTTCAGATGGAGCCAGGCTGAAGTGTGATGAGTCATTTATCTCCTCAGATCCTGCTCCAGTCTTAAAAAGAAAAGCAGATTCTCCAATGGAGAATGAAGTCAGCACAGGTTAAATGGGATAACCATCATTAATTTAGAGAGAATTTAATGGGTGTAGACCCTCTTATAGTCCAAGATTAGTGGGAGCTTGATATTGGAAAGAAAAATTGTTATCTAGATATGATTATGACTTGTTTCCCAGTTCCAGATATGGTTTCCTTTCCACTGAGTGGATCTGTTAGCCAATCGAAGAGCAGTTGGTTACTCACCATGGCTGTGTGCTACTATTGCACATGTGTGAGCAGTATGTCAGGTTGTTTGCTTCTGAGTGGTTTAGGCCTCGAGTTGGTTGGACAGATGTTGGCCACTTTTCTCCTATAGCACATGTAGTGCCTTCTAGCACTAGATGGGCTGTCTGGGAAGTGGCTTTTTTTCTGGATTCCAGCCAGGTCTCTGCATGCTCTGAGCCAATATCATTTGGTGTCTTCAGTAGTAGGTTCTTACCATTAACCTCTGGTGGGTAATCATGTGCTCTGATGGAAGTCTATCTTGTTTTGGGAGACCTTGTAGGTCTCTCTGATCAACAGCTCATTGTGAGTGTTAACTGCATCCTGGTACTGGGAGTTACAGGCCAGCAACAAGAAAAAGGGAAAAAGAAAAAGAAAGAAAAAAAGAAAAAGAACAGAGACAAACAGGAGAAATTTAAGGTTAGGCTTCATCGCACCCTCTCCAGGGTCCCTCAATTCAGATGCTCCCCCTAAGGTTCTGTTGAAGGTTTAACCTTTCAGTCTATTTTCCAGGATATAGGATTTTATGGTACCAGTGCAATTTGGGTTCAGTTTTGTGTCCCACCCTCCCTTCCCCTCCCCCAAGATCTACTCTCTGTATTGTCCAGGCCTTGAGATACCTATCAGGTATGTCAACAACTTGAGCTGATACATGGTAGGAGCCACAGATGAGTGAGACCATGAGATGATTGTCTTTTTGTCATTGTGTGAGTTAGCTGAGTATGATGTATTCCAAATTTGACCATTTTTCTACAAATTTCATTCACTGTGTCATTTTTTTCTTACTGCTTAGTAGATGTCCATCATGTATATATACCACATCTTGGTTATTCATTTGTACAATGATGGGCACGTGCGTTGATTCCAGTTCTTAGCTATTATGAATTGAGCAGCTATAAACATGGCTGAGCAAGTATCGCTGAACTGGGTCATGGAGCTTTTAGGGTAAATGCCCAGTAAGGGAATAACAGGGTCTGTTGGCAACTCTATATTCATCCTTTTCAGGAGTCTCAATATTGATTTCCATAGTGGTTGCACCAGCTTACATTCCCACCAAAAGTGAATGAGGTTTCCTATTTCTCCACATACTCCCCAACATTTGTTTTCATTTGATTTTTTAACGTTTGCTCTCCTTACTAGGGTAAGGTAGAATCTTGTAGTTGTTTTAATTTGCATTTCACTAATGCTGAGGTTAGGTTTGGATATCTTAAGGCTGCTGCCATTGCATATGAATTTTGAGATCATTTTTTCAATCTCTGTGAAGAAAGATGCTGGTATTTTTATTGTAATTGCATTAAACCTGTATATTGCTTTTGGTAGGATTGCCATTTTTACAATATTAATTCTACCTATACATTAGCATGGGAGGTCTTTCCATCTTCTCAAGTCCTCCTCAATTTCTTTCTTAAGGTTTTTTTTGATATTTTCATTATATAGGTATTTCACATCCTTGGTTAGTGTTATCCCAAGGTATTTCTTTCTTTCTTTCTTTCTTTCTTTTTTTGCTATTGAAAATGGAACAGCCTCACTGATTTCTTTCTCTGTATATTTATCCTTTGCATATAGAAAGACTACTGATTTGTGCATTGATTTTGTATCCTGCCACTTTACTGAAAGAATTACTTATCTTTAGAAATTTTGAGATGGAGTCTTTCAAGTCATTTATGTACAGGATCATGACATCTGCAAATAAGGATAACTTCACTTCTTCCTTTCCAATTTAAATCCCTTTTATTTCTTTCTCCTGACTTATCACTTAGGCTAGGACTTCTAGTACTACATTGAAGATCAGTGATGAGAATGGGCACCCCTGTCTTGTACCTGATCTCAATGGGAACTCCTTGAGTCTTTCCTTACAAAGTATTATTTGGGCTTTAGGTGCTTTATATATAGCCTTTATTCTATTAACATATAAACCCTCCATGCCTATTCTTTCCAGCACTTTGATCATGAAGTGGTGTTGTGTTTTGTCAAAGGCCTTCTCTACTTCAATTGAGATGATCATATGGTTCTTATGGTTAAGTTTATTTATGTGATGTATTACATTGACCAATTTCTATAAGTTGAACTGTTCCTGGGATGAAGCCTACTTGATCTGGGTGGATAATGCTTTTGATGTGTTGTTGGATTCAGTTGGGAGGATTTTGCTCAGAATCTCTGCATCTATGTTCATCAGGGATATAGGTCTGTAGTTTTCTTTTCTTGTTGCATCTCAGTCTGTTTTGGTATTAGGGCAATGCTAGCTTCATAAAAGGAGTTGGGGAGGATTCCCTGGTCTCTGATTATGCAAAACAGTTTGAGAAAAATTGGTTTCAATTCTTTTTTTTTTTTTTTTTTTTGAGGTAGGGTCTCACTCTAGCCCAGGCTGACCTGGAATTCACTATGGAGTCTCAGGGTGGCCTTGAACTCATGGCAATCCTCCTACCTCTGCCTCCTGAGTGCTGGGATTAAAGGTGTGCACCACCACTCTGGGCCTGGTTTCAATTCTTCAATGAAGGTTTGAAAGAATCTGGCTGTGAATCCATCTGGTACTGGACTTTACTTTTAGGGGATGTTTTTGATTACCTTTTCAATCTCCATGTTTGTGATAGGTTTGTTTAGGAGATTCATCTGCTCTGCCTTTAGTTTTGGTAAGTGGTATGTGTCTAGGAATTACCCATTTCTTCCAGATTATCCAGTTTTGTGGAGTATTGGTTTTGGAATTATGCCCTGATGATTCATCCAATTTCATTGATGGATATTGTGACCTGTACTTTTTCATTTCTGATTTTGTTGAGACTTCTCTTCTTTTTTGCTTGATAAAATTGGCCTGGAGTTTATCAATTTTGTTTATTTTTTCAAGGAACCAGCTCTTGGTTTCATCATTTTAAAAATTGTTTTCTTAGTTTCCAATTCACTAATTTCTCCTCTGATTTTGATTATTTCTCTCCATCTTGAGCTCTTTGGGTTTCATTCTTGTTTTTCCAGTGCCTTTACATGGACTGTTAGGTTATTAATTTGGAGTCTGTTTTTGACATTTAGGGCTATGAATTTTCCCCTTAGGACTGCCTTCATTGTGTCACATAAGTTTTGATAGGGTTAGAGCTAGGGTGTTTTCATTATCATTCAATTCTAGGAATTTTACAATTTTAAAAACTTTCTTCCACAACACCTTCATTGTTTAAAAGTATGTTGTTTAGCTTTCAGGAGCTAGTAGAATTCTTGATGAGTCTCTTGTTCATTACTAGTTTTAAAGCATTGTGATCTGATGTGATGCAGGAAGTTACTTCAATTTTACTGAATTTATGGAGGCTTTATGGCCTAACATATGGTCAATTTTGGAGAAGGTTCCATGGGCTTCTGAGAAGAATGTGTATTCTGTAGAGTTGGGATGAAAAGTTCTGTAGATGTCTGTTAGGTCTAGTTGATCTATGGTGTTGTTGAGCTCTTTTATTTCCCTGTTGGTTTTTTGCTTGGTTGATCTGTCTATTGGTGATAGTAGAGTATTGAAGTCTCTGACTGTGATGGTGTTTATTTCTGTTTTGTTGTCAATTATGTTTTATTTTATAAACTGTGGTGCTCCTGTGTTTGGCGTATGTAGATTTATGATTATGATGTTCTCATATTGGATCATTCCCTTGCTAAGTAAGAGGTGGCCTTCTTTGTCCTTTCTGATTACTTTTTGTTTGAAGTCTATTTTACCAGATATTAATATAGCAACACCTGCTTGGTTTTTATTTCCATTTGCTTGAAATATCATTTCCTTTCATCCTGATGAGGAGTCTACCTTTAGCAGTGAGGTGGGTTTCTCCAAGACAACAGGTAGAAGGGTTCACTTTTTTATCTACCCTCATAACTTGTGTCTTTTGATGGGTGAGTTCAGACCATTAATATTTAAGGTTATCACTGCAAGGTTTGTATTAATCCCTGCCATGATGAGGTGTTTTATGGGGTTTGGTGCTTTATTGTGTTTTGTCCTTTTTTGAGCCTGGTCTATTTTTGGTTATTGTGATCTGCTTCTTGTTGGCTCTTGAGATTGGTTGTTTGCCTGTTCTGTGTGGAGTATTCCCTGAAGTATTTCCTGTAGGTTTGGATTTGTGTTCATATAATCATAGAATTGACTTTTTTCATGGAAAGTTTTGTTTTCACCATGTATTATGAGGGATACTTTTGCAGGGTAAAGTAGCTTGGGTTGGAAGCCATAGTTTTTTAGACTTTGAAGTGTTCCATTCTAAGCCCTTCTGGCTTTCAGAGTTTCCATTGAGAAATCTGACATAATTTTGATGGGATTGTCTTTGTATGTTGTGATTTTCTTCTCTCTTGCTGCTTTTAACACTCTCTCTTTGTTTTCATTGTTAAGAGTTTTAACTATGATGTGCCTTGGAGAGTTTCTTCTTTGCTCCTGTTTGTTTGGTGTTCTGTGGGCTTCTTGTATCTGGATGGGCTTCTCTTTTGAGAGATTGGCAAATATTTTGCAATAATTTTGTTGACTATGTTCTCTACACCTCTCTTTCTTATATACCCATGGTCCAGATGTCTGGTCATTTTAGGGTATCCCGCAGTTCCTTCTTATTCTGTTCACTTGATTTTTGAACTTAGTGAAGTTTTTGGTCTCCCAATCAATTTATTTTGTCTTGTCTTTCAGGTCAGAGGTTCTGTCTTCCAAATGAGTAACTTGGTTAGTGAGAAGTTCTAGAGAGGTTTTTATAAACTCTATTTGACTTTTGCTTTCTGTTGTGCAATTTTGCATGATGTTCATCTCTTTTTTGAGGTACAATTTCAGTTCAAGTTATGATTTTCTTTTTCTTTTGTTTTTGTCTTTGTTTTTGTTTTTCGAGGTAGGGTCTCACTTTAGCCCAGGCTGACCTGGAATTCACTAGGTAATCTCAGGGTGGCCTTGAACTCACGTTGATCCTCTTACCACTGCCTCCTGAGTGCTGGGATTAAAGGCGTGCACCACCATGCCCAGCTACATTTTGATTTTCTTGATGCTTCCTGGAATTCATTCTTACATTTGTTCAAGTCTTCATTAAGCTTAATCCATTGGTTGTTGAGATCTTCAATTTCTTGACTCACCTTCAATTCACTTATATCTCTTTTGAGGGTTTTAATGTTTTCTTCAATCAAGTTAAGCCTACTGTCAAAAGCTGAATACTCTAAGAGACGATTCTGTTCAAATTCATTGATATGATTGTTGGTGTTTTTGATAGTTTGCTTCCAGTTCAGCAATTCTTTTGATCAGGGTCACATTGGTTGTTTTGTTTTCATTTTGGGATTGGATTTCTATTAATTTCTCTTTGATTTCATTGGAGGCTTCCATTGTGGGACTGGGCATCCTTGGTGGACATCTGTCAGTTTTCTGAATTTTGTTGGCTTTTTTGCATTGTGCTCTACGCATCTTGGGGACATGCTTTGTTCTATTGAGGAGGAATCAAGTTTTTGTCCTTGTAAGATATTAAGAATATTCTGTTTTATATATGAACCAAATTGGTGTACTGGTGTATGATGAGGTTATAACCACAGATGTGCAGATTGTGGAGATTGCACGTACATCAAAGGTACCTGGTGAACTGGGAGCTCTGGCCTACTAACTCCACTTGCACATACTGTTCAGCACATGGGGATCATAGGTTGGGGAACCAAGCACCAGGAAGTTGGAGAACCAGAGGCAAGAAGTCAGCTCCTACAGTGGCCAGTGTACCCTCTGACTCAGGTGGATAGGGATATTGGTTCCTAGTGGCCAGTCAGGGTACCAGAGCAAAAGGCCTTCTTCCACAGACACCCCCCCCCCACAGAGACCATGGCCTCCCCAAGACAGGGGCAGTGAGACCTACAGGGACCAGGGAACTGGAAGGAGCCAGGGAACAGGGATCTGGCTGACTCGCTTCATGCTGCACCTGCATACCCCCTGTGCAGGGTATCAGGACCAGAGAACTGGGAGGAGCTGTAGAACAGGGATCTGGCCTACTCACTCTGTGCAGGGCATGCACACCATCCAGCACAGGGTACTGGGACCAGGGAACCTGGAGGGGCTGGGGTACAGGATGCTCCCTCTTTTAAAATTTGGAAAAGGAAGTCTAAAAAGAATGAATCCAATAATAGATACAAAACTCTTGGCCCAGAGCCTGGCATGAAAGTCAGCTTAGTAAATCAGAGTTCTAGAAAATTCCAAGACATTGCCATCCAACCATCCCTGGTAGGGTTTTTGTAAACAGAAGTAAAGAACATTTCTTTAGCATTGCAAAGATAAACTCTCAAACCACAACAGCAGCAGCATTAACTGTGAAAACATTAGTGACATCCCACTCAACTTCAGGATAACGATAAGGACTCCTCTGTCTTTATTATTACTTTCTAATGCTCTGAAAGTTTTAGTAATGAAATTAAATAAGAAGATAAAAGTAAGGGTCATAAATATTTCCATTGGTAAAATATTATCCCCATCATTGTCAGGGGATATGGTTTTGTAGTTTGAATATTTCAAAAAGACTCATCTGAAAATGTCTTATCACTAACAAATGAGCAGGTAGCAGCCACAAAATATAGACATATAATGTTAGTTATGGTTTTCTAAGGCAAACTGTTAGAATACACCATGGAAATGTATTTCATTTATCATAGCAACAAAATTCATGGGACTAAACTTAAGAAATATTCAAGATTGATACAAAGAAAAGTAAAAAAAGTTTTACAGAGGAACCCAACATGAGATTTAAAGAGGACAAATATGCTTTCTTTTCTTAGGAAGAGTCTGTAACATAAGATTCCAATGGTCCCATCAATCTATAAATGAAAAAAATTCTAATAATCTCAATGAGCTTTAGTTTCTTAAGCAAATCTTGACAAAATTATTATAATTTTCTTTGGAAGACTTTCTGTGCAGAGTAGAAATTTGTGAAGAAGAGTAAGTACTGCCCTATCAGATAAAAAACATAGTTAAAGGGTCTAATAATTAAAACAAACTTTGCAGGGAAGAAATTTTCAGAGGCCCAAGAAGGCAGGAATGAATCCCAGCATGTATGAGGATTTATTATTGATTACAGAGGCAGTTCAGACAATTGGAAAAGAACTAATGAATAAATTAGGTCTAAGTTAGATTCTTTCTACAAGATACATATAAAAACAAATATCTGCTTTTAATTATGTATATATGTATATTGAATTATGTTTTTTTGATTTATTATTATTAACAACATATTCTGTATGGATACATCATGTGTTGGTACCCTCTTTTCCCTCATCCCTGCCCCTGTTCCACTGAGGACCCTTCTCACTGGGGCTGCAGGTATTCCCTACGGGGTTGTGGGTTGTATATTTTATTCTCAACCTCATTGAATTAACCTTACATACCACCCCCCCCACACACACACGCTTTTCCTATAGCATTTGAAAGTAAGTTGCAGGCAATGCAAAGTATTTATCTTTAAAAATACTTCAATGGCATTTTTCCAGAATAAGGGCTTAATTCACATTCTAATATTGAGAAATTTTCCTGGGATACTTTTTATATACGCATTTCCTTCCCTCCATCCAATCTGGGCCCATTCATGGTGTTTAGTCATCAGGCTTTTAACATCTTCCATGTGGAGTAACTCTTCAGCTTTTCGTTGTCTTGCTTAGCACTGCTATGTGTGTTTATGATTTAATATACAATTGTTTTGAAGAATCTCCCTTAACTTGTGTGAGCCAGTCATTTCTTCATAGCTGGAGACAGACTGTGTGTTTTATGGACAGGGTAAGGCCTGTTGTGTTCTTGCTGCATCACCTTCATCAGACATCTACGGAGGAGGTCACCTTCCATCACTAATGATGGTTTTTGTTTGCTTTGTTTTGGTTTTGGTTTTGATTTTAGGGGCAGGGTCTCACTTGACAACCTTGGATGACTCTCTCTCTCGCTTCATGGACCAGGCTGACCTCAAACTTGTGGCAATCCTACATTTCTCCTGAGTCCTGGTATTTAGGTGTGTATCACTACACTCAAATGATGATCATTTGATTAAGAAGTATTTGACAAGTTTTTTAGTGTGAAATTATGCTACTTTCTTTTGGGATTCATATAAAATCTGTATGGTAGATATTTGAAGGCTGTGTGAATATCCTATTGTCTATTTTTGCCTAACCAAATTATTTCTAGGACTGTTCTAAGGTGATACTTTTCTAACTCTTAATAGTCCTTTCATATTTTCTAATTGGCATTTTACTGAAGAAGGAACTTTACTGCTTGGGTTGTGGTATAAGCCTGTAATCCCAGGACTTGGAATGCTGAGGCAGGTGTACAACTTTGAGGATAGCCTAGGCTACAGGGTGAGTTTAAGGCCAGTCTTAACTACATAGTATGACTCTGTCTTGCAAAGCAAAGCAAAACGTAAAAAGAAAGACCTTCCTTCCCACTTCTTTTTCTTCCTTTCCTGTCAATAATCCTGGATTCTTATGCTATCAAAGGCTATTCTCCATTACCATCTTTAATCATTTTGATGCTCAAATTGCCTTAGGTTGGACAAGCAGTTCCTCTGCCATTTTGTCATGTTCCCATCATTTTGTGAGCACTTCTTTGCTCTCTGGCACAAGATGTATTAGCTTTAATTTGTACTTTCCCTGCCCCATATTTGGAATCAGCCATTTTCCTAAGGAACACTAGTTCATTTGTCTGGGAAATGATGTTGAGAAATAAAGATCTTAACACTATTAAATATTCAAAATTTCACCACAAAAGACCCACTAATGAATAGTTATGTATCTGTGGGTTAAAAGGATTTTTAAAGATACTATGAAAGGCCAAGTGTATAGATTTAACTATACACATGTTGAGGAATTTCTTTAGTCCGTCTTCATAAACAATGTTGAGAGCTCCCTTCGGATTTCTTTCTTTTCTGCCCCTCCCTTGGTGGCGCCATCTAATATTTTAGCTTTAAGGACTGTCTATGTTTTGATGATTAATATGTTTGCACTTCCAGTGTCCTCGTGTTTGGACTCCAGAAATGTTTGACATCCCAACTAGCATGTCTACTTGATTGTCCCCTGTGCTTCTCAAGCAGTTATCCTTTTCTTCTGGCATATTCCTCCCATGCTATAATGCAGGTCAAAAGTTTTGGATTCATTCTTGGATATCTTCTTTTCTTTATATCCTGCCAATTCTATCAATTTATTTTTGCTTTTGTGAATGTGTGTTTGGTATGACTAAATGTGTGTATGCATGTTTGTATGTGTACATGTGTGTGTGCATACTTATATAGAGACAAGAGGACACACTTTGGTGTCATTCCTTGGGCACATTATCTACCTCTTTTTGAGACTGTGTCACTCATTGGCTTGGAACTCACTAAGACACTGAGTAGCCAGCAAGCCCCAGAGTTCTGCCTGGTGTCTTCAGTACACCATCCATATAGCCAGTGCCCTGTATCAGCCACT
This sequence comes from Dipus sagitta, assembly GCA_036346955.1. Lineage (NCBI taxonomy): Eukaryota > Metazoa > Chordata > Mammalia > Rodentia > Dipodidae > Dipus > Dipus sagitta. The sequence continues at coordinate 72,919,254 of CM070777.1, forward strand.
GGGGAGAGGAGACAGAAGTAAAAGTTTGCTCTCTTATTAACTCAAATTTGCTTATTGTCCTCAAATATTTATTATTTGCTTCTTTCATGGAATATATTTATGGAGTTTTTATTTTGTTCCCCCAAATTTTTTTGCATCTAGTAGAGTATCAAGCACACAGTAGGTGCTCAATGTCTATTAATAGATACATGACATGTGATAAAGTAGAACAATGTAAGAGATCAGATGATGAAAGTTAGCAGGCAAAAACAAGAGAAAAATCATTGTAGCTTGGGCTTACATAAAGTTTTTTGAAACAACACACAGAAAATTTATAACACAGGAAAAGAAAGTTGATAGAATAATTCTCACTAAATTAAAGAGCTTTCCTCTTCAAATGAAATTGTTATAAAAATAAGGGGTTTATAGGTATAGCTTAATGGTACAGAGCTGGGTTTAATTTCTAGCATGAAGGGAGAGGAAGGGAAGGAAAGAAATAAGAGGGATAAGAGGAGAAGAGGAGAAAAAGTAAGTCATGGAATGGGAGATTATATCTACTAAATATGTATCTGGCCAAGGACTTGTATACAGAATATTCAAGGAACTCCTGCAACCCAGTAATAAGACAAAAAGCCATTTAAAAATGAGCAAAATTTGAAGAGATAATTCTTCAAGAAACATATGGGGGCTGGAGGGATGACTTAGCAGTTAAGGCAGTTGCCTGCAAAGCCAAAGGACCCAGGTTTGATTCCCCAGGACCCACGTAAGCCAGATGTACAAGGTGGCACATGCGTCTAGAGTTTTTTGCAGTGGCTGGAGGCCCTGGTGCACCCATTTTCCCCAACCCCCTCTCATCTTTCTCTCAAATAAATAAATAAATACTTAAAACATATGAATGGTGAATAAACAAAAGATGTTTGATCTCATGATTTTTTCAATGAAATACAAATTAAAACCACAATGTGATCCCACTTCATACTCATTAGAAGTAAACTTAGAAGATTGATAATGCCAAATGCTGTCAAGTTCAATCAGGTAGAGAGATAACACATTACTTTGGAATGTAAGTCAAAAAGCCTGATTGTAAAGGCACAGCTCACCTTTAACTTGCAGCACAGAAATCTATGCCCTGCCCCACCCAGGTATTTTCCAAAGAGGAAAACACACATTCATTCAGATACTTGTAGGTGAATGTCCATAAAGTTTTATTCATAAATGGCCCCCAAATGGAGAGGCATGGGATGTAGCACAGTGGTAGAACATTTCCTTAACATATTCAAGTCCCCAAGGTTTTTTTTTTTTTTTTTTAATGTATGAGAGAGAGAGAGAGAGAGGGGAAGAGAACTGGCACACCAGGGCCTCCAACCATTGCAATCGAACTCCAGATGTGTATACCCCCTTGTATATATGTGCCACCTTGCATGCTTACATCACTGTGCATCTGGCTCACATGGAGCCTGGAGAGTTGAACATGAGTGCTTAGCTTCACAGGCAAGTGCCTTAACCACTAAGCCATCTCTCCAGCTGAAGGCCCTGAGTTTGATTCTCAGTACTGCCACAAAAAATTCCAATCTAGAAAGAATACAAGTGCCTATAAAAAGGACAAGGGGCTGACAGAGTGGAGAATTTCCATATACTATTACTCCACAGCTAGAGAGCAAAACATGGATACATCATGCCACATAACTGAAGCAAATACAAAGCCCACATGTTTTAGAATTTGGAATTCTAGAACTGGTAAAGTTATCATGACAGAAAGAAAGAATGTCAGAGGTTGTCTGGGACTGAAGGCCTCTAGAAGAGGGGACTGAACAAAAAACACAGAGACATTTTAGGCCATGAAAGTACTTTATATCTTGGTGTTTATAATGGACTGATGACTGTGTGGTGGTTTGATTCAGGTGTCCCCCTTAAACTTAAGTGTTCTGAATGCTAGGTTTCCACCTGATGGAGATTTGGAAATTAATGCCTCTTGGAGGCAGTGTATTGTTTGGGGCAGGCTTATGTGTATTATAGCCAGTTTCACCTTGCCAGTGGTTGGTTGGTATACTCCTGTTCCTATGTCCACCTGATGTGGGCCAAGGAGTGATGTCCACTCTCCGCTCATGTCATCATTTCCCCCTGCCATCATGGAGCGTCCCCTCGAGTCTGTAAGCCCAAATAAAGCCCTTTTTCCCAAAAGCTGCTCTTGGTTGGATGATTTCTGCCAGCAATGTAAACCTGACTACAACAGACTGTATATAAATACCAAGTCATTTCCAAAATTAAATTTACAATATTTTATATGTATAAATTATACCCCAATAAATATGATTATTTAGATGAATGGAGGAAAGTGTAAAATGATAGAAAGAACAATCAAAGGAGAAAGGACTGTAAGAAAAATTTTCTGCTCATCCTTATGGATCAACATGGAAATTTGAGGGGATCTGACACCCCTGACAGGGCTTTGAGTGAGAAAGGAGTTTCAAAGGGATGCCTCAGTTGACACTGTAAGAGCCCTCTTCCAGGGCTCCATGAGTCTTGGTAAAAGTGCTGCTCAGGGCAAATCTTTCCCCATTGAAAGCAGTAAAATAGTAAAAATAGGAATCCAGGAGTGTCACCAGAGAAAGGAGAAAAGACACCAAACAAGTAAAAACAAACACAGAAAATATCTCAGGAAAAGAGTTACTTTAGGAAACAGAGGAACATTTCAGACAAATTACCCTGTCCATTATCTCAAAGCAATGCACAAGAAACATGAACTGCTAAGAAGAAAAAGATCTCTGAGAAGCTATGGGAAAACTATAGAGCCAGCCAGGGTGGTCCATACCAGTAATCCCAGCACTTGGGAGGTGGAGGCAGAAAGATCAGGAATTCAAGGCCACCTTTGGCTATATTATGAGCACAAGACCAGCATGGGCTACATGGGATCTTGTCACAAAAAAAAATAAATAAATAAAAGAAAGAAACAGGCTGGAGAGATATGAAAGGTAATATGACAAATTAGAGAAATGTAAGACACATTTCTTATTAGACATGTGTTGAAAAGACCAAAACCTTATTGACAATCACAAGAATAGAATGGAGTTTTGAAAGTTGGAATCAGATGCATAATAGATACCAGAGAAAAATATAATAAAATAAAATGGAGAATAAAGGTAGAAAAAATTGGTAGATAGTCAAGATAGATAAAGTCCAATATAAGCTAAATTGTTATTTCAACAGTAGACAGAATAAGCAGAATAAAGTTCAAGAATAGGAAAACTGGATTCTAGGGACTTCTGGCCAAGATGGCAACTGCCTAACTGTACAGCACATCCCCGGGAAAGAAAGGTAAGAAATTAAGGGTTCACTGGGTCTTTTATGGGAGAGAAATCTCCACTAGATTGCCAGTAGGAGGTCACAGAGCACAAAAAACAGGGAATCCCTGATTCCTTTGTGGGTGGGCGGGTAGCCCACCCCTCTCCCCAAGCAGCCGCCACACCCACTCCCAGCTTCAGGAAACTCCTGCACTTACTGTAGGAAAATGGTCCCAGGCCAACATACTTCCACTTGCCTCACTGCACAGGGGCGATCGCCCTGCTACCCCTGCCCACGAGTGACCTTGGCCAGGCTACGCCTGCTGGCCCATTGGAGCTCAGGCTCCCTTGATCAATTTAAATGGCACCTGCTGCAGCTCAGATTCCACTTGTGGAAGTTTAGTCTGCTCCACCCACTTTCCCACTTACTGTTCAGGCCACCGCATATTCATGTGCGCGAGCCCAGGCCATTAACCAACTCCGCGCGTGAGCTCAGACTGTGTCTGTCACTTACACTAGCTCAGGTTCCATCCCCTCCCTGTCACCCATACCAGCCGACCGCCATTGTCCTGTTGCGGGGCAGCGCAGACTGCTTCTGGGTCCCAGTGTTCCACCACACCAGAGTTAGGGCTCCTTCAGTGCTTGCTGCCTCTGTGTCCCTCCTAGCGTGAGCACAGGCAGCTTTGGCACATTACTGCATGAGAGCTCAGGGAATTTTGGGGCCCCAGACAGGCAGGAACTCAGGTGGCTTTGGCAAGGAAGAGCCAAAGCCCAGGCTGCTTGGCAACAGCCTCAGGCTGCTTCAGATTCCCACTGAGCTTGAGCCCAGGCTGGTCCACCCACCTACGTGCCCATACACTGTGATGGGCAGATACAGTGCAAAAGAAATAACATGAGAAATCAAATGCAAGAAAATCCAGTTAGATCACCCAGTCCTATAATAAACATCTCTAATCAAAACATAGAAGAGTCACTAGGATCAGAACACCAAATTGAAGCTATGAGCAATGCAACCCTGACCAAGCTACTGGTAGAACTTGCAGAAAAGCAACAAAGGACAGATAATTGTGTGGATGCTGCCATAACTAGACTAGACACAATAGATAAGAAAATGGAAGGAGTTCAAGACAGTTAAGAGATATGAGGGAGAGTGAAAAAAAAAAGAGGGCCTCAAAAATCAGCTGACGATACTAAATGAAGACATAAAGAAATGCAAGGATGAATTCCAAGAAGCATCAAGAAAATCAGAAAATGATATGAAATGGGAGCTTGACAGAGGGATGGAAATCATACATAGAAAAGTAATAGAAAATGCAAACCTAATTGAACAAGTCCAAAACTCTCTAGAAGCTCTCAAGAATAGAGTCAGTCATGTGGAGGATAGAAACTCTGATCTGGAAGACAAGATGGAAGAAACAGTTAGAGAGTTCAAAATTTTCAGTAAGTTCAAAAGTTCCAGTGGAGAGAACATGAGGGAATTGTGGGATACACTTAAACACCCAAATATTAGGATCATTGGAATACCAGAAGGAGAAGAAATTCAGACCAAAGGCATGGAGAACTTATTTAACAAAATAATCGAAGAAAACTTCCCCATTCTCTTAAAAGAATGGCCCATCAAGATACAAGAAGCCAACAGAACTCCAAACAGACTGGACCAAAGGAGAAACTCTCCAAGACATATTGTCATTAAGACTCTAAACATTGACACCAAAGAGAAAATCCTAAAAGCAGCTAGGGAAAAACAGCACACCACTTTTAAAGGTAACCCCATCAGAATTACTCCAGAGTTCTCAATGTAAACCCTGAAAGCCAGAAGAGCCTGGAATGAAACACTACAAAGTCTAAGAACCTATGGCTTCCAACCCAAACTACTCTATCCAGCAAAAGTACCCCTCATAATAGATGGTGAAAGAAAAACTTTCCATGACAAAACTCAGCTTTACAATTACATGAACAGAAAACCAAACCTACAGAGAGTATTTCAGGAAATTCTCCACAGAGAAGAAACAAACACACAAATACAACCTAAAATGCTTACAAGAAGCAGATCACAACAACCAAACACAGAGTAGGCACAAAAAACTTCAAAGTCCATGAAACCACCAAACCACATATACCATCACAATATGGCAGGGATCAAATCAAATCTCACAGTCATTACCCTAAATATTAATGGACTTAATTCACCCATCAAGAGATACAAGCTAACAGGATGGATCAAAAAATTAGACCCCTCACTCTGTTGTCTTCAAGAAACACACCTCACCACTAAAGACAGACACCTCCTCAGGGTGAAAGGGTGGAAAACAATATTCCAAGCAAATGGGAATAAGAAACAAGTAGGTGCAGCTATATTAATATCAGATAAAATAGACTTCAAACCAAAAATAATCAAAAAAGACAAAGGAGGCCACTTCCTTCTTATCAAGGGAACAATCCATCAAGAGGACATTACAATCATAAATCTGTATGCACCAAACACAGGGGCACCACAGTTCATAAACCAAAACCTACTTGACAATAAAACAGAAATAAGCACCAACACCATCATAGTTGGGGACTTCAATACACCATTATCAGTAATAGACAGATCATCCAAACAGAACCTCAATAGGGAAGTAAGAGAGCTCAACAAACCATAGATCACTTGACCTAACGGACATCTACAGAACTTTCCATCCCAAAACCACAGACTACACATTCTTTTCAGCAGCCCATGGAACATTCTCTAAAATAGACCATATACTGGGTGACAAAGACTGCCTCCACATATTTAGGAAGATTGACATAATTCCTTGCATGATATCAGATCACAATGCTATATTGCTAGAAATTAACAACAAAAGACCTACCAAGAATCCCAATGGCACCTGGAAACTGAACAGCACACTTTTAAACAATAAAGGGACAGTGGATTAAATAAAAAATGATTGCAAAATTTCTGGAATCGAACGACAATGAGAACACATCGTACCAAAACTTATGGGACACAATGAAGGCGGTCCTCAGGGGAAAATTCATAACACTCAATGTCTTCATAAAAAAGACAGCAAGGTCCCAAATCAATGACCTAACCATCCACCTAAAGGCACTGGAAAAACAAGAAAAATCCAACCCAAAGAGCTCCAGAAGGAAAGAAATAATTAAAATCAGAGCAGAAATTAATGAATTGGAAACTAAGAAAACAATTAAGGCAATTGATAAAACAAAGAGCTGGTTCTTTGAAAAAATAAACAAGATTGACAAACCCCTGGCCAATTTGACCAAGCAAAACAAAGAGAAGCTTCAAGTTAACAAAATTCAAAATGAAAAAGGAGAGATCACAACAGACATAAGTGAAATTGGGAGAATCATCAGGACTTATTTCAAAAACCTCTACTCCACAAAACTGGATAATGTGGAGGAGATGGATAAATTCCTGGACACATACCATCTATCAAAGCTAAACTCAGAGCAGATTAATCTCCTAAATGAACATATCACACTCATTGAGATTGAAAAAGTAATAAAAATCCTCCCCCAAAAGAAGAGTCCAGGATCAGATGGCTTCTCAGCTGAATTCAATCAAACCTTCATGGAAGGACTCAAACCAATCTTCCTCAAACTGTGCAATTGTGACAATTGGAGAACAGGGAAAGCTACCCAACTTCTTTTATGAAGCTAGCATCACTCTAATTCCAAAACTATGCAGAGATGCCACAAGAAAAGAAAACTACCGGCCTATTTCCCTGATGAATTTAGATGCAAAGATCCTGAACAAAATCCTCGCAAACCGAATCCAACAACACATCAAATGCGTTATTCACCTCGACCAAGTGGGATTCATCCCAGGAACACAGGGGTGGTTCAACATATGGAAATCTGTCAATGTAATACACCACATAAACAAGGTTAAACATAAAAACCACATGATCATTTCAATAGATGCAGAAAAGGCCTTTGACAAGATACAACATCACTTCATGTTCAAAATAGTGGAGAGAATTGGCATGGTTGGTTCATATCTTAACATAAGAAAGGCAATATACAAAGCTCCTAAGGCCCAAATAATACTTAATGGAGAGAGACTGGAGGAATTCCCATTAAGATCAGGAACAAGACAGGGGTGTCCACTCTCACCTCTGCTCTTCAATATAGTACTGAAAGTCCTAGCTCAAGCAATAAGACAGGAGAAGGAAATAAAAGGGATACAATTTGGAAAGGAAGAAGTTAAGTTAGCTTTATTCAGTGATGACATGATAGTAGGTATAAGAGACCCAAGAGACTCCATCCCAAAACTCCTGAAGGTGATTAACTCCTATAGCAAAATAGCAGGATACAAAATCAATGCACAAAAATCAGTAGCCTTTCTATATGCAAATGACAAAGATACAGAGAAAGAAATAAGGGACATGGTCCCATTTTCAATAGCAACAACAACAAGAAAATACCTTGGAATAACGTTAACCAAGGAAGTGAAAGATCTATACAACAAAAACATAAAAACACTCAAAAAAGAAATTGAGGAAGACTTGAGAAAATGGAAAAGACCTCCCATGCTCCTGGATAGGCAGAATTAACATTGTGAAGATGGCAATCCTGCCAAAGGTAATATACAGATTCAATGCCATTCCAATTAAAATCCCAACACTGTTCTTCACAGAGATAGAAAAAATGATCGCAAATTTCATATGGAAAGGTAGAAGGCCTCGCATATCCAAACATATCCTCAGGAGAAGAAATACCTCTGGAGGCATCACCATACCTGATCTAAAGCTATATTACAAAGCCATAGTAATAAAAACAGCATGGTACTGGCATAAAAACAGGAGTATAGATCAATGGAATAGACTTGAGGACCCGGACTTTGGGTCAAGCAACTATAGCTACTTGATATTTGACAAAGGCCCTAATAATATAGGCTGGAAAAAAGATAGTATCTTCAACAAATTTTACTGGACAAACTGGATAACCACATGCAGGAAATTTCAACTTGATCCACACATTTTGCCATGCACTACACTCAAGTCCACATGGATCAAAGACCTCAATATAAGACCAGAAACTCGAATACTACTGGAAGAAAATATAGGAAGTACTTTCCATGATATAGGAATGGAAAAAGACTTCCTGAACAAAACCCCAGTAGCTCATGATCTTAATCAGTCACTCAACCAATGGGATCACATGAAGCTGAAGAGTTTCTTTACAGACAAGCATACCATAAGCAAAGCCAATAGATTACCCACAGAATCGGAGAAAAATTGTACCATCCTACATTCCCACCAACAGTGGATGAGTGTTCCTACTTCTCCACATCCTCACCAGCATTTATTTTCATTTAAATTTTGATGTTTGCTATCCTTATTGGGGCAAGGTGGAATCTCATAGTTGTTTTAATTTGCATTTCTCTGATGATGAGGGATGATGAACATTTTCTTTAGTGTATGTTTGCCATTTGTATTTCTTCCTCTGTGGACTGCCTGTTCAGCTCTTTGCCCCATTTGGCAGTGGGGAGTTTGACTTCTTACTGTTTAGAAAGGTAAGACCCTACTGCTGAAGACACCTTATGTGGTTGACATGCAAAATAGAATGGCATGGCTGGAAGTTGGAAGACAGTCAGTCCCCAGACAGTCAGCACGTCTAGTGCCGGAAGGTGCTACATGGGCAACTGGGGGAAAATGACTAATATCTGTCCAAGCAACTCATGGTCTAACCTACTTAGCAGCAAATAACTTGGTGTGATGCCCACACAAGTGCAATAGTGGCACACAGCCATGGTGGGGAACCAACTGCTCTTAATTTGGCTAACTGATCCCCTCAGTGGTACGGGACCCATAGCTGGAGCTGGGAAACAAGTCAGAACCATATCCAAACATAAGCCCACTCTCCAATATCAAGCTACCATCAATTGTGGGCTACAAGAGGGCCTACACCTATTAAATTCTCTATAAAAAAAGGCAGGGTTACCTCATTTGTCCTGGTGCTAACTTACTCTCCGTTGGAGAATCTGCTTCTCTTTTTCAGATAGATGTAGATCCTAAGGAGAGAGCCACCCCATCATACCTCCAAAGGGCCCCAGCTGAAACTAAGAACAATTGGCGAAACAAGCAAGGGTGCTGTTTTCTTGGTGAATCAGGTACCAGCACAAGGGTGAAGGAGATCAACACAGAGAAAAATCAACTCCTACCAAATCAGAGATCCAGAGACCCAGAGACCCCCAACACCTCATCACTGAAGCCAACCAAAAATGAACCCAACATGGCTCAGGGAAATTTTGCGAAGAGGGGGCAGGAAGAATGTCAGAGGCACATGTTGGGTCATGATATGCAGACATTTATCCTACCCATAACTGTGGGCTGACTCCAGAATGCATGACCCATATACCTCACCAAGGAGGGGCCAAGGGGAGGGGGTAGGTAATGGATGAGTCTAATAATGGTACCAAATTGACTGTATTCACTGAGTACAAAGCTAATTAATAATAAAAATATTTTTAAAAAGAATAGGAAAACTGTTCTATTAAGGAAGACTGAAGTAAATGTGAATTTGAAAGGGTGTATTATGTTATAGAAAGGGCACATCCCTGTGAAATAATTGAATGGAGAGATACAGATGTCCATCCAAGCAGAAAACCAGTTCACTCACAGGAACACACAGTTTGCCTCAGGCAAATCGCCAGTGACACTCAGTTGTAACAAGTAGTGAGTTATTGTCTGCAGAGCTCTGAAAGATAGATGAACCAACAAGTTTTCATTTAGCCAAGCTGTCACTTGAGTACAAAGACAGTAGTCATTCATAAACATGAGATGAAAATATGCCAGGACTGTTGCACCCATAAATATTTCTTGATAAACTACTGGGTGATGGAATCCAGTTAATCAAGAAATGACTCTAAATAAAGAACTCTTGGATGATGAAACCCTTTATACTCAAGGGTTGATGATGAACCTTGAGTAAATTAACATATAGAACCTTTATGTTATTATAATATTGACAGTGTAAAGTTGCAAGCCATTAAGGTTTTGGGATTTGGGGACTGCTTGTTACTGTAGCCTGAACTAGTACAAACTCACTGATACACCAATACTAGTCTATAAACCAGGGTCTATTTGAATGAGGGACCATTTTTGCCTTCTTTTTGCATGTTAAAGTGTATGTGGTATGCAGGTATGTGTGTAGGCCAGAGGTATGTGGACATATTAGGTGTCTTCCTTTATCACTCTACCTTATTTATGGAGACAGATTCTCTTACTTTATCCTAGAGCTTGCAATTTGACTAGTCTGGATAGCTAGCTTGCCCTAGGGATCTGTGTGTACCTTGAGCATTGTAATTACAGGTGGGCTGGAAATGTAACCCAGCATGTATTGTGGAGATATGAACTTGTCCTCACACTTGTACAGCAAGTGCTTTATCCACTAAGCCATCTCTCCAGCCCCCAGATTAGAAAATTTAAAAGATTCACATGTGGTTTGGTTGCCTTAGAGAGGCTGAAGGAATCTAATACAGAGTGGCATAGTATATTTAAATACATCCTTGGTCATGTTCCAAGAACTCATATCTTGTCTTTGGGGAAGAAAGTACCATAACCTAAGTAAATCCTAAATATCTGTTTCACTAAAACTCAGAATGATATCCAAAACAGTGAGTATTATACATCCCAAAGAATAATACACAAGGATGGGAGATATTCTGTGCCACTTTGTCCTGGGCCCTATATTGCTCTTACAGCTTAAACATTCCAGAATGTTGATTGCCTACTAGAAATGTCAGATGCAGATGCCATACTTGGGGTGGAGCTCAGAGCCTAGTCATACCCAATGGTTGTGCAGAGCGCTATGTCGACTGGGGATCTTTCCAGACACAGGATGTAGTATGACTATAAACATTCTCAACAATAAAGAGAATTTGCAGGTATGGTATATAGAAATGTCCAGCAATGTACAGCCAAGACAGCACTATCTAGAAGTCCTCAGATGTCATTAAGGACTTTATTTCATCTTTCTATTTTTAAAAATATTTTATTTGTTTTTTAGAGAGAGAGAGAGAGAGAAAGAGAGAGAGAGAGAGAGAGGGCATGCCACGGCCATTAGCCACTGAAAACAAACGACAAATGCATGTGCTACCTTGTGTATCTGGCTTAGGTGGGTCCTGGAGATTTGAACCTGGGTCCTTTGGATTTGCAGGCAAATGCCTTAACTCCTAAGCCATGTCTCCAGCCTCATCTCTCTATTTTGTTTCCACAGTATTTACCTCTTTCTATAGCTAGCTGCTCTTGTATTTACAAAATGACTGTTTCTAGAACAGGTAAGAAAGAAAACCATGGAACATAGTTCTTGAACTTCATCCGAATTATGCCTAGCTAGGCCAGTATCTGTGGACAATAATGGTATTATAAAGATGGGCAAGACCAAATGTGTTCAGCCAGAGGACACTGGCAATGTTTGGAACATTCAATCAAAATGTAGGTGTATGTGTGACTGGCATTTAGTAGATAAGGGCTGGCAATGCTGTTGAATGTCCTACATTGCACAGGACAGCCCAAGCCCTCCCCTAACTAGTCCAAAATGTCAATAGTGCTGAAATTGAGAAACCCTGGCTTAGATTTAGGAGCCCGTTAGGGTTGAGGTTGGATCAGAGCTATTCAGACAGTTTGGTTGGTTACACAGCTAGAAGGGGTGAGTAAGATATGCATGCTAGAGTGGTAATGTATCCTTATAGGTGCCCAACAGACCACCAGACCACTAGGTGGCAATTAGAATTGTGCATGTACATGAAGGAGACACTCTTGGGAACTCTTAGAAATGGCTGGAGTAGAGATTTTAAAACGTTAAATTCTTATGTGACATGGACCATAGAAATCTAGGTTTCCATCAAGACAATGACCTCATTTGCTCCCAGGGCCTGATGAGGCTTTGGACAACCAGAGTACAAAGCTGTAAGATCTTGGAAGATGGTCTGGAGGCTTGGCGTATCATTTCCTGCTTGAGGAGTTAAAGGAGACTCAGTATGATGAGGGCTGAGTTCTGGTGCAGGGCCTCAAATGTAAGATCTGGGCAGGGATAGTTTGCCTCTGGAATCTTACAAAAGGGAGTGGTATCATCAGATATGCATTTTTTTTTACAATATTTCCTGTGTGGCAGTTGTATTGTAGTGAGGGTGGAGCTTTGGGATGGTTAGCAAAACCAGTTATGAGACTACACAGGATCCTGGTGAGGTGAGAAGGCATCATTTCCCAGGAGGAACTGGAGAGAAGATGGTCTGAGCATTTCAAGGAAGAGATGGCTACAGAACATTGAGAAGGGTTGAATGAGGAAGATAAAGGAAGAACATCAAAGATACCACCACATTTTCTACCTCAGGGGCAGACTGGGTGCTGGAATCCCTAGCAAAGGAACAATAGGGCATAAGGGACAGGAGAGGTGGCACAGAGGGAGAAGATTATGTCTTGCTTTGAACCTGTTAGCTTGGAGGTACTGGTGGGATTTGGATCATGAGATAGTCCATGGCATTATGCCCATGGAAATGGACCTGTGAGAAAGAGCCCTGCAAGAGGACAGAGTGCTGACTCTGGAGGAGGGCTGTGGGGGAAATTTAGAAGAGGAGACAGGAATTAATGTGAGAGGACTTTGGGAGAAACAGGGAGTTGCCAAGTATGAAATATCATGGAGAAATCACACCTGGAGATTTCTAGTGACTTGACCTCTGTAAATGGACATGGTCTTCCTGCAGTGATAGAGACAGAAGTCCTAGTGCCCTGCACTGGGGAGAGGACAGAGTTGAGGATGAAGAGGCAGTAACTGAACTTCTCTATGAAATGAGGGTTAGGGAAGGAATCATAAAGAGATAGTGATGGGGCAGGCGGCGGGGTGGGGGGGGGGGAACTGGACTGACCAGAGATTCACAGAGTTCTGGAAGCTACTTCCATTAAAGAAAAACCAAATCCTTAGAAAAGCTGATGGTGAGCTAGACAGTGAAACTAATAAAGAATTTCTACTGAGTGAAAATGTCTATAGTGTTCACATAAACTTAAAAAGCAAATGCCTTTGATCCTACATTTTTGGTTTTGGTCTAGTAATACTACTTTCTTGTTATAAAAGCAGTATAATGCTACTTTAAGTTTAATTAGTAACAGAAGGATACTATTATACCACACTATATTAAATGTTTATTGATATAGTAAATACATATAAATATATGTGAAATAATTTTCATAATTTTTTAAACCCTCTTCCATCCAGTGAGGCTTATTTGTTGTTTATAGAAGCTTTCAGATTGGGGGAGAGTGAGTGGGGGGAGATGCTGAAGGACAGGGGAAGAATGACAACCTTGGTTCCAATTCATGGCCCTTCTAGAACATTTCCATGTCCATTTACAGAGGTCTAGGGACACCTCTGATTTCCAGTACATTTGGACAGGAGAGATGATTAGACCAAGAGATGAGCAAGCCCTTTCCTGTTACATTCACCAGCTTTCTCTAGCACCAAGGCATTCCTCTCTGGCCTTTCAAATAAAATGACTTTTCCATGTCTTATCAAGTGTGGTTTATGTTTATGTTTCAAAGTACATTGTAGTGATACACTGAAAAACATGGTCTATGATAGAGTCATTTCTTCATAGAGGCTGAGAAGCTTGGATTTGACCTTGTAAAATACATAAGTGGCTCATAGGCATCTTACTCCCCATGACCTGCCCTTTGCCTCCAACAGGCTCTACTCAAGTGGCACCTGGGATAAATTTAACCTTCCTGTAGGTGAATGAGCCAGAATCAATTGCAGCATATATACAGTTCTGTTACTGCACTATTGATGACTCAAGACCATACCCAGACATTGCCACAGAGCACTCCATAGCTCTTCTGACTCCTGTTGCTATGTTGTGGGTGCTATCCTACAGGCCTAGAGAGACCTGTGCAACAGGAACCTAGGCCAGGGACAGGAAACCTGGGCGAGGGACATTCCAAATTTTAAAACTGGAGAGGAGGTGGATCATAAAGGAAGAAGACCCACGTGTTGATCTCTGTGTAGATTAAAATTGTTTGCAAAAAATTGTAAAAAGAAAAGTGGTCATTACCAGGAACCAATCTGACTGTGTTTGATAGGCCTGTGAAGTTTCTTCATGTTCATTCATGATGGGCAACACTGTATCAGGTAGGAGTGGAGGCCAGGGGTGGGCAGGTATATTTGTCTCACTCAAAGTCTCTGGAGTCACCCTGCTCAGACCTAATGGAGACCCATGGGGCTGGGATGACCTGGCCTTTCTCTGACCCTTTTCATTTGCCAAAGCTGAGAGCAGGTGGATGTCCAGTGACCTGGCAGGCCGATTCAGGAATAAGGTTGTAGGGAGTAGAAAGTCCTAGATCTGTGATTGGATATAGCAGGCCTGTTAGCTGCTGCTCTCAGCCTTGCTAGGACCTAATGTCCAGCTCCAGAGATGAGGGCTTACATGAGGCCAGTCTGACATGGGGACCACTGGGTTCCTGGGCCTATTGCCTGTCTAGGTGCTTTCAAGATTCCAAGGTCATCTAGGTGTGGCCACGTTTCTTGTTCTTACTAGTCTATTGCACCCTGTCTTCCTAGTGAACTCCATGCAGCTGCTAAGGCCTGTCTACCTGGCTGGTTGGAATGCCCCACACTCTCTTTGTTCGTTTCACTGGACCTCTCCAGGCTGGCCGTGCTTGGGCAGAATCCTGTGTGAGCCACTCTTTTTATACTGGGTCAATTGCACTTCCTGCCCATGATAATAGCTGGCTGTAACTCTAGTGACCTGCTGCTCCCGAGTCCTATCTCGCTCCAGATCTCAGCTTCCTCACATCCTACAATCCCCAAAGCCTCAGCTTTCACAAGCTGGGTACCAGAAGTGCTAGTCTATGGGACTCCAAAGAGCACACACACATTTCCTGCTGAGGAAGGCAGTGATGGGTGGCTACTTACAAGTGAATGGTGAGTATTGTGGTCTTGGACTCTGCTCTTCTGGCCATGGGATTCAGAACTTGAGTCCAGGGAAGCTATCTGTTGGCTGGAGACAAGCTGACTGGTAGCCACCTATGTGGTGGGATTGCACCTAATAGGGTATCTGTACTGGATAGTGACTAGCTCACCTAAATAGATCTTTTCTCTGGGAAATTGTACAAGTAGGTAACTCACGGGATTCAGGCCAAAGGAGAAGCAGGGCAAGCAAGGGGAAGAGGGACATGTGCTTCTGAAATGGGGAAGATGAAGATGAAGCGCCCCAGCCAAGCTGAGCCAGTCTTGGGTGTCTGAAAGTCAGTTAGTATCAGCCTTGATCCCTCCCAGGCCTGGCGGAACCCTTTCAGTGGCAAGCTTTTCTTCTGAGTTAACTGAGGAGGGCCTTGGTCCTAGGTAGTGCTCTAGGACTAATGATTGTACCCAAAAGGGATTGAAGGAAAATATGCAGGTCAGATGAATAGAGATTTCTTCAGAATGTTTCAGCCCATTTAATGATTCTCGTAGCTACAGAGATGAAGACCTAGATGATATGTTTATCAAATGGGGTTATGACCCAGGACTGAGGAGGATTAGTAATGGAGTATTAAGGTCAAAGATCAAGGAGACCTCATTAGGCTAGAAAGATGGGTCAAATGAGGTGCAATGACTCTTGAGGTGGATGAATGGAGGATGCTTCTTCTTCCCTGATTGCGGCATCCCACAGCACCACAGTTCTGTTGAGAAATATTTGACATGTCTCATGGGCTGTGGGAAAATAGCCCATAGGGTGAGGGAGATACTCTAAAGGAATAAAAGCAGAACATACTCAAATCCTGCAATGATGAGTGTGGTCTCTGTTCAGCCTCCACCAGTGGTCCACAGTGAAGCTGTCCTCAGGGAGCCATTATACAGCCTGTGGAGAGAAGAAAGGGGCCCGTAGTGTCCAAACATCATCCTAGTCCCCCTTCCTTCCTTCTTTCTTTCCTTCCTTCCTTTCTTTCTTCCTTCCTTCCTTCTCCAAACACTCACTGGTCTAGCACTATGGTAGGGATTCAACCTAGTGGGGGATAGGAAGCCAGAAACATTTCACACACAGCTTGTATCTTGAGGAAGGAGCGTCCTTGTGTCAGTCCGGATTAGGAACAAGGTGCAAGAGGCATCCTGGTTTCCAGGAGTGGAAAGTTTGCACCAGCTGGCAGTCTGTGTAAAAGAGCCAACAGGACAGGTGGGAAGGAGAGGTCACTGGTCAGTGTTGCTGCATGGGGCATCCTGGGGCACAGTAAAGGCGGCAGGAGGCTGGGGTGTCTGGGTCCATGTATGTCCCTGGGGCCTATTCAGGGAGGAGGGAGGCTGTGGTCAGGGTATGAGTTGCAGAACTGACATTTTAGGTGGTACAGCTGCTGGACACAGACAAGGCCTCTCACCTCCTCCCCAGCTGAGCCTATCTTCCCTCTCTGCTTCTTCCTGCCTCTGACAGAATAGGTTCTGTGGCTTGTAGGGAACCTGGTAGCTCAGGACATCTTCTTGGGAGCCCAAGCATCTGGAGGTGAAGCCTTAGCAGCACTCAGAAGGCTGTTTCCTTTAATGTCCTTCTCAGGTTGTGCGGAACTGGTGGATCACCCCACACCTTACCGCTTGCCACAGGCTGCCTACCAGGGATGCAGGTCTGCCTCCTAGTCTTTGTGTTAGCCTTGATGCTTGTGGATGGTTCTTGTTTCTATCTCTGACCTTGATGTTTCTGTAGCAGGTGTTATCTGTGATGGGTGTCTTTACATGAAGATGGTTTTCTTCCCCAAAACCTGGGGCCCTCCAAACATGGTTCATCCCCTGAAGTGGCTGGAGGCAATGTGGCAGAGTAGCTGCCTAGGGGTTGGACAGAGTTCTGAGGACAGAGTCCTCACCAGGAGGTATCCAGAAGAGAGATCGCTTCTGGGCCTGCAGCCTGAGATGGGTCTGTGTCCCATGCCTCTACAGTTGGCTTTTCTAGCCCCTTAGGTACTTGCTTGGGTGCAGGATAGATTATCCAATTCCATCCTACATTCTCTTTTAAAGGGAGTTACTGCTTATGTGGGAGGTAACAGATAGACTCCAGGAGCCCTACTGCTTGATCCCTGGGTTCAAGTTCAAGGTTTTCATGTGCCAGCAGAGCAAACACAGGCATGCTTCAATCTCTCTGAATGTCCATTTCCATTTGCAGGATGGGTTAATGACTGTTCTGATGGAAGGGGGTGATCCAAGAGCTGGCACATGGGAAGTCTCCACATTGGTCCAGTGTAGAATTTTAGCCTTCACTACTTCTAGCAGGCAGGCCCTGGCTCCTCTCTGCTCAGGGCACCCTCCATCCTGGAGCTGTCTGCAGCACAGGCAGACTGGAGTCAGCACATCCCTGGACAACCCCCCACCCCCCAGAATGAGGGTGGAGTGTGCATGTGTGTCAGTGGAGCTGATCCGTGAAGCTGATTCTGGAATGCACCATGCTCATCTGCCGAATCACAAATGGAAACAAATAAAAACATGCTTTATACACAAAGACAGTGTTAGAAAGGAGTTCAGACCCATGAGCCGGTCTGAACTGGAACTGGAGGTCTGAGTTTCTGATGATTTTCTTTCAATCTAAACAGAGCCTTGGCCCCACCCCACCCCCAGTTCCTTCCAAAGACCTGAGTCTCCTTCAGGCCTGGATGCTGGTGGCTGCCTGAACCTCCCTTCCTACCTTTCCCACTCCCTCTTTGTGCTTGCATTCACCAGCTGTGGGGAGCTCCTCCAGCTGCCAGATCTTCTCTTGAGATGCTGACTGACTGGGAGGACAGACAACATGCCTTTGCCCTTTGGGAGGGACAGAGTTTAACTGACACAGTTCTCCTCCAGATTCAGGACATGTGAGCCTGTGGGTGGGTGTTGGTGCACAATAGGATGGCATCTATGAAGACTGCAGCACAGTGACATTGCACACATATGTAACTTTTCAGTAAAGCCCAGAGTGCCCACACCCCTCCCTCCCTCCTTCCTTCTTCCCTCCCTCCTGTCATTCCTCCCTTCATCCCCACCTCGACCCCAGATAATATTCCCCAGGCCTCATCTCTTACCTTCTCACCTGTGCTGCTGCTCTCCTTTCTTCTTCAGTCTGCCCCAGCTCAAGGCTGTGCCCCCTCCTGTCATGCAGAAACCCTCTCTGGCAGCAAACCTACAAATGTCATTGCCTGTTTCTAAGAGATGGACAGGAAGTGGCAATGCAAAGTCAGGGAGTCCTGAATAGTGGTTCTGGCATGCTGCCTTTGGGGAGCCCTGAGGTATGCCAGGGATAACTGAATGGGGTGGGGACTGTCTTTCCCTTCTAGTCCCTCCAATACCTAGTGCTAACAAAAGAAAACCATGTTCCACCTCAGGCTGTCCCCACCTCAGAATGACCTGCTTAAAGATGGAGTGTTTAACTCCCCAGTGATGGTAGAGGGGCTAAAAGCAGATTAGAGCATCCAACCCTGTTTTCTTTCCTTAAATGAAGTCTGTGGGATGGTAAAGTGGGCAGGAAGTCTCTGTGGGTTCTGTGCTGAGGGCCCTGCACTCCAGTGGAGAAGTCCACACAGTTCCCTTCCTGGGTTCCAGGAGTGTGGGTATGTGAATCAGTTTTACTGAGAAAGTAGCATACATATGGCCTCAGGGGAAGGACCTACTGCATAATGATCCTGGGCTAACCATGACCATGGGTGATTTGTCCTCCAAGCCAAGCCTAATTTCTTGTGAACATGGAACTTTGCACGTCCATACTACATGCTACAGACATGCTGGGGGAGGTTGCGAGTCATAGGCAGGTAAGAGATGCAGCAGGGGAGGCACCTCATGCTGCCCTGGACCTCTATGCCATCAGAACCTTCTGCATTTATAAGTTCCAGAAGCCCAGGCCTGATGAGCTGTCCCTCCACAGTCCCTCTGCCTAAGGCCCACTGGCTCTAATCCTGATGCCAGCACTAGTCAGGCCAACCAAGAAAGGCTGGGCCAGAGTGGGGGAGGGAGATTGTAGATACTGATTATGGGTAACAATTAACTGATGCTGGACCGGGTTAGGAAGTGCATATGACAGAAGTCATGCAGTGTTTGTCTTTCTGAGCCAGTGTGACACCACTCAGCATGAATTTTTCTAAGTCCCTCCATTTTTGTGCAAATTTGATTGTTTCATTTTTCCTTACCACTGAGTAGCATTCCATTTTGTATATGTACCACATTTTCATTAACCATTCATTTGTTGATGAGCACCTGGGCTGCTTCTAGTTCCTGGCTACTGTGAATAGAGCAGCAATAAAAGTGTTTATACAAGTGTCTGTTTGGTGTATACTAGAGTCTTTAGCATATGTTCAAAAGAGGTACAGCTAGATCTACTGGTAGTTCTATTTTCAGACGTTTTTATTTATTTTATTTATTTATTTTTATTGACAATTTCCATAATTGTAGATAATAGCCCATGGTAATTCCCTCCTTCCCTCCACTTTCCCCTTTGAAACTCCACTCTCCATCATATCTCTTCTCCCTGTCAATCAATGTCTCTTTTATTTTGAGGTCATGATCTTTTCCTCCTATTATGGTGGTCTTGTGGTGGTAGTGTCAGGCATTGTGAGGTCATGGATATCCAGGCCATTTTGTGTCTGGAGAAGCACGTTGTAAAGAGTCCTACCCTTCCTTTGTCTCTTATATTCTTTCTTCCACGTCTTCCACAAAAGACCCTGAGCCTTGGAAAGTATGATAGAGATATTTCAGTGCTGAGCACTCCTGTATCACTTCTTCTCAGCATCATGGTGCCTTCTGAGTCATCCCAAGGTCACTGCCATGTGAAAAGAGAAGCTTCTCTAATAAAAAGTGAGAGTAGCATTGATACATAGGTATGAACATTAAGAGAAGTGTTTACTGGGCAGTTTGGTGGGCATAGTATATGCATTTAGCCAGACACCAGCAGACGTTACAGCCCTAGGGCTCATAACTACCCCTGTTGTAGGTTTTCAGTATCAGGGATGTATTCCCTTCCATGGGATGGGCCTCCAGTCAAATTAGAGGATGGTTGGTTTCCCCCATAACAGACATGCCACTATTGCACCCATTGCATTGAATCTGTATAGTACTTTTGGTAGGATGGCCATTTTAACAATATTAATTCTTCCCATCCTTGAGCATGGAAGGTGGTTCCATCTTCTCATGTCTTCCTCCAGTTCTTTCATCAATTTTTTATGCTTTCATTGCATATGTTTTCACTTCCTTGATTAGGAAGATTGCTTCTTTCTTTTTTAAAACATAATATTTTATTGTTATTTATTCATTTGAAAGAGGGCGAGAGAGAGGGTGAGAGAGAGAATGAAAATGGGCATACCAGGGCCTCTAGCCACAAGAAAGGAACTCCAGACACATGCAGTACCTTGTGCATCTGGCTTACATAGGTCCTGGGGAATTGAACCTGGGTCCTTTAGCTTTGTAGGCAAAGGCCTTAACTGCTAATCCATCTTTCCAGCCCTTGTTTCTTATTTCTATTCACTTGGAATATCTTTTTCCATCATTTCACCCTAAGGTAGTGTCTATCTTTATTGGTAGGATGGCTTTCCTATAGACAACAGATGGATAGGTCCATTTCTGTGATCCAGCTTTTAAGCCTGTGTTTTTTGTTTGGGGCGCTGAGACCATTGAGTTATAACTGTGAGGTGTTAGTTAATCCCTGTCAAATTGGAGTCTTTGTGAATTTGGTGTTTTCTTGGGCTCTGTAAGTTTTCAGGTCTGTTCTACTCTTGGTTGTTATTTTCCCCTCTTGTAGACTTTTGGGTGTGATTGTTCATCTCCTCAGTTTGGGTTATTCTATGCAATATTCTCTGTAGGATTGGCTTAATGCCCATATAATCATAAAGCTGGCTTTTATTATGGAAAGTTTTTCTTTCATCTTTGATTATGAGGGATTATTTTGGTGGGTGTAATATTTTGGGTTGGTAGCCATGAGTTCTTTTTTATTTTTTTAAGTGTTTTTTGTTGACAACTTCCATAATTATAGACAATAAACCATGATAATTCTCTCCTCCCCCCACCTTTCCCCCTTGCATCTCCACTCTCCATCATACCCCTTCCCCCTCTCAATCAGTCTCTCTTTTATTTTGATGTCATGATCTTTTCCTATTATGATGGTCTTGTGTATGTAGTGTCAGGCGCTGTGAGGTCATGGACATCCAAGCATATTTTGTGCCTGGAGGAGCACATTGTAAGGAGTCCTACCCTTCCATTAGCTCTTAAATTCTTTCTACCACATCTTCCTCAATGGACCCTGAGACTTGGAAGCTGTGATAGAGATGTTACTTGGAAGGTGTGATAGAGATGGTTGAGTGCTGAGCACTCCTCTCTCACCAACCATCCTCTAATTTGATGAGATAGTTCTTTTCAGTACCATGGTGCCTTCTGAGTCATCCCAAGGTCACTATCATCTGAAAAGAGAAGATTCTCTCATCAAAAGTGAGAATAGCATTAATATATGGGTGTGCACATTAAGAGAAGTGCTTACTGGGCAGTTTGGCATAGTAGATACGTTTAGCCAGACACTAGCAGAAGTTACACCCTTAGGGATCATAACTTCTGTTGTAGGCTTTCAGTATCAGGCATGTATTCCCTCCTGTGTAGCAGGCCTCCAGTCCAATCAGAGAGCAGTTGGTTTTCCCCATAACAGACATGCCACTATTGCACCTGTTGTCTCATTTGGCTTGGCTGGCCAAATTTAATGCTTGCGGTGTCCACTGTTGTTTATCTCCACTGGTTATTTCTCTCTCCCCCATGGAAGTGCATGTAGCATAGCTTTCTCCAGCTTTCTGACAGCTGGTCTACACAGAGGAGGGTTCAGGTCAGCTCTAGAAGGATTTCTTAGTGACCTTGCATCATAAGTATGTGGAGTCTTCAGCAATATGGTCTTACCATCTATTCCTGGTGGAAAACCAACAGCCTCGGCAATGGCCTGTAATGTTTGGGGGGGGGGGCGGGCATCAGGGAACTCCTTGGACAACAACTCACTGGAAGGTATCCCATCCCTGGCACTGAAAACTTTCTAGAAAAAGCTATGGCTTCTGGGTGTGCCAATGTCCAAAAGAGTAGGTTCCCATATGACTTGTTTATACCCTCTTAGATTTTTATTAGCCCTCCCCACACATTTCCTTTACTCAATTTCTTCCCCTGACCTTTCTACCCCTAGTAATCTGTTCTTCTACTAACATATATACAATACCATCCTTTTAAGTACCCTCTTCTCCCCCTCTTTCTATTCTCTTTATATGTCCTTTCTAGCTTACTGGTCTCTGCCACTGAGTCTTATTTCAACTCACATAGAAGTCCAAACATTTGTAGCTAGGGCCCACATATGAGAGAGAACATGCAATATTTGGCTTTCTGTGCCTGGGTTACCTCACTAAATATAATCCTTTCCTGATCCATCCATTTTCCTGCAAATTTCATAATTTCATTTTTTACTGAGTAGAACTCTGTTGTATAAATGTACCACATCTTCATTATCCACTCATCAGTTGAGGGACATCTAGGCTGTTGCATTTCCTAGCTACTGTGAATACAGTGGCAATAGACATTATTGTGCAAGTATCTCTAAGGTAGTGAGGCGAGTCCTTAGGACATATGCCTAGGAGTGCTATAGCTGGGTCATATGGTAGATCTATTTTTAGCTGTCTCAGGAAACTCCACATTGACCTCCACAGTGTATGTACCAGATTGCATTACCACCAACAGTGTAGAAGCTTCCTCTTTTTCTGCATCCTTCCCAGAATTTATTGTCATTTGTTTTCTTTCTTTTTTTTTAAAAAAAAAAACTTTATTTTTATTTATTTATTTGAGAGAGAGAGAGAGAGAGAGAGGCAGAAGGAGGGAGAGAGAGAATGGGTGTGCCAGGGCCTACAGCCACTGCAAATGAAGTCCAGATGCATGCACCCCCTTGTGCATCTGGCTTACGTGGGTCCTGGGGAATCAAACCGAGTCCTTTGTCTTTGCAGGCAAATGCCTTAACCGCTAAGCCATCTCTCCAGCCTGTCATTTGTTTTCTTGATGGCAGCTATTGTGACAGGAGTGAGATGGAATCTCAAAGTAGTGTTAATTTGCATTTCTGTGATGGCTAGGTTTGTAGAATATTTTTGTAGATGTTTATATGCCATCTATATTTCTTCTTTTGAGAACTCTCTACTTAATTCCATAGCCCATTTTTTTAAATTTTATTTTTTATTTGAGAGAGGGAAAGAGGCAGAGTGAGAGAGAAAAAGAGGGGGGAGAGAGAGAGAGAGAGCAAGCAAGCGCATGCCAAGGCTTTCAGCCACTGCAAACTAACTCCAGATGCATGCGCCACCTTGTGCATCTGGCCTACGTGGGTCCTGGGGAATTGAACCGAGGTCCTTTGGCTTTGCCTCCATAGCCCATTTTTAATTGAGTTATTTAATTTCTTATTATTTAGTTCTTTGTATATCTTGGGTATTAATCCTCTGTCAGATTAATAACTGGCAAAGACTTTCTCCCATTCTGTAGGTTGCCTGTTTGCTCTATTCACAGTGTCCTTTGCTGTACAAAAGCTTGCAATTTCATGAGGTCCCAGTGGTTGATTAGTGGTTTTATTTCCTGAGCAACTGGGGTCATATTCAGAAAGACATTGCCAATGCCACTATGTCGAAAGGTTTTGCCTACATTTCCCTCTAGCAGTCTGAGAGTTTCGGGTCTGATTGGACTTGGACATAATTCTTGTTCATGGAGAGAGATAAGGATCTGTTATCACCCTTCTACAGATACATATCCAGCTTTCACAGCATCATATGTTGAAGAGGCTGACTTTTCTCCAGTGAGTATTTTTTGGCATTTTTGTTGAAGATCAGGTGGCTGTAGCTGCCTAGACTTACATCTGGGTCCTCTATTCTGTTCCACTGACCTACATGTCTGTTTTATGCCAATACCAAGCTATTCTTGTTACTATGGCTATGTAATATAGGTTAAAATCAGGTGTGGTGATACAACCATCTTTATTATTGTTGCTCAAAATTGTTTCAAATATTTGAGGTTTTTTATGCTTCCACTTGAATTTTAGGATTTTTTTTCTATTTCTGTGAAGAATGCCATTGGCATTTTGATGAGGATTGCATTAAATGTGTTTAGATTGCTTTTGGTAAGACTGACATTTTTATAACATTTATTCTTCCAATCAAAGAACATGAGATGTCTTTCCATTTCCTACTCTCTTCTGCAATTTCTGTCTTGGGTGTTTGAAAGTTTTCATTATAGAGATTCTTGACTTCCTTGTTTAGGTTTATTCAAAGGTACTTTTTCTTTGATGCAACTTGTGAATGGGAGTGATTCCCTGATTTCATCCTCAGGATCCTAGGCCTACTCATGGCTACAAATGCACAGCAGCCCAGGTGCCCCACACCTGAGAATTTTATTTTATTTATTTGAAAGACAGAAAGAGGAAGATAGAGATAGACAGAGAGAGAGATAGAGGGAGAGAGAGAGAGAGAAAGGTATAGAATGCACATACCAGAACCTCTAGCCACTGAAAACAAACTCTATATGCACGCACCACTTTATTGATATGGTTTTATGTGGGTACTAGGGAATTGAACTTAGGTCTGTAAGCTTTGCAGGCAAACACATTAAATCTGTGGTTCTCCTGTCTTCCATCTCCCTCTCCTCACACTCTCCCCTCAGAACCTTCCAGTCTATGTATTTTATTCCAACACTTGCATGTCAAGCATCCCCTCTGCTGACCCTTTCATGCTTCCCCTCTTTCTAAGCCTTATTCTAGCTTCCTTACCAACACTGCTTGTGGTGGTTTGATTCAGGTGTCCCCCGTAAACTTAGATGTCCTAAATGCTAGGCCCCCAGCTGATGGCAATTTGGGAATTAAAACCTCCTAGAGGCAGTGTATTTTTGGGGGTGGGCTTATGAGTGGCATAGCCAGCTTCCTCTTGCCAGTGTTTGGCACACTTTCCTGTTGCTTTTGTCCATCTGATCTTGGCTAGGAGGTAATGTCTACCCTCTGCTCATGTCATTGTTTTCCCCTGCCATCATGGAGCTTCCCCTGGAGTCTATATGCCAAAATAAACCTTCTTTTCCCACAAGATGATCTTGGTCTGGTGTTTTCTGACAGAAATGCCAAGCTGATTACAACAGTAATATTGGTTCCAGGAGTGGGGTTATTGTTGCTAGAAACTTGATTGTGTGGCTTTTGCCCTTTTGGAGCTGATTTTTGAGAGGAATGCGGAAGGATTTGAAACCTTGGCTTAAGAGATGCCTTGCAGTGCTGTAAGTACATCTTCATGGATTATTCTGGTCAGAGTTGAAAGATATGAAGGCAGTAACCACTATGGACTTTGAGGTTTGGCTTATGAGGGTGAGGACGAGCTTTGTCTAGACAGGGATAGAAGCAGTTTGTGTGAAAGGCTTGCTTTTATGCCTGTGTTCTGAGAAGTTGTGCAGGGTTGCATTGCATAGAAATGAACTGGTGTGAGAAGAGGGATATGGCACAGAAAGAAATCTTTGGGCCGAAACTTCTGCCTGTTCAGCTGCAATTGTATGATAGATTACAACCTTTGAGATTGGGCCATTTGACCTGCATTGGAACAACAGGAAAAATACAGACTCTTTTGAAGTAGTGTTAATGCTAAAGGACTGTCCTGTCCTTTAAAGACTGCTTTATTCCTCCCTGGATTAAGAACTTGACTGCCTACCTTTGGAGTATAACAAATGTATGAAAGAGAGGGTCGTTGGATTTGCAATATGGTTTTGTGTTTTGGATATGGTCATGGGCAGTGTGAAGCAGGCTTATTGGATTACCTGCATGCAGACCCAATGGAGCCATCAGGATGAACCATGAGTTGCAGTGGAGAGCCAGTGGAGATGCCAGGACTTTGAGATGGTTGCCAAGGAGAGCTGCCAGCACCAGGTGAAGTGTTCCAGAACTGTGAGTAGCCTAGCTGGAGGGGTAGAATTGGAACTCCAGAGACTCATCACTGGTTAGAATTATCAGACTTAGAGACCTGTCATTGACTAGAGTTCTTGGACTTGGAGCTCCATATTTGGTGTTTGCCCTGTTTAAATCTTATATTGGTTGAATGTTTCTTTGCTATACCCAATGCTATCCTTTACAGTGTGACTGTTTAGTCTGTGCCATAATGGGTTTCTTTTTTGATATTACAGCTCAGTTAAATGGCTTTGGACTATGGTGATGTTTCAACATCATTGAGATTGTTAAAACTATGTGAACTTTTAAAGTTGGACAGAATGCATTGTATTTTACATCATTAATGTTTATGGGGGCCAGGGGCAGAATGGGTAGTTTGATTCAGGTGTTCCCCCATAAACTTTGGTGTTCTGAATTCTATGTCTCTAGCTGATGGCAATTTGGAAATTAAAGCCTTCTGGAGGCAGTGTATTATTGGGGGTGGGCTTATGGGTGTTATAGCCAGCTTCCTCTTGCTAGTGTTTGGCACACTCTTCTGTTGCTATTGTTCATCTGGTGTTGTCCAGGAGGTGATGTCCACCCTATGATCATGCCATCGTTTATCCCCTGCCATCATGGAGCTTCCCCTCAAATCTGTAAACAAACAAACAAACAAACAAACAAACAAACAAAAAAACCCTTTTCCCCACAAGCTGCTCTTGGTCTGGTGTTTTCTGGCAGCAATGCAAAGCTGACTGCAACACTACTGATGCTTACTGTGACATAAGGAAATCAAACTATTCCATGTTAAGATCTGCATATGAAAGAGAACATGCAGCATTTGTCTTTCTGGGACTGGTTTACCTTACTTAGTACAATTATTTTTTCCAGGTCTACACATTTTCCTGAAAATTTTATAATTTGTTTTTTCTTACTTCTGAATAGAATTTCATTGTACATATGTACCACATCCTTATTATTCATCAATTAAACAGCATCTGGGATGACTCCATTTCCTAGATATTGTGAGAGCAGAAACAAACTGTAGATACTTATCTCTATAGTAAAGAGCAGAGTTATTAAGGTATATTCCTAGTCACAGTATAGCTAGGTTCAATGGTAGACCTATTTTCAGATTTCCATAGTGGCTGTTCAAACTTTGCACTCCCACCAATAGTGGATGAGGGTTCCTCTTTCCCCACAACCTCTTCAGCATTTGTTTTATTTTATTTTATTTATTTATTTTGCAAGGAGGGGGAAGAGAGAGAGAATGGGCACTCCAGCTGCTGCAAACAAACTTCAATTGCATGCACCACTTTGTGCATCTGGCATTTTGTGAACACTGGGAAATCAAACCTGGGTCATTAGGCTTTGCATTCAAGTCCTTCAATCACTGATCCATCTCTCCAGCCCCATCATTTGATTTTTTTGATGATAGCCATTCTGAGTTGAGTGAGATGGAATCTCAAAGTAGTTTTAATTTGCATTTCTCTGATGCCTAGAGATATTGAACATCTTTTTAGATGTTTATTGGCCATTTGTTTTTCTTGTATACCCATGAGTCTACTATTTGGTCTTTTAAAGGTGTTTCTACATTTCCCTCATGCTCTGTAGATTTTTTTTAACTTGTCATTGAATTTTTTTTTTTTTTTTGGCTTTTATTTCCTCTGTCTTGTCCTCAATCCCTGGTAGTGTGTCTTCCACATGGTCTATTTTGTTAGTGAGGCTTTTTTTGAGAGACTTTTGTTGTTGTTGTTGTTTTTGGTTTTTCGAGATAGGGTTTCACTTTAGCTCAGGCTGACCTGGAATTCACTATGTAGTTTCAGGGTGGCCTTGAACTCTCAGCGACCCTCCTACCTCTGCCTCCCAAGTGCTTGGATTAAAGGCGTGTGCCACCACCCCAGGCTGAGACTTTTAATTGATTATTTCATTTCTGATTTCAATCATGGTTTTCTTCAGCATCTCTATTTCTTTATTGAATTCCATTTTCATTTCTCAGTTTGTCTCACTCATTGTTGCTTGGAATTCAGTCCTGCATCTGATCATGTCCTCTTTGAGCTCATTCTATTACCTATTGAGTTCTTTTATAGATTCTCTTTCATTTCATTCAGATGTTTGTTCATAGTCTCATTGTTTGTTGAATATGATTATAATAACTGCATTTTGGAATTCTTTGTCTGGTTTTTACTTTAAAAGTTCTCACTGGAGGCATCCACTATGAAGCGAGGCATTCTTGGTGGGGATATATTGCCTTGGTTTCCTTTTTTAAAACATATTTTAAAAATATTTTATTTATTTGCATGAAGAGAGATACAGAGAGAGAGAGAAAGAGAGAGAGAGAAAGAGTGAGTATGGGCACACCAGGACCTCTAGTCACTGCACACAAACTCCAAATGCATGTGCAGCTCTGTGTATCTGGCTTATGTGGGTACTGGGGAATTGAACTCTCATCATTTAGGCTCGGCAGGCAAGCACCATAACTGTGGAACCATCTCACCAGTCCCTGTTTTTTTTTTTTTCTTTTTTCTTTTTTCTTTTTCTTCAAGGTAGGGTATTGCTCTAGTCTAGTATGACCTGGAAATTATGTAGTCTCAGGCTGGTTGCAAACTCAGTTATCCTCCTACCTCAGCCTCCCAAGTGCTGGGATTAATGGCATAGGCCACCACGCCTGGCAGAGAAAAAGAGAGAATGGTTGCATCATGGCCTCCAGCCCCTGAAAACAAACATGTCTTACCTTGTGCATCTGGCTTTTACACAAGTCCCGGGGAATAGAACTCTGGTTGTTAGGCTTTATGGGCAAGTGCCTTAACTGCCAAAGCCATCTCTCCAGCCCTCTTGCCTTGGTTTCTTTGTTTGTTTTGTGTTGTAGTTTGCCCATTTGGAGAAAACCCCTGTCTTGCCAAGAATGCAGCTACAGCAGGAGAGCATGGTCAGGAGGTCTACCTGTTGGTTTGAGAGTCTGCAGTGTTCTAGGCAGGTGCACAATAATAGTCTGGATAGGGCATAGGTGTGAATCTATGGCATACTACTGGAAGAAGGCCTGAGGGCTAGTCTGCCTTGCTCAGGGTTGGAATGTGTTCCATTTTATTTTTTAAAATATTTTTATTTATTTGAAAGAGAGAGAGAGAGAGTGAGTATGGGCACACCATGGTCTCCCACTGCTATAAAAAAATTCCAGGCACATGTACTACTTTGTGAGTCTGACTTTACATGGGTGCTGGGGGTTCTATCCTGGGCCAACAGGCTTTGCAAAAAGTTCTTCTAACCACTGAGTCATCTCCAAAGCCATTTACTTTATTATTTTTTTGAGGTAGGGTCTCACTCTAGCTCTAGCTGGCTGAGAACTCACAGAGACCCTCCTATCTTTGCCTCCCAAGTGTTGGGATTAAAGGCTTGTACAACCATACCCAGCTACCTTATTTTTTGAGACAGGGTTTCTCACTAAATCCAGGCCTCACTGACTTGGCTTTCTAACTTACAAACTTACCTGGGGGATCCCTGTCTCTGCTTCACCAGTACTAGGGTTACAGGCATGTACCAGGTGCTGGGAATCTTAACTTAGATCTTTATGTGGCAATCCCTTTATCCATTGAGCAATAGTCCTAGCCCTGTTTACTAATTTTATTCTGTCTGATTATGGATTTGTGCCTAAGATCATCATTTTATTTTAGTTTTGGGGGATTTCTAGGGAGTGTGGCTCAATCTACCATATTTAACTGGAAGACTGGGAGTAATTATTCATTGACTTATTAATGATGAAACAAGCTCACAGAATGTGAGCTGTGCAGACATGTCAGTGAAAAGACTTATGTGCCTGGTTCTATATCTTGTGCTACTTTTTTGCTAACACTGTGCTTGGTGTACACAGCAGTCATTTGTCTAATGAATAGTTAACACAGTTTTGTGTAGCAATTTTATGATGTTACAAGGGGCTGATGGATCTAGAGCTACATCACATTGAGTTCTAGGTGTTTCAATACTCAGTTTTCTCTACCATTGGGAACTTATCACTCAGGGCCTCTTACTTCTTTAGGTCAATCTTCCAGGTAACTGATTTCTCCCTATTCTAAGATGCTGATAAAATTAAAGGCTTTAAGATTTTCTACAGATCAAGTTGCTTCTTCTGTGCTTTTTGCACATCTTAGAAGTGGCATGGACAAAGTCATTTGTAATTAAGGTAAAACAATAAGCTTCCCAAAAAGGAGTTAAAAGCCATGTGAATATAGGTGATACTTATATTACATAGAAGTTCTCTGCTCCAGCCAGCCACTATGGAGTCAAGCTGACAAAAGCTGTATCAACCTGAGCATCAACCTCCAAGGATGCTCCAGTATGGCTACCTCATTCATGGAAGGGACAGAAAGGGATGTGAGCATTGGTCAGGCTGGGCAGCCGTGTATCAGCCTTGCCTTGGGAAAGGGGACTGAGAAGTGTGGTGTTAGCCTCACAGCCTCTTCTAGGAGAGCACTCTCAACCATCCATGAAAAAGAGATGGCATTTTGGTAGACAGTCAAAACTTGGAGCTACAACTGTGAAGACACTAATAGTCCCAAATAAAAGTTATCTTTTTAAATGGAACCCTGCCTTTTATAAGTCAAGCTGATTCAAAATATATTGTACTTTTCAAATGTCTTTTTTTTTCTTCATGGGATCTCAGATAGATCTGGGTATGTAGTTAGCTATGTGTTGCTGGCAGAAGACATTCAACCAAGAGCAGCTTGTGGGAGGAAATGGTTTATTTTGGCTTATAGACTTGAGAGGAAGTTCCATGATGGTAGGTAAAAATGATAGCATGAGCATGGGGTGGACGTCACCTCCTGGCCAACATCGGGTGGACAATAGCAGCAGGAGAATATGCCAAACACTGCCAAGGGGAAGCTGGCTGCAATACCCATAAGCTCTCCCCAACAATACATCACCTCCAGGAGGCTCCAATTCCCAAATTGCCAGCTGGGGTCCTAGCATTCAGAACATATGTTTATGGGGGACACATGACTCAAACCACCACACAATCTATCCATCTGATCACCTACTCTTTGTGTATCTGCACTAAAAAAACATGGGAAGGAATCCCTCAGGAAGTTCCTGGATGGAATCAGATGCTGTGTTTATCAGTATCTTTGCCTTTGGAAAGGTTTCTCACCCTGTCTTCAGCATAATCTCCTGTCAACAACATCTGTTGTGCTTTACTTTTAGTTTGATATAAATTTTAAAATATTGAATTTTTCTGTTTTCACTGTATGTGTCTTCCTCAGAACTTCTCTATGTCCATGTGTTCTGGTGGGCCTCCTTAGAAGGAAGCCTCTGTGAGGTTGAGAATTACTGGATTGAGGTAGGCACTGCAAGCCTGTAGTTTACATGTGAAATCAGTGTACCTGTTACCTTACTACCTAGTAAATACCTGAGTTTAGAGTAGAGAGGCAGATTTGAGAGCTAGTTAGAAAGAGCTGGCATGCTGCTGTGGATGGAGGGAGATATAAAGGAAGCAAGCATTCCAACCACACTATAGACTTTAAAAGATGAGGGGCATATGCCAGTGGGGAAAAAGATTGGACAGGGAGAGAGGCTGAAGCCTGCAATTCATTAAGGTAAACATCTTTGATGGCATAATTTCAAGTAAGCAATATGTGCAATGACTCAGCAGGTGGGGTACTGCAGTCATACAAACAGAAATATTCCTTCAAGGATCCCCTGGCCCTCATCTAATGCTCATTGGCCTGGCATAGCCAATGCCATCACCAAACCACCTTAGGAGTCCCTCGCTAAAAGAAAGTGATAGGAGCTAGATCCACACAGAGAACAAAACAACAAAACAAAACAAATGAACAAATGTTCACTTATTGGACCTGAGTATTATCTATGTAGAAGACAGTATAGGCATTCATAGGTTTGTCTGTATTCACTAAGTGGAAGATTCCTTGATTAAATAAAACTGACAAAGTAACAGTAAAACTCTCATATGCAAGATGTGCCATAACAGAAAATTTTATATATGAACTGTTTATTTCTTACAATTTGATTAATTTTTCAAATAAAAATATCCTAAGTGTTAGAAAAAGATAAGACCATAGAATTTGCCTACAACAAAGCTAAAAAAAAGTCAATAAAACAAGAAAACAAAAACTAAAAAAAGATTTGGTATTGACTGGGCCATGTGGTTTGCAGATTAGTGGAACATGATGCTAGACCTTGAAAAGTTGTGGATTGAGGGTAGATAGAATTTTATGATCTCTGGCTCTGATCACAAGCAGTGGACAACACGTCATGCCTTTTGGAGCAGTTATAGTTCCTTTTTATAGATTATTATCTATGAAGCAGTGCCACTACCAGCAATAACAACACCTAAAAGTTTTGAGTAGGTGTTAAGTGCTAGGCGGTGGGATGTTTTGGATTGAGTTTCAGTTTTGTTATCTACATAGTGGCAACACACATGCAAAAAATAATCAATGAGGTCTCTGGTGTTATAACTCAGTGGTACTTATCTCACATGCACATGGTCCTGGGTCAATCCCTAGCACCATAACAAAAAGAAAAACTTTAGGCAAAAAAAAAAAAAAAGAAAATTGAACTAAGTAACCTATGCCAAAACTTTTAGTTTGAACTTTCTGTTAAGATGGTGGAATAGGAATCTCACCAAACAAACCTGGGGGAAGAAAGACAAGATAACACACAACACACTCTTCTACCAAAAAGTTAAGGAGTGTAAAGAATTACCAATCCAGCTGAGACCCCAACAGAGAAGCAAGAGGGAGCTGGGGTTTCCCATAATTACATAACTGATCTTGCTCCAGTCAGCCACTGATGGAAGTGCTGCTACTTGCAGGGCCCTACCTGCGCCAGTAAGAGCAACACTATTGGGAATGGATTCTCCCACCTACACTGGCCCTGAAAAATAAAAAAGCTTAAGAATAAGACAACAGGGCCCAGTAGAGCAGTTCCAGAACAACTTTAGGCAACTCTCCACATCATCTCCCCCATCCACCAGCACCAGAAAGCACTGGAGATATCAGGACCACAAGGGATCTGAATCACTACCCTCCCCCCACCCCCACACAGCATCCAGCACAAGTGATCTGAAAAACAGCCAAGCCCAAAGTGCACTAAAGAGGAAACTACCTTCACACTCAATGTAGGTGAGACAAAAAGTTACCCCAAATGGTAACTGAGCTATTTTATGCTTGCAATATGTACCCCAAAGCCAGTGAATATAAGCTTTCACTGGAAGTTCCAATTACACTTTCCATATGTAGCACATATTAGCACAGGTTACTAAAGAAAAGAATACTAGGGAGGGAAAGAATTTGAAACCTAACCCACTAAGAAAAAAAATAGTGATGTGTTAGATTTGATGTATGATTAGTCTACTTTGCTTTACTTAAACAAGTTGTTTTAAGGTTAACTTTTCTCATTTTTGATACTTCTTAATTGACAGTGTTTTTTTTTTTTTTTATCTCTTTCTTTCACGGGGTAGTGTCTCACTCTGGCCCAGGCTGATCTGGGACCCACTGCAGCCCAGGAATCTCAGCCTCCCATTTGACAGGATTAAGGGTGTGAACCACTATGCCCAGCCAGTTTAAGGCTTTTGGTCTTGTTAGTTTTCCTGTTTGTTTTAATCTCCACTCATGCATAAATATTTCATGCTAGTTTTATTTGTGTTTTCATATTGTTCAGTTGAATTTTAGGATTCTTTTCTATTTTTCTACATCCTGCCTACTATTGTACTCTTTCTACTACCCTTCCCACCCACAACTTGTTAACTTTCCCTCCTTTCAATCCACTTTCCAGTCTCTTTTCCTTATCCCTCCACCTTATTTTCCCTAACTACAATCTTCCATAGCCCCAACATCCTCTAAAATCTGTGGAAACTAACAGTATTTCAAAATCTGTCTTCTAGATTCCTGTGCCACCTTGAACTTTTTCAAAGCTAATACTAGCCCTCACACTAATTCCCTCTACTCTGCTCCCACTTCTGAGTAAATACCACCCTAGTATATGTCTACCAACCTTATTATTTTACCAACCAGCAGTTATTGAAATAAAAAAGAACACTGTTGTAATTTTGATACTAGGATATTTGCATAGCAGTCATATACAACAGCTTGGGTTATTCTTGCTGTTACTCTGGGAATAATATAGAAGCCACATCTGGCAACTTGAGCTACTACCTTGACAATATAACTTCTGATATAAATGTCTGAGAATACAGCAGATAACTAGAAAACTTAATCATTGAAATAACTCAAGAGCAAAAATCTCTATGCAATAATGAAAGAACCACAAAAAACACAGCAACATAATTCCTCCAAAATTATAAATCCAAATAAAATGACCTTAAATGAGACCAAGTCAGATGAAATGTGAGACAGATAATGCAAAATAATAAGTATATTCAAAGGAATAAAAGAAGAAAACAAACTCCCAGAATAGAACATGGTAAATCACCCTAATAAAATAAGGAAGTTGATAAAAGATATGAGTAAGGAAATAGAAATATTGAAGAAATACCAATCTAAATACTAGAGATGAAAAACACAGTAAGTCAAATAAAAGCTGTGTAGAAAGTTCACAAACAGAATGTATCAAGGAGAGGACAAAATATCTGAGTTAGAAAATAAGATGGGGGGGCTGGAGAGATGGCTTAGTGGTTAAGCGCTTGCCTGTGAAGCCTAAGGACCCCGGTTCGAGGCTCGACTCCCCAGGACCCACGTTAGCCAGATGCACAAGGGGTCGTATGTGTCTGGAATTCGTTTGCAGTGGCTGGAGGCCCTGGCGCGCCCATTCTCTCTCCCTCTCTCTACCTGCCTGTTTCTCTCTCTGTCGCTCTCAAGTAAATAAATAAAAAATAACAAAAAAAATTAAAAAAAAAGAAAATAAGATGGGGATCTAGATCATTCTACCAAAGAGAAAGACAAACTAACAGGAAAGTATGAGTTGGAATTTCAAGACATTCAGGACACTATAAGAAATCAAACTTATGAGTTCCGAGTATAGAATTTCAATCTAAAGGCATAGTAAGTATTTTCAACAAAATCATAGAAGAAAATTTCCCCAAGGTAGGGAATGAGATGCCAATACAGAAACTGGCTATATTTAGGGCGCCAAACAGACAAGACCAAGAAAGAACCTCTCCTCACCATATTATAAGTATAAGATACTAAACACAAAGACCAAAGAAAATATATTGAATTCAGAAAGAGAGAAGCACCTGGTCACCTATAAGGACAAGTTAATTGAGATAACAGCAGATTACCAAATGCAAGCCATAAAATCCAGAAGACCTTGGAACAATGTATTCAAGTTTTGAAAGACAACACCTGCCAACCCAGACTACTGTATCCAACAAAGCTATCCATCATAGTTGAAGAAGAAATAAGAACTTTCCATGTCCATGTATTAGAGAACTTAAGACTTCAAATGTCCCTCAAATGATCTACTGATTGAACTTAGCACAAGTCAGAATCTCAGTAGGTACTTTTGGGTAGGAAGAGAGGCAAGAAATTGACAAGCAGAATCTAAAGTTTATCTGAAAAGTTTAAAAGACCTACAATAACCAGAAAGATGTTATTAAAAGGGATAAGGTTAGAGAACTTAAGATATAGTAGTTAATCTCATTTGTCAGCTTGACAGAATTTTATAATTGCCAAGCATTTCTATTAGGGAGTTTCTAGAAATGGTTAACTGAGGTAGGGAAGACCCACCCTAACTGTGGATGGCACCATTTTATAGGCAAGAACGCAAGCCACTGAATAATAATAATAAAAAAATAAATAAATAAAAAAAATAATAAAAATAAAAAAAAAAAACATAATACCTACTCTTGCATAAATACTCTATGCTGTTTTTCATTGAATGTGTACATTGCTTAGTTAAATTTTAGAATCTGCCTGTATTTTGTTCCACTCAGCCTACTGGAATACTCTCATAGCAGGCAACCCCAACACCTTGGGTCACTTTTGTACATACTCTGAGAGTCTCAAGAGCCACACCTAGCACCTTAAGCTCCTACCCTGAGGATATATAACATCAGCTTGATTGATACATCTAATAATACTGCAGCTAACTAGAAAATCCAAGCATTAAATAAATCCAAGATGCAAAACTATATACATTATAACATAAGAAACACCAAAAATCAAGACAATATAAATCTGCCAAGAAATATTAATGCATCAGAAATGATCTCCAGTGTGAATGAGTTAGAGGAAATGCATGAGAAAGATTTCAAAAGAATGATTATAAATATGCTCAAAGAAGTCAAAGAGGAAATCAAATGGATGAAAGAGGAAATCAAAGGAATCAAAGAAGACATAGGAAAATAATTTACTGAAAGAAAGAGGTCAATACAAGATATAAATAAGGAAATAGAAATAATAAAGAAAAACCAGTCAGAATTACTAGAAATGAAGAACACTGTCAATGAAATAAAAAACTCTGTAGAAAATCACACCAGTAGAATGGATGAAAGAGAGAACAAAATATCTAAACTAAAAGACCAAGTGGCAGATCTAATATAGTCCAACAAAGAGAAAGACAAACTAATAGGAAAGTATGAATGGGAATTGCAAGATATTTGGAACACTATGACAAGATCAAACATAAGAATATCATAATTAAACTACCAAACATACAAACCAAAGAAAATATATTGAAGGTAGTTTGAGAGAAAAATCAAGTTATCTACAAAGGCAAGCCCATCAGGATCACAGCAGATTACTCAACACAAACATTAGAAGCCATAAGGGCTTGGAGTGAGGTATTCCAAGTTCTGAAAGATGACAACTGTCAACCAAGGTTACTATATTACTTTATTTACTTTATTTTTTGGAAAATGGTGTATCAAGCAAATGGGCCTAGAAAACAAGCAGGGATTACTACTTGGATATCTGACAAGGTAGACTTCAGTCCAACATTAGTTAGGAAAGATAAGGACAGTCACTTTATATTGTTTAAAGGCACACTCCAACAGGAGGACATTACAATCCTAAACATATGTGCACCTAACATGGGGGCTCCTACCTTTATCAAACAAAGGCTGTTAGAACTAAGGTCACAGATAACACCAAACACAGTAGTAGTGGGTGACTTCAATATCCCACTCTCAATTAACAGGTCATCCTGGCAAAAAAATAATCAGAGAGGCATCTGGACTAAATGAGGTCATAGAAGAAATGGACCTAACAGATATATACAGGACATTTCATCCAAATGCTGCAGAATACACATTCTTTTCAGCAGCACAGGGAACATTTTCTACAATAGACCATATATTAGGACACAAAACAAATCTTAACAAATACAGGAAAACTGAAATAATTCCTTGCATTCTATCTGACCACAATGGACTCAAACTACAAATCAATAGTAAGAAAAGCTGTAGAGCATACACAAAATCATGGAAAATAAACAATACACTACTAAATGATGAATGAGTCAATAAAGAAATTAAGAAGGAAATCAAAAAATTCATAGAGTCAAATGATAATGTGAACACAACATACCAAAACCCTTGGGACACAATGAAGGCAGTCCTAAGATGGAAATTTATAGCTTTAAAAGCCTTTATTAAGAAATTAGAAAGGTCGCAAGTAAATGACCTAATGCTTTACCTTAAAGCCTTGGAAAAAGAAGAACAAGGCAAACCAAAAATCAGTAGACAGGAAGAAATAATAAAGATTAGGGCAGAAATTAATGAAATAGAAACAAAAAGAATCAATGAAACAAAGAGTTGGTTCTTTGAAAGGATAAACAAGATTGATAAACCCTTAGCAAATCTGACCAAAAGAAAGAGAGAAGAGACACAAATTAATAAAATTAGAGATGGAAAGGGCACCATCACAACAGCTAACAGATAAATTTAAAAAATCATACGGATATACTATAAAAACACATACTCCACTAAGTATGAAAATCTGAAAGAAATGGATGATTTCCTTGATTTATATGACCTACCTAAATTAAATCATGATAAAATTAATCACTTAAATAGACCTATAACAAGTATGGAGATTCAAGCAGTTATCAAAAATCTCACAGCTAAAAATGTCCAGGCACAGATGGATTCACTGGTGAATTTTGCCAGACCTTCAGGGAAAAACTAACACCATTGCTTCTTAAGCTTTTCCATAAAATAGAAAAAAGAAGAAATCCTACTAAAGTCCGTCTACGAAGCCAGCATCATCTTGATACCAAAACCAGCCAAGATAGAACAAAAAAAGAAAAATTAAAAACCAATCTCCCTCATGAACATAGATGCAAAAATTCTCAACAAAATATTGGCAAACAGAATACAAGAATATATCAGAAAGGTGGCTTCAGCAGTAGGGTCTTACCACTAACCTTTGGTGGGTCATCAAGTACTCTGACAGAAATCTGTCTGTCTTTTAGGAAACCTTGTAGGTCTCTCTGATCAAAAGCTCATTGTGGATGATAGCCCCATGCTAGTACTGGGAGTTACAGGTCAGTGCCCACTAAGAAAATGAGGAAAAAGATAACTAATATACAAGAGTTAGAGATAAAAGAGAGAGAGAGAGAGGGAGAGGGAGAAGGAGGGAGGGAAGATGTAGAGGATTAAGGTTAGTTGTGATACTACCCTCTCCAGTGTCTTGTGGTTCAGGTGTTCCCTGTAAGGGCCTGGTGAAGGATCAGCCAGTCTTTTAGTAAGTAGAATTTTATGGTACCATTGCCATTTGGGTCTAGATTTGTGTTCCTCACCCCTTTGATGCCCTCCCCTCCCTCCCTTTCCATCCGAGTGTCCAGTCCACAAGATGCTTGCTGGATATGTAAGGTATCTTGGGTAGATTCAGGTTAGGTGCTGTAGATGAGTGAGACTATGTGGCGATTTTTTTCTGTGATTGGGTAAGTTCACTGAGAATGATCTGTTCCAGGTTCAACCATTTTTCCTCAAATTTCACTCTGTCACTTTTTCTTACTGCTGTATAGAATTCCATTGTGTAGATATACCACATGTTAGTTATCTATTCTTCTAGTGATGGACATCTGGGTTGATTCTAGCTCTTAGCTATTACAAATTGAGCTGCTACAAACATGGTTGAGCAAATCACTCTGGCCTGTGGTTTGAAGGTTTTAGGGTAGATGCCCAGTAAGGGAATAATTGGGTCTGTTGGTATCTCTATACTCAGCTTTTTCAGAAGTCCCCATATTGCTTTCCAAAGTGGTGGTACCATCCTACGTTCCCACCAACAGTGGATGAGTGTTCCTACTTCTCCACATCCTCACCAGCATTTATTTTCATTTGATTTTTTTCCTCATTTTTTTCTTTATTAGTTAGTTTTGTAGTCAGCAAATATAGTCAGTTTGGTACCATTATTAGGTTCATCCGTGACCTACCCCCTTCCCTTTGCCCCTCCTTCCTGAGGCATACGGGTCATGCATTGTGGAGTTAGCCCACAGTTATGGGTAAGATAAATGTCTCTGCATATCATGACACAACATGTGGCTCTGACATTCTTACTGCCCCTCTTCCACAAAATTTCCCTGAGCCATGTTGGGTTCATTTTTGGTCTGCTTCAGTGATGAGGTGTTGGGGGCCTCTGAGGCTCTGGCTCTCTGATTCGGTAGGAGTTGATTTTTCTCTGTGCTGAACTCCTTCCCCCTTGTGCTGGTATCCAGTTCATCAGGAAAACAGCCCCCTTGCTTGTTTCGCCAATTTTTCATAGTTTCAGCCAGGGCCCTTTTGAAGTATTATGGGGTGGCTCTCTCCTTAGGATCTACATCTATCTGAAAAAGAGAAGTAGATTCTCCAACAGAGAGTAAGTTAGCACCAGGACAAATGAGATAACCCTTACTTTTTTTTTATAGAGAATTTAATAGGTGTAGGCCCTCTTGTAGCCCACAATTGACGGTACCTTCATATTGGAGAGTGGGCTTATGTTTGGATTTAGTTCTGACTTGTTTCCCAGCTCCAGCTATGGGTCCCATACCAGTGAGGGGATCAGTTAGCCAAATTGAGAGCAGTTGGTTCCCCACCATGGCTGTGTGCCACCACTGCACTTGTGTGGGCATCACAACAAGTTATTTGCTGCTAAGTAGGTTAGACCATGCGTTGCTTTGACAGATATTGGTCATTTTCCCCCAGTCGCCCATGTAGCACCTTCTGGCACTAGACGCGCTGACTGTCTGGGGACTGACTCTCTTCCAACTTCCAGCCATGCCATTCTAATTTGCATGTCAATCACATAAGGTGTCTTCAGCGGTAGGGTCTTACCACTAACCTTTGGTGGGTCATCAAGTACTCTGACAGAAATCTGTCTGTCTTTTAGGAAACCTTGTAGGTCTCTCCAATCAAAAGCTCATTGTGGATGATAGCCCCATGCTGGTTCTTGGAGTTACAGTTCAGTGCTCACTAAGAAAATGAGGAAAAAGATAACTAATATACAAGAGTTAGAGATAAGAGAGAGAGAGAGAGAGGGAGAGGGGAAGTGAGGGAGGGAAGATGTAGAAGATTAAGGTTAGTCTTGATCTTACCCTCTCCAGTGTCTTGTGGTTCAGGTGTTCCCTGTAAGGGCCTGGTGAAGGATCAGCCATTTGGTCTGTCTTTTAGTAAGTAGAAAATTATGGTACCATTGCCGTTTGGGTCTAGATTTGTGTTTCCCACCCCCTTGATGCCCTCCCCTCCCTCCCCTTCCATCCTAGTTTGATGTTTGCTATCCTTATTCGGGTAAGGTGGAATCTCATAGTTGTTTTAATTTGCATTTCTCTGATGATGAGGGATGATGAACATTTTCTTAAGTGTAAGTTTGCCATTTGTATTTCTTCCTCTGTGAACTGCCTGTTCAGCTCTTTGCCCCATTTTGTCAGTGGGGAGTTTGACTTCTTACTGCTGAAGACACCTTATGTGGTTGACATGCAAATTAGAATGGCATGGCTGGAAGTTGGAAGAGAGTCAGTCCCCAGACAGTCAGCATGTCTAGTGCCAGAAGGTGTTACATGGGCGACTGGGGGAAAATGACTAATATCTGTCCAAGCAACTCATGGTCTAACCTACTTAGCAGCAAATAACTTGTCATGATGCCCACACAAGTGCAATAGTGGCACACAGCCATGGTGGGGAACCAACTGCTCTTAATTTGGCTAACTGATCCCCTCAGTGGTACGGGACCCATAGCTGGAGCTGGGAAACAAGTCAGAACTAAATCCAAACATAAGCCCACTCACCAATATCAAGCTACCATCAATCATGGGCTACAAGAGGGCCTACACCTATTAAATTCTCTATAAAAAAAGTAAGGGTTATCTCTTTTGTCCTGGTGCTAACTTACTCTCCGTTGGAGAATCTGCTTCTCTTTTTCAGATAGATGTAGATCCTAAGGAGAGAGCCACCCCATCATACCTCCAAAGGGCCCAGGCTGAAACTAAGGCAAATTGGCGAAACAAGCAAGGGTGCTGATTTCCTGATGAACCGGATACCAGCACAGGGGGGAAGGAGATCAACACAGAGAAAAATCAACTCCTACCGAATCAGAGAGCCAGAGCCTCAGAGGCCCCCAACACCTCATCACTGAAGCAGACCAAAAATGAACCCAACATGGCTCAGGGAAATTTTGCAGAAGAGGGGGGAGTAAGAATGTCAGAGCCATATGTTGTGTCATGATATGCAGAGACATTTATCTTACCCATAACTGTGGGCTAACTCCACAATGCATGACCTATATACCTCAACAAGGAGGGGCCAAGGGGAGGGAGTAGGTCACAGATGAGCCTAATAATGGTACCAAACTGACTGTATTTGCTGACTACAAAACTAACTAATAAAGAAAAAAAGAAAAAAAAAAAAGAATATATCAGAAAGATCATTCACCCCGACCAAGTAGGCTTTATCCCAGAGATGAAGGGATGGTTCAACATATGCAAATGGATAAATGTAATGCATTATATAAATGGACTTAAGGACAAAAAACACATGATCATCTCATTAGATGGAGAGAAAGCATTTGAAAAAAAAATCCAATATCCCTTCATGATAAAAGTCCTACAGAGACTGGGATAGAAGGTACATATCTCAAAATAGCAAAGGCTATTTATGATAAGCCTACAGCCAATATATTACTAAATGGGGAAAAACTGTAAGCTTTTCTACTAAAATCAGGAACAAGACAAGGATGCCCACTGTCCCTACTTTTATTTAATATAGTACTGGAAGTCTTAGCCATAGCAATAGGTAAGAGATGCACATAAAAGGGATACAAATTGGAAAGGAAGAAATAAAGTTATCATTATTTGCAGATGACATGATTCTATACATAAAGGACCCTAAGGATTCTACCAGCAAAGTGTTAGAGCTGATAAACAGCTATAGCCATGTAGCAGGATACAAAATAAATACACAGAAATCAGTAGCCTTACTATATGTTAACAACAAACACACAGAGGATGAAATCAGAGAATCACTCTCATTCACAATTGCATCAATAAAAATAAAGTTCCTTGGAATACACCTAACCAAGGAAGTGAAGGACCTCTGCAATGGAAACTTTAAAACACTCAAGTGAGAAATTGCAGAACACACTAGGAAATGGAAAAACATCCCTTATTCCTGGATCAGAAGAACCAATATTGTGAAAATGGCAGTCTTACCAAAAGCAATCTACACATTTAATGCAATTCCCATCAAAATTGCAATGGCATTCTTCACAGAAAGTGA
This sequence comes from Dipus sagitta, assembly GCA_036346955.1. NCBI lineage: Eukaryota > Metazoa > Chordata > Mammalia > Rodentia > Dipodidae > Dipus > Dipus sagitta. The sequence goes on from CM070777.1 coordinate 72,962,032, forward strand.
AAAAACAATGCAAAAATTCATCTGGAATCACAAAAAATCTAGAATATCTAAAACCATACTGAGTAATAAAAATAAGGCTGGTGGAATCACCATACCTGATTTTAACCTATACTATAGAGCCATAGTAACAAAAAACAGCATGGTACGGGCACAAAAGCAAACATGTAGATCAATGGAACAGGATAGAGGACCCAGGTGTAAGTCCGGGTAGCTATAGCCACCTGATATTTGATTAAAATGCCAAAAATACTCATTGGAGAAAAGATAGCCTCGTCAGTAAATGCATATATATATGTGTACAAGGATGAAAATAGATTCTTCTCTCTCTCAATGGACAAGAATTAAGTCCAAATGGATTAAAGATCTTAACATCAGACCTGAAATTCTGAAACTGCTAGAGGAAAAAGTAGGGGAAACCCTTCAACATATTGGTCTTGGAAAAGACTTTCTGAATATAACCCCGATTGCTCAGGCAATAAAACCACAGATTAACCACTGGGACATCATGAAATTACAAAGATTTTGTATGGCAAATGAAACTGTGAATAAAGCAAAGAGGCAACCCTACAGAATGCAGAAACATCTTTGCCAGCTATACCTCTGATAGAGGATTAATATCTAGGATATACAAAGAACTCAAAAAATTAAATAATAAGAAATCAAACAAGCCAATAAGAAAATGGGCTATGAAACCAAATAGAGAGTTCTCAAAAGAAGATATACAGATGGCATATAAGCATCTACAAAAATGTTCTATGTCCCTAGTCATCAGGTAAATGCAGATTAAAACTACATTAAGATTCCATCTCACTTCTGTCAGATTGGCTACCATCATGAAAACAAATGATCATAAATGCTGGCAGGGATGTGGAAAAAGAGGGACTCTTCTACATTGTTGGTGGGAATGCAATCTGGTCCAGCCATTGTGGAAATCAGTGTGGAGGTTCCTAAAACAGCTAAAAATAGATCTAACATATGACCCAGCAATAGCATTCCTAGGCATGTATCCGAAGGACTCATCTCATTACTTTAGAGACACTTGCTCAACCATGTTTATTGCTGCTCAATTCACAATAGCTGGGAAATGGAACCAGCCTAGATGTCCCTCAACTGATGAGTGGATAATGAAGATATGGCATATTTATACAATGGAGTTCTATTCAGTGGTAAAGAAACATGAAGTTATGAAATTTGCAGGAAAATGTATGGATCTGGAAAGGATTATACTAAGTGAGGTAACCCAGGCCCAGAAAGCCAAACATTGCATGTTATCTCTCATATGCGGATCCTAGCTACAGATGATTGGACTTCTATGTGAGTAGGCAGAAAACTCAATAGCAAAGGCCAGTAAGCTAGAAAAGAGATATAAAGGGAAGAGAAAGGAAGGGAGGGGGTACTTAATAGGATGGTATTGTATATATGTAAGTAGAAGAATAGATGAATGGGAGTGAAAAGACCCAAATGAGGTCAGGGGAAGAGATTGAATAAAGGAAATGTAGAGGGAGGGCTAATCAAAATCTAAGAGGATATAAATAAACCATATGGAAACCTACTTTTTTGGACAATGGAACACTCAGAGCCATAGATTTTTGCTAGAAAGTTTTCAGTGCCAGGGATGGGATACTTTCCAGTGAGTTGTTGGCCAGGGAGGTCCCTGATGCCCCTAAAACATTATAGGCCATTGCCAAGGCCCTTGGTTTACCACCAGGAATAGATGGGAAGACTCTATTGATGAAGACTCCACATACTTGGGATGCAAGGCCACTGAGAAATCCTGGTGGAACTGAGCTGATAACCTCCTCCATGTAGACCAGCTGACAGAAAGCTGGAAAAAGCCATGCTGCATGCAGTTCAATGGGAGAGAGAGAAATCACCAGTGAAGATACTCAACAGTGGACACTGCAAGCCTTATACTTGGCTAGCCAGGCCAAATGAGCCAACGGGTGCAATAGTGGCATGTCTGTCATGATGGAGAGCAACTGCCCTCTAATTGGACTGGAGGCCCGCTCCATGGGAGGGAATACATTTCTGATACTGAAAACTTAAAACAGGGGTATAATGAGCCCTAGGGTTGTAATGTCTCCTGCTGTATGACTAAATGTATATACTATGCTTATCAAACTGCCCACTAAACACTTCTCTTAATGTTCATACTCTTGTATTAATGCTACTCTCACTTTTGGTAGAGAATCTTCTCTTTTCAGATGGCAGTGACCTTGGGATGACTCAGAAGGCATCATGGTGCTGGAAAGAATTGACAGGAGTGCTCAGCACTACAATATCTCCATCACACCTTCCAAGGCTCAGGGTCTATTGCAGAAGAGGTGGCAGAAGAAATGTAAGAGCCAAAGGAAGGTTAGGACTCCTTGCTACATGCTCCCCCCTGGACACAGAATGGTCTGGATATCCATGACCTCACAGTGCCTGACACTACCTACACAAGACCATTATAATTGGAGGAAAAGACCATGACATCAAAATAAAAGAGGCTGATTGAGAGGGAGAGGGGATATGATGAAGAATCGAGTTTCAAAGTGGAAAGTGGGGAGGGTGGGAATTACCATGGGATATTGTTTATAATCATGGAAGTTGTTAATAAAAAAACAAAAATATAGCAGGAGTCTACACATAACTGGAGGTTTGCACCCCATAGTTCAGAGGATCTAAGCAGAATTTAAGCTTCATTCCATAGTTTGAACCCCAAGGGATTCTTGACATCTCCCAGCCTTCTTGCTCTTGAAACACAAATGCCTGGTGTTCTGGTGAAGTTGGACCTAGCACTAGCCTCTTGCAATCTGAGGAGCAAGTAGACTTTTCAAGGGGGAAAGCCTTTCCCAGAAGCCACAGGAAAGCACCCTAAGTTCCCCTGCATACCAGCCAAACTTTTGAAGTTGTTCGCTGTAGTCTTGAAGAGCAAAAACTCTCTACAAGCTAACGTTTGTTTGAAGGGAATGTATTTTATTGCCATTTTTCAATTGTGAAGTTATTGCTCAGCAAATGTTCAATTTTTTTAACTTTGAATTAAAGGGGGATATATATTTACACCAAAATAGTTGATAATGATCCAAATTTTAAGGATATTGCCTATTTTGCAAGAATATGACTAAAATGTTAAATGCTAAACTATGAAGGAAAAACTTTACTCTCAAACATAATTTTAAACAAGTAATTAAAATAAGGCAGCTTAGTACCTGAGAGTATAGTCACAGTAAACCTATACTAAAGAAAAGCACATCAAGAAAATACATGTTGAATAACATACCTGAAAAGATGTCTTCAAAACTATTTAATGAGCCGGGCGTGGTGGCGCACGCCTTTAATCCCAGCACTCGGGAGGCAGAGGTAGGAGGATCGCCATGAGTTCGAGGCCACCCTGAGACTCCATAGTGAATTCCAGGTCAGCCTGGACTAGAGTGAGACCCTACCTCGAAAAACCAAAAAAAAAAAAAAAACTATTTAATGAATACTTAAATTAAGCATTGTAGATATAAATTGATGTATAATAGTGTTTTCCCAATTTTTGAGCAAGAATGTAAACTCTGGTCCTTTAATTAGCATGAATGTAAATTAGACTTGTTGCATAGTGAAATTTCACCAAATACTGTAAATATTCAGATTTATGTTATTTTTAAAGATTTTATTATTTATTTATTTATTTATTTTTTATTTTTGTTTGTTTTTCAAGGTAGGGTCTCACTCTGGTCCAGGCTGACCTGGAATTAACTATGTAGTCTCAGGGTGGCCTCGAACTCATGGCAATCCTCCTACCTCTGCCTCCCAAGTGCTGGGATTAAAGGCATGCACCACCACGCCCAGCTTATTTTTTATTTATTTATTAGAGACACACAGACTGAGAATGGGCATGCCAGGGTCTCCATCCACTGCAAACAAACTCCAGACACATGCGCCACCTTGTGCATCTGGCTTACATGGTACCTGGAGAATCAAACCTGGGTTCTTAGGCTTTGCAAGCATGTGCCTTAACTGCTAAGCCATCTCTCCAGCCCTCAGATTTATGTTTAACATTGTTACACTTTCCATCAGAGTGCATAACTTGTTGTCTTCCATACTTTGTAACTTGTGCATATCTAAAAAGACTAACGGTGAAACTTTTTGAAGTTATTATTTTTTTTACAGTAACACTGTAGAGGACTTGCATCTTAATATGAGGTTTTTCCTAGAGAACTCAAGATACTGTTTTACATACTGTTGCTTTCTGTCATTCAGAATGTACTGTGTACCTCTGATCTCATAATCATGTAGTGATACTAACCTTTTCTTAGAAAACGCACTTGTTTTGAATTGTATTCCCAGAGTTTACATTCCTGAAGAATAAACATGACTTTTGGGTATCTTATGTGTTTCCTAAGATTTTTTAAAATTTATATTTATTAGATATGGGCATATTTTGTATGTAAACAGCTGATGTTGGTACCATCGTTTCCCTCCTACCTGCTCCTTTTCTGAAGAGACTTTCCTTATTGGGGATGCAGGTCAACCCCATGGGGTTTGTGGGTCATGCATTATGGGGTTGAGAGGCAATGTCTCTGTGCAAGATGTCCCAACTTATGGCTCTAACAATCTTTCGGCCCCCTCTTCTGCAAAATTCCCTGAGCCATGTTGAGTGAATTTTAAGTCTACTTCAGTGATGGGCTCTTCGGAGCATCTGGATCTCTTTTTTGGTAGGTGCTGAGTGTCCTCAGTGTCCATCTCCTTCACCCTTGTGCTTCTGAAACCAGGTTCACTAAGAAAGCAACATTCTTGATCATTTCCCCAGTTCCTCTGTGGTTTCAGGTGGGGCTGGAGTGGAGTACACTGAATCGTTTATCTCCTCAGCTCCAGCTCCTGTCTGAAAAAGACAAGCAGATTCTCCAACAGAGAGTGAAGTCAGCACCAGTTAAATGGGATAACCATTAATTTAGAGAGAATTTAAAGGGTGTAGACCCTCTTATAGCCCAAGATAAGTGGGAGCTTGACAATGGAAAGAAGAAAGACATGTATCACCAACATAAGCAGGGAGGCAGCCTCCACTACATCTTTAAGATCAGAAGTTACTATCAGCAACTATATGCCAGCAATTTATTTTTGCATGTGTGTGTGTGTGTGTGTGTGTGTGTGAAATCCATGTGTTACCCTGTGTACTTACCTGTGCTGGCCGGATTGGAATAGTGGGAGTCCCTCTCTATTGTTCTGCCAAGCCAGAGTCTCACTGAATCCGGAGCTTGCTGTTTTTTTGGAAAGCTCCTGTGATTCAGATTTCTTCTCCCCATGAGGCTGGGGTAACAGATGTCCATGCTCAGCTGTTTATGTGGATCCTGGGGACTGAACTTGAGTGGTCTCTCAGGCCTCCTCAGGCCTTTATACTTGCATAGAAGTGCTCTTAACCATTAAGCCAGCTCTTCAGTCCCTATGCCAACAATTTTGAAAATTTAGACAAAATAGGCAAAAATTCTAGAAAGTTGCAACTGTAGGACCTGCCTGTAGAAAGAAGTAAAGCAGTGACTCAAATCTTCCCACAGAGAGCAGCAGTCACAGACAGTGTAGCTGGTATGTTTATCACACTTTCCAAGGACTCATCATTCCACCTTACACAACAGCAGCAACTTAAGAAAGATGTATTAAGGAATGAATGGAGGTAGGGAGGAAGGGAGGTTGGAAAGAAGGCTAGCTATATGGGAAAAAGATGAAATTGGAATCCATTTAGCACATATAGAAATAAACTCATGATACATTAAATCAGTATCCCAACTTTAAAAACTAAAAATATTTCCTATGAAGACTCAAGACATTTTAGTTATAAGGAAAAAGATAAATAGAAAAAGAAAAAGAAAAAGAAAAGCACACACATAAGGAACCTGGAAAAAGAAAACATATTCAAATACTACTTAATACAAGAGATCAAAGGAAAAACTGGAAGAACTACAAAACAAGAAAAATGGCAAAATAAGCACACACCTTACAATAATAACTCAGTATGAATGGCCTCTATGCCCCAACCAAAAGACACAGGTTTGTAGACTGGGTTAAAAAAAAAGGATCCTTCAATTTATTGCCTCCAAGAAATTCACCTTTCCACAAAAGATAGACAATATCTTAGGGTGAAAGGTTGGAAAATGGTGTTTCAAGCAAATAGGCTTTGAAAACAAGCAGGTGTCACTATCTTAATATCTGAGAGTAGACTTCAGACTAACATTAGTTAATAAAGTTAAGGAATGTTACTTTATATTGATCAAAGGAACACTCCAACAAGAGGACATTACAATCCTAAACATATGTGCACCTAACATGGGGGCTCCCAATTTCATCAAACACTATTAGAACTAAGGTCACAGACAACCCCAAACACAGTTATACTGGGTGATTTCAACACCCACTTTCATCATTTGACAGGTCATCCCTGAAGAAAAAAAAAAAAAGAGATGGATCTGAATTAAATGAGGTCATAGAACAAATGGACCTACCAGATATCTACAAAACATTTCATCAAAATGCTGCAGGATACACATTCTTTTCAACAGCACATGGAACATTTTTGAAAACAGACCATATATTAGGACACAAAGAAAAACTTAACAAATACAGGAAAATTGAAATAATTCCTTGCACTGTATCTGATCACAGTGGGATTAAAGTACAAATCAATAGCAAGAAAAGCTATAGAGCATACACAAGATCATGGAAAGTAAACAATACATTACTAAATGATGAATGGGTCAATGAAGAAACAAAGAAGGAAATCAAAAAATTCATAGAATCAAGTATAATGAAAACACACTATACCAAAACCTTTGGGCCACAATGAAGGCAGTTCTAAGAGGGAAATTTATAGCTTTAAGTGACTATATTAAGAAATTAGAAAGTTTGCAAGTAAACAACTTAATTCTTCACTTTAAGGCCTTGGAAAAAGATGAACAAGGCAAAACAAAAATCAGTAGATGGGAAGAAATAATAAAGATTAGGGCAGAAATTAATGAAATAGAAACTAAAAAACAATCCAAAGAATCAATGATACAAAGAGTTGATTCATTGAATGGATAAACAAGATTGATAAATCCTTAGCAAATCTGACCAAAAGAAAGAGAGAAGAGACACAAATTAATAAAATTAGCGATGAAAAAGGCACCATTACAACAGATACCAAAGAAACTTAAAAAAAATCATAAGGACATAGTATAAAAATATATACTCCATTAGGTTTGAAAATCTGAAAGAAATGGATTTCTTTGATTTTTTTCTGATGTATATGACCTAGAAAAATTAAATCAAGATGAGATTAACCACTTAAGTAGACCTGTAATAAGAAAGGATATCCAAACAGTTATCAAAAATCTCCCAACTAAAAAAAGTCCAGGCCCAAATGGAGTCAGTGGTGAATTTTACCAGACCTTCAGGGAAGAACTAACACCAGTGCTTCTCAAACTTTTCCATAAAATAGAAAAAGGAAGGAATCCTACCAAACTCCTTCTACAAAGCCAGCATTACCCAAATACTGAAACCAAACAAAGATAGAACGAAAAAATAAAATTACAGACATCTCCCTCATCAGCATAGATGCAAAATTTCTCAACAAAATATTGGCAAACAGAATACAAGAATATAGCAGAAAGGTTATTCACCCTGACCAAGTAGGCTTTATCCCAGAGATGCAAGGATAGATTGACACACTCAAACTGATAAATGTAATACATTTTGTAAGTGTACTGAAGGACAAAAATCACATGACCATCACATTAGAGGCACAAAAAGAATTTCACAAAATCAAACATGCCTTCATTGATAAAATTCCTATAGTAACTGGGAATAGAAGGAACATATCTTGACATAATGAATGCTATTTATGACAAACCTACAGCCAACATAATACTAAATGGAGAAAAACTTGAAGCTTTTCCACTAAAATCAGAAATAAGACAAGGGTGTCCACTGCCCTCACTTTTATTTAATATAGTGCTGGAAGTCTTAGCCATAGCAATAAGTCAAGAGACCCACATAAAAGGGATACAAATTGGAAAGGAATAGATCAAATTATCATCATTTGCAGATAATATGATTCTATACATAAATGACCCTAAAGACTCTATCAGAAAACTGTTAGAGCTGATAAACACTCAAAATTGTATCAAAAAATAATAAAGTACCTTGGAATAAACCTAACCAAGGCAGTGAAGGAGCTCTACAATAAAAACTTTTAAACTCTCAAGACAGAAATTGCAGAAGACACTAGAAAATGGAAAGGCATTCCTTGTTCTTGGATTGGAAGAATCAATATTGTGAAAATGGAAATCTTACCAAAAGCAATCTACATTTTTTAGTGAAATCCCCATTAAAATTCCAATGGCATTCTTCACAAAAATAGAAAAAAATCATTTGGAAGCACAAAAAAACTTCAAATATCTAAAACAATCTTGAGCAACAAAAATAAGGCTGGTGATATCACCATACCTGATTTTAATGTATATTACAGAGACATGGTAACAAAACCAGCATGGTATTGGCATAAAAACAGACATGTAGAACAGTGGATAAGAATAGAGGACCCAGATGTAAATTCAGGCTGCTACAGCCATTTGATCTTCAACAAAAATGCCAAAAATATACATTGGAGAAAAGATAGCCTCTTTAATGTGTGGTGCTGGAAAAACTGGATATCTATATGTAGAAGTATTAAAATAGATCCTTATCTCTCTCCATGCACAAGAATCAAGTCCAAATGAATCAAAGACCTTAATATCAGACCTAAAACTCTGAAACTGCTAGAGGAAAAGTAGGGGAAAGTCTTCAGCATATTGGTATGGCAAAGAATTTCTGAATATAACCCCAGTTGCTCTGGAAATAAAACCACAGATCAACCGCCAGGGTCTCATGAAATTACAAAGCTTTTGTACCACAAAGGACACTGTAAATAGAGCAGAGAGGCAACCTAAAGAATGGGAGAAAATCTTTTTCAGTTTATACATCTGACAGAGGATTAATATCTAGGATACACAAAGAACTAAAAAAATAAGAAATCAAACAATCCAATTAAAAATGGGCTATGAAACTAAATAGCGAATTCTCAAAAGAAGAAATACAGGTGGCATGTAAACATCTAAAAAATGTTCTACATCCTTAGCCATCAAGGAAATCTCTCTCTTGTCAGAATGGCTATCATCATGAAAACAAATGACAATAAATGCTAGTGAGGATGCAGAAGAAGAGGAACCCTTCTACATTGTTTTGGGAATATACACTGTAGAAATCAGTGGGGAGGTTCCTGAGACAGCTAATAATAGATTTGCCATATGATCCAGCTATGCCACTCCTAGGTATATATCCTAAGGACTCATCTCACTACCTTAGAGATACTTGCTCAACCATCTTTATTCCTGCTCTATTCACAACAGCTAGGAAATGGAACTAGCCTAGATGTCCCTCAACTGATGAGTAGATAATGATGTGGCACATTTATACAATGGATTTCTCCTCAGTGGTAAAGAAAAATGAAATTATAAAATTTGCAGGAAAATGGATGGATTTGGAAAAGATTATACTTAGTGAGATAACTCAGGCCCAGAAAACCAAACATCACATATTCTCTCTCTTATGTAGATCCTAGCTACAAATGATTGGAATTTTATATGATTTGGAATAAACCTCAGTAGCAGAGACCAGTAAGCTAGAAAGGGGATATAAAGAGAATAGAGAGGGAGGGGTACTTAATAGGATGGTATTGTATATATATAAGTAGAAGAACAGATTAATTGGAGTGCAAAGGCCTAAGTGAGGTCAGGGGAAGAGGTGAGTAAAGGAAAGGTGGAGGGAGGGCTAATTAAAATCTAAGAGGGTATGAATAAGTCATATGGAAACCTACATTTTTGAACAATGGACCACCCAGAAGCCATAGATTGTTACTAGAAAATTCTTGGGGATAGGAATGGTATACCTTCCAGTGAGTTGTTGGCCATGAGGTCCCTGATATCCACCAGAACATTGCAGGCTATTACTGAGGCCCTTGGTTTCCCACCAGGAATAGATGGTAAGACCCTACTGCCGAAGACTGCACATTTTTGGGCTACAAGGTCACTGAGTAATCCTTCTGGAGCTGACCTGAAAACATCCTATGTGTAGACCAGCTGACAGAAAGCTGGAAAAAAAGCTACACTGCATGCAGTTCCATTGGGGACAGAGAAATCAACAGTGGAGATACTGAACAGTGGATACCACAAGCCAAGCCAAATGAACCAACAGGTGCAATAGTGGTGTGTCTGTTGTGGAGGAAACCAACCACTCTCTAATTGGAATGGAGGTTCACTCCATGGGAGGGAATACATCCCTGATACTGAAAACCTACAACAGAGGTAGTCATGAGCCCTAGGGCTGTCACATCTGCTGGTGTCTGGCTAAATGGCTCACCAAAGTGCCTGGTAAGCACTTCTGTTAATGTTGATAACCATATATTAATGCTACTCTCACTTTTGTTTAGAGAGACTTCTCTTTTCAGATGGCAGTGACCATGGGATGACTCAGAAGGCACCATAGCTAAGAAGAAGTGACAGAGTAGTGCTCTGCATTGAAACATCTCTATCACACTTTCCAATTCTCAGGGTCCATTGTGGAAGAGCTGTCAGAAAGAATGAAAGAGCCAAAAGAAGGATAGGGCTCCTTACAATGTGCTCCTCCAGACACAAAGTGGCCTGGATATCCATGACCTTGCAGTGCCTGACACTACCTACTCAAGACCATCATATTAGGAGGAAAATATGATAACATCAAAATAAAACAGAGACTGATTGAGACAGGGAAGGGGTATGATGGAGAGTTGAGTTGCATAGGGGAAAGTGGGGAAAGTGAGGGAATTACCATGGGCTATTGTGTATAATTATGGAAGCTGTCAATAAAAAATTAAAAGTAAATGCAAAATGAAATAGGAAGACAAAGTAAAAACCAAGAGAAGATATTGGCAATATGTGAGGATGACAGTTGCAATCATATTGAGAATAGATAAGAAAGTCCTGAAGATTATTAAGAAGAGCACAAAGAGTCCAATAGAAACTTGTCAAAGATATGAGCAGATACTTCATGGCAGAAACACACAACACTCATAAGTGGAGGAAGAGATGTTCAACATTACTTAATGCATATTAAGACTAAGTAATCTTCAGGGAAGGAACAAAAGCCCACTTCTGCCTTTGTAGCCAACCCAAGCCCTGCATCTTCCTGCCCTATGCCACTGATGGTGTCAATGCAATGGCTTACTTTGCTATTCTAAAGTAATTTTCATGTTCTCAGTGTTTGCTTTTTCATTTACAAATGTCCAAATTAAAATGACTACAATTTAATATCATTTCATTCACATCTGTAGTAATAACTTTTATATCACTGTGGCCAAACTACCTGACAGAAACAACTTAAGGGGGAGAAGTTTTATTTTTGCACATAGTTTTGGAGGGATTTCAGTCCATTGTGGAAGGGAAGGCATGGTGGAAACAGCTCAGTTCCTGGTGGTGGGAGAATGTGATGGCAACTGTTCCCATTATGGCAGACTAGAAAATTAAGAGAGCAAGCCTGAACCAGGGCAAAGGCCTACTCTAGTGACTTACTCCTGCCAGACGGCCTTCATCTGGTAAAGGCACCACAGCCTTCAAAATAGCTCTGTTAGCTGAAGACTGAGGCATTAAAAATATGGGCCTGTGGGTGATTATTCAGATTCAAATGATAACATACTGTAATTGGCAAAGATGAAGAGAATCTGACCATATCCCTGGCTCATGGCTATCTCATAATGCAAATGTGCTTAGTCCAACTTTAAGATTCCATAGTCTGTTTTAATACTGCTCAAAAGTGTAAAGTTCAAAATCCCTATTGAGCATCAAGGCCATATCTTAGCTTAAGCCCCTATTACATATTCCAATATACAATGGTACATAGCAAACACTCCCATTCTAAAAGGGAGGAATAGGAAGATAGCAAGGAAAGAAAGTATCAAAGCAAGACCAAAAACAAGGAAAGGCAACATTAAATCCTATATTTCCATGTCTAGTACCCTGACCATATATATATAAGTGTGAGTTCTAACCTGGCCCTGCCATTTGAAGCATATGTGGCCTTTCTCCTGGGTTGATTTCGTGGTAGAACAATGGAAAATTGCAAAGTTGCTAGGAAAGGAGGCCTGAGGCTGCTATGGCAACCCCCTTCCTGCCCAAGGACAGGAGCCCAGCTAGTCCTCCTTGCTAAAGACAAGAACTACACATACTCAGTTTTGGAATTTCTCCCTTTTGCCCTCTGCCCATCTCCTTGGGTGAATTGCAGCTGCTAACTGCCATGTATCTGCTTCTGGAATGCTCACTTGCCTGCCTCTGCTTATCAATTAAACTATAAATTGGAAGGGCATGAGATTCTGGGAGCCCAAGTCTTTCAGGAAATATCCTAATTCTAGTCTGCATGAATAAATCTCCTCTTTTCACCCAATTGGGTGTTGGGTTGATTTCTGGAGGGACATTTCCCCAGAATTTGAAGGCTCAATGTGTTGGAACAGAGAAAAACCACCTTAGGCTGGCCACCAAGATGCTTTCCCTAAGGTATCAATACTTGCTATCCCGGAGGGAACTGTAAGCTAGTATTCCTAGCCCCAGACTTGGATATGTTCCCAGGAGATGAAGTCTGTAAGTACCTACAACCCAGGGAGGAAAAATAGAATGATTTACCCAGGCAGGAACTCAGCCACCAGGGCCATCACAAGTACAGCATAGTCAACTCTTTAGCCACATTCAAGAGAACCTGACCATTGTCCAACAGAGCACAGTCACCCTTCAGAACCAAATGAACTTGCTGACAGTGGTGGTCCTGAAGAAACAGAGAGGACTAGGCTTGGTTACTGCAGAAAAAGGGGGAATACATGCGTTCCTGGGTGAAGAATGTTTATGCCACTCAATCGGGGTTAGTAAGAGAAAATGTTAGGCAATTGTCAGAAAGTATTCAGGCTTTGAGCAAAAAGGAAGGTATACAATGGGAAGCTGTTTGGATGATGTGGGAACCTTGCTTCATGCCTCTAGTGGGGCTCCTAGCCACTATCTTATTGGGTCTGCTGTTTGGGCCCTGCTTCTCAACCTTCTATCTAGGTTTGTCAAGATTCACCTGCCAAGAATACCTATGAGTTCCTGCCAGATAAGGTAAAAGACATAAAGTATTATGTAGGTGAAGAGGAGGGAATGTGGTGGAACAATGAAAATTTATGAAGTTGCTAGAAAAGAACTCCTGAGGTTGCTATGGCAACCCCCTTCCTGCCCAAAGACATAAGCCCAGCTAGTTCTGCTTGCTAATGATAAGAACTTCTCCCTTGTACACCCTCCTCATCTCCTTGTGTGAACTGCAGCTGCTAACTGGCACATATCTGCATCTGGAATGCCCACTTGCCTGCTTGATTGCCTCTACTTATCAATAAAATTGGAAGGGCATGCAGTGCTGCTGACTGAGTCTTTCAGGAGATATTCTGGCTCCAGACCACATGTCAATAAATCTCCTCTTTTCCACCCAATTTGGTGTCAGGGTCAATTTCTATATGGGCATTTCCCCAGCAGTTTCACTCAGTGCCTACAGCTTTCCTTGGCAGATGTGTTATGTCCTTGGAAGAGTCTGGGACATCCGTTGCAAATTAGGTGTTGCCTTCACAACTTCATGCGCAGTCTTCAGGGGGCTCCCTATAGAGAATCTGACACTGTTACACAGTGCCTAACCTTTTCTCTGGAAACATGGTGTAAGTCTCATGATTCCATAATTCTTATAGTTTGCATGACTGCAAGACAGTACAATGTGCATGATGCCAAGTTCTGCTGCTAGTTCAAGAAGCAGCCAGGTCCCCTTGGGCCATGGCTGCAGCAGCCTCGGTGCCTGCCCAGCTAAACCTGAAAATTTCCTTTCTGCATTGCAGAAGAGGGGGCTGAAAGATTGTAACAGCCACAGAGTAGGTAGAAATACCCTAAGGTATGATCTCCCACTATCCCACAGGGACTGACTGAGGTCTTCAGGACTCCACAGTGAGGATACCATAACCACATTGAGGAGGGCCTGTAGGGTAATAGGAGCTGAGACAAGTAGATAAAAGAATATAACTTGTTATAATATCTATAAAATAAAAATAAATAAATTTTACAAAGAACTGTATTGGGCTGGAAAGATGGATCAGTGGTTAAGGCGGATTACCTGCCATGCCTAAGGACCCAGTCAGATTCCCCAGTACCCATGTAAGCCAGATGCACAAGGTAGCACATGTGTCTTGAGTTAGTTTGCAGTGACTGGAGGCCCTGAGTGCCCATTCTCTCTATCTGCCTCTTCCTCTCTCTCTTTCTCCCTCTCCCTTTCTCTCAAATAAATAAATAAATAAATAAATAAAATATTAAAAAAAGAACTATGTATGGTGCTAGCTTGGTTTATGAGGTGAAGAAAGAACTTTGTGTGCACTGAGCTAGTTGTCAGACTTGGAGCTACAGGGTTTGATGTTTTCCCTGTTTGTTTTAGATCTTACATTAGTTCAATCTTTCCTTGTAATGCCATGTTTTGTGGCGTGAATGTTTACTCTGTAAAAATATGTGTTTTTGGTTTTACAGCTCATAGTTAGGAGACCTTGGCCTATGGGGATGTTTAAACAATGCTGGAGTTGATAAAAGCTATAGAGAATTTTAAGGTTGGACTGAATGTATTACATTTTACATCATGGATGGTCATCAGTTTACAGGGTCCAGAATTTGGTGGTTTGAACCAGGTGTACCCCATAAATTTATGTGTTCTGAATGCTTGCTCCCCAGCTGGTGGCAACTTGGGAGGTGGAGCCTTGTTGGAGCCTCTGCTCTACGATCTTTCCCCTGCAATCATGAAGCTTCTCCACAAGACTATAATCCAAAAATGAATCCTTCTTCCCATCAGCTGCTTTTGGTCAAGTGCTTTCCCTATAACTACAACACCTTGATATCATGAAACATGGCAAGAGAAGAAAATGTATCAACTTAATAAAGAGTCGAATCTGAATCACATTCATAGCATTGTGTAATAAATTAGGATTGCCTGGACTTCCGGGTAAGACAGAGGCTTAGGAGCCATCCCAAACCAGCCTAGGGAGGAATTTAAGCAACATCCCACCAAAATACACTCCTCTTCTGAAAATTGAGGGAGTATAGGTTATTCTTAGACACAGAGAAGAAGCTGGAGAGACCAAGATCCACCAGAAAGGAGGAAAACGCCCAGAGTCCCACTGAGGCGATTGTGGCCTGTGACTCACGTGCCCGCCTGGCAAGGTGCGACAGGCAGCAGCAGCAACGGCAGCAGCAGCAGAGACCAAGCAACAGATTTTTCAACTCCATTAGCCTTCATGCAAAGTTAAGAAATCTGAAGGAAAGACAGCTGAGATCAACTAAAGAGCTACTGAAAGTGCGAGCAACTCCAGAAGTCTGAGCTCTCCCATCCCCCACCATCAGGACATGAACCTCCAGCACTCAGCCTCCAGTGGCAGCGCAGCCAGCAGAGCAGATCAGAGGTACAGCTGCACAACACAACACTGGAGGGATCGAGGTGGGCACTCAGCATTGGTGAGATTGGAAGCCACCCCAAAAGGTAACGAGGCTTACTGGAAAAAAAAAAAAAAAAAAGAAACGAACAAACAGGTACACAGTCCTGCAAGAGCTAATCTCTCTTTCCTTGTCAGGGCAGGTTATAGGGTATATATTCTTGGTTGACTTTCCCATTTCAAATAACCTGTATTTGGGGTTGAATATTGTTGCCTTCGGTGCTTTCATATATATTTAGGGACTTTGTTTTTTGCTTCTGTCATTATTGGGGGAAGAGTCTGACCCAGATCCAGGTTGAACTGGAACCCAATTCAGAACAGAAATCTCTACCTCCCAGATGACAAGGTTAAGGGTGTAGAACAATACACACCCTTAGGGATTTTGGCTTTATATGACTATCTGTTTGTTTTAATCCCCACAGTTGCATACTTTGTGCTGGATTTATTGATTGTGTATGTTACTCAGTTGAAGTTTAGAATTTGCCAGTAAATTATTCCACCAAGTCCACTAGAATACTTGCTTATCAAAGCAAACTCAACACCTAGGATTACTTCTGTGGCTTGATTTGGGGACAAGAGCTACACCTGGCACCTTAAATTCATATCCTGAGGGTATATAGAGATGGATTTCCATGTCTGAGAACACTGCAGATAAATAGAAAACCCAAGCATCAAACCAATTCAAGATGTAAAAGTCGCTACAATATAATACACGAAACTCAAGATTCAAGACAATACAGTCTCACCAAAAACTATAAACCCGCAGAAATGACCACCAATGAGACTGTTTTAGATGAAATGCCTGACAAAGATTTCAAGAAGATGATGGTATCTATGCTCAAAGAAATCAGAGAAGAAATGAAGTGAATCAAAGAAGAATACAAAGGAATTAAAGAAGAAAACAAACTTCTGAAAGAGAACACAGGAAACCAGCTTAATAAAATAAAGAGGTCATTACAAGACATGACTAAGGAAATAGAAATACTGAAGAAAAACCAGGCTGCAATCCTGGCTCTGAAGAATACATTCAAGAAAACCCTATGGAAAGTCTCTCCAGTAGAATGGATGAATGAGAGAACAGAATATCTAAACTAGAAGACCAGGTGGCAGATCTAATACAGCCCAACAAAGAGAAAGACAAGCTAATAGCAAGGTATGAATGGGAATTTCAAGATATCTGGGACACTATGAAAAGATCAAACATAAGAATTCAGGGTATTGCCGGGCGTGGTGGCGCACGCCTTTAATCCCAGCACTTGGAAGGCAGAGGTAGGAGGATCGCCGTGAGTTCGAGGCCACCCTGAGACTCCATAGTGAATTCCAGGTCAGCCTGGGCTAGAGTGAGACCCTACCTCGAAAAACCAAAAAAAAAAAAAAAAAAAAAAAAAAGAATTCAGGGTATAACAGAAGGAGCAGAATTTCAATCCAGAGGCTTACTAGGTGTTTTCAACAAAATCATAGAACAAAATTGTCCCCAAATTGGGAAAGAAATGCCAATGCAGATACAAGAAGCTTTTAGAACACCAAACAGACACAATGTGGAAAGAACCTCTCCTCGCCATCTTATAATTAAACTACTAAACACACAAACCAAAGAAAATATATTGAAAGCAGGTAGAGAGAAGAAGCAAGTCACCTACAAAGGCAAGCCCATCAGAATAACTGGAGATTACACAACACAAACTTTAAGAGCCAGAAGGGCTTGGAATGACGTATTCCAAGTTCTGAAAGATAACAACTATCAACCAAGATTAATTTATCCTGCAAAGCTATCTATCCAAATTGATGGAGAAATAAGGACATTCCAAAACAAAAAGAAGCTAAAGGAATTTATGACAACTAAACCATCTCTACAGAAAATATTTGAAGGAATTCTTAATGCCGAAGAGAAAGCAAAACACACACAGGAGGAGATAGGAAAAAATAAATCACACTCAAATCATAGTTAAAACAAATGAGTAAAGGGAAAACAGGAAACACTACAAAATAAGGAAGAATGGAGAGAACAAATGCATACCTTTCAATAATAACTCTTAATATCAATGGCCTCAATGCACCATCCAAAAGACACAGGCTTGCAGACTGGATTAAAAGGCCGAATCCTGCCATTTGTTGCCTCCAGGAAACTCATCTCTTAATAAAAGATAGATACCACCTTAGGGTGAAAGGATGGAAAATGGTATTTCAAGCAAATGGGCCTATAAGATAAGCAGGGTTTGCTATCCTAATATCTGACAGGATAGACTTCAAACCAACATTAGTGAGGAAAGATAAAGAAGGTAATTTTATACTGATTAAAGGAACACACCAGCAGGAGGACATTACAATCCTAAACATATATGCATCTAACATGGGGGCTCCCAGTTTCATCAAACAAACACAATTAGACTTAAGGTCACAGATAACATCAAACACAATTGTAGTGGGAGACTTCAATCCCCTACTCTCATCAATTGACAGGTCATTCCAGCAAAAAATAAACAGAGAGACATCTGAATTAAATGATGTCATGGAACAAATGGACCTAACAGATATCTACAGAACATTCCATCCAAATGCTAAAACAGTGTTCTACATCCTTAGCCATCCGGGACATGTAAATTAAAAGTACCTTGAGATTCCATCTCTCTTCCATCAGAATGGCTACAATCAAGAAAACAAATGACAATAAGGTGAGGATGTGGTAAAAGGGGGACCCTTCTGCACTGTTGGTAGGAATGTAATCTGGTACAGACATTGTGGAAATCAGTGTGGAGGTTCTTGAGACAGCTAAAAATATATTTACCATATGACTCAGCTATAGTCTAGGAGTCTAGGAATACATCCTAAGGACTCTTCTCACTACCTTAGATACTTGCACAACCATGTCTATTCACAATAGCTAAGAAATGGAACCAGTCTAGATGTCCATCCACAGAAGAATGTATAATAAAGAAGTGGTACATCTACATAATGGAGTTCTATTCAGCAGTAAAGAAAATTGAAATTATGAAATTTGCAGGGAAATGGATGGATCTGGAAAGGATTATACTAAGTGAGGTAACCCAGGCCCAGAAAGCCAAACATCACAGGTTCTCTCTTATATGTGGGTCCTAGCTACAAATGTATAGACTTGTGTGTGATCTGGAACCAAAAATCAGTAGCAGAAGCCAAATAAGCTAGAAAAAAAAAGCTACAAGAGAGAGGAGAAGGAAGGTCTTAAGAGGATGGTATTGTATATATGTAAGTAGAAGAACAGATTACAGGGAAGGGAAAGGCCTAAGTGAGGTCAGGGGAAGAGATTGTATAAAAGAAGGGTGGGGGGAGGGTCAATCAAAATTCAAGATATTCTGAATAAGACATATGAAAATCTACTTTCTTAAATATGGCACATCCAGAAGCCATAGATTGTTACTAGAAAATTTTCAGTGCCTGGGATGGGATACCTCCCAGTGAATCGTTGGCCAGGGAAGTCTGTTGCCTCCAAAACATTACAGGCTATTGCCAGGGCCCTTGGCTCCCCATGATAAAGGGATGGTAAGACCCTATTGCTGAAGACTTCATGTGCCTGAGCAGAAAAGTCATTGAGAAATCAAGTTGGTGCTGAGCAGAAAACCTTCTCCCTGTAGCCCAGCCAACTGAAAGCTGGAAAAAGCTACACTGTATGCAGTCTTATGGGAGACAGAAGTCATCAGCAGTGAAAACAGTAGACACTGAAACTTCAAGTTTGGCCAGACAGGCCAAATGACTGAATGAGTGCAATAGTGGCATGTCTGCTCTGGGGGAAACCAACTGCTCTATAATTGAACTGAAGGCCAATTCTATGGGAGGGAATACGTGCCTGGTACTGAAAACCTAATTAAAAGCTATGGCAGGGGTGGTCATGAGCCTTAGAGGTATAAATCCTGCTCTTTTCTGGATGAATGCATATATTACTCTCACCAAATTGCCCTGAAAGCACTACACATAATGTTCATACTCATATATTAATGCTACTCTCACTTTTGGTTAGAGAAGCTTCTCTTTTCAGATGACAATGACCACTGGGATGACCCAAAAGGCAACATAGTGCTAAGAAATAGGGATGGATGAGTGTCTAGCACTGAAACATGTCACACCATCCAAGGCTCAGGTCCATTGTAGAAGAGGTGGCGGAAAGAATGTAAGAGCCAAAGGAAGGGTACCACTCCTTACATACAACTGTCAGGACAGAATTTGGCCTCGATATCCAAGACCTCGCAGTGCCTAGTAACACCCGCACAAGACCCCCATAATAGGAGAATAAGATGGTGACATCAAATTAAAAGAGAGACTAATGGAGAGAGGGAGGGGATATGACAGAGAGCAGAGTTATGAAGGAGAAAGTGGGGGGAGGGGAGGGTAAGGAAATACCATGGTTTGTTGTCTGTAAGTATAGAAGTTGTCAATAAAGATGTGTGTGTGTGTGTGTATGTATATATATATATATATATATATATATATATATATATCTTAAAAAAAAGAAAAAATAAATTAGGATTGCCTGTTCACATGTTGTTACACAGTCAAGTCCTTGTCTATTGTCTTAGGCAGACTTGGTTGCCACTTGGATTTTAAAAAAGACTCTTTTATGTTTTTCTTCTGTCACACAAAAGTTTAAGAATTACAGTGTAGCAGGAGCTTGTAAAGATAAGAGGTATCAAAAACCTTGGATAGTGAAATGACTTGTAAGCAATTAAAGGTGAGGAGAGAAAATACAGAGAACCAAACTCTTCACAGATTAACCCTTTTATGGAAAATAAGGGTCTTTAACTTAACTTACATTTTGTTTTGTATTATAATAATAATAATTTATTTATTTTACAAAGGTTATAGTCATATATTACCTCTACCTCAGTCCTACTTTCTTTGAGGCCTCACCTCAGTGGGTTTATTGGTATTCACTGTGGGGTAATTAGGGCTTCAGTCAGTTTCTGCGGGATGGGGGCTATGTCAGGATATTTCTACCCACCCTGGAGCTCTTAAAATCTTCCCACCCCCTCTTATGCAATGGTCCCTGAGCCTAGGCAGTCTCTTAGCAGTCTGCCTTAGTATTGAGTTCTCTGTAGTCTCTGGGTTTCTGATTCGATGTATTCACTGTTCCCTTGAAGCTGGTTGTTAGGCTAGCAGTGGGGTCAGTACTCATGTCACCACTTCCTCTGCAAGTTCTCATGGGCCCTGGCAGATGTGGTAGAGGTGGCACATCTTATGGTAGGCAGTTGGCTATTTTTTCTTGTCATATTGATGCATCTTGGATCTCCTCAGTTCTCTTTGCCATCTGTATATAACAGATTCTCCAACCAAAATTGGGAACAACTTGTGTTAAAGGGGATATACATAGCTATTTGCAAGAGTTGTTGGTGTGTAAGCCCACCCTTCTTATTTAGAGACCAATGACAGCTTCTTTCTAGAGTCTATGAGTTTCCTGTTCATGGGATTATGACTTGCTGTACATTACCAAATATGAGTTCCTCCCTGCTGAGTGGGCCTCATGTCCAGTGAGAGAACAGTTGCTTACACACAGAGGCTACATGCCACTAATGCACAAATGTGTACTTCTTGCCCAGCTATTTGATTTCATAGCTTGCATGATCCCCTGCTTATTCATGCTGTCAGTGACCATTCTTCCCCAGCAGCGCCCTTAGCGCATTCTAGCACTATGAGTATTAGCCAGGAGGGAACTGGTTTCCCTCTCAGTTCCAGTATGGTATTTTTATAACCGGTGATGACTCCTGTGGTGTCTTCAGCAAAAGGGTCTTATCTTTTGGCTCTAACAGGTTATCAAGTATTGTTAACCCTTTTTATCATAAGCATTTTTTAGCATTTTTATATTATGAGAAACACAAAGAGATGTCTTTTGTTAGACAGTGTAGAGGAAAACTATATTTTACCTGTTTTTGAAGGATCAGTGGTTTTAACTCTTGAGGTGTTTGCTGTTCTCCTTTCCCTTGTCACAGAGCCAGGGGGTCCAGCCTATCTCAGGACAAGGGTCTTGGAGGATATATAGATAAACCTGCTTGTGTCTGAGCTAGGGGAGTGCTTACCCTATTCTGAGAGCCAGCTTTCAACAAGCTTAAACAGTGCATGACAATTTATTAATAACTTTACATCACAGTGGGCAATAAAATGTGAGAGAAAATATACAGAGTACCAAAACCTTAATAAGTTAACACTGTACTTGCAGTTACAAAAGGCAGTTGTCTTTCTGAAGAATTGGAGAGATGGAAAATGGCTACTTTTTTTGTTTAATTTGTAGTCCTTGCATTTTCTAATTGTAGGCCAGCCAAGTAGTATAAAGGTTGGATGGTCTGTTTTTTCTTTGGTCTTTAGGCTTTGGGGAACAAAGGAGTCTTCATGCAACTATGGACCTGTTACCCACACAGAAAGAGAGAGTTGGTCACAAGAGATATCTCTTGTAAATCTCTGTCTTCTTTCTTCCTTGGACTGTCACCTGAAGCCTGGTCAACTGGCACATTCCTGGCAATCACTGAAGACCTAGGAAGAGAAACCAATCAGAATATGCACACCTTACCCTGAAACTTCCTTTTAGCCTTTCTAAGTCAATGCCCCATGATTAACCTGTTAATGCTGGGACTCCTGGCATAATATTTGGCCACAGCATAATTGTAGTGCCTAAAGAGGTGGCAATTAAACTCAAGGATTCTTCTTGAAATTATTTACCCAAAGGACAAAAAAGGTCAGATTAGTAAGAATATCTCAGACCTACATAAATACCTTTTCCTCTTCAATGAGACCCCAGATAAAGGAGAGAAGATCCTGGAAGGACAGCACTCAACTGTACCTGTGTTTTTGACCATGTGGTACCCCAAGATAGGAAGGTATTATTTGACTTACCTATACCCAACTTGGAATCCTCTTTTTCTTTAGACCTCCCCAGAAAAAAAAAAAAAAAAGCTGAATCCAAACTGTTTTGGCATTAATAGCATTTATTCAATTGACCTGTTCGTTGAAAATCTGTTTATTTCCTATGTTCTATTTGTTCTACTTCTCTCTCTCTCTCTCTCTCTCTCTTGGTTTTTCGAGGTAGGGTCTCACTCTAGCTCAGCCTGTCCTGGAATTCACTATTTAATCTCAGGTTGGCCTCAAACTCACAGCGATTTTCTTACCTCTGTCTCTGAGTGCTGGGATTAAAGGCGTGCACCACCACACCCGGCGTTCTCTTTCATTTTTAAAAATTGGCTTGCCTATCAAACTGAACACCCACTTTTGGGCAGCCTTTAGTCTCTTTCTTTTCCCCTTTCCTTCCAGATACTATTTCCTCTTCCAGTCATACCTCCTTATTCTCATTTTCTCCTTACAGGTCTGTCATTGTTCCAACTCTTTCCTCTTCCCTACATCCCATACCCATACAATCTCCAAATTTCACAAAATTTGGAAAATTACTCAGACCTTCTACAACATAACGTACTTAAATTTTCTAGTTTTGTCCTCATCTTTCTTTTTTTTTTTTTCCATGTTGGAAAAATACAACCATTTTACCTCAGAGAAATCATACCATCAAAAATGTCTTCCTTACCAGACATATCTGTATGCTCATATCCTTAACATTTCTCTTACTTACTGTTTCCTTTCCATTCTGTCAAAATTTTACAGTAGATCTAGCATCTGTCATTTTTACATTGTCAAGAAGCTCTTTTAAAGGAACGTCCCTATTTTCCAATCAATGAATGAGTTTGAGAGTAATCTCTGCCTCCCGGGAAGTTGGCAAAAGAAAATGGTGAAGGTGCTTCCCATTGGCCTGCCCAGGAGAAAACATATTTCCCCATCAGAAATATTGTAAAAATTATTGATCTATTTTTAATGGTAGTCCAAGGAAGCCATAGGCATACTCGATTCTAATGTTTTACCCAACATACATACATGGATACTTTCACCTGCTGGCTTTGGAACATTACTCCTCAACTGCATTTGTCTGAAACACATTTTTAGAGAAAATGCCCTATCAAGATTTGCTGAATACAAAACTGACTAATAAAGAAAACAAAAAAGAGTTATCAAAGCAAATTAAACCTGATTTCATATATAAATAACATGGCTATGAAGAATCTCCAGAAATGGAGCCAGAATAGGTGAGCAGGAGGAAAGATGTCCACCCTTTGTTGTTTCTGTGCTTCAGGTGGCAGAGTGAAACCTGAAGGCAGCCCCATGACCTGGAGGGAGAGGGAGAACACCTTTGGTCTGCAGCCAGGAGAGCTCTCCTATTCTGGCTCCATTTCTGGGGATTCTGGGTTTCCATGTCATTTGTATATGGAATTGGGTTTAATTTGCTCTAATAACTCTTGGTAGGGTATTTTCATTTTCACCTGATGCCATACATATTAGTCCCTGAGGCTATCACTATTTTTGGCTGGTAAAGTGAGCAAACTGTTAAAAAAAAAATGAGTTAATCCCTGCTTTCAAGTTTAAAGTCTCAATAGCCTTATGTGGCACTTTTACCCAGTTAGAAAAGGAAGTGCCTGGGGATCTTGTGATGGTAACCCCCCACCCCAGGTATAAGCCATTTTGCTTAGGGAGTTTCTACACCAGCTTGCTAACAGCAATATGGAACAACAGGCTTCTTTCTCATTTCTCTTAAAATTTGGTTGAGGTTTTCCTGACTCTGGATGACATTGAAAGAAAGTCCTAGTTCCCAGAGAGAGAAGAGAATTAAACAACCCAAGAACATGTGAACTGTGAAAAAGAGCAGGAAAGCTTAGAATAAAGTGCAAGCAGACAGAAGGGCGGTGAGGCGAATGAAAATGTGCAAGCACTGTAAGTGAGCTGGGTGGGAGCAGCCATAGGCATGTCCACAAAGGTGTTGGAGAAAACATGCTCCTCATTCTAACACTCAACACAGCCTTCCTCCATGCTACGCAGAGGGGATTCCTAGAATTGGGATTGCAAGCTGAAAAATAATTTCATTCCCTTGGGGGAAACTTATGTACTCCATCAACCAGGACAGTGATACAAACACAAACAGAATTGACAGGAAGTTGGTGTAAGGAGGGGATCAGCAAGAGGGCAGGTCAAAAGCAGAGACCTATGGATTGGAGAGCTGAGCCAGGATGGTGGGCTTGGCATGGGAGACAAGGAAGGACCAATCTAGCTTCTAACTTGGGTGCTCTGAGCTCTGAAGGGGCACTACTACCTAGTTGGCCATTAGGGGAAGAGGTTTGGCCACAAAAAAAAAAAAAAAAAAAAAAAAAAAAAAAAAAAAAAAAAAAAAAAAGAGGAGGTGAGATTTCTTTCTTCATTCAGGCTGTGGAAGGTGAAGTTCAGTCAAAGAGCCTTCAGATTGCTGGAGTATCAGCTCTTTTGTGTTAGTCTCTAAAGATTCCAGCTAGAAACTGTCAGATGCTCTGAGACTTTTATTTGACTTCATGTGACAAACAGATCACGTTGGAAGGATAGGAACATAGGGAGATTCCTTGTCTCTCATCCACTCAGGCAGTTAGAAATGGATTCTAGTCAAAAAGTCCTCAAGTTTCACCACAGAACAACCCTGGTCAGGAACTATCAGTTGTTTTACGACTTTCCCCCAACTTCATGCAACATATTGGTCTCAATGAAAGGAAACTGAGTCAGTTCAGAACCAGGCATTCTCAACAGCAAAGGTAGATTCATTCAGATGTATTTCTGTCTGCATTATGGTCTTCCAAATTGCCACCAGAGTCATCCACGTAAGAAGAGCTTGAAGCCTTCTAGAGCTTCTCTAGCCACATCTCCATGCTCCTCCACCCTCCTCTTACAAACCAGTTCCAGAGGCCTAAAAAACTACATGGTCAGGTTTGTCAAAGCAAAACCCCCCACTTTTCATACCATTTTTCTGAATTAGTTACTTTTGTATCATTGTAATAAAAATACCAGTCAGAACTAATGGAAAGGGAAGGCTTATTTTGACTCATGGTTTCAGAGGGATTTCAGTCCATTGTGGCAGAAAGTGCATGGTAGGGAGAGCTCAGGGTGTGGTGTTAGATTTGTGTGTGGCTATTCACATGGTGGTGGACAGGAAGTGGAATGAACCAGGGACAGGCATACTTTCAAAGGCCTACTCCTAGTGTCTTACTCTTGACAGCTAGGCCCCAGCTCCTAAAGCCTTGATAACTTTCAAAATAACACCATGGGCTGGGCACTAGGCATTTAAAACACCAACCTGTGAGTAACATTTCAAATTCAATCCATAAATTCATGAAATTGACAAAGATGAAAAAAATATCTGCCAACTCTAAAGCTGAAGAGACCAGGATAGAATCTTCTGGCATTTTTCAAAAGACATGGACCTTGTATATTGCTGGTTAGAATTGAAATGGGCACAACAAACATGGAAAACAGGCATGCCTCCTGAAGTTTGCCACTTTTTTTAAGCTAATAATTCTAGTCTTAGATATATACCTGGAGAAACAAGCACAAATACAAAAAGAAACGTAAGACTGTTCCTACAACTATTGTTTACATCATTAAAAACCTAATGATATCAATGTCATAGATACAAGTGTGGAAGAGTACATTATGGTAATACCAGGTAATAAATATTCCATGAACAAATGAACTAAATTGATATCCAACTACATATTTAAATCCTAAAATATAATATTATTGTAATATTGATGTTATTGCCAAAACACTGATTCTGTATACCATTTTATTTTATTTATTTATTTTTTTTCACAGTCAGTTTGGTACCATTATTAGGCTCATCCATGACCTACCCCCTCCCCTTGGCCCCTCCTTGTTGAGGTATATGGGTCATGCATTGTGCAGTTAGCCCATAGTTATGGGTAAGCTAAATGTCTCTGTATATCATGACCCAACATGTGGCTCTGACATTCTTTCCGCCCCCTCTTCCGCAAAATTTCCCTGAGCCATGTTGGGTCTGCTTCAGTGATGAGGTGTTGGGGGCCTCTGGGGCTCTGGCTCTCTGATTTGGTATGAGTTGATTTTTCTCTGTGCTGATCTCCTTCCCCCTTGTACTGGTATCCAGTTCATCAGGAAAACAGCGCCCTTGCTGTTTCTCCAATTTTTCTTAGTTTCAGCCGGGGCACTTTTGAGGTATGATGGGGGGCTCTCTCCTTAGGATCTACATCTATCTGAAAAAGAGAAGCAGATTCTCCAACGGAGAGTAAGTTAGCACCAGGACAAATGAGATAACCCTTTTTTTTTATAGAGAATTTAATAGGTGTAGGCCCTCTTGTAGCCCATAATTGATATTGGAGAGTGGGTTTATGTTTGGATCTGGTTCCGACTTGTTTCCCAGCTCCAGCTATGGGTCCCATACCAGTGAGGGGATCAGTAAGCCAAATTGAGAGCAGTTGGTTCCTCACCATGGCTGTGTGCCACCACTGCACTTGTGTGGGCATCACAACAAGTTATTTGCTGCTAAGTAGGTTAGACCATGCGTTGCTTTGACAGATATTGGTCATTTTCCCCCAGTCGCCCATGTAGCACCTTCTGGCACTAGACGTGCTGACTGTCTGGGGACTGACTCTCTTCCAACTTCCAGCCATGCCATTCTAATTTGCATGTCAATCACATAAGGTGTCTTCAGCGGTAGGGTCTTATCACTAGCCTTTGGTGGGTCGTCAAGTACTCTGACAGAAATCTGTCTGTCTTTTAGGAAACCTTGTAGGTCTCTCTGATCAAAAGCTCATTGTGGATGATAGCCCCATGCTGGTTCTGGGAGTTACATGTCAGTGCCCACTAAGAAAATGAGGAAAAAGATAACTAATATACAAGAGTTAGAGATAAAAGAGAGAGAGAGAGAGGGAGAGGGGAAGTGAGGGAGGGAAGATGTAGAAGATTAAGGTTAGTCTTGATCATACCCTCTCTAGTGTCTTGTGGTTCAGGTGTTCTCTGTAAGGGCCTGGTGAAGGATCAGCCATTTGGACTGTCTTTTAGTAAGTAGAAAATATGGTACCATTGCCATTTGGGTCTAGTTTTGTGTTTCCCACCCCTTTGATACCCTCCCCTCCCTCCCCTTCTATCCTAGTGGCTAGTCTAGGAGATGCTTGCTGGGTATATAAGGTATCTTGGGTAGATTCAGTTTAGGTGCTGTAGATGAGTGAGACTATGTGGCGATTTTTTTTCTGTGATTGTGAAGTTCACTGAGAATGATCTGTTCCAGGTTCAACCATTTTTCCTCAATTTCATTGTGTCATTTTTTCTTACTGCTGTATAGAATTCCATTGTGTAGATAGACCACATCTTAGTTATCCATTCTTCTAGTGATGGACATCTGGGTTGATTCCAGCACTTAGCTATTACAAATTGAGCCGCTATAAACATGGTTGAGCAAATCTCTCAAGCTTGTGGTTTGAAGGTTTTAGGGTAGATGCCCAGTAAGGGAATAACTGGGTCTGTTGGTATCTCTATACTCAGCTTTTTCAGAAGTCTCCATATTGTTTTCCAGAGTGGTTGTATCATCCTACATTCCCACCAACAGTGGATGCTGTATACCATTTTAATAAAATTAAAATAAAAGTACAATTTTAATAAATGTAGATGAGCAATACAACTATAAGAAAGGGTCAAGATGGTGTCCGCCTAACCGTGCCACACCTCCTGGGGAAGGAAAGGCAAGACAGTAAGGGTTCATTGGGTCTTCTAGGGTTAGCAGTCTCTTATAGACTTCCAGTGGGAGGGTATGACAGGGCAACAAAGGGAAGCGGCTGATTCCCACATTCTTGGGTAGCCCACCAGTCCTCATAACCTCAAGCAGCCATCCTAGCCATAGTCCCAGCCACAGGTTCCTCCTGCATTAACTGCAGGCCAGGGGACCCAGGCAACCATAGCTCCACCTGTGCTAAAGAGGACTTGAGAAAATGGAAAGAATTCCCATGCTCCCAGATAGGCAAAATAAACATAGTGAAAATGGCAATCTTACCAAAGGCAATTTATAGATTTAATGCAAAACCAATCAAAATCCCAACATTGTTCTTCACAGAGTTAGAAAAAGTGATCTCAAAATTCATATGGAAAGGCAGAAGGCCTTGGATATCCAAGCATATCCTCAGTAACAGACACATCTCTGGAGGCATCACCATACCTGATTTAAAGCTATATTACTAAGCCATAGTAATAAAAACATCATGATACTGGCATAAAAACAGGAGTATATGTAGAGAGCCGAGAGGTGACCGCCATTACTAGATGGCGCTGACATCCGGCCTCGGCCCTGGTGAAGAATAGCGCATGTGCAAGTGGCAAAAGCGTGCCAAGTCACTGCCCAGCCCGGGCATATGAGCGTCATACGAGCGTCATATGAGCGCGCAGCCAATCAGCAGAGTACACGCCACCTAGGGGCTATATAAGCGGCGCCATTTCGGGGCTCTGGGTCTTTTTTCTCTCCATCTGTTAACTAGAATAAACGCTTGCTGCAGAAGGATCCTGGTGTCCACGTGCGTTCTTGCTGGCGAGACGACTACGCGGGCTACAACTGGAACCGAAACCCGGGACGCCGGGTGCCTGTCATCGCCGGCGCCGAGGAGACCCCCCATTCACGGGGAAGGATTCAAAACTGCAGCACTGAGGTAGGTTCTGAGAGGCATGTTTGGTCTTGACTTGTCTCATCTTTCATCCGAATTGGTAGGAGCAATTTTTGCTCTCCCTATTGTGATGGTGGCTCTCGTTCTCTTCTTTGTGAACATGGGAGCCTCACATTCGGAGCTACAAGACAGCATGTCAAAAACAGAACGGGATAAAAGTTTAGGGGCCCTTGAGGAAAAAGAAAAAGACGTCTCTAAGAAAAAAGGCCTTTCTGCGGACGCTAAGTCCACAGAAAGAAAAGACAAGGGAAAAGACGCCCTGGGAGAGAAACAGGAGAGGGAAAAAAGAAGTCCAAAAAGGAGGCTTCTTTATCCGATAAAAGAATTGGAGGCTTTAGGAATTGATAGCTCAGAGTCTGAGGATCTTAGTCCCTCCGAGGAGGAAGAATTAGATGGCGAAGCGGCTCGCTATGGGGAGGAGAGATATTATTTTGATGAGCTACTGCAAAATCGAAAACAAAAGAACATAGGAGATAAGAACCGCGCGGCTTTTCAATCTGCCGCCCCTATCATTCCCAGTGCTCCTCCGCCTTATGCCGGCAAGCATTGTTCAGATTCCTTCCTTTCAGAGGGGGACAGAAGGAGGTGCTTACAAGCCTTCCCGGTGTTTGAGGCTGCGGATGGAGGCCGCGTTCATGCGCCGGTAGAGTATGCCCTCATTAAGGAACTTGCTGAATCAGTTAATAAGTATGGAGTAAATGCTAATTTTACAGTTATGCAGCTTGAGAGACTCGCCACTATGGCAATGACTCCAAATGATTGGCAAATTACAGTAAAAGCTGCTCTTCCTAATATGGGACAATATTTAGAATGGAAAGCCCTTTGGCACGATGCTTCTCAAACTCAGGCAAGGGCTAATGCCAGTGCAGAAGATAATCAACGGCACTGGACCTTTGATTTACTAACAGGGCAAGGCCAATTTGTTCATAATCAAACAAACTATGACTGGGGAGCATATGGTCAGATCTCTGCCGCTGCTATTAAAGCATGGAAAGCCCTCTCAAAAAAGGGCGAGGCCGGGGGACACCTAACAAAGATTATTCAAGGCCCCCAGGAGTCATTCTCGGACTTTGTAGCCAGGATGACGGATGCAGCGGACAGGATATTTGGGGACCCAGAACGAGTTAAGCCAATGATAGAACAACTAGTATTTGAAAATGCCTCCCCAGAGTGTAAGACAGTCATTGCTCCTAGGAGAAGCAAAGGGCTGACAGACTGGATAAAGGTTTGCCGAGGACTCGGAGGCCCACTCACTAATGCTGGCCTTGCAGCGGCTATATTACAGGCTAAAAACCGCCAGAGTCTCGGAGGCAATAAAGCTTGTTATAACTGCGACAAAGCGGGTCATTTAAAACAAGATTGTCGTGCTCCTGCACAAAAGAAAATTCCAGGACTATGCCCCAAGTGTAAGAAGGGCAATCACTGGGCCAATGAGTGTCACTCAGTTAGAGATATTCAGGGAAAACTTATTCAGCATGATACCCCTTCTGAAGAAAGAAATGAGAATGTTCCAAAAAACGGGTCTCAGGGCCCCAGGTCTCAGGGCCCCAAAAGATATGGGACACAAGTGGACAACAGGAGGGCATGTCTAGCTGTAGAGCAACAAGAGGTTCCGCAGGACTGGACCTCCGTTCCACCTCCCAATTCTTATTAATGCCACATATGGGAGTGCAACCAGTCCCGGTTGAATTTAAAGGTCCCCTCCCTAAAGGAAGTGTCGGCCTTATTTTAGGACGCTCCTCTCTTACCCTAAAGGGGCTTATGATTCATCCTGGAATAATGGATCAAGACTATACTGGAAAGCTTCAGGTTCTTTGCTCTTGCCCGCAAGGCATATTTTCAATTTCCCCTGGGGATAAGATTGCTCAATTAGTTCTCCTCCCCAGCTTGCACGACCATTTTCCTTCCACCCAAATGCCAAGAGGCACAAAGGGGCTTGGTTCTTCAGGAACTGACTGCGCTCATTTGGTAGTTGATCTTTCAACTAGGCCTACTTTACAACTACAGATAGAAGGGAAGAGCTTTTCTGGCATTTTGGACACTGGAGCTGATAAAAGTATCATTTCCTCCCAATGGTGGCCTAAGGCGTGGCCTGTTACACAATCGTCTCACTCTTTACAAGGGTTAGGATATGAGGCTAGCCCTGCAGTGAGTTCACAGTCACTGACTTGGCAAACACCAGAAGGTCAAACAGAAAGCTTTATACCCTATGTGCTCCCTCTCCCTGTTAATCTATGGGGAAGAGACATTTTACAGGAATTAGGACTAGCATTGACTAACGAATACTCTCAGCAAGCTCTGGATATTATGAAAAGGATGGGATATAAGGAAGGAAGAGGCCTTGGCAAAAAAGAACAAGGGAGATTAAGCCCGATCCCACAAGAAGGTAATGCAGGGAAGCAAGGTCTGGGTTTTCATTAGCTGCCATTGAGGGTTCCATGCCCATATCCTGGCTCACAGAGGAAGCCATATGGGTTCCTCAATGGCCTCTTTCCTCTGAAAAGTTAGAAGCTACTACAAGGCTGGTTAAAGAACAAGTACAGCTTGGTCATTTGGAGCCCTTTACCTCTCCTTGGAACACACCTATTTTTGTTATAAAAAAAAAATCTGGAAAATGGAGACTTCTCCATGATTTGAGGGCCATCAATACACAGATGCGGCTATTTGGCTCCGTGCAACGAGGCCTGCCTTTGCTCTCTGCTTTGCCTAAACAATGGAAAATTATAATTATAGATATTAAGGATTGCTTCTTCTCCATTCCTTTATGCCCACAAGATAGACATAGATTTGCATTTACTCTACCTGCTGTTAATCATTTTGAGCCAGATAAAAGATATCAATGGAAAGTTTTGCCTCAAGGCATGGCCAATAGCCCCACTATATGTCAGTTATATGTGCAATTGGCCCTTGAACCAGTTAGAAAACAATTTCCCTCTCTGCTGTTAATCCATTATATGGATGATATTCTTATGTGCCATAAGAAATTAGTTGTTTTACAGACTGTATATCCTTTATTATTAAAAACCTTAAGACAATGGGGCCTGCATATTGCTTCCGAGAAGGTTCAAGTTTCAGAAGTAGGTTCCTTTTTAGGGACGGTTATTTACCCAAAAAAAATAGTTCCTCAAAAATTAGAGATTCGCAGAGATCATTTACAAACATTAAATGATTTTCAGAAATTATTGGGTGATATAAATTGGTTGAGACCGTTTCTAAAAATTCCCTCTGCTAAATTAAAGCCATTGTTTGACATCCTGAAAGGAGATGCTCATATTTCTTCACCTAGAGCCTTAACACCAGCTGCAAGCCGCGCCCTAAAAGTGGTAGAAGAAGCTTTACAAGATGCTCAGTTGAAACGCATAGAGGAAGCCAAAACTTTCGACCTGTGCGTTTTTAAAACTAGGCATTTACCAACTGCCGTGCTGTGGCAAGATGGACCCTTATTGTGGGTTCATCCCAACGCTTCTCCTGCTAAGATTATTGATTGGTACCCAGATGCAATTGCTCTGCTTGCCCTTCGTGGATTAAAGACAGCCATTACTCATTTTGGAAAAGAACCCAGGTCTTTAATTGTGCCTTATACAGCCCATCAAGTTCAGATATTAACTGCTACTTCTGATACTTGGGCGGTGTTAATCACCTCCTTTGGTGGTTTAATAGACAATCATTACCCTAGACACCCTATTTTACAATTTGCCTTAACCCAAGAGGTTGTGTTCCCGCGCATTATATCTCGGGAGCCACTTCAAGATGGGCTGGTGGTCTATACAGATGGGTCAAAAACAGGAGTAGGGGCCTATGTGGTTAATGATAAGATTATATCTAAACAATATCATAAAACCTCACCTCAAGTTGTGGAATGTTTGGTAGTATTAGAAGTTTTGGAAAAATTCCCAGGTCCCCTAAATATTGTTTCGGATTCCTGTTATGTAGTAAATGCAACAAAAACTTTAGAGGCTGCTGGGTTGATTAAGACATCTAGCAAGCTTGCAACAATTTTTCAAAAGATTCAGTTTGCCTTGATTAATAGAAGATCTCCTGTTTTCATTACACATATCAGGGCTCATTCGGGCCTACCGGGGCCCATGTCCCGTGGAAATGACTTGACAGATCGGGCCACGAAGTTTATCATGCTTGTTCTTTCATCAAAATTGGAGTTGGCTAAAAGTTTTCATAAAAGGTTTCATGTCACAGCTGAGACATTGCGTCGTCGGTTTGACATCACTAGAAAAGAGGCTAGAGATATAGTAACTCAATGTCAAAATTGCTGTCAATTTTTACCTGTGCCTCATGTAGAAATTAATCCCAGAGGAATTCGCCCATTACAAATTTGGCAGATGGATGTTACTCACGTCCCATCTTTTGGCAAATTACAATATTTACATGTTTCCATTGATACTTGTTCTGGAGTTATGTTTGCTTCCCCATTAACCGGGGAGAAAGCAGCCCATGTTATTCAACACTGCCTCGAGGCGTGGAGTGCCTGGGGGAAGCCCAAAATTCTTAAAACTGACAATGGACCAGCTTATACTTCTCAAAAATTTGGACAGTTCTGTCACCAGATGGGAGTGACCCATTTGACAGGTCTCCCATATAATCCTCAAGGACAGGGTATTATAGAACGGGCTCATCGCACTCTAAAGTCTTATTTAATAAAACAAAAAGGGGGAGTCGATGAGGCTCTGCCCTCAGTCCCACGAGTGACTATATCCATAGCACTCTTTACTCTTAATTTTTTAAATTTGGACAGTCAGGGCCATTCGGCGGCTGACCGTCATTGCTCAGAGCCTAACAGGCCACAGGAGATGGTTAAGTGAAAAGATGTTTTGACTGGTCAATGGAGAGGCCCGGATCCTATTTTAATAAGATCCAGGGGAGCTGTTTGTGTTTTTCCACAGGAAGAAGACAATCCATTCTGGCTACCAGAACGCCTAACACGTAGACTTGTGATACCTGACGAATCATTGAGATCCTGTGCGGGAGCCGAAGAAGTGGACAAGATCCATTATGAAGACCCTACTCTACTAGAGTTAACCCCTCCCTAGCTGTGGGCCTGACATCCTGGATTTCTTCAGCCTTCTCTTTCTTTAAGGAATGGGTGGGAGTGGCGCTGTTTGGTGCAGCCCTATGTTGTGGCTTAGTGTTCCTGTTTTGGTTGTTCTGCAAGCTCAGAGCTCAATAG
The DNA here is from genome assembly GCA_036346955.1 of Dipus sagitta. Lineage (NCBI taxonomy): Eukaryota > Metazoa > Chordata > Mammalia > Rodentia > Dipodidae > Dipus > Dipus sagitta. The sequence goes on from CM070777.1 coordinate 72,996,287, forward strand.
CAAGGTGACAAGGCCGTTATTGCGCAAGCACTTGTGGCTATGGAACAGGGATCATCTCCTGAAATTTGGTTAATTAATTAGACTGAGACCCTCAGTCGATACACCTCAGGGGTTTAGCCCATTGCACTGAGTCGATGGGAGATCTAAGTCTAATAAGCCCTTGCCTAAGTGGCTGCAGCACCAAAATATGAGATTGACAGCCCTTGCACCCCCAGGAACAATATTCCATTGCACAGGGATGGGTGTTAACTCCCCTTTTTGTCTCTCCCTTGGCCTTTGCACTCAGAGGACTTGTCTCCATTGCACCTGATAAGGTGAGGGAGTGAGCTCTTGATCGCTTATTCCCCAAGGAAGGAATTTGCTTGATCGAGCATAGGGTTGTTTGGTGCTGCGCTGGCTGGGCTATGAGGCAGTTGTCATCTTATTAAAACAAACAGGGGGAGATGTAGAGAGCCGAGAGGTGACCGCCATTACTAGATGGCGCTGACATCCGGCCTCGGCCCTGGTGAAGAATAGCGCATGTGCAAGTGGCAAAAGCGTGCCAAGTCACTGCCCAGCCCGGGCATATGAGCGTCATACGAGCGTCATATGAGCGCGCAGCCAATCAGCAGAGTACACGCCACCTAGGGGCTATATAAGCGGCGCCATTTCGGGGCTCTGGGTCTTTCCTCTCTCCATCTGTTAACTAGAATAAACGCTTGCTGCAGAAGGATCCTGGTGTCCACGTGCGTTCTTGCTGGCGAGACGACTACGCGGGCTAGTATAGACAAATGAAACAGAATCAAGGACCCGGACTTTGGGTCAATTAACTATAGCTACTTGATATTTGACAAAGGCCCTAACAATATAGGCTGGAAGAAAGACAGCATCTTCAAGCTGGGCGTGGTGGTGCACGCCTTTAATCCCAGCACTCAGGAGGCAGAGGTAGAAGGATTGCTATGAGTTCGAGGCCACCCTGAGACTACATAGTGAATTACAGGTCAGCCTGGGCTAGAGTGAGACCCTGCCTCAAAGAAACAAACAAACAAACAAAAAAGACAGCTTCTTCAACAAATGGTGCTGGACAAACTGGATATCCATATGCAGGAAATTTAAACTTGATCCACACATCTTGCCATGCACAACAATCAAGTCCAAATGGATCAAAGACCTCAATATAAGACCAGAAACTCAGTTACTACTGGAAGGAAAAATAGGAGGAACTTTACATGATATAGGAATGGAAAAAGTCTTCCTGAACAAAACCCCAGTAGCACATGATCTTAAACAATCCCTCAACCATTGGGATCTCATGAAGATGAAAAGTTGCTTCACAGATAAAATTACAATAAGCAAAGCCAATAGATTACCCACAGAATGGGAGAAAATATTTGCTGGCCATCCAACTGACAGAGGCCTAATTTCTAGAATCTATGAAAGAACTCAAAAACCTAAACAATAAAAAGTCAAACAACCCACTCACAAAATGGGACAGAGAACTGGACAGGCAGTTTCTCAGAGGAAGAAATACAAATGGCAAACACACATTAAGAAAATGTTCATCATTCCTAATCATCAGGGCAATGCAAATTAAAACAACTGTGAGATTCCACCTTACCCCAGTAAGGACAGTAAACATTAAAAAAATCAAATGAAAATAAATGCTGGCTAAGATGTGGTTAAATGGGAACCATTATCCACTGTTGGTGGGAATGTAAGATGGTATAACCACTTTGGAAAGCAATATAGAGACTCTTACAAAGGTTGACTATAGAGTTACCAACAGACCCAGTTATTCCAATACTGGGCATTTATCCTAAAAGCTCCACGCCTCAGTTCAGAGAAATTTGCTCAACCATGTTTCAGCTGCTCAATTCATAATAGCTAAGAGCTGGAATCAACCCAGATGTCTATCATTAGACTAATGGATAACCAAGATGTGGTATATCTACACAGTGGAATTCTACTGAGCAGTAAGGAAAAAATGACACAATGAAATTTGAAGAAAAATGGTCAAATCTGGAACAGTTCATTCTCAGTGAGCTCACACAATTACAGAAAGATAATCTATAGTCTCACTCATCTACGGCTCCTAAACTGAAACTACCCAAGATATTGATATTCCTAGTAACTATCTCAAGGACCAGACAATAGTGTGGGTGGGTTGGAGGGGAGGGTAAGCATGGGGGTGGGGGAACACAAAACTGGACCCAAATGGCAATGGTACCATAAAATTCTACATCCCAAAAGACATATTAAATGGTTGAACTTTCATCAGGTCCTTAGAGAAAACACCTGAATCACAAGGCCCTGGAGAGAGTATGATGAAGACTGACCTTAATCTTCTATTTCTCTCTCTTGCTCCCTCTTCTCTCTATATATTTTATATTATTTATCTTTTTCTTCCTTCTCTTCTTGGGCACTGACCTGTAACTCCCAGTACCAGCATGTGGCAACATCAATAATGAGCTGTTCATCAGAGAGACCTACAAGGTTTCCCAAAAGAAGACAGATTTCTGTCAGAGTACTTGATGACCCACCAAACGTTAGTGGTAAGACCCTCTTGCTAAAGACACCATATGCTGTTAGTACATAACATGGAGTGACCTGGCTGGAATCTGGAAGAGTCAGTCTCCAGCGCTGTAAGTACAGCTTTATAGACTATTCTGGTCAGAGTTGAAAGAACTGAATGCAGTAAGAACTATGGACTGTGGGGTTTGGGTTATTATGGTGAGAAAGAGCTTTGCTTGGACTGGGCTAGCTGTTTGTGTGAGAAGCTTGCTGTTATGCCCGGGTCCTGAGAAGCTGTGAAGAGTTGCTTTGCATAGAAAGAAACTGGTGTGAGCAGAGGGATATGGCACAGAAAGAAATCTTTAGACTGAAACTACTTTCTGTTCAGCTGCAATTGAGAGATTGCAACCTTTGAGATTGGGCCAGCTGACTTGCACTGGGGCAACAGGAAGAATGTAGACTCTTTTGAAGGGGCCTGAGTGCTCAAGGAGTGTCTTGTTCTTCAAAGTCTGCTTTATTCCCCCTGGATTAACAAATTGGCACCCTACCTGGTATTGTGGAGTATAATAAATGCTGGAAAGAAGGTCATTGAGTTTGCAATATGGTTTTGTGTTTTGAAGATGGCCATGGGCAGTGTGAAGCAGGTTTGCTGAGTGCCTGCATGGAGACCCCATGAGACCATGACGATGAACCATGGATTGCAGTGGAGATGCTGGGACCATGAGATGGCTCCTAAGGAAAGCTGACAGCCCCAGTGAAGTTTTCCAGGACTGTGAGTAGCCTAGCTGGAGGGGCAGAATTGGAATACCAGAGACTTATTGCTGATTAGAATTATAGGACTTGGAGATTTGTCACTAACTGGAGTTGCTGGACTTGAAGCTACAGAATTTGATGTTTGCCCTGGTTGTTTTAAATCTTGTATTGTTGAATATTTCTTTGCTATGCTCAATGGCAACTTTTGCAGTGTGAATGTTTATTCTGTGCCATTATGGTATTTTGGGGATTTTTTTTTGGTATTATGGCTCAGTTAAAAGATCTTGGACTATGGGGATGTCTGAACATCATTGGGATTGCTAAAAACTATGGGGACTTTTAAGGTTGGACTGAACACATTTTATTTTACATCATGTATGAATATCAGTTTATGGGGACCAAGGGTGGAATGTGGTGGTTTGATTCAGGTGTCCCCCATAAATTTAGGTGTTCTGAATGCTAGGTTCCCAGATGATGGATATTTAGGAATTAATGCCTCCTGTAGGGAGTATATTGTTGGGGGTTGGCTTAAGGGTGTTATAGCCAGTTTCCCCATGCCAGTGTTTGGCACATTATCCTGTTGCTATGGCTCACCTTATGTTGGACAGGAGGTGATGTCCACCTTCTGCTCATGCCATCATTTTCTATGACATCATGTAGCTTCCCCCTCAAGCCTATAAGCCAAAATAAATCTCTTTTTCCCACAAGCTGCTCTTGGTTGGGTGATTTCTACCAGCAATGCAAACCTGACTGCAACAATGACCAACATCTGTCCAAGTAACTCGTGGTCTAAGCTACTCAGCAGCAAACAACCTGACATGATGCTCACACAAGCCATGTTGGGAAACCAAGTGCTCTTGATTTGTCTAACTGATCTGCTCAGTGGACTGGAACCCATAGCTGGAGCTGGGAATCAAGTCAGAACCATATCCAAAAATGAGCCCGCTCTCCATTATCAAGCTCCCACCAATCGTGGGCTACAAGAGGGCCTACACCTTTTAAATTTTCTCTAAGAAAAAACAAAAACAAAAGTCATCACATTTATCTGGCACTAACTTTACTCTCCGTTGGAGAATTTTCTTTTCTTTTTCAGATGGATGTAGACTCTAAGGAGAGAACAAGCCCATCATGCCTCAAAAGGGCCTCAGCTGAAACTAAGAGTATTTGGGAAAATGAGCAAGAGTGCTGCTTCCTTGGTGAGCCTGGTACCAGTACAAGGGTGAAGGAGATAGACACAGAGAACACTCAACTCCTACCAAACCAGAGATCTAGAGACACAGAGGCTCCCAAGACCTCATCACTGAAGCAGACCTAAAATGAATCCAACATGGCTCAGGGAAATTTGCAGAAGAGGGGCTGGAAAGAATGTTAGAGCCACACGTTGGGTCATTATGCACAGAGACATTGCCTCTTACCCATAATGGATGGCTAACCCCACAATGCACATCCCATATTCCCCAATGAGGAGGGTCTGTGCAGGGGGCAGGGAAAGGGAGGAAGCTAACGATGGTACCAACATGACTGTACACTGTGTACATAACTAATAAAAAATAAAGATAACTAGAAGATTATGGATGATAATTGACTTAGGAGATAAAGGGAAATGGGATGAAAAGATCACAAATTTAAGTACAGAATATAGTAAAGGGTCAGGCTTTTGTTTGGGATGATCTTTCATGGATGATATATAATTATTATTTTTGGGGAGACAGAATCTAATTATGTAGCCTAGGCTAGTCTGAAAATTTGCTACATAGCCCAAGACAAATTTGAACTTAAAAATCCTTCTGCCTCAGCCTATTCGAATTGTAGGCATGTGCTTCCATGTTCAAGTAATTATTAACACTAACTAAAATATCCATTTCAGCTGAGCATGTTGGCATATGCTTATAATCCAGCTCTGGGAAGTAGAGGGAGCAGGATTGCCATAAGTTCAAGGCTAGCTTGGGCTGCATAGTGATTTCAAGGCTCGGCTGGGCTTGAAAGACCCTGTCTTAAAAACCTAAAAAAAGATACATTAAGATATTCATTCCAATTATTTATTACAACCCACCCAACCTTAACGGCTTAAAATACCTTTTGTTATTACCATACTTCATGATGCTCTGGAATTTGGACAGGACCCAAAGAAGTTTATATTTGTTCCACAATGCAACATTTTGGAGCTCGTCTGGGAGGGTTCCAGTTATTAGGAGATGAAACAGCTGGATGGTATCCAGGAATTTGTCCTTTGTTATTTGTGGGGCTGAATTAGGTGTCCTCACAACATGGCAGCCTTGGGACAGTTGAGTATATCTTATATGTCCTATGACCTAGGCTTAGATATTGAAGCAAGAGGAGGAAGAGTCTACATCTCAAAGGATTGTACATATATGATGCAAAGAAGGGAGGAATTGGTAGCCAAAATCACGGAGACAAGCTGCCACATGGCCTAGCTAACTCACATAATACATAAATACAGGTTATGTATGGACTAATGAGTAAATTGTAAGCCAATGGCTATGATTAATTGATTTCTCCATAGTCAAGTCCCACTGAAAAGCCAGAAAAACAAATCCAAAAAACAATGTCCTGAGTATTATGTTAAAGTATACGAGACTGTAGTTTTATGTATGTCAAAAGTGATCAAATATAAGAACTTTAACAGATTTCAATCTAGTAGCAAAAATATATAGATAAGGACCACAGCTAATTTTTTTTTTCAAGGTAGGGTCTCACTCTGGCTCAGGCTGACCTGGAATTCACTATGTAGTCTCAGGGTGGCCTCGAACTCTGGGCAATCCTCCTACCTCTGCCTCCTGAGTGCACCACCACGCCTGGCTCCACAGCTAATTTTTTACAGGAAGTCTATATCACAAACATTAATCTGCCTCAAATTAGTTTATTATTGAATATATTTTCCACTGAAACTCAATAGTTCTTACAATCTGAGAAAATGTTCTAAATCTTATACAAAGATTCAGTATGAAAGAAGAGTCAATCAAATTATGGAAAAGAGAAGTAACAAGAAGACAAGTGTTCTACTAGATAATAAACATATTTGAAAAGTATAATAAATAAAAGAATGTAATACCAACATCAGAATACACAAACTTAAAAGTGGAAATAAATAGGCCAAATCAAGGCAAATGTTTATGAAGATTTACCATAAGGTAAAGGTGAGGTTTCATATCAATAAGGAAAGGTAAATAGTGTTTTCATAATTGTCTTCTTTTGAAGAAACATTATGGTTGGGTTTTCCATTTAAATTTAAAATAATAAAATAAATTAAATAAATAAATAAAACAAAAAATAAAATAATTTAAAATAAATTTCAAGTTGATTACATATTTAAATGAAAAATTTATGTTACTAATGCAACAAAAGAGAATATAAGAAATTATTTTTACCTTCTAAGACATTTTTGGAAGGATGCTAGGGATGGAACCCAGAGCCTTGAGCATTAAGCAAGTGCTTGACCACTGAGCTTCATCTCAGGCCTTTGTTTTCACATCCTAAGATGAGAGATATTTTCTGCTCTTATCAACCAAATGGAAAAATGTGAAGTACTAAAGGATTAGACTAATGGATTATCATTGGTCCATGCATAACCTGTATTTATGTATTATGTGAGTTAGCTAGGCCATGTGGCAACTTGTCTCTGTGATGTTGGATATCAATTCCTCCCTCCTTTGTCCCACATATCTATTATCATTTGAGATGGAGAGTCTATGCCTCCTCTTGTTTCAATTTCTAAGAAGTGTGATTTTATACTAGAAAATTGTTATGAAGGAAACAATAAAGGGAAGGATACCAAAGTGGGACTTTTTGGCAATAAATCTGTAGGAGTCAATAGTCTGTTTATAAAGTGGTCTTTAAAACTAGTGAGAGAGAGAATAAAGCTTAATTATAAAAAATTAGAAAGTCAGCAGCAGGCAGTTCACAAAGCAAAACACCAATAAGCCTATTAAAATCACTGATACTCAGTAGTAAAAATGATGTGAAATGAGATCTTTTCCCCTTTAACAGACTGGCAAGATTTAAAGGTGAATATTGCCTAATGATTGCTGGGATGTAGTGAAACTAGCACTTCCTTAACAATTATTTTGAATATAATTTAACAAAACCTTCCCACAAAGATTATCCACTGTCTATTAAGTCCTAATATTGTGCAAGCCCCAATATTCTCACTTCTGGGATGGGATGTTTCCTATGCAAATACTTAGAGAGCTTTGAGTTAAATGTTGGGTTGAATACATGACTTTCTCTCTGCCCCTCCTCAAACCCATTAGACCAACATCAAATTAAAACAGAAATATCAACTAAAAAGGAGATGACAAAGGAATAAAGTTAACACAGCCACAGAAGTTGAAAAGCAGATGCACAACCAGACAGTGGGAAATTGAACACATGTGTTTGATTTTTCTGCTTTCCCCACAAAAGTTCACTAAAACTACAATAAAAAATTGTGCAAAAGGCATGAAACCACCTGGAATGATGACATACACCTGTAATTCCAGCTGAGGTTAGAGAATTGAGAGTTTGAGGCCAGCCTGGACAGTACTGCAAGACCTGTATTTCAGTCAGCTCACAAGGGTGGAGAGAATGGGACATGAGAAATAAGCAACCAAGTCTATAAGCTGAGAGCCCAATAGAAGAGAACTAACTTAGCAGACAAAGCTGAGAAGCCTCAAACTTTTCCTGGAATACATACAGAATCTTCAAGACCCAAAAACCCAGGGTCTCAATACCTCTGGAAGGAGGTGAAGAAAGGAAGATTTGTATAAGAGGCTACAGGGCACTAGAGAGATGGCTGATCTGAAAGAGTATACATTGCTGACTGAGCATGTTTGACTCCCAGCACTCATTTATAAAGCTGGGCATAAAGCACAAACCTGAAACCTCAGTAATGACTGGGGGCAGAGACAAGTGGGATCACTGGGGCTCCCTGGTCAGCCAGTCTAACCAAAGAATGGTGAACCAACCAAAGAGTGACAGGAGACACCTAACGTCTTTCTCTGGCCTCCACATGCATGTGCATGTGTTGTCTCCTTACACACACACACACACACACACACACACACACACCCACCCAAAGCAGTAACAACAACAAAAACCCCAGAATTGATCAGATCTCCATATTTCTTCTCCAAAACTGTACTTCTGTGTGCCTGCCTCTCTTCTTTCCAGCAGGTGAGGGGAGGTCTGGAGACAGCTCTTAGCACTCCCTAATTGGCAGCCATACAATATTAGCCTGACCCTTGTGGCCACCTTGCCTCCCCTGCTCTTCTGTAATGGCATTTAGAGTCATCCCAGGTATTCCAAGCTAAATTCACCTCAAAATTCTTCATTTATGTCACCTGCAAAGGACTATTTTCAAATAAATGTAAATTTTTAGGTTCCAGGGAGTAGGCTATGAATATCTTTTAGGGGCTATTTTTCAGCCTGTCACATATACTAATTGAAGTTTATTGAGTTCAGAATATTAAACCAACTTTATATTCCTGAGATAAACCCCATTTTTTTATTCTGAATCACCTTGTTTATAGAGATATATTTGTTTATTTATTTATTTTTATAGAGAGAGAAACAGAGAGAGAGAGAGAGAGAAAGAGACAGAGAGAGACAGAGAGAGAACTGGAACTCCAGGGCCTCAGCCACTGAAATTGATCTCCAGACTCTTGTGCCACCGAGTGAGCATGTCCGTGTGTTTGCCTCACCTTTGTGCGTCTGGCTTACATGGGATCTGGAGAGTAGAACATGGGTCCTTAGCCTTCACAGGCAAGCGACTTAACTGCTGAGCCATCTATCCAACCCTAGAGAGATATTTTGGTTTCTAATTTGCTACACATTTGAAAGGTTTTCTTTTAGCCTTAACCTCATGAGTGTCATGAGGAAGTTGGTCTGATGAAGTTTCTCAGTCTTTTTTAGGTTTGAGTATCATGGGTGTAGTGCCACTTCTCACATAAATATTGTGTGTGTTTGTGTGTGTGTAGGTTCATATTTGCACATGCATGTATGCATGTGGAGACTATAGGACAAACTTTAGTGTTCTTCCTCACATGCCACCCACTTTTTAAATTTTTTTTTGTTTTTTCGAGGTAGGGTCTCACTCTAGCTCAGGCTGACCTGGAATTCACTATGTAGTCTCAGGGTGTCCTGGAACTCATGGCGATCCTCCTACCTCTGCCTCCCAAGTGCTGGGATTAAAGGCATGTGCCACCATGCCTGGCCACCTTTTGATTTTTTGAAGATGGTCTCTCACTGGCCTAGACGTCTCCAAGTAGGTTTTACTGGCTGGTAAGCAAGTCCCAGGGATCTGCCTGTTTCTGCCTTCTCTAGCACTGGGATTACAAGTGTGTGCTACTATGCCATCTTTTAATTTTTTTAAACTTAGGTTTTGGAACTTTAGCTCAGGTCCCTATGCTTGCAAGGACTGAGCCATCTCCCTAACACCTCACATAAGTACCTTGGTTTCACTGATTTTTCTGTTGTTTTTATTTACTTTTAAAAATTGATTTATTCTCTTTATTTTTTTTTCTCATTTTGAGGGTTTTTTCTTTGTGTTTGTTTTTTTTTTTTTTTTTTTTTTTTTGGTTTTTCAAGGTAGGGTCTCACTCTGGCTCAGGCTGACCTGGAATTCACTATGTAGTCTCAGGGTAGCCTCGAACTCTTGATGCCTCCCAAGTGCTGGGATTAAAGGCGTGCGCCACCACACCCGGCTTTTCTTTGTTCTTAAGACAGGGTTTTACATGGTAGCATACACTAGCCGTGAACTCTGTTCTGGTGTGCCCATTCGCTTGTGCTCTCCTTCTCTCTCTCTCTCTCTCTTTCTCTCTCCCACTTTCTCTTTCAAAATAAATGAACAGACAAGAAACCCTTTGAACGTAGAACAGTCAAGTAATGAAATGACAAAGTAGGAGCATCTAATTTCTCAAATTCTTTCTCACTTCCAATATCCAATTCTTCCACAAGAAATGACTATGAAGTTGCAGGCCATTGAAATATAGGAAGAAATGATGACTACAAAAACAGACAAGTTAGAGCTGAGCTTGGTGGCACATGTCTTTAATTCCAGCACTTGGGAGGCAGAGGTAGGAGGATGGATCACTGTGAGTTCAAGGCCACCCTGAGACTACATAGTGAATTCTAGGTCAGCCTGAGCTAGAGTGAGACCCTATCTTGAAAAACCAAAAAAAAAAAAAAAAAAAAAAAAAAAAATAGAGAAGTTAAGAAGCAGCAAGAGCCAACACAAAACAGAACCAACATGAACTCATGAGACTTTAAAAGAATAGTGATCTGACATGCCAACCCAAAACCACATGGAAGCATCAGGAATGTAGCTGTGACGATAGGTGCATACGGAATCCTGAAGAAAAAGAACAGAGGTGATTTGAGAAATGATCTGTGCAGAGTTGGTGCTCCTGTCAGGAATTTTGGAAAGAGTTAGCAATCCATAGTGGGAAAGCTAAGCAAATAAAAAATGAGAGGATTTAGTGACTATAGAAAGACTAAAATTTGTACAAAAAAGGAAATGTAATCCTAGTTTTTACCTGGTTCACATTTGGATATGTTGCGATCAAACTCTGTTAGAAGATCAGGTGGGACAGTGTTTGGGCAGTACAATTGCATCTCCTTTCCATTTTCCGTAACAGGAAGTCAAAAGATGATGCATAAATTTAATAAATTCAGAAAGCAAAGTATAACCATATTATTGAGGTATATGCAGCTAAGTACCAAAAAAATCACCAAAGAAATTACAAGTGTGTCAGGGTGAGGTGAGGACAGGAGGGCAGGGAGAGCAGGATGATTTTCACTGTGAGGTTTCTTACTTGACTTCGTGTGTGTGTGTGTGTGTAGGTTAGAGTACAAGTTTTGGGTTGATCCTTGCCTTCCACCTTATTTTAAGGAAGGATTTCTGTTTAATGGCAAGCTTCTGAGATATTCTTCTGTCTCTGCCTCCCTTTTTTCTATACGCACATTGTGATTATAGAAGCCTGCTATAGTTTCTAGCTTCTACATGCGGTCTGGAGACCTGAACTCAGGTACTCAGAGTTGTGTAGCAAGCACTTTACCCACTGAGCCACCTCTGCAGCCCATGACTTGACTTTAAAAAATATTTATTTATTTGACAGAGAAAGAAGGAGAGAAAGAGAGAATGGGCACGCCAGGGCCTCCAGCCACAGCCAATGAATTCCAGACACATGCACCCACTTGTGTATCTGGCTAACGTGGGTACTGGGGAATTGAACCAGGGTCCTTTGGCTTTGTAGGCAAATGCCTTGACTGCTAAGCCATCCCTCCAGCCCCCATTACTTGACTTTTAAAATTATTATTAGAAGGGCTGAGGTTGTAAATCAGTGATAGAGTTTGCTAGCATGTGCAGGGCCCTGGGCTCTATCTCCAGCACTACTTAAATCATATTTCAAATATTGCTCTGACTGAGGAAGTGTTTTTAATTAAAATAAAACTCTTATAATCTCTTCTCACAACTCTCGTTTATTACCCCTCATTCACCATCTTCCACTGACTAAAGAGAGATCTTTAGAAATGCTTTTTAAAGATATAATGTAAAGATGTTAATGGAAGTATTATCTCTGATTAAAATATTGCTATTTGGAGAGATAATTTGAGCATATATCATAATGCAGTCATGCTGCAAGTGAAAATTACAGTTTAATAATAATAATAATGAAGACAATAATAATAATAAAGACAATAATAGAATGACAGTTCTAGTATGTAGGTGAATCTTAATTCATATCACTGCAGGAATTCTGGGGAAAGGTGGAGCCTTCTGGCTAGGATTGGTTAGGGGAAGAAAGTGGAGGTTGGTCTGGGCTGGTAAGATTGGATTCAAGGGGTCTGGAAACTGGGACAGTTTTGTGTTGCTATAATGGAATGCCTAACATTGGGCAATGTATAAAGAAATGAGGCTTCCTGGGCTCGAAATTCTGGTGATTAAGTCCAAACAGCATGATACCACCACACTTCTGTGGCTTGTCACAACATGGAGAAGTGGAGAGTGACCTGGCTACATGAGAAAGGAGCCAAGATATGCGTGGTGTTGCCCTTGTGAGAACTAATGTAGTCACAGGAGACCTGACACACTTCTGTGAGATAGTATCTGCCCATTTATGAAGGTACAGCCCCCTTAACCCAATTGCCTTCTTCTAGGCTCTACTTTTTAAAGGTGCCAGATCTCACCACAATCAGTGGAACAAATGTGTTTGGGGGACAACAAATCTCAGCCATACCAGTGATTAAAAAGGACCGGGCAATGGGAGGGATTTCAGAGTCAGAGATGATGGTACCACAGCTCAACACCCCCATGAAGCATATGAATGTTTGGGAAAGAAGCCAGATCCCAAAGGTACCAGAGGTTTTTAAAAAGGAGCCTGTAGTGGGAAATCTCAGAGTCAAGATAGGTGGGCAAACTTTTCAACCACTTCAAACATGCATCTAAATGCCAAATCCACATAGCCTGTCAGGTGTATTCTTGTTGTTGGTGGCACATTCCAGAAACACCCACAGGGTCTTTTCCAGTATGTTTTCAGATAGAACTGGTTTTGAGATAGCCAGCAGCCAGGATTAGGCTCAGTGTAGCTGGAGTGGTCGGGATTGGGGATGGGTCTGAAGACAGGTTCAGTGGCAAGTTTGTGGCCATAGTTAAAGATTGTTCTGAGGCCAGGTTTAGGGCTTAGTCTGTGATCAGGGTTTGGGTTTTTCAGTGTGCTGGTTTCTGAATTGATCCCATTTTTTTTCTGTGCCAATAAGTGTTGCTTAAAGGCACAAATCCACAACAAAGTTTGGCCAGCTAGTCTTACATCCTCTGTCTTTCTTAGTCCCTATCATCCTTGGTCCCTTCTTTCTTGTCCTCTCCCCTTTTCAGTCCACTATACACATAGGAATCTTTTTATTTTTGCATGTATATGTATGGGTCCATGTGTGTAGGCATGTTTGTATATATGTGGACACATGAGTATGTTTATGTGTGTGTGTATGCCAGAGGTTGAAGATGGGTGTCTTCTTTAATTGCTCTCCATCTTATTTTTGTGAGGCAAGGTCTCTTGCTTACTGATTCAGCTAGAATTGCCAGGAACAAGCTCTGGGATTTCCGATGTGCTCCACCTTGCTCAGCTTTTATGTAGATGGCTAGGGATATAAAATCAGGTCCTCATGCTTGTGCTACAAGGATTTTACCTGCTGAGCCATCTTCCCAGTCCACACATATAGCAATCTTTTCTAGACCATCCCTAAGTCTCAACCCACCTCTTCTCTGCATTCTTTTATTTTAGTGTGTTGGGGGGGGGCAAGGTCTCTCTAATGTAGCCCAGGATAGCCTTGAACTCATCACCTTCCTGAGTGTTCTCACAGAATTCTGATTAGTTGAGGTCTGAACCCTCAGGCAATGGGTTATTTGCCTGAGCTGTGAAGAAGGGACCAACCAAACTGTGGAATTGGGGTGAGACCATGGTCCCCTGCAAGATGCAGCTGAGCTCTTTGTGCCTCTGCTTACCCCACTCCAATCAGTGGCCAGGGCTCTCCTCCATTATCCATTTTGGGATAGCTACCTTAGTCAGCACCCAGGAATCCTGACCCACACAATGCATTGGCACTTTCAAGGCAGGTTACTGAAACTTTAATCCTAGCTTTCCTTTGGTTCCTGATCCCCCCAGCTGCCATGGTCTCAACTGGGCCACTCCCTTGTGCTGTCACCAGCAGGCACCTGAGTCAAGCACTGTACAACTTACCATCAGCCAAACTCAGCTGGCCAGGAAAGGAACCGTCCTCCAGTTCAGAAGGCAGGGCGTGTGGTGGGGAGGGTATAGGAATGGCAAGGTGTCCTTGTCCATGCCACCTTCCTGAGTGTACACTTTCTTGGCAACGGGTGCTGGGCTGCTCTTCAGCCCAGCCTTCATTCATGCCCTGACATGTAGAAGTTTCAGGAGCAGCTCTGAGGATGTAGAGCCCAGTCTATCTCTGAGGCAACTAGGGAGGGAGATACTCAACAACTCAGTGCCCTTTGGCCTCTCAACTGGCTTTCTCTCTCTCCACTTTTTTGCTAACTCTCTAGGTTTCTACCTGTCTCTGTGTGCTTCTATCCTCTTCCAGACCCTGTTTCCAACTTCTGATGTCTTCACACCTCTGGCTCCATCTTTTTCTGGCCTCTGTCCTACATCCATGTCTTTTTTATTTGTTTTTGAAACAGGGAACACCTCAAATTCACAGTCCTCCCACTTCAGCTTTCCAAGTGCTGGGTTTCCAGATGTGCATCTCCATACCTAGCTCTGTGTCTATATTTATTGGTTCTGTTTTTCCATTTTCATTTCTTGTTTGCAGAGTTCTCTCCATCATTATTCCAAATAGAATAGAGACAAAGACAAACAAGTATCCATTGATAATTTGTACAAAGGACCCTTCCCTCAGGCTCCCACATCAATTATCTCCCTATAGGAAATTTTATCACTGAGTCATTTTTCAAAAACCACAGAATGTTCTTTGGGCCCCATCAGGCCAGTGCCAGCACCACACTAGTTTCTGGGAATGTGTGAGTAAGACAGGTCTCCATCTTCCAAGACTTGACGGTAGAGCTGAGGTGGGTAGAAGAACCCCTTGCTAAAAGATGAGTAATGAGATGAAAGTAACTGCTCAAGGGAATACTGGAGACCCAGTGAGAGTGCAGTCCCATCTTCCCTATCTTCTTAAAGGACTGATGGAGTTTGTGACAGAGGTAGCTGGTGAGAACCAGTGGAGATTACAGGTGATGTCTGTGACTGTGTAGTTAGGGTGACCATTCCAGGGTGGAGAAACAGCATGAACAATGGTGTTAAGGTGGGAACATTGTGTGAAGTCAGCTTGCTGGGTAGTATCTTAGCACTGGGGTTTATGCATAAAGGGGAAAAGGTACAGAGGTCAGTCAAGCCCAGATGGTGGACTTGGACTTGATCTCTTGGCCACTAGGGAGCCATGACAGTTTGGGGAGCATACAATAGATTACAAAGCCATGTATCAAGAAGAAATTACAGAAAACAGTGGACTACTACTTTATTGCCCATAGTCCAAGCATCAAAAGACTTATGCCAGAGGCATTGTCCTTGGCCATGAAGGAAGCTGCATAGATTCTGGTTTCATAGAAGACAAAACTCCAGGTCATTGCATCTGGGTTCAATGGGTGTGAGAATTGTTTGGCATATGCGTGGGTGATCAGGAATAGGCCAGTTCCAGGTGACTGTGTCATCCTGTGCTCAAACTGTCCAATGGCCCCTCATGTACTGGGTGAAACTCAGAATTTACCCTAGGGTCTCCACCTTGAGCAGCTGTGGCCTACTTCCTGCTGGGCCTACTGGCTACAGGTTCTCAGCCACTTCCACCAGGACCCATGCTCCCATCGTACGCTTTGGGGCTGAGCGGGGTCCCCAAGTAAGCATTCCATGCTTGGGGCAGGTGACACTTGGTCTTGCCTCTGTGTCATCTGGAGGTGGGGTGCTTTGGCAGCTAATTAAGTGCATGTAAAGCACTTAGCAGCATAAAAGATGACAGGAGTGAGGAATGTGGTGCTAATCCCCTTGAGTCAGAGGATGAGCTATGGAGGGGTCAGCTCCCAAGGTGCTCTTGGACTAGGCCCCTGACCATCCTAGGAAATATTCCCCTTCAGGGTCTGCATCCACCTGCCAAGATGTTCCTTTAAGTGTCTGGCCTGTCACTTCCAATTTTCAGAGAGAGCACTTACCAAAGCCAGGAGCCCAGGCACTGCTTTCTGGAGTAGCTATGAGGTCTAGAGAAATCACTGCTTGGGGATATAGGAGCTCAGTGGTAGAGTCTTTGCCATGAGTTCAATCAGTAGAATTGCAAAAAGAAAAAAAGAAAAAAAGAAAAAAAAAAAAGAAAAAAGAAAAGAAAAGGGCACTGTTTGTATCTAGGCACTCACAATGAAAACTAGCCAGGGTCTGCCTCAGAGCAGCAGGTTATCTTTTTATATTATCCACAGTGACTCTATGGCTTATGGATCTAGCAGGTCACAGTCCCCTAACCTCCAAAGACTTGGACCTTCTATTTAAGGCAGCAGTTGATGGTCTCTCCCTCAGGTTAGCAAGAGATAAAATAGTATTTGCTGAACAGGAGGGGTGGTTTCCTCTCTCGCATGAGAAAATCTCCCCTCAGCCCCTTTCCGCAGGGCACACTGAGACCAGAGAAGGGATCTGTGTCATCAGCCTATGCCATCGGCTCTGAGGGGGAAACCATGGTAGTGCCTGGCATCATGGTGTATGGCAGCAGCCTGGGGGAGGAGAATTTGAACACTGTGCATGTCATGGGATGGTTTGTTCTCTGCATAGCAGTCACAGCAGCCAACCTTGGAGATGAAAAACCTGCTTTTTATTATCCAAGCCCAAGACCTAATTCCACTTTATAGACATGTTCTTGCCCAAGATTAACCAGGTAAATTGGGGGAAAGCACTCTGTTGTTTTCATTGGAACTTGAATGAGAGCCGCCCACCACTTCTGAAGGTTTCCAAGCCTTAGCAGAGCAGCTGTTGGGGCAGAAGTGACCACAGCACTTTGGGTTGGTGGCATCTGTTGCCATCCTGAGTGTGGCCTGCTGACCACCTGCATGCTGTAGCACAAACTTCAGGGGAAATAGTTTCTTCTGTATGTCCACTAAGGTGTTGTGTTGGTTTGTTTCCTTTTGCAAGTATATTACCTGAGTGTCATTTTGGGATAGTGGAGAGAAGGGCTCAGATACATTACCAAAGCAGACTAGAAATGACAGGGTCAGGAGCAGTGCTTTCTTTGAGTATGTAGAACACTGGCCTTAAGTGCAAGGGTCCCCAGTAATACAGAGGTTGCAAACCCAATGCAATGGCTCTAGGCTACCACATTTGTTAACCGTCAGTACTGCCTGGAGGAACTACAGGTTAGGCCCAGGTTCACATCTATCAAGTAGACATGCAGCTATGGGAGCAGCCTACCAGTGCCCAGAAGTACTCTGCTTCTCACCCATCCTCCCAAGAAGCAGGCAGGCACAGCCTGTCAGGTCCAGGGAAGCTATCTGGGCCCAGGGCCCAGGGAAAGCAAGCAATGGAGATAGTGGACTTTCTGAGATCAAGAAAAGTAGTTTCGATTTTAACACTGCCTGGAGGCCACCCTATTCTAAGCACCTACTTCTACCACCCATTATTTCATTCGCAAAGATTGAACTGGCTTCAATTATCCTCAGTAAGGAAAGGAACTTTGGGGACATGGGGTGACTTGTTGTAGCCTGTGTAAGTGAGGAGGGCTTATCTTGGCCTTGTTTGACATAAAAGAGTGGTTAAGAATGAGACTGGTGGGCTGGAGAAATGGCTTAGCAGTTAAGGTATTTACCTACAAAGCCAAAGGAGCCAGGTTTGATTCCCCAGGACTGACGTAAGCCAAATGCGCAAAGAGTGTATCCATGGGGAGTTTGTTTGCAGTGGCTGGAGGCCCTGGCGTGCCCATTCTCTCTCTGTCTGTCTTTCTTCTATCTCTCTGCTTGCAAATAAATAAATAAACAAATATTTTTATTTTTAAAAAAGAATGAGACTGGCCGCCTGGGTTGAAATTGTCCATATTTGAATGCCAGAGCCATGTATTTAATCATTCTTGGTTTTATTTTCCTCATCTATAAGGCAAGGTGTAACACTACTGGATTAAAAGAAATACCTTACATAAATTGTGCTGCCACATGCTTACGGCTCCATGTGATCTGGCCATGAACTGCCATGTGAGGTCTTGGAGCAGTGTGCTGGGGAACCCATCCTCTGCTGGGCCTGGTAGCTACGGTTCCAGGGAGCATGGCCCATGGGTACTATGGGGGAGCGGCCTCAGAACTTCTGCCTCCTCCCCCAAGCTGGGATGGCTGGGCCAACGGAATGACCTCAGCCAGGAAGAATGAGGGGTGAGGAGTTGCCAGGGCTGATCTCAGGCCCCTGCCTACCCCTGGGGCCACCCAACCCCACCTTGCACCAGATCCCAAGCAGGTGACCAACAGACGGCTGGTCCCTAGGGGTCACTCCAAGAATCATCCAGTGACTCATTGTGGCTTCTTGATCCAGACCAGGGCACAGGACCTCCCAACTGTTCCTTCTTGAAGTCCTTTGCTTAAAGCTTGACCCTAATTCCAGCTTTGGATGGTCCATTAACCCTGATCCCTAGTTGAGATCTTAAGTAGACTCTTTCTGACACGGGCCTCTGACCTTTAACTGACCTCTGACCATGGATTGACTGGCTCAGATAGCCCCGGTGGTTGGTATAGGCCTCAGTTGCTGATGGCCCATCTCACAGATGTGGAAAGGGCTCAGGGATGGCTGGGCTGATGCACCTCACTGTGTGCATCTACCGCCCTCCTGCTCATCTTGGACCTGCCTGTCTCCTGCTGGGTATGGTCTGCTCGTGGGGATGGGGTGTCACTGGAGCCTTAGGGGAGACCATGCAGGTGAGCTCTGCAAGTCTTCTCTTTTGCTCTACTTTGTGATGATGCCCATAGAGGAACCTCTTTTCTCACAGTCCTGCTGGTGGCAGCTCCCAGATATTTGGGATCCCCCAACCCTTGCCGTTAGCCAAGGGGCTCCCCATGAGTCCTGTCATGCTCCTTTAGTTGGACCAGGTCACTTCCTTCCTCCCTCTCTTCCTTCCTTCCTTCTTTCTTTTTTAGAGATAGATACAGAGAGAGAAAGAAAGAGAGAGAGAGAGAGAGAGAATTGGCATGCCAAGGCCCCAGCCACTGTAATTGAACTCCACACACTTGTACCACCTAGTGACCTTGCCTCACTTTTGTGTGTTGGGCTTATGTGGGATCTGGAGAGATCTCCAATATGGGTCCTTAGGCTTCACAGGCAAGCCCCTTAACCACTAAGCAATCTCT
The DNA here is from genome assembly GCA_036346955.1 of Dipus sagitta. Lineage (NCBI taxonomy): Eukaryota > Metazoa > Chordata > Mammalia > Rodentia > Dipodidae > Dipus > Dipus sagitta. The sequence goes on from CM070777.1 coordinate 73,015,392, forward strand.
TCATCCTGGACCATGTTTTTTAAGGGCATGCATGTCTCTTCCATCAGACTGGGAGATACACACAGCAGGGGTGTCGATCACTAGGGTGGAATCCCTAAGGATTGTCCCTAAGCTTGGATGCTGGAGTTGAATAAGCTTGGGCTGCAATTTTGGCCTCACTGTGTACTCGCTGAGTTTCCTCATTGAAAAATGGAGCCAGTGACATAACATCCTCAGAGTTGTGAGGATTAAGTGGCATAAGCATCAAGAAGCTTGGAGCAGTGTCTAGCTACTTGCCAGTGCTTCGAGAATGTTAGCAGTCATGAGTCAGATATGAGGGGCCTTCGATACCTCCCATAAGGCTTTCCCCAGGGTATGGAGAGTCAACAAGACTGAGGTCTTCCCCACTGCAGAGCAGTCATTTCTACCTAGAACAGGCTCACAAGGTCTCTGCTGCCCACCAATGCTCCTCATGCTTTCTCTGGGGCTCTGGGCCTCAGTGCTTGGCCAACTTTCCCAGAGAGCTGCACCATCATAAGGCCTCACCTCCCAGGCCTCATCTCCCCACACCCTGCCCATCCTGCCTGGGTTGTCTGACCCAGCCCTCCCCTGTTGAGGAAGCTTCCAGGGTTGGCATCTGCCTGGGCCTGGCTTTCTGGGACTAAGCCATAAAACCTCCACTGATCCTCAGCGGTGGCCTTGCTGTGATCTCTGGCTGCCAGTTCTCCAAGACAATTATGATCTAGGCTAGCCTGTCCCTCCTACATAGACCTGGGGCATGGGTGGGGAGCGAGTCCTTTATGTAGAGTCATATGTTGGGGACATCTCTACAGCACTCACGACCCAAGTGGTACTCAAACTGCCTTCAGAAGGGCTTGGCTTCCTTTCCTCTTTTCAATGAATTAAATCAATTAAGTCATTTTGAATCACTCTAGAAGCTACTTGAGGCTTTCTCCTTACTGAGGCCTGACTCATTATTAGGGCAACAGGGCAGGTGCCAAAGTCAGCCATGACATTCTGAGTTGGAGCACTTCCTGTGGATGGGTTAGGGAGGAGTTCCTGCCCATGGATCATTACTTAAGGGCAGGAAAAGGTCAAGTATAGGCCTTGGCTTAGCCAAAGCTCATCCTAGATTGGCTTCAGAGACAGATTATAAGGCTTGGCATGTGGCTTCTTGTAGGATCCCTCATCCAAAGCAAGGTAAGGACTCAGACTACCCAGGAGACTAGAGTACCTGTGTTTCCAGTAGCACTGAAAATTCTCAAAGGGTGTCTGAGATATCAGGTGGGGGAGATAATGATAATTGTGTGTGTGTGCACATGTGTACATGCATGTGCACATGTATGGAGGCCAGAGGACAGCTTCCAGTGTTGTTCCTCAGGCAATGTCCCCCTTTTTTGAGACAGGATCTCTTACTGGTCTGGAACTTGCCTAAGTGGGTCAGACTGGCTGGCCAACCAAGGCCTAAGGATCCCCTTGTTTCTGCCTTCCCAGAGCTGAGGTTACAAGAGTGTACCAGTATGACGGGATGTTTAATATGGATTCTGGAGATCAAATGTAGTCCTGCAAGTGCTTCACTGACTGAACTGGATCCTCAGACTCCTGGAAAGATATTTGCCTTCCTAGAGAGCATTTTTGCCTTAACCACTGAGAGCTCTGGTGTCATTAAATCCTCCATCACAGTGAATCATTCAGCTCCTACTTACAGCATCTTTGGGTCTTTCCCTTGTTTTCTTTTATTAACTATTTTGTTCATAGCAGAATTATGTGAATTTAAATTTTCATTTGTGTTTTATTGCAAACTGTGCCCAGTCCTCTTTGGAAGCAGGTTGAGTAGAATCACATCAAATAGCAGGACCTGGAGGTATTCACAGACTGTCGAATGGGACTTATGAGAATAGCCAGCATTGTTCTTTATTGGTTAGGGAATCTAGGACTGCATGGTGTGGTATAGCAAGTTCTCAGGGCTAAAGACCCTGGAAAAAGACTCATCTGTAGCAACCTCTGGTAGGGGAACAGGGCTAACCTAACCTTGGCTCACCCTATGGCTCTCTGGAAGGATAATTGCCTGAGTTTGGGGTCACAAGCTGGCTGTTGGCTGCTGGCCCCAGCCTCACCTCTCTGTAGTATCAGAACCCCAAACAGATGCTCTTGTTCCTGTGGATCTTTGTTGATTTGGTGAGGATCTGAGCTTGGCTCTCATGGAGCTCCCTTGAGGCTCTCCTGAAAAAAGGATTTTAGTGATTTCTCTGATCAGGTTGTTTTTCTTTGTCTCTTGCTGCTTGGAGCAGGAGCTGCTCAGGTTCCATGTCTGGAAAGACTCCTGGCTCCTAAAAGATGGATCCATGTTTTAGACAAATGATAATGAGAGCTACCTCTAAAGTAATCCCACTGCTGTCTGCTCCCCCTGCTGCTGACCTCAGTTCCTCCAAGTCACCTTCCCAGCATTAGAGCCAGCTCAAACTCCCTTGAAGCAGGAGCCAGCTTTTCAGCTGCTTGAGCAGGAGAATACAAAGGGAGTTCTCCAGGGGCATCTCCTGACCTGAATACATGCTTGATGGACTCTCACCAGGTCACCTGTCTTCTAGTAGTTATGCATATGATGTCATGGTAACAGTCAACATTTACTGAGTGCATGTCAACACATACAACAGCTCAGTGAACTAATTATCATTATTAGATTAACTTTGTAAATAAAGAGACTGAGGCGATAAGAGATGATGTCACACATGTAGGAAATGGCTGGTTACCAAGATTCTTTTAATCAATATGATATGCTGACTTTTCTGCATTCATTCATTAATTTCACAAGTATGTACTAAGTGCATACTATAGCCAGGTATTAAGGATCCATGTGGATACTTGGGCTGCAAGGTCACTGAGAAATCTTGCTGTAGCTGAGCTGACAACCCTGTAGACCAGCTGACAGAAACCTGGGAAAAGCCACACTGCATGCAGTTCCATGGGAGAGAAAGAAGTCATCATTGGAGATAAGCAACAGTGAACACTGCAACCCTTAAGTTTGGCCTTCCAGGCCCAATGAGCCAACAAATGCAATAGTGCCATGTCTGTTATGGGGGAAAGCAACCACTCTCTAATTGGACTGGAGGCCTGTTCCACAGGAGGGAATACATGCCTGATACTGAAAGCCTATGATGGGGGAAGTCATGAACCCTTGGAGTGTAACAACTGCTGCTGTCTGGCTAACTGCATAAATTATGCTAACCAAACTGCCAGGCAAGCATTTCTCTTAATGTTCATACCCATATATTAGTGCTACTCTTACTTTTGGTTAGAGAAGCTTCTCTTTTCAGATGGCAGTGATCTCTGGGATGACTCAGAAGACACCATAGTGCTGAGAAGAAGTGACAAAGGAGTGCTCAGTACTGAAACATCTCTATTACACCTTCTAAGGCTCAGGGTCCATTGTGGAAGAGGTGGTGGGAAGAATGTAAAAGCCAAAGGAAAGGTAAGACTCTTTATAATACACTCTTCCAGATACAAAATGGCTTGGATATCCATGACCTTGCAGTGCCTGATACTACCTACAGAAGACCATCATAACAGGATGAAAAGATGATGACATTAAAATAAAAGAGAGACTAATTGAGAGGAGGAGGGGATATGTGGAGAGTGGAGCTGTGAAGGGGAAGGGGAAGCAGGGGCGGGGGTGGGGACTCGGTTACTTTTGTGTCACTATGAAACACCTTGCTCATATTTTCAGAGGATTTCAGTATAACCTGGCTGGGAAGCCATGGGAGAGCAGCTCAGTTCATGGCAAGCGGAAGTATGCAGCATATACTGTTCACATCCAGCAGGCCAGGAAGCAGACAGTTTAACAAGAACCAGGGTATGAGCATTACCTTCAAAGGCCCACCCACAGAGATCTACTACCATCAACTAGGCCCCACTTACTAATGGTTGCAAAGCCTTCCCAAAGTGCGACCAACTGGGGAATTAGGCATCCATACTATGAGCCTGTGGGGGTGGGGGTGGAGGAACGATTTCAGATCAAATCATAACACAGCTGGACTGGAGCGGGAGGAGGAGGCACATCGACATCTGGGAGGAAGACATCCATAGGCACTGACATGTCTCAAGGGAAGAGGAGCAAAGGAAGACACAAGGGCATGGCTTCTTTTAGTCACAGGGTAGACCTGGCCCCGCAGGTTCCTACAGGGCCTTTGGGGATTTCTTTACTGTCAGAACAGGAGGACAGCTATGTCACATGGTTTAGCTTTGACCCAGGGGTAGCCTCTGCAGAGTCCTGAGTGTTGGGAGGCCTGTATGACTCTATGTTTATGAAAGATCTGACTGAACTGAGCGTGGTGGCCGGAGTTCCAGAAGGCCAAGACTGAAAGACCCATTAGGGAGTTTCCCATGTGGCTCAGGACACCACAGGGCTCCCAACAGCCAGGAAGGAAAGGTACGGTAAGAGATGAGGGAACCAGAGAGGTAATGAAGAGAGAATTACATGTTGAAGAATGGAGACCCAGGATGGAGAAGGTTCTTTGGGGGCATTTGGGAAAGTCTTGAAAGTCAGTATAGAGCCAGAGTAGTTCGTAGTGTTGGGCCAGCAGCTGGATGTACAGGTCTGTTGTAAAGAGAGAGGAACAGGTAGGGGAGCTGCGTCTGGGGTCCCACCAACCAGCAGGGCAGGGACAGGCCCTGAGAAGGTAGTGAGAGGTGGATCTGCAGAGTTGGACAAAGGCAGAGCTGGGTTCCAACTCCATGTTGTTTCTCAGGTGTTCTTGTGTCCCGTGTTCTTTGGTTATTGCTTTCCCACCAGAAAAAGAAGAGGAGAGGGCCATTGAAGTCCCTGGTACCTTCCACATGGGAGGCTCATGTGACTGCCTGGCCTCCCTGACTTGTGCTGCAAAAACTTTGCATGACACTCTGGTGCTGGGAAGGAGCCCAGACAGGTATGGAATGTAGGAGTGAGTGTGATTACTAGGGTGCCCCATTGGTTGGCCAGGGGCACATTTCAGCAGAATTGCCTTCTCACTCAGCGAGTGCTGGGGTTGGCTCTTCCTGCTGGGAGAGGCCTGGGCCCCGGGTGGAGGCCCCACACTCAGTCCTGCCTCCCTGATTCATTCCAGATCTCCTGGAGGCCTGAGTCACTTTCTTTTCAGGCAAGGGCTGCCTGTTTGGCAAATCCTTGGATTCTGGGAGGAGGGTTATGGACAACTCTTGGCCAAGGTTGACCGTGTTCATCTGTGAGGATTTGTGAGGCAGGCAGCCGACCACACCTGCTCCAAGTCCCTGCCTGGTCTTGGAATGCTAGCTAGCCATTTCCAAGGACACGCTCAGTATTCTGTAGCTTATAGGCTTTTCAAATTGTCTTTTTATTTTTATTTTTTTTGAGACAAACCCAACATACTGATCTTTTTTATGAGATATCGAGAGTGTGAGAGAGAATTGGTGTACCAAGGCCTTCTGCCACTGCAATCGAGCTCCAGATGCATGTGCCCCCTTGTGTGTATGTGTGACCTGGTGTGCTTGCATCACTGGGCATCTGCCTTACGTGAGGCCTGGAGAGGAGAAAATGAGTCCTTAGACTTTGCAGGCAAGTGCCTTAATCACTGAGCCATTTCTCCAGTCCTTGTTTTTGTTTTTGTTTTTGAGGCAGGCTCTCACTGTAGCCAGGGCTGACCTGGAATTTATGCTGTAGCCCAGGATGTCCTTGAACTCAAGGTGACCCACCTACCTCAGCTCCCAAGGGCTGGGATTATAGGCATGAACCACTACACCTGGTTTCAAATGGTCATATTTTTCAGATGAGTAAACTGAGGCTCAGAGAAATAGGAAGGCTGGTTTAAGAGTGCCCATATAGGCAATAGGGAAAGCTTAGGTTTCAGCAGCCAGCATCTCTTCCGTGCACAGCCAATACTGTTCCTATGCCAGCTTGACATTGTCCAACTCTGCTTCGGTTTCCTGTTCTGAGTGAGAAAGCTGCGGCTTTGAGGAGGAAATTTGTTGATAGGCAGAGGAGCGATGGAAGAACAGCAGGGTGAATGACTCTTGGGTGGTCTAGGCACTTAGCGATCACTCCACCATGGGAGTAATCAGAAGACTACCAGGGAATAAGTTGGATATAAGGTGCTCCAGGGAGGAAAGTAGCCAGAGAAAGGGAATGAATTTGGATTCAGAGTCCAGGAGCATACGGTGGGGAGGAGGGCAGGGTTGAAGAAATTTCTGAATGCCTATGGAATGTTCTAGGCCATTATGGTGAGCGGCTCAGGGCTGCTGCCTCTTCTCTAGAAAGCCTTCCTGCACTAACTCCTCTGGTTCCTCAGCCCTGGCCAGATCTTCCACAACACAGCTGGTACTTCCTGGGTCATGCGTACTGTCCCAGGGAATAGGGCATGGGCAGATCAGAGAGTGTTTATACCACTCATGGAGTCCTTAGGATGCTGGGAAACCCAGATACTGTCCCAAGAGGAGTGAGGGCTCAGGAGAGTTGGCTCCTTGGTCAGTTGTGCTGTGGGAAGGGCCCCAGAGTGTACACTGCACTGTCTGGAATTGTATTGAAGACAATTCATGCTTTTGGACTTGAACACAGCCCCCAATTACAGGAAAATTCCCCTTGGAGGATATAGCTGTGCCCATCACTGTGACTACCATATAGAATGCTTTCTTCTGCAGGAGTGACCAGAGGAGGGCGACCCCACAACCTTGAGGAAAGGAAGGTGTGGGAGGCCACTTCACTCCTATGTCCTCTGGGAAACTTTAAAATAACCTATTCTCACACTTGGTCGCCAGCCTTCTCAGCTGAGAAAACTTGTTCTTTCAATGAAATTTCTTGTGGGACTTTCGCTTCATTTCATATCGGGTGTAAAATGGGTCACTTTTATAAAAAAGTAATTTTTGTGTGTGTTTGTGTGTAGAAGGTGCATGCATGTGTGTGTATGTGTGTGTATGTGCATGTGAAGGCCAGAAGAGAAGCTCGGTGTCATTCCTCAGGCACCGTCTACCTCACTAGCCCTCGACTCTCCATGAAGGCTGAAGCGGCTGACCAGCAATCCCCAGGAGTCTCCCTGTCTCTGCCTTCCCAGTGCTTCTACTACAAGAGTGCACTTCCATGTCTGGCTTGTAAAATGTGAGTTCTGGGAATCGATCTCATGTCCTCAAGTTTGCAAGACTTGTAGAAAATGGATTTGAGGCCAGTTCTTTGTAGATTTAGAGAAAGCCAGTCTGGCACCAGCAAGGTAGCCAATCTTTTTTTGTTTGTTTGTTTGTTTTTTGTTTTTTCAAGGTAGGGTTTCGCTCTAGCCCAGGCTGACCTGGAATTCACTATGTAGGTCAGTCTGGTCTCAAACTCACGGTGATCCTCCTACCTCTGCCTCCTGAGTGCTGGGATTAAAGGATTGCACCACCACACCCGGCTGGGGCAGTACAGAAAATTCGAGCTACAAACATGATACCAACTAACTCAGGTTTCTACTCACTGCCCCATCCATAACTGACAAGATGCAACTCAGCTTCACTAAGACAGGTGGTACCCTTGAGTAAGGTTGAAAAGCCTAGTGCCCATCTAGCTTACTTGTATATTTCTGTATTACGTATGTACATGTTGCACAGCACATTACAAACCACACCTCTCATTTGGGACCCAGAGTCAAAGCTGCCAACTACCAAAAGTCCTACCACTAAATAATGCATGGGACACACAAAAATGGTTGAAGAGAAGGGTGACTTACCATATATAGTGTTATATTCATTATTTGTTTTGAGGTATGATCTCATGTAGCCCAGGCTGGCCTTGGATTCACTATATAGTAGAAACTAGCCTTGAAATCCTGATCTTCCTGTTTTTATCTCTGCGTTCTGGGATTTCAGGCATGAACAACCACTCCTGGATTTTTTTTTTTTTTTGAGACAGTTTCACTCTGTGTCTCAGGCTGGCTTCCTAGTGCTTTTATTATGAGAGTGCGCCTCCATGCCTGGCTTGTAAAATGTGAGTTCTGGTGATCAAACTCGTGTCCTCAAGCTTGCAAGACATGTACTCTGAGGCCAGTTCTGAATTATAGGAATGTGCTGCCATACCTGGCTATAAAGTTTAAAGACTGTGACATGACTCTCAGAAACAGGTGCAGTTTAGGAAAACAAACACTAAGAACATGAGGGGCATGATCAGTGAATGACCATAAATCAGAATAAAGTGATCTAAAAATATATTACAAATAAGCCTTAGCAATGATGTCATGTAGTTCACAGTGGCTAGTTATTAAAAAGTGGAAAGATTGTGAAATGAAGACCATTTCAAGTATATTAAAAATGTTACATTTACTGCAAATACTTCATTGCTCATACTAAACATAAAAATGTATATAATTAATATTTGCTGAAATCTGATTCTATTTCTAGTAAATAAGTTGAATGAAGCCAATTTATTTTATTTTATTTTATTTTATTTTAATTTAATGTTTTTTTGAGAGAGAGAAAATCAGCACACCACGGACTCCAGCCACGGCAGCCGAACGCCAGACATGTGTGCCATCTTGTGCTCATGTACGACCATGTCACCTTGCACATCTGGCTTATGTGGGATCTGGAGAGTCAAACATGGGTCTTTGCAGGCAGGCGCCTTTAACTGCTAAGCCAACTCTCCAACCCAAATGAAGTCACTTTTGCTGGCTTATTGGAACCACCAAATTATTAGTCCCCATGGGAAGAGAAGCTGCCCCCTTCTCCTCTGATGAGTATAGCTGGGTGGATGTGGCAGGGGAATGGGGGTGCTATTGGGTAATATACCACAGTTTGAAGTTTGGATATAGCCACATTGTGTTCTTATAATGTGTTCAGTAATAACAACCAGCAGCAGGTCTAGTAATTCTTGTCATTTCAGCCAAGGGATAAGCATTTGTGATCATTCAGATACTTCCCAACTAACATGACATGAAAATATCTGCTTTCTACTGGGACAATGTCTCGGGTATGTCTCAGACTTCATGCATAATTGAAAAGAAAATAGTTAAGGCTGGTGAAAAATAGTTATTTTTCCTATTCAATTCTCAGAACTTCTGTATGCTATCCATGACTTCCCAGGTCATGGGGCCTCTGATATGCCACAAGATCAGCTACAAGGCAGATGCTGGGGTGGGAGGCTGTGAGGCTGAGCTCCCCATTGAGGTATGTTTCTCTGGGACATCTTTCTGAGTGCTCACATCTTATGTACACCTGTGTCCTACCTCCTATCCCTTTTCCCTTTGTGGCAATACACCTTGTCCACTTCTGTCACCTCTTTGCCTTCCTGTAAGGTAGGACCTTCCCCTGGTCTGCACTGGTGACCAAGTGGACATAAGATGCAGAGTTCACCATGTCATCCTAGGCTTCAAGTATTTCCATGTGTCCCACCACCTCAAGGATAAGAACAAGAGACAGATTTTAGCCCTCAAGGGCTGGCCCTGGCTGCCCTTCATGTCTCACCAGACTCCTCTGGACCATCCCCAGTGTGCGTTCCTGCTTGTGCCTGCATGTGTGCCTGGCCTTGGCACTGATGTTCCCTCTACATAGGACGCCCCATGCCCAGTTCTACACTCCAAACTCTTGCAGTCTTTAGACCCCCATCCTGCTGTATGTGGAGCATGCATGTCAAACCTGGTGCTCTGCTCCATGTTTAGTTACAAGTTCATTTTATCTCACATTGGGGATGGCTGGGAGCCCTTTCGTTTCACATGGGGGCAGTCACAGGGTAACTTTGTCTCTGGGAGAACCAGCAGACCCAGAGAACTAGATTGAAGCTTGCACTGAAATCAGAAGCTATGGAAGATCTGGGGAAAACCTGCAGCCCCACAGGGTTATGGGGTGCATGGGGGGTGGTTCGGCTGCCATCGCCACATAGAATAGCACTATACTCTAGCTTAAAGTCCCTACTGCAGTTGTGGTGCTGTTTTTCTTTGATGAATGTACTCTCTCTCAGACTGTAGGTTCAAGGAGCAAGGACAGTAGTGGCCCATTGATGAGTGTGCCTTTCTAGTAAACTGTCAGGTCCAAGGAGCAAGGATGGTAGCAGCTAGGCCCAGTGTCTAGCTTGCACTTGGCCCAGCAGGGGTGCAGCAGTTACTTGCTAGGATATGACTGGCATGCAAGTTCTCCCTTCCTTACAGAAAAGGCCTGCAGCTCCTGAGTCCCCTCTGCTGGCTTTTGTTCAAGCTATCCCACCTTTTGCTATCTGCCACTAGGGCCAGTGGCCATTTTCCCCATGAACTGGCTAAGTCATCCTTGTCTCTCAGGAAGGCTGACAGTGAGTGACTCAGATACCATTTGACTGGGCAAGGCTCTGAGGAAGCATCTAGTGGCTGAGTAGGTTCTCAATAAATGTGTGCCAAGCTGAGCCTTAGCCAAGCTTGGAGGCATAGGGATAGCTAGGAAGATCTGGTTGGAAGAGGGTAGGCCCTAAAGGACGGAAGAGGCAGACAAGGTACCCGGGGTCAACTCCTGGTCAGGTGGCTCTGGGAAGGTGCTAGGGTGTCTGGGACATTTCAACTTGGTGATATGGGCTGGGTGCTCCAGATAGGATCCTGGCACACCCCTGTGACCTGCCCCCACCTGTTTTTGGGGGCAGGGACAGCAGGTGGGGCCCACTTATCACCAACCAGGCCAGTGGGCAGAGCCAGCCTGGCTCTTGGGAGATGGCAATCGCACAGGCTTTCATCAGTGGAAAATCACAGCACCACATGGTGCCTTCCTGGGAGTTGGAACAGAGAGGACTGGGTCAGAAGTCTGCCACTATGCCTGTGGGCTTGGGAAAGGTGTTCAGAAAAGCAGGTGGGCTTTCTCTCTGATGCCCCCATGTGGTCAGTACTTAGGCTGAATCAGGCTGAACTGAACCTTTCAGGGCCCCAGGAATCAATAGATGTAGATCCTAAGGAGAGAGCCACCCCATCATACCTCAAAAGGGCCCCGGCTGCAACTAAGAAAAATTGGCGAAACAAGCAAGGGTGCTGTTTTCCTGATGAACCAGATACCAGCACAAGAGGGAAGGAGATCAACACAGAGAAAAATCAACTCCTACCAAATCAGAGAGCCAGAGCCTCAGAGGCCCCCAACACCTCATCACTGAAGCAGACCAAAAATGAACCCAACATGGCTCAGGGAAATTTTGCGGAAGAGGGGGCGGAAAGAATGTCAGAGCCACATGTTGGGTCATGATATGCAGAGACACTTATCTTACCCATAACTGTGGGCTAACTCCACAATGCATGACCCATATACCTCAACAAGGAGGGGCCAAGGGGAGGGTGTAGGTCATGGATGAGCCTAATAATGGTACCAAACTGATTGTATTTGCTGAATACAAAAGTAATCAATAAATAAAAAAAAGAAAAAAAAAGAGTACCCTTATGCTAGCCCCTGAATATTGCTTTTATTTATTTATTTGAGAGAGAGAGAGATAGAGAGAGAGAAAGAGGGAGAGAATGGGTGCTCTAGGGCCTCTAGTGACTGCAAAGGATCTCCAGATACATGCTCCACCTTGTGCATCTGGCTTACTTGGGTCCTGGGGAATTGAACTTGGGTCCTTTGGCTTTGGAGGCAAGTGCCTTAACCACTAAGCCATCTGTCCAGCCCACCACTCAGTATTTCTAATCACATTTTTATGTGCGTTGTGTATATGATTTGCATGCACGTGTAAATGCATGTTCATGTGTGTGGTGCACATATGTGTGAAGGACAGAGGGCAACCTCAGGAGTTACCAGAAATGCCACCACTTTTTGAGACAGGGTCTCTTACTAGCCTGTAGCTCATCAAATAGACTAGACTGGTTGGAAAGCAAACTCTAGAGATCCATCAATCTCCACCTCCCTAGTGCTGGGATTATAGGCATGCACCACCATGCTGGGCATGTATGTGGTCACTGGGGATTGAACTCAGATCCTCATGCTTGCAAGGCAAGCACTTCACAGTGTGAGGCACCTCCCTAACCTCTAATCAATTCTTTAAAAATGTCAATTTATTTTAACAAATACATGAAAATATAAAAATTATACATATTCATAGAATGCCATGTGATATTTTAACACATGGATTCATTGCATAATGATTAAGTGTTGGCATACATATCTCCTCAAATGTCACTCATTTCCTTATAGTGAAAACATTTAAGATCCTTCTTTTTGTGATTTTTTTTTTACATTTTGATGTGGTGTGTGTGTGTGTGTGTTTTTCTGGGTGCATGTGTGTGTAAGTGTGCATGTGTGTGTATGTGTGTTGTATGCATGTGGGTACATGTGTGCATTTGTGTGGAGACCAGAGGTCAATGTCAGGTATCTTCAGTAACTTTTCACCTTTTTCTTTGAGACAGGGTCTCTAGCTGAACCAAGAGCTCCCTGATTTGGCTAGCTTAGCTAGCCATTGAATCCAAGGGATTCCCAGTGTCTGCCTCTCCACCCCTGCACTTACAGGCATGTGCCACCATGCCTGTCATTTTACATGGGTGTTGGGGATCTGAGCTCAGGTCCTGATGCTTGCACAGCAAGCACTTTACCCCTGAGCCATCTCCCTAGACCAAGAGCCTTGTTTTAGCATGTAAAACACACAGTACATAATAGTTGTCTATTGTCACCCTACTGTGCAGTAGCGCTGCTCACTGACTATAGTCCACTGATCTCTCTTCATCCGCCTTCCATCCACTATGCTCTCTAGCCTCTGGTCACCACCATCCTTCTCTTCTATGAGACTGACTGTTCTGTGCTCCATTGCGTGTGTGTGTGTGTGTGTGTGTGTGTGTGTGTGTGTGTGTGACAGCTCATTACTCACCAGGTGACAATCATTTGGGATGTTTCCATTCTTTGGCTGTTGGGAACAATGCAGCAACGAGCATGGGGACAGGGATTTCTAGTCACTTCTGTTCTGGACTGGCAGGCCCACACTTACTCCACCTTTGGTCCCCAGGTTGTCCTGGACTTTAGTGTGTTCTTAACAAGGCTTTTAGAAAGAAACAGCTCAGAGGCCAAGTGTGCCTTTTGTGGAGGCCAGGTATCCTATGGGTCAGGTGTACTGGCATTATAATTGCATTGCTTAAACATAACATCTTTTGTGCAAAGACATATGCTCACTGTGTGTGTGATTTCACACTCATATCTATGACCGAGGACATGTTTTTCCAATGCACATCAATGAACAGAGAACTGCATACAAAAACAGATGCCCCTGTCTCAGATGTGTGACAATACCTATATGAGGTTCAGCTCCCTAAAGCAAGCTGAAGGTGGGTGTCACACATAATTACCTTTGGTCTCTTGAAAACTATACTTGAAGCTGGTCATGATGTGCAGGCCTATTAACTCAGCACTTAGGAAGCTGAGGCAGGAAGATTCCAAGTTCTGGGGTAGCCTGGGCTACTTAGTAAGACTTTATTGTCAAGGAAAAAACCAACATGTTTAATTTAAAGTTGTTATTAATTATAATTAATAAATTAATAAATTGTTTCTCATGCCATGAAGTACTCTTTGTAAACGTTATTTTTAATTGTGGCATAATCTATTGTCATCTGGGCAAAGCATAATTTGTTAAATCAATCCCCCATTATTGGAACTATGATTGTGTTTATTTCTCACAACACCATGCAGAAACCTTGATCCACTTATCTGATGAGTCCTTGGGTCAAATGGTAAGACTTTTCATGTTATTTCTTTTGCGCTCTGGTCTGCCCACCACAGTGTATGGGCATGTAGGTGGGTGGATCAGCCTGGGCTCAAGCACAATGGGGATCTGAGGTAGCCTGAGGCAATTGCCAAGAAGCCTGGGCTTTGGCTCTCACTTGCCAAAGCCGCCTGATCTACTGCAAATGGTAAGACTTTTAAAAGGCCTTGGATTCATTCATGTCATCACACTTACTGAAATGATTAGTCCACATGCCCAGCACTAATTCTGTTTTTCTTGTTCCTTTGTTGGATCTGGATATTATTATTATTTTAAAATTATTTATTAATTTTGTGTCATTCTATTTTATTTGCATGTGTTCATTATTAATTATGATAAACATTTTAATTTGTCATTTATATTTTTACTTTTTTCTATTGTTATTTTGACATTTATATACTTTGGCCCAGGATTTAGAGAGAGTCTCAGTCTGTAGTACAGACTTGTCTGGAACTCACTATGTAGTTCAGGTTTGCTTTGAACTCACAGCAATCCTCCTGCCTCAGCCTCCTGAGTGTTGAGATTATAAGTATGAGCCGTCATATCCAGCTTCATGTTGATGAAGGACATTAGCTCTTTTTTACTGTCTATGTTTGTTTCAAATATTGTTTCTATATATTGTTTCATTTTATTTTATATTCTGCTTTTCTTTTATGTGGGAGACAAATCTTTTTTATTTATTTTTTATTTTGGAGGTAGGGTCTCACTCTAGCCCAGGCTAACTGGAATGCATTCTTTGGTCTTAGGGTGGCCTCAAAGTCACGGTGTTCCTCCTACCTCTGCCTCCCAAGTGCTGGAACTAAAGGAGTCTGCCACCACACCCGGCCTTCTTTTTTATTCTTTTGACTTGTTATTTATGACTTCCAAACATATAGACAACATAGCATGATCATAATAGCCTCCCACTGCCCTCTCTTTTCTTCCTCCCCATCCCCCTTCGCTGAATACCTTCTTTCCAACTAGTCTCTAGAGGAGAAATTTTTTAAGCAATTGAAAATATTTTTCTTTCTAATTGCTTCCTCTGCTTTCATTTAAGAAAGCGCTTCCAGCTGGGCATGGTGGCACACGCCTTTAATCCCAGCACTCAAGAGGCAGAGGTAGGAGGATCGCCACAAGTTCAAGGCTACCCTGAGACTACATAGTGAATTCCAGGTCAGCCTGAACTAGAGCAAAACCTTACCTTGAAAAACCAAAAAAAAAAAAAAAAAAAAAAAAAAAAAAAAAAAAGGGGGGGGGGTGCTTCCCTCATCTACTTGCGGAACATCACCTATTTTTCCCTGCTACTTACATGACTTTCATTATTTTGTAATCCTCTGAATTTAGTGTTGCTTGGCTGGCTGGGGAGATCATAGACCCTAGAGGGAAACCCATTTCTATTGTTTTGCTAAATGGACATGATGTCAAATTGCCTTCTAAATATTTATTCTTACACCATAGATATGTGCTGATCATAAGAGTAGTAAAAAGCTTTTCGTGCTGGCGTGGTGGCGCATGCCTTTGAGGCCTGCCTGAGACTCCATAGTGAATTCCAAGTCAGTCTGGGCTAGAGCAAGACCCTACCTCAAAACACACACACACACACACACACACACAGAAAGAGAGAGAGAGAAAGACACACACAGAGAGAGAGAGAGAGAGAGAGAGAGGGAGAAAACAACAACAAAAGCTTTTTGCAGTGGGCAATTGCTAATGCAGAGATTTATAACTGGTCAGAGTTCTGAGAATAAGTGACAGTTGAGTGCTCTGCACTAAATGAGATACTTATATTACATGCAATTCTATGATAAGAGATATATCATCCCTTCACAATTTTTTCCATGACAAAATTTAAAATATAATAATAATAGAATGCAAATTAAAAAGGTGTATTAACGAAAAAAATGAGTATGACTTTCTGGGGATATAGTGTTTCACTTAATTGCAGTTTAAAATGAGTATTTGCTGGGGCTGGAGAGATTGCTCATTGGTTAAAGGTGTTTGTTTACAAAGCTTGTTGGCCCAGGTTTGATTCTCCAGTACCCATGTGAAGCCAGATGCACAAAGTGACACATGTGTCTGGAGTTCATTGCATTGGTAAAAGGCCCTGGTGCACCCATACTCTCTCTCACTCAAATAAATGAATAAAAAATGTTTAAATACATATACACTATGGTTACAACTCATTACAAATGACTGTGTAAAACAATCACCTGCTGGGGTGTTGGTATGGCAGGCGGTGGGCAGGAGCTGGCCTTTGGGTCTCACATGGCATGATTAGGGCCATGGTGGCAGGTGCTTTGGTGAAAAATGACACCCCTGAAGTGCCGTATCACACAGTGGAGAAGCAGCTAACAGCTGTTGCCCAGGTAGAGCAGGAGGGTCTCCCTTAAAGCCAGAGTATAGAGGTGGAATGCATTTGCTAGACTTTTCTCTGGATAAGGACTAGGTATGTGGGGGAAGAGGTTCAGCTGTGGGGTGATGCATAGCCATAGCACACTGGCCTTTTCCTCAGACAGCTCAAGGGGAAGGGGACCACATACGGCTTTGGTGAGAGGCCAAGACACTAATGAAGAGAAGGGTACTGCTCCTGCTGGAGATTGGAGGGGCCTTGCTTCCACTGAGCACCAGAAGGTCCATGGCCGCAACCAGTCTTCCTGCTGCCTGCTATAGCCACCTGCTTGTGGGCAGAAACAATGTCCCCTCAGGTTCCTTCACAGAGTGGCAGGACATTTCAATTTCCTTTCCAGGTGAATGGAGGGCTGGGGGTGACAAAAGACTTGAGGCACAGGAGCATAGAAAGCAGAGTACTAGGCACCTGAGAACACACCATGGAGACTGACCAGACTTCCAGTGGTGCTTGATTTCTCTTGTTGATTCTGACTGGTGGAGCACAAACTGGGCCCCTCCTTTGTCCTACATGGGTGTAGAAAGAAGATAGCCACTTGCTATGTCCAGACACTGTAATTAAGTCTGAGGCAATGGGTGGGAGATTGGACAGGTCTTGTCCCAAAGTTAGTCCTGCTGTCAGTGGGCTGAAATCCAGGCAGCTGACTTGCTAAATGCTCCTGAGAAATGTCCCGGGTGAACCTGCCATGCGCCGCATGCAAACGGACCTGGAAGCCAAGCGCAGGGCACCTCTGCTGTAGATGTGGTCCAGAAAGGAAAGAGCTCAGAGCAGGCCAGAAGAGTGAAGTGGCTCAATGTGGGCAGCACTGGGCCCCCCAAACATCACTCTCCCACACAGGCAGGTCCCTTTATCCTGACCCAAGTGTGGCCCTCTTCAAGCCTCAGGTGAGCTCCAATATTTGTTGTTCATGCTGACCTTGTAAGCCCTGTTCATTACCCTATAGAATGAATGCCCTTGTCTCCAACAGAGAGTGGGTGCAGTGGCGTGCTGGCTCCATGGGAGTCCCTGGGCACCTGCTCACAGCTCAGTCTTCACTAGAGGGTAAGCATGGAAGGGTGTGGGAGGTCTGGATGGAGAATCTGGCTCAGGCTCAACCCCATGACTGAATAAGTCTCTTCACTGGAGTGCAGCTAAGGTGCTTCGAGACTTACTCACCTGTCCAGTGGGTATCATGAAACCCAAGAACCTGCCCTCTGGGTTCTTCAGCAGGCGTGGGGGTTCAGTGTGGAGGAGCAGAAGTAGTTTGGAAACATGTGGACATGTTATCCAGACTGCGATATTCAAACGAGAGAAGTTGCGCGTGGCCCTGCTGGACTCCGCACATCAAAATGCTGTTACACACTGTAGCTTGTTAAGAGTTTCCTCCGCCCTAGATGTGGCTGCGCTCTCTGCTGCCTTTTTCTTATAATTTTCACTGAAAAATGTTAAACATACTCTAGAGAGTTGTCTCATGAACCTCCCTGTGGTGGCCCAGAGAGCATATTTCACTTAACTAAAGGACACCCTGCAATCTTGCCCACCTGTCCACCACTGTCCAGGCTTACCTCCTGCTTTTTCTCTGCTCGTCCTTCTCTTCTCCCCTTCTTTGTCCTTTTCCTCTTTGTTCTCCTCCTCCTTTCCCTTCCTCCTTCCCTTCCCCCTTTTACTTCCTCTTTCACCTTTTCCTGCTCCTTCTGTTCCTCTCACCTCCTCACTCTCCTCTCTCCTCTCCCCTTCCGCGTGTTTGGGTCCCTGCTTGTTTTCAGAATGGTGCTGGCTCCGCCCACCCTGCAGGCCCTTCCCTACTTCCTTGTCTTGGTGCCTGCTTAGTAGAGGACTTGGACTAACATCCCTCAGACCCCTTATCCATAGGCAATGATTAGTGATATTTTCCAGCACTTTCTTCATCTATTCTTTCCTGGTTCATTTTCTTTCTCTAATTAAATAATTTAAAGCAAATCCCAGACACCATGCCTTTAGTCTTAAATATAACAGATCCTCATTAAACACATATTCTCCATTTGCATACTTATAACATTTATGTAGAGTGCCAAAGTCAACACTAGAGCATGCTCTTTGTTCTTCATAGACTTGTGCAGAGTGGTGAAGAGTACGAGGCACTGGGTCCGACAAGGTGACAGGTTGTCTTCATGTTATGGTTCTCCTCAGACTTCAGCAAGTGTTCTCTTGTGGTCTATTTCGCATCACACTCTTTGCACCTTTGTGATTTTTGCTATCTGCTTTGTTGTTTAAAAAGTGGCTCCCAAGAACAGTGCTGAAGTGGCATCTGGTGTTCCTAAGCACAAGAAAGCTATGAGGTCCTCATGAAGGATATCCATGTGGTAGGTGAGCTTCATGCAGGTTTGAGCTGTGGTGGTGTTGGTCTTGAGTTCAAAGTCAATGTCACCATGCATGTTAACAGAAACACAGGTGAGACAAAGGGACATGCTGATCAGATGAAGATGCGAGCAGATGTACACAGAAAACTGACCCTATATTTCCCCTGCAAGCAGTAAAAGAGCACTGGCTAAATTTGTGTTTTGGTAGCTTTCTATGACGCAACTATGGAGAATATCAAGAATCTATTCCGCGCCAGTGTTTGTGAACGCTTCTTTACCACACTCCAATGGCATTACTGTGCTCCACAAAACCAGCGTTGATTCCTTGGTATCATCAATAGGCAGCCAATTATGAAATGACCTCAAATGTCTCAAAATTGCCTCTTATAGAGTGTTTATCCCAACTGGATGCATTCAGACAAGTGCTCCAGTTGATATTGGGTTATTGTGTTTCTGAAATTTCTGAGTGAAGAGTGTTATTCCCTCCTTTTAATTGTTTCATGCCATTGACTCTCTGTAGAAACATGGTCAGTAGTTCTGTAGAATTTTTCCAAATCCAGATTTTTTCTTGCCTCTTTTTGGTGCTGACTTTATTCCTTTACTGCTTATATTTTCTGGTGAAATAATTTACTTCTAAAGGCCTCTATTTCTGGCAGGGCCAGGGTGTAATGAGTGGACTAAGAGTTGGGGAATTAGTTAGGGGAGGGGACTTTAGTATTGGGTTGGTAAGGGTTTAAATTCAGGGCAGAGATGGTTGCATTGGGCATGATGATTTGGTAGCTAAGAGCAAGAAATTAGGATCCAGGATTTCAAGGTTCAAATCATGCTCCCACCACTAATTAACTGTTTCCCTTGAACAACCGATGTAACATGGGTTAGTTTCCTCATTTGTAACATGATAACAATAATCTGTACACATTGTGCTAGCAGAAGAATGTACAATATGTAGAGGTTATTGTGACATTTCAACGAGTTAATATATGTAAAGCATTTAGATCAATGCCTTGGTAATAGCTATCTAAGTGCCTGCTATTGTACTGTTTGGGGTTAGACCAGGGCTTGGGGCTGGGTTAGTCGCAGAGTAAGGGTAACTATAGTTCATGATTCCACCCATTAGCCAAGGTTCTGCCTCATGGTCACAGGGGGCTGTGGTTGGGAAGAGCCAGTACCAGGATCCCTTAAAATGGACTTGTCCTGCTCCATCCCTGGAAGCATGTTGGGATTGAAAGGGAGTGAAAACTCTGTTTCTCTCTCCTTTGGAAGTCTCTCCATTCTTCTACCACTTTTGACTCTGCCCCTTCTCCTATGGAAGTTTTTGATATAGCCACAATCCTGAGTGACATTTATGTAGGGTGTGGAGACATAGATCGTGGCTTCTAAACCACTTCTGAGAATGAAATTTTGCAAGGCAATGACTTGTAGGCATTTGAATCAGTGGCATGGAGCTAAAGTGGAGAAAGGCTGATCCATCTCCAATCTAAGAAGGCAAACTCTGGTGGGAGCTAGGAGTGCTAATGGATGTGAATGAGGTGTTTATCTACCCATTCATATGCCTGCTATCTACCCACTCTCCCAGTCACCTCCAATACATATACCTCCATGCCATCAATGGATGTGAGTATAGTGTTTACCCATTCATATGTCTGCTATCTACCCACCCTCCTACTCACCCTCAGTAATACATCCTTCTGCCATCTATTCATCCATCAATCAGTTCACACATCTGATGGGTGTGAGTGTGGTGTTCATCTACCCAATTATATGCCTGCCATCTACTTGCCTTACCAATCATCTCTGATATACACATCTCTATGCTATCCATCCACTTGCCATTCACTATCCATCTCTCTCCATCCATCATCCATCCACCTATCCTTGTCTCCATTATCAATCTGTCCATTCACAAATCTCTCTACCTCACATCCATTGACGAATCCATCCATCTGCCATCCATTCACCATCTGTCCACTTTTCTGACATTAATCATCCATCATCCACCTGTTCATTCACAAATCACTCATCTCACTATAAGCCTTCTGTCTATCCATCCATTTCTCTGTGTATGAACATGCCACCCATTCACCTACCATCCCTCTACCCACCATCCATATCTCTGCCATCCATCCATCCACCATCCACCTCTCTGTCTCTCCAATCATCCATCCATTTGTTTACATTCCATTTACCATTTATCCATCCATCTGTCGTTCATCCACCTGCCCACTTATTCATTTATTCATTCATCTATCCATCATCACAACAAATGCCAAGCACCCACTGTGAGTCAGGCATACCATCTCTGCACTAAAGCAGCTTATTAGCTAGTGAAGGAAGTACATATTTAATTAGTACATACTGTACTAGAAGAGGAATGTACAATGCGTGATGAGAGTTCTGGACAGGGTAGAGCCACTGATCGCAGGAGCCAAGAGCTGGAATAGAGGCCTCTCTTTCCATCCTCGGAACGGACTCTTCTAAGCTGGTGGCAGTCCTTGTCTCAGGGCCACGCCAATGCCTAAGCTCCTGTTTCTGTATCACCAGGTTCACCTTGAGGAAAGAACTTGTCACTCTGGAAGGAATTCTAGAGTGGCTAGATTTCCGCCACACTTTGCCAGGCACCCTGACAAACTCCCTGGAGATAGATTATCTTCCTTAAAAAATTTTTTCCTGGGGACACATTGTGGTCTGGCTTGTCCTTCTGTTGGATTAGTAAAGTTCACAGTCACAGCATCCGTGTCTCCATCTCGGAGCTATCTCCACCCCTCCTGACTTGGCATGCTAGTCTTCGGGCCAGAAGCTCTTCTTATACCTTCCTTCTTTGCTACTCCTTGTGCCCACCCCACCTCTCACCCTCGTTTTATGTCTCTCTGAAATGGCTCTCAGTCTCAGGTGTCCCAATGTAACTGATTGCAGGCATCAGAGCTAGAGTGCAGAAGTGTATCCCCTAATACAGATCAAGCTGCTGAGTGGTGGGGCCAAGCTTTTCCACCAGCCCTGGGGTCAGGACTTCAGTGGATCTATTCCACTGGCCCAGGGCAGGGACTGGATCTGTCTGGAAAGGGTCCTTCGAGCCTCTCAGGCTGGCCTATTTGCCACAAGAAGCTGGAGAGGGCCTGAGGTGGTTTCAACACACTCTTCCCTTACTCCATCTGACTAATGTTGCCTTACTCCAGCCCCAGGTAAGAGATAACAATGTCGCCTGAGTTGCTGCCCTGGCCAGCAGCTGTGTTTGCGGTGTGCCGGTGATGGTATCTCAGCAGTGGTGTGGGTGAGCTTTCTCCTGGGATTGTCTGCCTATTGCTTGCCTCAACCCCTACTTGGCCCCAACCCCAGCCCTGGCCTGGGCTCAGTGTATTCTTCACAGACGCATTAACACCCTACCCTCAAGGACTATGAGGATGCCTGCCTGGTTGACACAGGAACATGTGTGTACATGCATGTATGCAAATGTGTGTGAGTTTGTGTATATTTAAGGGAAGGAGTCCCTCTGTACCCACTAATGAACTAGCCATGAGATTTCTTCTAAGTGGAAACTTTTTGTAAACATTTTTTATTTTAGGGAGAGAGGGAGAGAGAGAGAGAGAGAAAGGCAAATAGAAAAAGAATGGGCACAACAGGGTCTCCAACTCCTGCAAATGAACTCTAGATGCATGTGCCACCTCGTGCATATTTGCATGGGTCCTGGGGAATAGAACCTGGGTCCTTTGGCTTTGCAAGCAAGCACCTTAACTGCTAAGCCATCTCTCCAGTCCCCAAGTGAAAACCTTTAGGACATCTTTGCTACTAGGGTATCACTAGAAATGGGATGCTCACAAATAATCCCAGTAGTGAGCCCTGAGGTCTGGCCCCCATTTCTGACTGTATCCACCCATAACCTCTCGGCCTTCTTGGACTTGACCTTCTCTACCAACTGAATGAGCCAGCCCTGCCCCAGCCTACTCCTCCCACTGGACCTACTTTCTAAACTGTAAGGGAGGATTAACATCACAAATTATCCTCATGGGATTCAAGAACATCCCATAGGCAAAAATGCTGGGACACAGAAGCTTAGTGTCTTTATTCCATTCCATTCCATTCCTGCCCTGACTTCTGTGTCCCTTTGATCTCTTGTCCCCCAAAGATTGGGTGCTGGGTAGACACCATGTGAAGAATATATCAGAAGAGAGACAGAAACATAAGTAGCAACACGAGGGCCCCACCCCTCAGGATCCTGAGCTGATGGGAAAGATAGATTCTCTGCCTCGGGGAGCTCCCAGAATGTTTGCATCGGTGTGTGTCCCTACGTGTATAATGGAGGAGGGTGTTGCCTAACCCTGGGAGGGTAGACCACATGTGTTATCCCGGCTAGATGACTATTGTAAGGGCTTTGAGCAGGCAAGAACAATCAACAAATTCATTAAGTTCCTGTTTACACATCTATTGTCAAAGTGAATAATTTGGAATAACCAAGCTGGTTACCTTCATTAAAAACCATTAGTTCCCATAAGCAGATATTCCTGTGTTTGTATTTTCATAATGATGTTGCCATTTCACAACTTGCCTTGCAAGGGAGGCCAGTATCCCAGCTCCACCTTGGCCACTTCAACCCACAGGGCTCCTATGTTGACCTTTCTCTTCTGCATAGACCCTATGCCAGGTATCAGAGGAGAAGAGCGATCAAGACAGACCAGGTAAGCCATTGCCTGCATCCTGCACTTTGCAATGCCTCTAGTGGCCTGCATGGACTGTGCTCCTATGCCTGCATGGCATGATGAGCTGCCTGTGAGTAATGCTCAGATCAGCCCCACAGTGAGTCTCAGACCTTGCTGTGCCTCTTGCATATGGATGGCCCTTGGCATAGCCTCTCAGAGATGTCACTGACTGACATGGTCAGCATTAACCGAGAAAAAGAAAGACTCTGGGTCTGTCTGTGTTTGTCACCTGCCCATAGGTGTTGACCCCATGGCTCTCTCTTTAGGAATATATCAGCATCTTCATTTTACAGATAATGAGACTGAGAGTCACATGTGAAGTAAGGCTCATGTGAGCCTCCCAAGGCCTGCTCAGAGCAGCTGAAGCCCACCATCCCTCCCACCTCCAGCCAGTGCTCCTGCTGGGTTCTTCTAGATCTCACTCTCCTGGCCTGGAGCCAGGGGCTGGGCCCAGAGATGTGTGGAGATGGCACACCCTGGGAGGGTTCCAAACAAGCTAGTGACCTGAGTTTGTAATGACGTCCAGAGCTGATATTTATTAAGTGCTGACACACGTTCTCAGCACTCTGCCAGATAGGGAACGTGTAGCTTCAGCCTCCCCACCTGTAGAATGGGTAGAAGGATCCAGAGTACACTGACAGTGGTGACACCTCCTGGGACATGAGCAGGGAGGAGCTGTCACAGGAAACTTCTGTGGGATTTCCTGACACTGAGGCCATATCTTTCTCCCTGGGTAGTCTGAGAAGGGGGGATTGTGCCTGCCAGGGCTCCCTCACTGGTGAGCTGGGAAGGGGGATCTGAGGCCTGATGAAGGGTAGGTCCTTTCCCAAAGGCACGGCTGAGTCAGGGGCATGAGGACCCCACTCATGGGCAGCCCAGATCAGTCTGGAGAGGGAGTAGTCCTTTCATCCCTTTCTTCTTCCCTCCTGTGCCCCCGGATTCCAAGGGAAGCCATGTCCCACTTCTGTCCTGCTTCCCTCTGGCTGTAGGCAGGGAAATTCTGCTGATGACAAGCCAGAGTACAGGAAATCCCTCACCCTGATCCCTTCTTGTTTCCCCGTGTCCCTTCCTAGATACCTTTTGGTCCTCTCTGTCTGCTTTTCTTTCCTCTTTTGCTTTGCCTCTTCCTCCTCTCCCCCACTGTCTTCATATGTCCATCTGTCTGTCTTCTAATAGTGAATGCCTCCTGCTAGCCTGGATGAGCATCTCTCTGCCTCCCCCACCAGGTTCTCTTCCTCTTTTCCTGTGTTCCATTAGACTTATCTCCCAGGCCTTGCTGACTCTTCCCTTCCAACCTTGGACCCCCACTGCACCTTTACACCCCAGACCTTTACACCTACAGGAGACAAAATGTCCAGAATCCACATGAGAGGAGGCTGCCGGTTTTGACTGTCCAAAGATGTCCATGAGAATAGACAAAGGACAAAACTCCTTTCTTCCCTTTATGAAGGCAGAAATTATCCTTTAAGGTGGCTAAAAAGTACTGGTGTTGTGCAGATATAATCCCAGTGCTGAGGAGGCTGAGACAAGAGGGTAGTGGGGCTTACTGGCCAGCCAGTATAGCCTAACTGGCATGCCCCAGGCCAGTGAGAGACCCTGTCTCTAAAAGAAAAGGTAGATGGCATTCCTGAGGAATAACGTTGGAAGCTGTCCTCTGGCCTCCACACGCATGTGCACACACATGTACCTGCACACTCTACACACACACACACATACAGCACACTAAAATAGTTCAAAGTTGTCCTGACCCAGATAGTATAGTTTGAGTCAGGGAAAACACAGAGTGGGGACAGGTTCTGCTTTTGTGGGTGGGCCCTGTTAGCCCAGTTCAGCTCTGCAATAGGCACCACTGAGCACCACTGTGCTTGCTCAGCTTGAGGACTGTGAAGCGCCACAGCCAGCACTATGACGAGGTCCTGTGAAGGCACAGCAAGAGTTCTCTGCAGGGTTACAGAGGGCTGAGATGAGAGAAGTCTTCTGGAAGAGTTTGTGTGCTACCCCAGGGCCATGAAGAAGTGGGAGCTTGGTGGCAAACTGCAAACAGCGGGCCTGGGCCCTCTGGGCTTGGCTGCTCATGCTGCCATTTTATAGCTGTGCAGCTCTGAACATGCGCCTCTCTGGGGAGAGCTTTGCTTATCTGGAAAAGAGATAGCCTTCATGCCAATGTCCTAGAGTTGGTATGAATGTGCATGAATATGGCCATGTGAGAACAACTTGGGGTGTTTGTCTTTTTCTTCTACCTTCTCTTGAAACAGGATCTTTCTTGTTGCTTTGCTACTGTGTGCCCCAGTCTAGCTGGCCTAGGACCCTTCAGATTCTCCTGACCCTGCCTTCCATCACCTTAGGTTCAACAGGATCACAGGTGTAGGAGACACTTTGCATTTGGCTTTACATGGGTGCTGGGAGGAATGAACGTGGACTGGCAGGCTTGCAAGCAAGTGCCTCTAACCGCTTAGCCATCTCATCAGCCTGCCAAAGCATTTTAAAATGAAATATGAGGGCTGGAGAGATGGCTTAGCAGTTAAGCGCTTGCCTGTGAAGCCTAAGGATCCCAGTTCGAGGCTCAATTCCCCAGGACCCACGTTAGCCAGATGCACAAGGGGGCACACACATCTGGAGTTCGTTTACAGAGGCTGGAAGCTCTGGCATGCCCATTCTCTCTCTCTCTCTCTCTCTGCCTCCTTCTTTCTGTCGCTGTCAAATAAATAAACAAACAAACAAAAAAAATGAAATATGAGCAGCCTTCTATGCAATCACAGAAACATCCAACTTTCCCTTGGCCTCCAAGAATGGGACATTGGACCCCACTTGGTCTCAGTAGCTGGCCACCCATGTGCCTGTGGGTTAGGCATCTGCCCTCTTGAGCATTCATGTCCCCTCTATGAGGTAAACAGAACTTGTGGCTGTCATGAATACTTTTAAAGTTCCCCCATGCTTCCTCAAGAATCCAAGGCCACTGGTTTTCCCCCCACTGATCTATGATGGTGAGAACAGTCAAGATGTAGGGGGCAGGTATGAATGTGTGGACTTTTTCAAGTAGCCTTGGATCTGAGGGAAAGAGATACAGGTGGGAAAATTCTGGTCTGGAGTCAACTTCTAGGAGGAAATAGAGCCCATGCATGTCCAGAAGTCTCCAGCCAAGTGTTCAGAGACTTCTGTACCTGAGATGTGGCAGACATGAGTCACCTGGTAGTAGAAATTTTAAGAAAACCTCCCCCTGGTTCTCTTCTCTTCCTCCTCCTGAGCAGGGAGGTTATGTTCATGGCAGGGAGGTTGAGTAGGATCAAAGTCAGCTGCACCTCTTGATGATGGCATATGGGCGAAGGGGTGGTATTTACACACCCATGTATACACAGCCCCTCGCAAAGCTACAGCCCTTTCAACAGGATCCCACCCATCCACATGGGAAAGAAAGCATTAATAAGTTGCCCTGGGCATCTGACAATGACTGTGATCCAGGGGACAACAGGGCCCTGCAACTTGAAAGGGGACATTTCCCAAAGGGAGGTGATGGTCTTGATAATTGTTATAATAACAGTGCAGCAGGCCTGGGTTGGTTCCTTTCATCCCATGAGGTCATAAGTAGCTTTCTCCATCGGAGAAAGGACGAGGCCTCCACCCACCACTAACCCTCTGGCCCTCACACACCTGGCTGGGGAACTACCCAGTTGTGACTTCTGAGGTGGGGAAACTTTGGGATTGTTAAAACAGGTGAGCTAATTGCCCCATTCGCCTAGGATGGAAGAGGAAATTCCACTTGCCGGGTTGGTGCTGGAATCTTCTGCCAGGAAACCCATCCCAGTATGTTGTCCTACTTTTCCCTCATTATCCCACTGTGGACATCCAGTATAGTCTGCAGTGTGTGTACTTAATTCTTTTTGTTGCATGACTGATGGTCGAATGCACAGCTGACTTATCTCTCTTTTCTCTTCTTTGAATGTGTTTGTTTTTGGAAAATTGATGCCAGTATCCTGGTGTCCTAAGGGTTGAAGTGTCACTTATTTAGCTAATGAGGCCAGCAGACAAGAGTAGGTGGCAGCTGGAACATCATCAGTGGTGTTTGTGGACGCTCAGTTCTGGCATTGACCAAAGGCTTCTGGCCCTCACCTACTTTCTTTGAAGTTGGTCTGAGATCAGACCAAGGTCCCAAGAGCATATTGGCCTGTGGTACCCACCTGAAAATATGACACTACAGTGCTCCTCCCACCCTTTGCCTGGCATATTCTCCTGCAGAGGAGGATACCATATTCAGGGTCACCAGGTTTGTTGGACAATAGCGTGCCTTTTCTCTTGCCACTGGTTCTGCTTGAAGCTGCCGTGACTACTCTTATAACTGGGCCTCCTCCTTACCATCCACAATGGTGCCCTGAGGTCTTCTCAGCCTTCTCCATGAGTCTGTTGGCTCTCACACCCCTGGTTTCCTGCAAAGTTTAGTTCAGCCCTTCGCCTTGTATTGAGCCTACATTTAGAGTTTGGGAAAATAGTCATTTGATTTTATTCTGGCCCAAACTTCATCTAATATCTAGGTGTCTTGCAGCACCTCACACATTCAGGGGACCCCCGAGGTTGTTGATGAGCTAAATTCTGGTCTGTCTGGCTGCACATGAAGAGCTCTGGGAAAGCAGCCGAGACCTGTGATGATGTGCAAGGTGGCAGAGAGCTCAGGAGCAGGGCGCCAAACCCTAACCTCACGTCTTCCTAACGAAGTGATGGGGAACTCTTTGTCTTCACTTCCTAGTTACCTCAGCTATATAATGGGGTGATAATGCTTCCCAGGGTTGTATGAAGTGTGCACAATTCCATGCAAAAGGACACTTAGAACAGTACCCTGAACCCAGAGTGTTGGCTATAATAGTGACTGTGACTTATGGTACAGACGGTGGAGTCTCAACCCTGACCTTTCCCAGTCCCACCTTCCAGAACTGAAGGGTCTGTGATTTAGAGAAGTTGAGGGGTTTACCATTGGGTAACAGACAAGGCTCTTGTTAAAGCCTGCAGGGTAAAAGATTCTAAGATCACTGTCAATTCTTATTAGAGTTTCACATTGTCCCTGTCAGGAAGTTCCTTCTTACATCAGACTTCTAGCCATAACTGCAGCCTAATCAAATCTGTGCTTCCCTTTCGCTCAGTACAGAACAGGAGAATGGCTTGAGTCCCAGGCTAGAGTTTCCTAGTGGCCAGAGCCATGAGAAGAGGATGGGATGAGGGTGGTCCCCGGCGTGCTCTCATTCCCGCTCCATGACTGCGGCCCTGGACCCAGACTTAGAACAGGGCTTCTTAAGCTTACTCCACTCATGACCCCTTTTGATGGAGAAATTTTTACACAACCCTGGATATCTTGGTTTATAAAATAAGTATACCAATCAAACATCTACTGATAATACATTATTAAGAAATCTATTTACTTATATTTATTTTTGTGTGTGTGCATGTATGTGTGAGCATGTGTCAGGGCCTCTTATCATTGCAAATGAACACCAGTCACTTGCACCACTTTTTGTCTTTTACATGGGTGGTTGGGGTATTAAACTCAGACTGTCAGGTTTTACATGCAAGTGCTTTTAACTGCTGAGCAATCTCCCCAGGTCCATGAAATTTATGTTTAAACAACTCTTTAGCATACATATAAACTTACCATATGTTAAGGACAAAGGCAAATTTTCATACTAATGAGATAGATGTGCTTGCTTGTCTAACTCAATACAATCCAAATTCCACACTTACATGCTGAAGGATGATGGTAGGAAAAAATTAAGTCTTTATTTTCTGTACCTAAGCCATTGTTTCTATAAGAGCAGGCAAGTCTGTAAGTACATGAAAAATGCTGCAATCATAACTGACACTGGTCTGGGCTCTGAGTCTGGGGGTTTCAGGCAGTGCATGTTTGCACTGGCACTGCATGGTGGGGCAGCATGTGCAGTGCAAAGGGTCTCTGTGGGTGTTCAGAGCCAAGGCTGCAGCGAAATCATGATAAGCAACATGAGCAAGTGCTGCTAGAAGCACCATGGAGTCCTCATACATTTGGTTTTTAACTGATTTTTGGCCACTGCACATTCAGAAACATTTAACCATTGAAAAATTACTCCCAGCCCTACCTTCAGTGGCACAGTTCCACAGGGTTCATGATCAACAGAACTCTAAACAGAGTTCACATCAAGGCTTTCTACCCATACCTCAGAGAGGCACAATACAACGTTCACTCTGTCACTATGACCCAAGGAGGATATGTCCCCATCTTAGTTCTTTTCCCATTGCAGTAACAGAGTACTTGGGACCGTGATTTATAAAGAACAGAATGTTTCTTTAGCTTATAGTTCTTCGGGCTGTAGAGCATCTGGTGAGGCCTTTCTGTGCCGAGTTCTGAGATGGCATAGGGGGTCACATGAGGAGAAGGGAACATGTGAGAGACTGTCCCTTGTAGCAGATTCACTCTCAAGTAACTCATTAAGCCATCAATCCATGAGTAGATTAATCTATTGATGAGGACAGAGCTCAAGACATCACCACTTCTTAAAAGCCTCACCTGATCCTGCCTCTTAATACTTTGTAATGATGATTAGATTTCGACAGGAGTTTTGGTTGGGACACTCAAAGCCATGGCCCCCAATCCATGGCCTGCACAGTTGCCACTGCAAATGGTGTTCTCATTGCTGTGTCAGCTCCTGTCCACTCTTAAGGCTCAGATCACATGCCTTCTCCATCAGGAAGCCATTTCCAGCCCTTGATGTAAATATCAAGTGTGTCTCAGCTTGATTAGGGTCCATCCTGCCCTTCTACACCACTCTGTTGTGATAGCTGAGGCTTGGCCAAAGCAACCAACAGTGTGATGAAGTGTCTGGAGGCCAAGCAACAGACTTCTCTGCTGCCCTGATGGCACTCACAGTCTTTCTGTGCTGAGAGCTGTGATGTGCCTTGACCATACTGGCTTCTGAAAGGGTACACTTTGAACTTGTTCAAAAGAGAGGGCAGGCTGGAATTGAAGTAAAGTGTAAACAGAAAGTACTTAGGAAACACAGTGTCTCATCAAGCGTTCTATGGCTGGTGGGTCTTTGCCCAGGCCCTTTTGGCTCTCCCCCTGCCTGCCGCCCCATTCCGTCTCTTAGTCTCTAGGCCATTATGTCACTGCCTTGGGCTCAAAGCAGTGTTAGAACACAGATGCAGTCACTTTAAGGGGGCTGCTGCCTGGGCTGAGGCAATCTTAAGTAATCACTCTTTTATGGAGTGTCCCTTCCTGCCTCTCCAACACCCACCCTGGAAAAACAGGAGCATAACAGCCCCTCCCCTGTGGAGATCTTGAAGACCTAGAGGCCTTCTTTGTCTCTCATTGCCTTCTGTTGCCTCAGGACTTGTGACTTGTCTGGTGTAGTTGAGCACAGGCATACCCCTGCCCCTCAGAAATGCACAGAAGGACCACCTTACTTTTTTCCTTGGATTTCAAGAGCTTCTCACTCCATCTCGGGCTTTGGAACCCAGCACAATCTATACCTCTCCTAACAAGTCTCCAGTTCTTAAAAAAAGCATCTCATGTCCCCTTTAAAATGTCCATGAGGCAAGACCGCTGAAGGCCCTATCAGCAGGGGAGTGAGTAGACACAGCCTTGGCCCTATGGCTCCCTCTTTTCCAGGTTTTCTCTAGCAAATTCCTGACCCCATTGACCATGTTGAAAAGCCAACCCACCATGGTTTCCCACATCCCAGATCAGATCGTGCTGTAATAAAACACACCACTCAGAGGGCACTTCCCCCCCCCCGCCCCCCTGCAGTTATCTATATTACAAAGCAAAAGGAGAAAAGACTCCCAGAAAATGGAAACCAGAGGGCCCAAAGCAGGAAGTAACTGCTCCTCCTCATGGGTGACAGAGCTCTTGGTAGGAATGTCTTTGGACTCCTACCTTTCATCTGTCTTCCCTGGTGGTCTCTGGAAACAAAAGCAATTTTTGAGGTAATTGGTCAGGTGGTGGGATAGTGGGTAGGGATCCTTCTAGAGCCTCAGCCCCAGTCAACTGAGGGTCAAAGGTCAAGGAAAGCATGGTCAGTTCAAGTAGGCCACAGGCCGGGAAGACTCTCCCAGTTCCAGGCATCTGCCTCTGCTTCCTGATGGACACACCTCTCTCTCATCCCTCTGCCTGAGGAGTTTTCGCACACAATGGTTGGCAGACTTTAACATTTATTTTCATCACTGTTTTAAAGGTGAATGGCTTTTGTCACATTCCTTCCTGGCTGGCTTTGATGTGGGGAGATTTCCCACTCCCTAATGACAGGTGAGGAGTCAGCTAACACCCAGCACCTTTGGGCAGCTGTGCGAGCCCTCCATCCCTCAGGTCTGGTTCCCACAGCTGCCAGTTGTTTTGAGTATCTATTTCAGGGACCTTAATTAAGATTCTCATTAATGACGGAGAGGAACTCCAACGATTACCTCCTCTCTCCACAGCTCTCTCAGGCTCGGCACTCCCTCTCCACTACTCTCACAGTCTCCACTCCTTGCATCCATAGAGCCCCACATGGAACACAACGCCCAGGAGAACTTCAGGGCTCAGGCAGAATACTTGCCCCCCATGATGTTCAAGGATACCAGTGCATGAGCATTTTAAAGTCTGTACCCAACATAAATTATAAAATTACAGTGCAGCATAGGCACTAGCACAGACCAGTAAGTGTTTGATGAAGAAAAACAAAAACAACTGTATAGGTGAGTTTGTTATTGAATAAGAAATGTTTTCACCTGGGAAAGGACACTTCAGATTCCATAACTGGAAGTTATGGGCCAGGGAATGTAGCTCAATGAAAGAGTACTTGCCTCACATATAGGAGGCTGAATTGTCTTCTCGGCATAAGAAAGAAAGAAAGAAATAGAGAAAGAAAGGAAGGAAGGAAGGAAGGAAGGAAGAAAGAAAGAAAGAAAGAGAAGGGGAGGGAGAGAGAGAAGGGGAAGGAAAGAGAAAAAGAAAGGAGAACAAAAGGAAGAAAAAAAAAACCCCTGCAAATTAGAAAAGGTATCAAAAGTCCAAGCAGCAGTTTTCAGTGTCAAGGCCCTCCTCACGACCTAGTGTTCCTGTCCATCAGATGCAGGAAGTAGGCATGAAGGGGTCTGCTGAGGCCAAGAGCTTCACACAGGAGAAAGTTCTGGTCTATACCCTATAATCCATCCTTCTACTATAGTTCTGCTCTGACTTCACTTTTCTATTCTCGGTTTTTTTAATCTGCAAATTGGGGACGTTAATCTAATGGCAAATTCGGTATGGAGCAGTGATGGGATCCTGCATTGTCAATTTGTCCAGCATGAACTGTTCAGGATTGATTCATGTCAAAGGTGGACCTGGGCTTTTTTGGTCTGAGGAAGGAGAAGCTGGAGAGTCGATGACATCAGTGCCTTGGGCTGGGCCAGAGCTTCATGGATCCCCAGACCTCTAGCCAAGTCTGGCCCTCTGATCTTCCTCCTCAGTGCTCTTCTGTCTTCTGCAAGGCCACCTTCCTGCCTCTAGTTCCAACCACAATCTAACTAACACTCCCCTTGCCCAGTCAACTCTGGCTCCCTGGGATCCCAACTCCCCAGATTTAGTATATCTCTCTAAGGAGGACCTACTTCCTAGAAGAAGCCTAGGAGTTTAGAATGAACACTGAAACTGGAAAGACCTAGAAGCTCATGCTGGTCAACTCCTTTGTGATAAAGAGTGAGAACAGCCGGTGTGGTGGAGCATGCCTTTAGTCCCAGCACTCGGGAGGCAGAGGTAGGAGGATTGCCGTGAGTTTGAGGCCACCCTGAGACTCCATAGTGAATTCCAGGTCAGCCTGGGCTAGAGTGAGACCCTACCTCAAAAAAAAAAAAAAAAAAAAGAGTGAGAACAGGTCTTTTCAGGTTAAAGGAATGGCCCGCGGCCACCAAGGCGATCAAGCTGGGGCAGAGGAATTTTGGCTAGTGCCCTGTCCTGTGCTCCTTTCAGGGCAGCATAGATGTTCAGAAGGTGAAGGGTGAGAGGCAGGCATGGACATGTGTGGCTGCCTGAAACTGAGTCCTCCAGCCATCACCTAGGGGTACTGGTAGCCAACTGTAGTCATGGAATAGACAGCCTTCCTTTCTCAGTTTCCCCACCTCCAAAGTAGAGTTGCATTGGAGAAACTTGGATTCCTTCTGGTCAAGGCCCCCCTGGGAATAGGAGATGCAAAGGTAATGGGGTTACAGAGGTCTCATCCTGCCTTGCCTTGGGCTCCATTCATACACCAGCAGATGGCTTGCTCGGCTCGTACTCTTTCAGTGAAGTCGGTATCTCCTGGACCAGGGAGGCTCCTTTGAGGGTCAGGATAGGTATGGTTTGAGCTGAGAGCCTGGAGTTTTGAGTTTTGCTTCCGACCTGGAAGCTCCCTGGGAAAACCACGGGGCGATTCTGAGCCTGTTTTCTTATTTGTAACACAGGGTAATTAGCCTCCCACCACCCACCTCCTTGTGCATGTGAGGCAGATAGAAGGTGATCTCTTGCCCTGCTGACGTGAGGGGTTATTATGACTAACCCTAAAGGGCAGGCAGGATTGTGAAGGGTGAGAGAGGGGATAGCCAGTGCAAAGCCTGGTGGGCCCAGGAGGTTGGGCATATGTATGCAAGTGGATGCCTGGGTTTCTAGGGGCCAGGGATAGGGTGGGCTGGGGAAGAGGCTGAGAGGGGATTCTGTAAAGCAGAGAAGCTGCTAGGGGCCAAGGGGAAGCAGGAACTTCTCTGGAATTTATATGCACTGCTCTTTGGTTACTGAAAGTACTTGGTATTGGTGGACTTCCCCGTCTTTTAATCTGTCAAGAATTTACAGTGGACACGTCTGCAATGCTAGCACTTGGAATTCTGAGACAGGAGGATTGCTGTGAGTTCAAGCTAGTCTAGGTTTTAGAGTGAGAGCCTGTCTCAGACAAACAAGAGAGAGTGTGGAGGAGGAGGGAAGGAGGCATAAGAGAAGACAAGAAGGAGAGGAGGAGAAGGAAAGAGTGAGGAGGGAGAGGGAGGAAGAAGAAGGGAAGAGGAACAGGGGAAGAGGGAGGAGGAAGAGCAGGAAAAGAGGAGGAAAAGAGTGGGAGGAGGGGAAGAGGAGGAAGGGGAGAAGGAGGAGGAAGAGCATGAAGAGGAGGGTTTCAGGAATAGAAGGGGGATGAAGGGAAGAACTAGTTTGAAACTATATTAAAAAAATTCTGACCAGGAGCGGTGGCACACGCCTTTAATCCCAGTACTCGGGAGGCAGAGGTAGAGGATTGCTGTGAGTTTGAGGCCACCCTGAGACTACATAGTGAATTCCAGGTCAGCCTGAGCTAGAGTGAGACCCTACCTCAAAAAAAAAATATTCTGACCTGCATTTGGATTGGGGACCTCAATTTCAAAAGCGAGTACTCTGGGGGGATGGAGGCTAGTGGACTGGGGCCACGTGAGTTCATGTGGACGGTGAGTCTGAGGGGCTCTTGGCTCAAGGCCTGGCTTTCTGTTACTTTGCTTTTCCTTCCCATGGCCTTAGAAGCTCATTTTGTTATCTTAGAGACTTTCAACACTCCAGGGAGGCAGAGGCGGTTGGGATCCTTATCAGGGGTGGAGAACTCCATTTGAGGAGGGGCCCCTTTCTGTGTCCTACAGGTCTGCACTGTGGAATTTTTGGGGAAGGCACAATTTCAATATTTGGTCCCAAGACACAGTGGGCCCTGCCACTTACTTATCACCAAGAAGGAGGACAGCAAAGTCCTTGTTTTTGGTAGCTGTTTCTTAGCTCTTAAGGACAGTATGTCATGCACTAGTCTCCCCACAGTTAACTGGACAGGGTGGTTCACAAACTGTTTGTCTTGGAAGGAACAGCAGGAAGGAGACTTTCCTGATGACACTGAAGTTGGGTAGGTGTTTGGATGTCTATTTCACTGTGTCAATCTTAATTTCTGGGAAGAATCCTAACCCTAGTTGTGCATTTTCAGAGAGGAGCCATGTTCTTATAAGGTTTCACATCAAGATGCCCAACTTTTCCTAAGCCTGATATGGCTCTCTAGGTCACACAAAGCTTTGTCACCTGTAATAGCTTTAACTGGGGTACTACTCAGAGAACCCACATCCCCTGACAACTCTTGAAGCTTGACCTAGTCACACTTGAGAGCATTGCTTTGGGGTTAGCAGGCCATTGTGGCCACCACATTCCTGGACATACGTGTCGGGGGACAAATCTCCTGGTCACTAGCTCCCCAAATAACAGACCCCCCAATCCTGGCTAGGAAATGAAGGAAACAAAGGTTGGGGTCCCAGCCACACAGAGATGCCTCAAAGCCCTTGCTTACTGTCCCTGTTGTCCCCTGAGGGGGGGGGGGATGAAGGAGACGATGCTCTCTGTCCTCCCGTAGTTAAGAATGCACTGTTTCTCCTGGGCTGGTGGTTTGCTTTAATCTCGAGGATCCAGGGAATTGTACAGCTGATCATGTTTCATCCTGGCACTGGTTAGAAATATTAGAGCCAAATTTGTGGCCCACCCCTAGCAAATGGATCAAAGTTTATGGGATGTTTATTTTGTATTAGTTCTATCTTTGGCTCCATTTTATAGCTTTACTCTTTTGTGGACTTATTTTTTTATTTCTCACCTGCTTCTAATTTTTATCATCTTGCTGAATTCTATGTAGCTTTGTAAAGTGCTTTAAATCCTTTTATGAAACAAAGAGATGCATATACAAATGAATATGCATTCCCATTACTGGTCATAAAATTTCTGGCTCAGGAAATAGGGTTCCTATAAATCTTGCTGTCCCTCAAGGCCACTGTTCTCCTACAAGACCAGCCAACCATTTCTTCCTCAAAGAGTGGGGTGACGAAAAGCAAACAAATAATGACACCTTAAGTAGATGGTGTTAAGACTGTGAGGAGAAGAAAGCAGGGTAAGTGTGCAGACACAGGGGCAGGGAGGGCACCCTGAAAGGTGTTATATGAGAAACTCCAAGCAAGAGAGGGTTAGAGCACCTATGGTGAGAAAGCAGGCAGCCAGAAGGCCATTGGGGACAGTACCAGTAATGACAGAGAGAAGTTCAAGGCCACATAGCCAGAGCAAAGCAAGTGGAGACGAGAGTTGTAGGAGACAGGAGGCAGGGCTGGTCCTTTCAAGACAGTAAAATTTGTGCTTCTTACATAAGAAGTCTTTGATGAGTTTGGGCAGAAGCATGATGTAATTGAACATAAGTCTCATCACAATTACCTTGACTATCAGGAGTCAAGGACCGAGTGGGTAGTCAAGAGTGTCCTGAAGTGGTCTGATTGCAGGTGATGAGGGTTGGAATGACAGTAGTGACAATGGTCAGAATCTAGAATTATCTCCCTCCTGTTTCACTCTTACAGAAGTTCATTTTGTCTACATTGTAAGTTCATCATCTCTTGACTCCAAATGGTGTGGCGTGGCAGAGAGGCTGTGCACATCTCTTTTCAGGTCACTGGCTTCTCTGTACACCATGGTGGTGCCCATGGGACCCTCCACCACTCTCCCTGCCATGACTCCCTCGGCAGTACTTCTGCCCATCTGGTACAGCGCTCCTCATGACTGTACTCTTCTCGTGCATGGCAAGGCTCTCTCAGCTCAGTGCTTCAGGCTTGTCTTTGTCTTCCCTCTCAGAAATGTCTACACCATTCATAGCCCAGTGGATATCTTATTCAAAAGTTATAAAGGAATTAAAGATGATGACAGGGCTGGAGAGATGGCTTAGCGGTTAAGTGCTTGCCTGTGAAACCTAAGGACCCCAGTTTGAGGCTCAATTCCCCAGGACCCATGTTAGCCAGATGCACAAGGGGGCGCAGGCATCTGGAGTTCGTTTACAGAGGGTGGAAGCTCTGGTGCGCCCATTCTCTCTCTCTCTCTCTCTCCCTATCTGCCTCCTTCTCTCTGTCGCTCTCAAATAAATTAATAAACAAACAAACAATAAAAGGTGATGACAATGGCAGAGTGTGAAACCCAGCACAGGCTGTGTATGGGAAGCTTGCTATTCACAGGCCCATGAAGCCAGCTTGCTCTACATACTTTTGGACAATTTCATCCAGGGTGGCATTACGAACCACACACATGACAGTGCCCAGATGCATCTTCTCTCTTGAGCCCCATACCCAAACTGTTGGCCCAACCTATTGACCTCAGCACTTTGTCATTTTTGCAGGCAAGTTAAGAGCAGTGAGTTCAAGCCTGAGCCTATTCTCTGCCTCCACACCTGCTTCTCCTCCCCATGCTCGTCTTGATGAATAGCAGCATAATCCTCAGAGTTGCCCCAACCAGAAATCTCTGAGTCATCCCCAACTCTTCCTTGTATCCAACAGGTCTCCAGGTTCAAGTGAATATCCTTTCTATTATCTTAGTGTTCCATCTCCTCCTCTCAGTCTTCTGGCCTTTGCCAAAGTTCAGAGGTTCAGTGGCTCTTACTTCCTGTGATGCAATGGTCTTTCTAGCTCTGCATTACCAGCACACTCCTCTTTCTTGCCTCCACAGTGATTTTTCTAAAACATAAAACTCACATTTCTCATTCCCATTTCTGTGAGACTCCCATAATAAAGTCTATGGGGATAAACTGTGGAAGTGAGTTACAAGAACAAACTGTGGGAAAGAACTGTGAAAATATTTCTTATGGACTTTATACTTAACTTTGCTGAGATTATTGCTGTAAGATGCTAAATTCCTTACTTGTCACTCGCCCTAAAGTTAATTTTACAACCATATAACCCATCTGCCTAAAGCAACGTAATTAAGTTTCCTCTGCCTTTGTCTGAACAGCACAAGATGACCAATATTGACAAGTAATGTTTAGAGATGCTGACTAATCTTAAGCTATTCGTTTTGCCCAGTTTCCCTAGACATCTGATTAGACTCTCGACTCATAGAAAATATGCACTCATAAAAAGTGCTGACCATAATTTTGAAGACAACGAGATCAGTAACTAAGGGCCCACAGATCTGTTGAAGACAACAGGTGGGCTTAACGTGATTGCTCTTGTGATCAGAGTGTATGTGGGTTCTGGATCAGCAGATTCCCACAGGCCATACCCCTACATCCCTTCCTTGACTGAATATTTAAGGATTATCCATAGCTGGAAGTCCCTTACCTTTTGTTCATACAATATACTACTTATTCACATGTTACAGGTTTTTGGCTGTTCCATAAAATTCCAATGTGTGCCTGTATGCAGAAGCCACAGCAGCAGTAACGTTAGAACAGTGGTGACAGCAGATGCAGGAGGTTTACTAATGGCTTAAACGAAACTTCTCTTCAGTTTCATTTTTCTTCAGGCTTTTGCTACAGGCAGCTAGTCCACTTCTGGGATGGGTGTACTAGGAGTTAGCTCTTCTACTTCTCAGGCTCTGTCTGGCAAATGTCTCCTGAGACTGACCTAGGACATTCCCCCTTCTCCAATCCAGCTGTCCTACAGAGGCTCTGCAGAGCATGTTCAAGCCAGTCTCCTCTGCCTGGGCACCTGCTCCTTCACTCTCAAACTGCTGCTCTTCTCCAGGCTTGAGTACACATCCCAGGATGTGCAGATCCAGGGTGGAAAGTTGCCTGTCAACAATCCTCGGACATCACCAACAAGAATAAAGTTAGACAAGGTCTATAGCACCATTTCCAAGAGGGAAGGACACAGTGATCAGAGCAGGCACTCAGGGATTTCTAGAAGGAATGAAGTAGAGAGGGTCAGGTTGAAGGGACAGCTGAGCAGACACAGGTGACATGCAAGTGAGGAGGATATTCCTAAAAGGGAAGGCAGGGCCTCAGAGGACCAGTGTTTGGTGTAATAAGGATGATGAATGAAGGTGTGTCATGGAATAGACCTGGTTGGCAAATTGAAAGTACATGAACTGGAAACTGGGTCATTTACCTGTGGTGAAAGCAATAGGTTCATTTTGCATGAGTTCTTTACCAAGTCTCAATGAGGACGGAAGCATAAAGTGGGGTGAGGCAGCATACCTACGAACCCTAAGAAGTACCTCAAATATGAAGGATGGAAGGAATGGGATTTCAAGATTGGGAAAGCTTCCAAGGCACTCAGCTCTCCCAGTAGCCCCTCCCAACCTTCTTTTGTCCTGCTGACAACAGTGACTTTGCTACAGGCACAAGTACACCAAGTTCAATTTTGAAGAAAAGAGAAACACTTCAGCTTGGATATAAAAGTTAAACCCAGAAGTGTGCTTTTTATAAGAGAAATAGCTAAACCAAACAGGCAAAAACTTGTAAAATAATATTAGAAAAGATAGATTAAGAAGTGTCTGTGTGTAAGAGAGAGAGGATTAGGAAAAAATTCAACTTGGCATATCAGAATAAGTATAATTTAGTTAGATTGCAAAAATTAATTTTAGAAAAAATGAATAATTTATAAAAAACTGTATACATCTAAATATGCAATACTAGTAAGCCCTTATTATTGAAAAGTAGATAAAGATATAAACTGCAAGAATTTAATGAAGCCACAGAAATAGTGGGAAGTTTTATCACACTTTTCTCTCAATGGGGCAGACATTGGAAAGAATTACAAATCACAATAATTAAGATTGATTTGACATATACAATATAACTTCATACCTGACATGCAGAAAAAGTCTTTTCAAATACCTTTGACTTACTTCTAAAAGCTCACAATGTACAAGTACCTAAATGAATTCTCCACAAATTCCCAAAACCTACCATAGAGCAGTAAAGCCAGAAATAATAATAATCAAAAAGCAAAAAATTATATAAAGAGAAATCACTTGGAAACAACTTTTAAAAATTATTTTCTATGGGGCTAGAGAGGTGGCTCAGAAGTTAAAGGTGTTTGCTTGAAAAACTTGACAGCCCAGGTTCAATTCCCCAGTGCCTTCATAAAAAGCCACACTCACAAAGTGGTGCATGCATCTGGTGTTCATGTTTACAGTGGCAGGAGGCCCTGGTGCACCCATGCATACACACACATTATTGCTCTTTCTCCCTCCTTCTCTCTCCTCTCTCTCAACTAAATAAATAAATTAACATTAAACATATTTTTTAAAGTATTACCTACTTGAAAATTAATAATGAAGGAGGTAGAATGTATCAAAGCTTACACAGTAAGTCCAAAGCTGTGCACAGAATAAAATTTCTTGTTTTAGTTGATTATTATTATAAATAAAAGTAGAAAATAACTGGCTGAGGGTTTTCCCCCCAAAACAACAAAACATCAAAGGAGAGTAGGATGAAGAAATTAAAGTCTTGGGAGGAAAATAGAATCAATGAAAAATGAAGACATAGTTTTATTGATGTTTGTCATCTCACACACAGCACACAACAGCAAGGGCATGGAAACACAAATAAAGTGTAAAGAGAATAAATACAAAAGTAGATATACCAAACATGGAGGGAAATAGTTTAATATATTTATGGGGGGAGGAGGGAGAAAGAGGCAGATAGAGAATGAGAAAGAGCATGCCAGGGCCTCTAGCCACTGCAAATGAACTCCAGATGCATCCATCAACTTGTGCATCTGGCTTACGTGAGTCCTGGGGAATCAAACCTGGGTTCTTTGGCTTTGCAGGCAAGTGCCTTAACCACTAAGCAATCTCTCCAGCCCCAAGTTTTAAAAGTATTTTATTTTTGTTTATTTATTTACTTATTTATTAAGAGAGAGAGCGAGAGAGTGAGCATACCAGGGCCTCCAGCCACTGCAAAAATACTCCAGATGCATGCACCATGTGCATCTGGCTTATGTGGGTTCTTGGGAATCAAACCTGAATCCTTAGGCTTTGCAGGCAAGTGCCTTTACCTCTAAGCTATCTCTTCAGCTCTGGAGGGAAATTTTTAAAATGTGATATCATGGCAGATTTATTTCAGCAAATTTAAATTTTCAGAAGAAATGAACACTTTTCATACTTAACATAAGTAGCTAAATTAGTTCAGGAGAAGGCAGAAGGTCTAAAAATGTCATTGAAGAAAGTGAAAAGTAATAAAATATTTAATACCCCAAAGACTTGACACCTTGTGATTTTCGCTTATCTCCTAAAGACAAATATGTTTCATCTATAGTTACAGATAAAGTGATTTTATCTGTTATCAATTTCATGAGACTCATGAGCCTTAATACCAAAATCTAAAAGATAGTAGAAAATATAGAACACTTTATAGAAATACAAAAACCCTAAGTAAATTATTATCACAGCATAACAATGTGTTAAAGGATTTAAAAATACCATGACAACTTGAGATTGGTTCGGTATTAGAAATCATTAACTTGGGGCTAGAAGTGTAGCTCAGTAGCAGAGCACTTGGTTAACATGTGTGAGGCCCAGGGTGCAATCACCAGCATAGCAATAGATAGGAAGGGAGGTAGGGAGGTACATAGATAATAGATAAATAATGGATAAAATAGAAGAATCCACTAAGTCATATTAATAAGCTAAAGAAAAGGTATGATAATCACGACAGATGCTAAAATGTTATTTGGTACTTGAGAGATAGCTCAGTTGTCAAAGTAATCATTTTGCAAACATGAAGACCTCAGTTTGATGCCCAGAGCCTACATAAAAATGCCAATCATAAGACTTGGGAGACAACTCAGTGAGTGAGAAACTTACCATGAAAATTAGGCTTGGTTCAGCTCCCCAGCTCCCCTATAAAGTGCCTGGCATGGTGGCACACACCTGTAGTCCCAGCACTAGAGAGGCAGAAGCAGGGCCCCTGGGGCTTGTTGGCTAGCTTTTCTAGCCAAATCAATGAGCTCTGCATTCAGCAAGAGACTGTCTCAAAGGAAAAGATGGAGAGCAATCTGAGAAAGACTCAACATTGATTTCTGACCTCCACAAACATACATGCATCTGCCTACACATATATGAACACATAATCATACTTGCATACCAGACATATGTACACATGCAAAAAAAATCCAGGTGTGGTGACACGTGCTTGTAATTCTTGAGATGGAGAGGCAGAAGCAGGCAAATCCCCGGGGTCTGCTGGCCAGCCAGTCTTGCTGCTTTGGATTGCTCCAGACCAATGAAAGGCCTTGTTTCTAGGAGAGATGCATGGTGCCTATGGAACAAGACCTGAGGTTGCCTCCACAACCACTTGCACACACATGTGAACCTGCACACAAACATGCACACATGCATACACACACACACACACACACACACACATACACACATAAAAATGCAATTTGACAAATTCAAATGTGTCCTTGGTACAAGCAAGTTTAACTGGATAAAAATATCTATAGTAAATTAACCGAACCATAGCCTTCAGGGCAAGACATTAGAAACATCATCACCATAGCATGTGAGACAGAGATGTGCACCATTGCATCCTTATCTTTATCATTGTTCTGAAGAGTCATCAAAATAGCAAGAGGACCCAGTGAAGACACACAGAGTAAATGATGGGAAACAAGGTTGTCATTACTGTAGATAATGGAGTAATGAAATACCTGGGAGAATCCGCTGGTTGGTATGTAGCAGTATGAATTTCAAGGGTCAGGTTAATTTTATGTAAAACTCCTAAATCAATAGGCTTCCTATACTGACAGTAACTTCTTAGGAAGAAATGTAAAGTCACTCAGAGGAAAGTTTAACTACAAAGTAACTCATAACACATTTAACAAAGAATGTGGAAGACATGTAAAATTATACACTTTTATTGAAAGACATAGAAGATATTTAAATATTTGAAAACAAAGGAACACAATGAGTTGTGCAGATGTCAGTTCTTCCCAGATTGTTGGTTCATTTCATTACCATGAGAAGCACAGTGGCAACTTAACATTTTCACATGACAAATAACTTTCATTTTGTAAAAGGAAGGCTATTCAGAGCAAATGTACTCTTCATGGTGTCAAAAAGTACTCTAAAGCCACATCAATGAAGAGTGTATGACAGAAGAACCAAAAAATAACAATTGGCAAGTGGAAGAAAATGAATTTAAAAATGAATACTCTGGAGTTGGGAAGATACCTCAGCAGGAAAAGTGCTCACACTTAAGTTTGAGCACCCTAGTTGGATTCCCAGACCTAATGTAACGAGCTGGAAGCTGTGGAGGACGTCTGTCACTCCAGCACACTGACCGCGAGATGGGAAGCAGAAACAGAATTTTTGGAAGCTCATGGTGAGCTCAGCAAAGAACAATCCTAGCATGAGCTCTAGAGAGAGAGGAACCATGCCTCAGGACAGTGGAAAGGTGAACACTGCCCTGAAAGCTATTGTGTGACTTGCACATGCATGCTATGGCATGTGCCCACTCACACAGGCAAGCACACTTGCACATACACACACAAAACAAGGAAAAGAAACATGCATATGTGTAGAGCTAAGCCTAAAAAGGTGGCAGTCGTGTTAGTTGGGGTCAGAATATTTGGACACATACATAAAAAAAATAGTGTGTATAATTACTTGATATCACATCCAAGAACATTTTCCGACTAATTAATGTGAGACATCCTATTGCAAAGGCATTGGAGAATATTTCCACATTTTTTCCATTTGAAACACCTTTCCAAGTGTAACTAATATCAAAAAGTTATAAAATGAGGCTAGAGAGATGGCTCAACAGTTAAAGGTGCTTGCTTACAGAGTCTGATGGCCCAGGTTCAGTTCCCCAGTACTCATGTATGCCAGATACACAAAGTGGTACATGCATCTAGAGTTTGTTTACAGTGGCTAGAGGCCCTGGAATGCCCATTTTCTCTATCCCTACTCTCCCTCCTTGCAAATGAATAAATAAAATATTTTATTTTTTAAAAGTTATAAATTATATTATTGTTGTTACATGTGTGCATATATGCCCCTTCATACACAAAGAACATTTACATAATGTTGATAACTCACAAGATAGGTAAAGGTTATAAAGAGAAATTCACAGAAACCAATAAACAAAGGAAAGAATTACTCAACTTCATTACTAATCAAAAAATCTTTTCTTTCCCCTAAAGAATCTTAAATGGCACACATTACATTGACAGAAATGATTGTCGGTATGGACATGGATACAGAAAGATAAGCCATAAAGAGCATTATTTGTAGTGTTTATTCTTTTCCTTCCTTCCTTTCCTTTTTACCTTTCTTCATTTTGGAGGTAGGGTCTCACCTCTCTAGGCCAGGCTGCCTGGAACTCACTCTGTAGCCGCGGCTGGTCTTCAGCTCAGGTGAGCCTCCCACTCCACTTCCCTGCCTCCCGGTTGCTAGGATTGAAGGCGCGAGCCACCATGCCTGGTTTTTTATTCCTTTCACTCAGCAATTCCATTAGTGGGAACTTAACCTATAAAAATATTTACATAAGTGTCCCAAAGGGGTACTTAAAGATATTTAGAGTAGGATGGTTTTAGTAATGAAAAACTGGAAACAGTGTGAAGACTTGTGAGCTGGAGACGGGCTAAATTCATTATGGTGTATTCAAACTCCGAATGGGGAACATGCACAAGGCGTGTGAGGAGGTGAAGGAGCCCATTTTCTGCAGCTGGTGGCCACTCTCCACTTCC
Source organism: Dipus sagitta (assembly GCA_036346955.1). Lineage (NCBI taxonomy): Eukaryota > Metazoa > Chordata > Mammalia > Rodentia > Dipodidae > Dipus > Dipus sagitta. The sequence continues at coordinate 73,059,843 of CM070777.1, forward strand.
ATATGAGGAAGCTCTTGGGATCATCAGCTTCCATTTAGTATCTTTTATAGATGAGTGACCTGACTTCTAGCTGATGGGTATCCATTTTCTGTTCTAAGTCCAGGGTTGTGTGGGAGGGGAATGCTGCCTACAAACTGTCTTCCCCATGGATAAAAATATATATGTATGAATTTGACAAGGAGAGAGGAATAGAGGAGACAAAGCAGGTAGAGTTCAAGGGGATGAAGGACACTTCAGGGTCACGTGGAGATGGCCAAGTTGCCCCTTAACTGACAGTGATGACAGGGTACTTCATTGCTGGGGAATATGCAAAAGGAATGCTCAGTAAATGAAGGCTGGCTGACCACAAGCCATGTCCAGCCCTTAGGTCTCAGGAGTCTGGAGTTGTACTCACTGGACCTAGTTTGGCTGTTTCGAGAACTGATTCAGTAAGATCCCTCACCTATCAGCTCATCAGATATTTGCAGAGAAATTTCCAGTTCACTTCTAGGGTTTCTTTTTCACCATGTACACTGCCTGTTCCTTTTTTCAAACCACTATTTATGACTTCCTGATTCATACTGTTCCTGTCCAATTTCTTTGGTTACTTATTTTATTTGATGTGTGTGTGTGTGTGTGTGTGTGTATACAGTGTATGTGTACATATGCAGATGTGCCCCATGCACATGTACATGTATGTAGAGGTCAGAGTGGAGCATCTGTCTGATATCCTCTTTTCACTCTTCTACTTTGTTTCTGGGAGAATGGCTGACTAGCAAGTCCCAGGAATTCTCCTGTCTCTGTCCTCCTCATGACAGGCATGTGTGGCCATGCCCACCTTTTAACATGGGTGCTAAGGGTTGCACTCTGGTCCTCATGCTTGTGCAGCAAGTACTCTTACCCACTGAGCCATCTCCTCAGTTCCCATTTAAAATTTTAATGCCCAAAAGGAGAATGAAGTATTAGGATGGACCAGTTCCACATTGCTCCAAGCAATGTCTACATAGAGATTTGACTTTTCTTACCTGGGCATACAATTCCTGTTTGTGAAGTCCTACTTTACTTGCTTAGCAGCCATTTTTACAGCTGGCTCATATTAGACTCCAGAAGCAATACTATAAATTATTGTGAACTTAGGTGCTGCACAACTCTAGGGGGCTCTATTTACAACATAGTGTAGATTTATAGGTTACTTTGGATGACTTCCAGCAGGTGGCAGCACAGAGTTTAAGGAAAGGGAGCATTTTCTGCTTCATGCAAAGGCTCCTGGTCCATGAACTGCTTTACGGTGGACTTGCTACCATCCGCCATTCCTATTCCTAACAAACTCCAACTTTGCTGCCATGTCTGCTCTTCTCCCATGCAACTTTGGGAAAATAATTCCTGACCTCTTCAAGGATGAGTCTGAGTTACTATAAAATCAGGGGTTCCTCAGTCTTGAACTATTGATGTTTGGGGCCAGAAAATTCTTTGTTGGTGTGGCTGTCCTGAACATTATAGGGTGTTTGGTAGTATTGCTGGCTGTACACACTAAATGCCAGAGTCTATTACCACCTCACCAGTTGTTACAACTAAAATGTCTCCAGATATTTCCTTGGGGCAAACAGCCCCATGAGAACCATTCATTAGAATCTCAGAGAAGCAAAACATGCATGCCTGCTATTGCTGCTCATCATTCCCTTGTCTCAGGACCTGATAAGTTCCCTTGTTCATCTTGAACCAGGTTACTTGCAGTCCAATTTATCCTTGTAAGGCACCACTGGTAACTCTCACGGATGCTTCCTGTGTGCTTTCATTAATGCCTTCTATGTATCTACATGAAAAACTTCACTGCTACCATTGGCTTTGTAACTGCTAGTCTCAGATCAAGTTCCAGTCTGTCAAAAAACTTTTGGAATCCCATTTTTATCCACCCAATATATGTTTTCTTTCATAACTTGGTATCATTTGTAAATCTTCCAAGAATGTTATAAATATTTTTGTTTAAGTTGCTGAATAAAAAGTATTTTATCAGCATCCTTTAGGCATAATTGTATAGCCAGTAATAAATTCATTTATATTATGAGGTGCCAATTCAGATTTCTCCATTGTATCTTAATAAGATTTCAGGAGAAGCTTCACCAAATGGTTCGCAAAAGCCAGGAAAGGAGACACGCCCTCCGTGCTCCCTGACCCATAAGTCAAATGGCCAAGTGGAAACACAAGATGATTTAGTTTGAGCTCTATCCTGAGAACCGATAATTACACGGGCTGATTTAGTGCAAGAACTGTCAGTTCAGTAGAGCAGTCCCATGCCTTCCTGGCAAAAGACATCCTCACCAGTTTGCAATTTCTCCACCTTCATCTGGCCAATGAGAAATGCTAAATACTTACTAGTTTCCTGTTTTGATCTTTCTGACCTCTCAAGCAGAATCAATAATGGTTTAGTAATCACACTGACAATATTGTTGGATGCTCTGTAGTTAATATATCTAACACTTGGTTTGGACTCATTTAAAGCCACTGCTTGGTTTTAAATAAAGACCACCTATTTGCTTGCTTAATTAAATATCACAGATTCAAAGGAGTGCTTACTAAACGCAGTGCTGATGGAACTAGGTGAAGAAACAGTGTAAAAACTTGTCAGACTCCACCTCTGCATCCAAAACGAATAGGTCAGATGTTTGGAAAACACATGGGAAAGAGAAGCATTGTGTTTGGAGATCCCCGTGGGCATAAGAAGGAACTCTACTGAGAAAGAAAACCAGGGAGTGAAATCAGCTGCCAATCTCACTAGTTCAGAATTTTGGGATTTAGTTCCCTTTCTTCTATTCTTACCCAGCAACCACTTCCTCCCACTTCCTCCTCCAGCTGCCAGAGAGACAGGTGCTGAGTTTTAAATAGGGTTTGCCCTGTCCAAATTCATGTGGAAATTTAACCCCATTATGAGATATTAAAAGGTGCAGCTAAGTAGGCACTACCCTCATCAATAGGTTAATTCATTCATGTGATTAATGGATTAATGTATTAATAGCCTAATGTGTTTATCTGGAGAATGGGTCTGCTATAAAAGCCAGTTTGACTAGATCTCTTGCCTACTCCCTGTCTCTTGCTACATAATTCCCTGCCCTGCCTCAGGACACTGCCAGCAAGAAGGCCATCACAAGAAGTGGCCCCTTGACTTAGGATCAGAATTATAAGCCAAGATAAACTTCTTTCCTTACAACTTAGTCTGTGGTATTGTGTAATTAGCAAAGACAGCAGGTAAATGGCCTGCAGTGACAGCAGGGCTTCCAGAAGTGATCATGTATAGTTGATGCTAGTGTCAACAGAAACAACAATGTAAGAAGAGGTCCTGAGGATGGAATCTGGGGTTCTCCTGGACAGTGGTGAAGGAGGCCTGCACCCACAGCTGCTTTCTCCTCTAGGTTTAAGGCATAGGTGAGGGAGGGGGGCATGCAGGTAGAGGCTGGGCAGGAGGTGTCAGCTGAGGGGCTTTCTGTATCATAGAGGAGAATGCCTGGCTGCCCATGGACTGCGGCAGAAGGGAGAAGGACCCAGCATTTCCTTGCCTCCAGATCCCCACATGGGAAGCTGTGTAAGTCACAGCTAAGAAAGCTGAGCCATGTGGCTCAGGTTCAATGATGGTTTCCATGCTTATTCACAGTGGGGCCCTGAGAAAACTGGTTAGCCTTTTTGAGTTTGGATCTTTTCTTTCTTTAACTGGGTTTTCGGGGTGACTGACTCTCTTTTATGGAAGTGTGTGTAAAGTGCTCAGCCCTAGGCAGTGTCAAGTCACCTACTCTGGAAACTTCCTCCCTCCCTACAGAACAGTTGTTGTGAAGAGAAGGGCCAGGCCCTCTGAACTGTCATTCAGAGCAAACATTGGTCCTGCTGTCTGTGTCCTCCCATCAGGAAGCATGCAGCTGGAAGACAGCCATGAATTTAAAAGTTCGGGAGTTGTCCTTTGTTGCTGTAAGCTTGTTCGTAGATTTATTCTTGGGCAAGGGCCCTTCTGATAAGCAAAGCAAAGGGAATAGATTTCCAAGACCCATGTGTCTCTGCATGTCAGCATCCACAGGTCCCCTTGTAGTCTGGGAGGTGTGGACAGACTCACACCTCTGCAGACAGGGTTACTTTCTTGAAACAAATACCTCTTTTACAACTATGGGGTCTGGCTGTAATCCTGGGTGTAACATTGCTTGTTCGTCAGAGCAGCTTCTATATTACCTTCAAGCCTTGGGTCACAGGCGTTGGGGGAGACCCTGAAGGTGACAGACAGACCATGAAAGTCTATCAACAAAGCTTATTTAGGAAAGATGAAACAGGAATGATTTCATTCATTTGGGCTGTTAATAGATCACACGTGGCATTTTTCAAGACAAACTAAGCCACTTTGGGAAATATCTTGAGTTGTAACTATAGACTCATATGCTTTTTAAGATTTAATAGGCAAGATGGTGTTCCTAGGGTTAAGGTCTGAAATTTTCGTGAAGTTAATTTCCATTGTCGACCATCTTCAGCCATTGCATGTGCCACTTTGTGCATCTGACTTACAGGGACACTGGGGACTCAAACCTGGGTCCTTAGGCTTTGCAGGCAAGTGTCATAACTGCTAAGCCATCTCTCCAGCCTGGTGTCTACCATCTTTACAAAAGGTTAATCAGAAAACTGGAAAATATAAATTTTGAAAGTGGGACACAGAGTTAATTAGGAAAACTCTCTCTTCTCTGTAGGGTCTTGGATATGACTAAATTGGATCTTTTGATGGGTTTCATGCTCAAAGGTATTTCTTTTGGGGTAGCCCTAGTGACAAGCAGTAGATTAAGGAAACATAAAAAGCAATTAAGGCAGCTGCCCCCATAGTCCACAGGTCCAGGTTCCTTCACAGGAGTTGGTTACTGTCTGCCTCTTTTCCTCTTTCTTGGCCTATCTCACCAGGATAGAGCTGGCCTCCCTGCCTTGGTGTAGCTAACTTTATGTTGCCAGGACAAAACACCCAACTCAAAGGAACTGATAGAAGGAAAAGGTTCAATTCAGTCATGAGGGGAAATTTCATCATGGCAGGGAAAATATCATCTTAGTAACTAGCAGAAAACAGCAAGAGTGAGCTGAGTTACCCAGCACTAGCCAGCTGAACTAATAAATCTCAAGGTCCGCTCCCAGTGAACTTCCCCTGGCAAGGCTCCACTACCCAAATGGTCACCAGCTGGGGACCAAGTATTCAAAATACATAAGGATATGGGGGAAATTGTCACCCCAACCACCACACTATCTCATAGGATTCTTATGAAGATTAAGGAAGGCACAGGAATAATCCAACATATACTGACTTTTACTGTCACTAACTTCAGAAGTGCTGGGGGAGGGGAAATAGCACACTAAGCAAAACAAAACAAACAACAAAAAACTTACAGCTACTTGCCCCCAGATGTGCATGTAATAGATAGTGTTATATAGGAAGAAGAGGCATTCATAACTTCTCATACCTCCAAGATGAGAAGAAACTCCCATGGGAAGTGCTCAGGCCGCCCCTGCCTCTGCAAACCACAGAACTGGGCCCCTAGATGTAGTGGCACCTCTAAGCTTAGTCACACTTCCCCCGAGTTGATTCAGACAAGAGGGCTGTCCCAGAAAACTTGGAGAAGGAGTTGCCCAGCACTTAACACCATGCTGCCCGGACCTATTCTCCTTCATCTAGCTCCTTCCTTAGGCATACTGGCTTCAGGCACGGAGGCCCTATTGCTATCCCAGGAGCTGGGCACCCACTGTGCCTTTCCTTATGCAGTTTCTACCTTCTGGAAGTTTTCTCACACCTCTCTCCTGCCAAATAGGTTGTGTTAAGACTAAAGCACCACCAGGTGAGGTGGCATACACCTTTAGTCTCATCACTTGGGAGGCTAGGTAGGAGGATTCTGTGAGTTCGAGGCCAGTGTGTTCCAGGCTAGTCTAGACTAGAGTGAGACTTTACCTTGAAACAAACAAACAAACAATATTGAAGCACCACTTTTTTCATATGTCAATGCACCACTTTCATTATTGTTCTACACAATCATTGATTTTCTGATCTTCCACAAAACATATGCTGCTTAAGGGGAGTGGACCATAGCTTCTTCCTCTACTTATTTCTATTTTTGTCTCACTTTTTTTACTTCTGATAATATAATAAATATTCTTTATGCATGTAATAAGTAAATCATAAGGTATTGAATAAACTCAATATAGAAAAATCAAAATACAAAATTCATTCATTCATAAATTCACTTAAGCATTGGTTAAGGACCTACTTTCTAGGCAGGTGTCCTACTGTCCAGATACTTTTCCTGACACTGGAGACATAATTGTAAATGAAAGACCTAGATCCTATCTTAGGACTTGCTTATTCCAGTGTGATGGACAGGAGTAACATGAGCAGAAAGTATATTCTCAAATTTTAAGGTGGGTTATAAAAAAATAACAAGGCAAGGTAGATGAGCTATTATTCTTGTACTGGACACTTTAAGGACTTTTTTAGACACAAACTTTAAGTAAATATGTTGAAAATGTTAAAAAAAAACAGGGAAAAAGGAAAAACAGCTCGATTATGGTTTAGAAGCAAATAAATGACACTTATATCCTTGAATTAAAATTTTGAAATAAGCAGAAAGATGAATGAAGCAAAAAATTATTTAATTTCTCATAAAATGATTTAATCTTTACCTTTCAAAGTTTTTATTTATGTCTATATAGCTAATTTTACAAAAAGACACAAATATATTGCTTGTGTTGCTTATGATTTTGTTTGACGTCCTCCCTCATTCCCACTTTATTGTCCCTCCTTCTATTGACAGCATACAAGTCTGTGACAGTGACTAACATGCTTTCTCCTACATTTTGCTCCATGCCACTGTGACTATTTGTGCTGCATGCTTATACACTCAAACACACATGCACAGAACACTAATATAATATACATAAGACTGTCTTGTTTCTCATTTTTTAATCCCATATCTTGCTAAATGAAACTATGTAAATGCCTCCAAGACTGCAAAAGCTATATCTACAACCCCATTAAAAAACAGCTGTGTTCCCCCCCTTCCCCCACTGGGCCTCTGCCACCACTGTCACCAATAGGAACTCCAGAGATGATTGCACTCAAAACCTGACTACCCTTTTGGGCCTGTGCACCTGAGCTTCCCCACTGCCACCATCAGAGTAGGGACTATGGAGCTGATTGCACTACAAGGCCCCAGGCAGTGAGTATGGTTGGCTGAACAGGACCTAGGTAAGGTCAGCCCACATGGATCCAACTCTAGCCTTCACTTGCTGGAACTGAGGATCAACCCCATTTGGTGCTGACATTAATTCCCTGGCCTGGGTACCTGCACTTTCATGCGCATAGACTCTCACACTGATCACACTCCATAGCCTGGCCACTGAGGAGGCTGGGTTTTCTAAGATCAAACCCAGAACCCCATGGAGACTGGACACACAAGGAGGATCCTGTTCAGATTCAAGTGTATGCAACTTAAAAGTGCAGATGCACTGCTATTCCACATGCTCCTTAATTAAGACTGACCAGGCCACTCAGCACAGGCTCCACAAGAGCTGCTATTGCTACATCCTTAGCAAGACTATCTTGAGATGGGCAAACCACAATGCAAAACAAATAATGCAAGACACCAAGGTAAGATGTCCCCACTAGTTCCACAGAGAAAACCTCCAATGAAAACTTAGAGGAAACTCAAGACATAGAATTCCAAACTTCAGATACAATAAGCATATTCAACAAATTTAGTGAGGCCATGAAGAAATAGCTGGATGAAATGGTAAAGAAACAATAAAAAGAACTCAATAAATGGCTGAATAAAATGAAAGAGAATAAAAATGAACTCAATGGTCAGTGGAAAAAAATCAGTGAAGACATGATAAAATGCAGGAATGAATTCCAAGAATCAATAAGAAAATCAGATCAAGACATAAAAATGAAATTCAATGAAGAGATGGAGATACTGAAGAAAAACCTAATGGAAAATAAAAATAAAACAACTCATTTAAAAGGCTTCCAAGAAATCCTCACCAACAGACTAGATCATTTGGAGGATAGACTATCAGAACTCAAAGACAAGACAGAGGAAATAGACTGGAAGTCCAAAATCAAATGACATATTCAAAAAAGCATGTGAACAGAACACCAGATAAATGTAGGACACACTAAAAAGACCAGATCTTTGAATCATGGGCATACAAGAAGAGGAATAACTATACACCAAGAGAATAGAGACTATCTTCAATAAAATAGTTGAATAAAGTTTTCCTAATCTTACAAAAGAGGGCCCATTCAGATACAGGAGGAACACAGAACATCAAATAGACAGGGCCAGAGAAGAAGTTCCTCATATCACATTATAGTTAAAAAGTCTAAACACAGAAAACAGAGTGTACTAAAAGCTACAAGATAAAAATAGCTCATCAATTACAAAGGTAAGCCCATCAGAATTACATATGATTTTTCAATGGAAACTCTAAAAGCCAACAGAGCTTGTAATGCAGTATTTCAAGTTTTTTTTCCCAAATATTCTATTATTTATTTACTTGAGAGAGAGAAAGACACAGGAGAGAGAGAGTATGTGTGTGTGTGTGAGAGAGAGAGATAGAGAGAGAGAGAGAAAGAGAGAGAAAATGGGCATGCCAGGGCCTCCAACCACCACAAACGAACTCCAAATGCATGCACCACCTTATGCATCTGGTTTATGTGGGTCCTGGAGAATCAAAAAGAGGTCCTTTGGCTTTGCAGACAAACACCTTAGCTGCTAAGCCATCTCTCCAGCTCCTATTTCAAGTTTTGAAAGACCATGACAGCCAACCAAAACTACTCTACTGAGAAAAATTATCCCTCATGACAGATCATTCTCAGTGAACTTACCCAATCACAGAAAAATAATCGCCACATAGTCTCACTCATCTACAGCACCTAACCTGAATCTACCCAAGATACCTTACATACCCAGCAAGCATCTCCTAGACTAGACACTAGGATGGAAGGGGAGGGAGGGGAGGGCATCAAAGGGGTGGGAAACACAAATCTAGACCCAAACGGCAATGGTACCATAATCTTCTACTTACTAAAAGACAGTCCAAATGGCTGATCCTTCACCAGGCCCTTACAGAGAACACCTGAACCACAAGACACTGGAGAGGGTAAGATTAAGACTAACCTTAGTCTCCTACATCTTCCCTCCCTCACTTCCCCTCTCCCTCTCTCTCTCTCTCTTATCTCTAACTCTTGTATATTAGTTATCTTTTTCCTCATTTTCTTAGTGGGCACTGACCTGTAACTCCCAGATCCAGCATGGGGCTATCATCCACAATGAGCTTTTGATCAGAGAGACCTACAAGGTTTCCTAAAAGACAGACAGATTTCTGTCAGAGTACTTGATGACCCACCAAAGGTTAGTGGTAAGACCCTACTGCTGAAGATACCTTATGTGATTGACATGCAAATTAGAATGGCATGGCTGGAAGTTGGAAGAGAGTCAGTCCCCAGACAGTCAGCGCGTCTAGTGCCAGAAGGTGCTACATGGACGACTGGGGGAAAATGACCAATATCTGTCAAAGCAACGCATGGTCTAACCTACTTAGCAGCAAATAACTTGTTGTGATGCCCACACAAGTGCAGTGGTGGCACACATGGTGGGGAACCAACTGCTCTTAATTTGGCTAACTGATCCCCTCACTGGTATAGGACCCATAGCTGGAGCTGAGAAACAAGTCAGAACCAGATCCAAACATAAGCCCACTCTCCAATATCAAGCTACCATCAATTGTGGGCTACAAGAGGGCCTACACCTATTAAATTCTCTATAAAAAAAAAAGTAAGGGTTATCTCATTTGTCCTGGTGCTAACTTACTCTCCGTTGGAGAATCTGCTTCTCTTTTTCAGATAGATGTAGATCCTAAGGAGAGAGCCACCCCATCATACCTCAAAAGGGCCCCGGCTGAAACTAAGAAAAATTGGAGAAACAAGCAAGGGGGCTCTTTTCCTGATGAACTGGATACCAGCACAAGGGGGAAGGAGATCAGCACGGAGAAAAATCAACTCCTACCAAATCAGAGAGCCAGAGCCTCAGAGGCCCCCAACACCTCATCACTGAAGCAGACCAAAAATGAACCCAACATGGCTCAGGGAAATTTTGCGGAAGAGGGGCGGAAAGAATGTCAGAGTCACATGTTGGGTCATGATATGCAGAGACATTTAGCTTACCCATAACTGTGGGCTAACTCCACAATGCATGACCCGTATACCTCAACAAGGAGGGGCCAAGGGGAGGGGGTAGGTCACAGATGAGCCTAATAATGGTACCAAACTGACTGTATTTGCTGAATACAGAACTGACTAATAAAAAAAAAAATTATCCCTCATGACAGAAAATGAAGAAAAAATGTTTCATGATAAAAGATGGCTTTATGAATATATGAATACCAGTACAGCTCTATCGAGAAAACTTTGAAGAAAAGAACAAACATACCCAAGAGGCTACAGGATGGGGAAAAAAGCAATAATCAAAACTAGAACAGACAGAAAAGAAAATGAAGATCATGAAAACATTAAACTCAACAGTCTTCAACTTGACAGGGCGTAACTCACACCTCTCAGTTATAACTCTGAACATCATTGGACTCAACTCCCTAATTAAAAGACACAAGTTGCTGGGCATGGTGGCACACACCTTTAGTCCCAGCACACGGGAGGCAGAGGTAGGAGGATCGTCGTGAGTTCAAGGCCACCCTGAGACTACATAGTTAATTACAGGTCAGCATGAGCCAGAGTGAGACCCTACCTTGAAAAAAAACAAAACAAAAATAAATAAATAAATAAATATAAAAAGTAAAAGACACAGGTTAACAGGTTGGATCAGAAAACAAGATTTATCCATTTGCTGTATACAAGAAACCCAACTTCAGACACCATCTTAGGGTGAAAGGAAATTAAAAAAAAAACATATTCTAAATAAATGAAAATAGAAAATAAGTAGGTGTGGCTATACTAATATCAGGCAAAATAGACTACAAACAAAAATGAATAAAAAGAGATAATCTGGGGCTGGAGGGATGGCTTAGTGATTAAGGAATTTGCCTGCAAAGCCAAAGGACCCAGGTTCAATTCCCCAGAACTCAGGTTAGCCAGATGCAAAAGGGGGCACATGTGTCTGGAGTTTGTTTGCAATAGCTGGAGGCCCTGGAGTGCCCATTCTCTCTCTCTCTCTTTGTCTCTGCCCCCCTCTTTCTCTGTCAAATAAATAAATAAATAAATAAAAATAAAATTTAAAAAGGAGATAAACTGGGCATAGTGGTGCATGCCTTTAATCCCCGTACTCCAGAGGCTGAGGTAGGAGTACTGCTGTGAGTTTGAGGCCAGCCTGAGACTACATAGTGAACTCCAGGTCAGTCTGGGCAAGACTCTACCTCACAAAACCAAAGAGAGAGAGAGAGAGAGAGAGAGACAGAGACTTCATACTCAAGGGAACAATTTAACCAGAGGCTATTATAATCATAAACTTATGTGCACCAAGCAGAGGTGTACTAAATTTTATAAAGAAAAACCTTATTAAATCAGAACCAGTCTTAACATAATAATAATGGGATACTTTAATATCCCACTATAATCAATAGACAGATCATCTTTATAGAAAATAAACAGAGAAATAATAGAGCTAAACAATACCTTAGATCAAATAGAATTAACAAACCTCTACAGAATATTCAATCCAAACTCTACAGAATATACATTCTTCTTAACAGCTCATGGAACCTTCTCTAACAAAGACCATATTTTAGGACATAAGCAAGTCTTCACAAATTTGGAAAAATTGACAAAGTTCCTGTATTATATCTGACCATGATGCAATAAAGCAAGAAATCAACAAGAGAAACAACAGAAAATACACTAACTCCTGGAGATTAAGCAACACACTACTAAAGAATGAATGGGTTATTGAAGACATCAAAAAGGAAGTAAAAAAAAATTTAGAATTGAATGACAATAAAAACACAACATACCAAAACTTATGGGATACAATGAAGGCAGTCCTAAGAGGGAAGTTTATAGCACTAAATGCCTACATCACAGCAACAGAAAGATGTCAATAAATAACAATCCATCTGCAGGCTTTGAAAAAGCAAGACCCATCCAAATCCAAAAATATCAGATGAAAATAAATAATCAAGATCATAGCAGAAATCAGTGAATTAGAATCCAACAAAACATTCTTTCTGGCCCTGGCTTCCAAGATGACAAAGAAGTGAAGAGCAATAGTGGAACCAAGAAAGACCACGGGTACATGCAGCCTATTTGCTGCACTAAGTGTGCCCAAAGCCTGCCCAAGGAGGAGGCCATTAAGAAGTTCATCATTCGGGGCTGGAGGGACAGCTTAGTGGTTAAGGCGCTTGCCTGCAAAGCCAAAGGAACCAGGTTCGATTCCCTAGGACCCATGTAAGCCAGACGCCCAAGGTGGCACATGCACCTGGAGTTCATTTGCAGTGGCTGGAGGCCCTGGCGTGCCATTCGCTAGATCTCTCTCTGTCTCAAATAAATATATAAAATATTAGAAAAAATTCATCATTCGGAACGTAGTAGAGGCCGCTGGGACACTTCCAAAGCAAGTGTCTTCGATGCTTATGTTCTTCCGAAGCTCTATGTGAAGCCGCATTACTGTGTGAGTTACGCAGTTCACAGCAAAGTGGTCAGGAATCGACCTGGAGAAGCCCGGAAGGACCGAACCGCTCAACCAGGTTTAGACCTGCTGGTGCTGCTCCTCGACAGCCACCAAAGCCCAGGTACGGAGCGGGATTCTTAGGGACTGAAGATAAGCTGTCTCCTGAGAAAACAAAACAAAGTGGAAATTATACTCAAATTAAAAGAAATGAAGAAAGAAATTAAAATTTCAATGAATTATATAGCAGGTTATTAAAAATTAAAGAAAATTTATAAATGCCTGGATAAATTTATCCAAAGAAAAAAGACTCTAATAAACAAGATTAGAGATGAAAAGAAGTTGTTACAACAGATGTAAATGAAATTGGAAGAATTATCAGGACATATGTCAAAAACCTACATTCCACAAAATTAGAAAATCTGGGATAAATGGATTTTTTTTTTTTTTACTTTATAACCTCCCAAAACTAAACCCAGAAGAGACAAATTACCTGAATAGAGCTATAACATTTAATGAGATCGAACAAAAATAGTCCAAGCCCAGAAGGATTCACTACTGAATTATGCCAAACTATTATTGAAGAACTGAAGCCACCATTTCTCAAGTTATTTGCACCATTTCTCAAGTTATTATTTTGTAATGCTCCTTGACTCCTTCTATAAAGCCAGCATTACACTAATACCATAATCAGACAGAGAGACAACAAATTATAGAACAGTATCTCTGATGAAAAAAGAGACAAACATTCTTAATAAAATTCTTGCAAATTTAATCCAAGAACACACCAAAAGTATCATTGACCTCAGTCAAATAGGTTTCATTGAGGTAGGGATGCAGGGATGATGGTTCAGCATATGGAAATCAGTAAATGTCATACATCACATAGACTTAAGGACAGAAATCACATGATCATCTCACCAGATGCATAAAAGGCCTTCAACAAATTTAACATCCCTTCCTGATTAAAACATGAGAGTGGCTTGGGATGGAGGGATCATATCTCAATATAATGAGGGCTATATATAAGAGACCTAAGGCCCTTATTATACTAAATGAGGAAAATCTTGAAGCATTCCCACTAAGGTCTGGAACAAGACAAGAGTGCCCACTCTCACACTGCTTTTCAACATAGTGCTTGAAGTGTTAGTTCAAACAATAAGAGAAAGAAATAAAAGGGATACAAATTGGAAAGGGAGAGGTAAAACTAACTAGCCCAATTTGTAGTTATATGATTGTATACATAAATAACCTGAAAAAAAACCCAAAAATCTTCTAGAGGTGATAAATTCTTTCAGCAAAGTGGCAGAATATAAAATAAACACACAAAAATCAGTACTTTTGTATGTACCAATGACATACCGAGAAAGAAATCAGGGAAGCAGTGCCATTTACAATAGCCACAAAGATATTTTCTTGGAATATCCCTAACTAAGGAAGTGAAAGACCTTTACAATAAAAACATTAAAACACTTAAGTATGAAATTGAGGAACACAGAGAAGGTGGAAAGTCCTTCTATGTTCATGAATCAGAAGAATTAATATTGTGAAAATGGTCATTCTACCAAAAGTAATATACAGATTCAATACAATTACAATAAAAATCTCAGCATCCCTCTTTCAGAGATAGAAAAAAATAGTCTTAAAATTCATATGGAAACACAAAAAACCTTGAATAGCTAAAAATATCATCAGCAAAAAAATACTGCTGGTGATATCTCCATACCAGAGCTCAAGATACACTACAAAGTCATAATAATAAAAATAGCATGGTCCTGGCACAAAACAAATGATCAATAGAATACAACAAAATAGGAGATCCAGGTATAAATTTTAGTGACTACAGCTACCTGGTCTTTTTACAAAGGGGCCAAAAATTAACACTGGAGAAAAGATAGCATCTTCAACAAATGGTATTGAAGAAATTAGATAACCACATGTCGAAGAATGAATTTAGACTTGCTTCTCTTACCCTGCATAAAAATAAACTCCAAATGGATGAAAGACCTCAATATAAGACCTGAAACTTTAAAATGACTTCAGGGTATGAATAAGTTATATGGAAACCCACTGTTTTGGACAACGGTGCACCCAGAAGCCATAGAATGTTACTAGGAAAATTTCAGTGCCAGGCATGGGATACCTTCCAGTGAGTTGTTGGCCAGGTAGGTCCCTGATGACCCTAAAACATTATAGGCCATGACAAAGGCTCTTAGTTTCCCACCAGGAATAGATGATAAGATCCTGTTGCTGAAGACTCCACATGCTTGGGCTGCAAAGTCATTGAGAAATCATGCTGGAGATGAGCTGAAAACCTCCTCCATGTAGACCAGCTGACAGCTGGAAAAAGCCACACTGTATGCAGCTCCATGGGAGAGAGAGAAATCATTAGTATAAATGAACAACAGTGGACCCTACACACCTTAAGTATGGTCAGCCAGGCCAAATGAGCCATCAGGTGCAATACTGGCATGTCTGTTATAGGGGAAGCAAATCACTCTCTAATTGGACTGGAAGCCTGCTCCATGGGAGGGAATACATGCGTGGTACTAAAAACCTATGGTGGGGAAGTCATGAGCTCTAGGGGTTTAACGCCTGCTTGTATCTGGCTAAATATATATTATGCTCACCAAAGTGCCCAGTAAACACTTCTCTTACATGTTCATACCCATATATTATTAATTCTACTCTCACCTTTGGTTAGAGAAACTTCTCTTTTCAGATGGCAGTGACCTCTGTGATGACTCAAAAAGCACCATAGCTGAGAAGTGACAGAGGACGGCTCAGCACTGAAACATCTCTATCACACCTTCCAAGACTCAGGGTCCATTGTGGAAGAGGCAGCAGAAACAATGTAAGAGCCAAAAGAAGGATAGGGTTACAACGTGCTCCTCTAGACACAAAATGGCCTGGAAATCCTTCACAATGCCTGAAACTACCTACACAAGACCATCATAATAGGAGGAAAAGATGATGACATCAAAATAAAAGACTGATTGAGAGGGGAAGGGGATATTATAGAGAGTGGAGTTGCAAAAGGGAAAGTGGGGGAGGTGAGGGAATTACCATGATTTATTGTCTATAATTATGGAAGTTGTCAATAAAAATAGGGAGAACACTCTAATATATAGATATAGGAAAAGACTCTTTGAATAAGATCCTTGTAATCCAGGGAAGTAGACAGTCAACCACTGGATCTCCTGAAACTAAAGAACTATTGTACAGATAAGAAAACCATCAACAGAGTTAATAGACAACTTACAGAATGGGAGAAAATCTTTTCCAGATATAAATCTGACAGAATTTTAATATCTACACTAGACAAAGGACTCAAAAATTAAACAATTAAACAATATCAATCACTTGGTTTCCCACCAGGAATAGATGGTAAGACCCTATTGCTGAAGATTCCATATACTTGGGCTGCAAGGCCACTGAGAAATCTTGCTGGAACTGAGCTGATAACCTCCTCCATGTAGACCAGCAGACAGAAAGCTGGAAGAAGCCATTATGCATGCAGTTCAATGGGAGAAAGAGAAATCACCAGTGAAGATACTCATCAGTGGACACTGCAAGCCTTACAATTGGCCAGCCAGGTCAAATGAGCCAATGGGTGCAATAGTGGCACATCTGTTATGGGGGAAACCATCTGCCCTCTAATTCGACTGCAGGCCCGCTCCATGGGAGGGAATACATCCCTGATACTGAAAACTTAAAACAGGGGTAGTCATGAGCACTACGGGTGTAATGTCTGCTGTTGTCTGGAAAAATGTATATGCTATGCTTATCAAACTGCCCAGTAAGCACTTCTGTTAATGTTCACACCCTTATATTAATGCTACTCTCACTTTTGTTAGAGAATCTTCTCTTTTCAGGTGGCAGTGACCTTGGGACGACTCAGAAGGTATCATGGTGCTGGTAAGAAATGACCGCAGTGCTCAGTACTGAAATATCTCTTTCACACCTTCCAAGGCTCAGGGTCTAATGAGGAAGAGGTGGCGGAAAGAATGTAAGAGCCAAAGGAAGGGCAGGACTCCATACAACATGCTCCCTCCAGACACAAAGAAGAAGAAATATCCATGGCCTCACAGTGCCTGACACTACTTATGTAAGACCATCATAAGAGGAGGAAAAGATCAAGACATCAAAAGTAAAAGAGAGACTGATTGAGATGGGGAGGGGGTATGATGGAGAGTGGAGTTTCAAAGGGGTAAGTGAGGGGAGGGAGGGTATCACCATGGGGTATTTTTTATAATCATGGAAGTTGTTAATAAAAAAATTAAAAAATATATCAATCAACCCACTCAATATAACAGGGTAGGATCTTGAAGAAATACAAATGGCCAATAAACATCTAAAAAGATGTTCAAATTCTTTAAGTATCAGGGAAACACACATTAATAAAAATCATTTAAATTATTTTGGTATTCCATCTCACTCCTGTCAAAATGGCTATGATCCAAAAATCAAATGATGAGCAGGAGACGTTGCTCAGTGGTTAAAGTTACTTGCTTGCAAAGTCTGATGGCCTGGATTCAATCCCTCAGTAAGAACTCATGTAAAGCCAAGTGTACAAAGTGATGCATGCAGCTGAAGTTCATTTGCAGTGGCAGGAGACCCTGTTGTTCCTATTCATTCTCATTATCTTTCTATGTTTCTCTGTCCTTGCAAACAAATAAATACTTAAAAAAAAAACAACAAATGACAATAAATGCTGGCAAGAGCATGGGGAAAGAGGAACCCTTTTTCACTGTTGGTGGGAGTGTAAACTATTTCCACTATGGAAATCAGTATGATGATTCCTCAAAATCCTAAAAATAGATCTACCATTTGATCCAGCTACACCGCTCCTAGGCATATGCCCTAAAGACTGCTCTTTACTAGAGATACAGCCATAATTATTGCTGCTGTATTCAGAATAGTTAGGAAACAGAATCAACCCAGATCACCATCAACTGGAGAATGGGTAATGAAGATGTCACACATGTATATGATGGAATTCTACTCAGCAGCAAGGAAAAACAAATTAGTGAAATTTGCAGGAAAATGAATGGACTTGAAAAAAATTATACGAAATGATACGTACACAGGTTCAGAAGGACAAATGTATCATGTTTCTCTCTCATATGCAGCTACTAACATGGAACAGCTTGACTTGTTTATGAGCTGTATAGTAGTATTGGCAAGGAAACTAGAATGAGTCTAGAAAGGGGAAGCAGGAAGGGATGAGAGGAGGTGACACTTGGCAGGTAAGTGAAGGGACAGAATACAGGGGTGGAAGTATATTTGGGGAGACAAGACTAAAGGAGGGTAGCAGCGAGGAATACACAAAACTAATGAAGACATGAATCTGTACCATAGAAGCTTTTCTCTTCCTCTTGGTTAGTTAATTAAAAGATATAACTTGGGCTGGAGAGATGGCTTAGCAGTTAAGGTACTTGCTGACAAAGCCAAAGGATCCAGGTTTGATTCCTCAGTACCCACACAAAGCCAGATGCACAAGATGGCACATGCATCTGGAGTTCCTTTGCAGTGGCTAGAGGTCCTGGCACACCATTCTTTGTATCTATCTGCCTCTTTCTCTTTTTTCCTTCTCTCTTTCTCCAAATATGTAAATAAATAAACATTTAAATAAATCGATAAATAAAAGACATAGCTCTTTTTTTTTTTTTTTTGGTTTTCTAGGTAGGGTCTCATTCTAGCCCAGGCTGAACTGGAATTCACTCTTTAGTCTCAGGGTGGCCTCAAACTCATGGTGATCGTCCTACCTCTGCCTCCGAAGTGCTGGGATTAAAGGCATGTGCCACCATGCCCGGCCTCTTTTTTTTTTTTTTTTCTTCAAGATAGCGTCTCTCACACTAGCCCAGGCTGACCTGTAATTCACTATGTAGTCCCAGGCTGGCCTTGAACTTATGATTGTCCTCCTATCTCCCAAGTGTTTTGATTAAAGACATGTGCCACTATGCCCAGTGTGAAATATAACTCTTAATAAGAGCAAGGTGGGGAGGGGGGATAATCTGGGCAGAAGTACCCTGTAGGGCCTGAGAAAAGCTTAATCCTAGTCCATAGGCTCTTGCTGGCAAATCCCTGTGTCAGAACTGGATTACCCCCTACAGTGAGTAAACAACATGGTTAGGGAGACCCATGATGCCTCCCTCAACCAAATATGCAGGCTATTGCCAGAACACTTGATTACCCATCTGATCTAAATGGTAAGATCCTATTGCTGAAGACTCCACAGCTTGTCTTGCAATACACTGACAAATCATGCTTGAGCTGAGAAGACAGCCAGCTCCTTGCTGGCTAGCCCTCATAGTTCTGGAAAGTGCTATGTGAGCTGCTGGGGGATAATGGTCACCAACATCATGAACAAGCAGGGGATTCTGCAAGCTACAAAATCCACCAGCCAGGCAAGATGTACACACCTGAGCAATAGTGGCAAACAGGCTATGGGATTAATCAACTGCTCTCTGGCTCACACTATGAGGCTGGCTCAGTGGGAGTGAATCCATACTTGGTACTGAGAACCAAGTCAGAAACCTATGCATAGGAAGATCATAGACTCTAGAGAGAATAGACACCTTCTATTCTTTGGCTGAGAAAAGAGGGCATGTCCATCAAAAAGTCTTCTAAATGTCTATGCATATCCCCTTTAATCCATGCTACTCTCACTCTTGCTAGAGATTCTGCTTTTTACAGATGGCAGCAAATACCAGGGAGACCTGAGACTCATCCATAGGACAACAAAAGAAAGCCAACTCCCTAGCACAAGACAAGTCATCTCTATCACATCTGCAGAGTCCAGGAGTCATTACAGAGGAAGTGGCAATTTAAGCACAAGTGTTGCTATTACTGCTAGTCTGCGAACCTCCTCCAGGGAGATGGTGATAGACACTGAGGAGACCCAAAACTCATCAAAGCAGAAATTCAGAAGATGCAGAGAGCTTAACACTAAAGGAGACTTATAACATGCCCACAAAGGTTCATGAAATATTACAGAGAAGTGAGAGCAACCCTCCACAAAGACTGACTGGTGCATTCATATGACCCCACAGTGAATAAAAATAATTCCACTGAGGAGAATTCTCAGAGGAATGGGGATGGAAGAAAGGGAGCATAACCTAATGGGAATATGACCAATATGCAATATATTTGTGTAGTAAAGGATACAATTAATTAAAAAACAGCTGCATAATTAATATTCCATGATATATCTATTCCATATTTTCTCAAACACTCCCAGAGACAATTTTCTGTTGTTACTTTTTGCCAAAATAATAGTGCTATAATAAATACTCTTGAATACATTTCCTTGTACACTAGTTCTATGGCTAGATTACCAACAGTGTAATCGTTAGGACACATGTACCTATATCTTCTACATATTATAGTTGCTTACAGGTTGTTTTTCATAACATTGCACACAATATGTTAATGTTCCACTTCTTCTGTTTCTCCTCTGGGAATGCCTGTTGGGTAAAATGGCATTTCTTTATTACCTTAATCTGTCTTTCTCTGTCTACTAGTGATATAAATTTTATGTTTGGATATTAACAACTCAATGAATATTATTTTCATTTGATCTTAAATATTTACTGCATTATATAGAGTCAACATTTATTACCTCAGAGGAGGAAAAGGAATGGAATACGTTTAACTCAAGATTCATACACATGAACTAAGTTCTGGAACAAAGGGCTAATGTCGACTATTAAAGGTACTGTTTGAAATCTCTTGTTAAAATTTTAATATGCACTAATTGTACATATGAGATACATATGTGACTTTTAAAATGTGGATCTAGCCTGTATTATCAAGTAAGAGTGATTAGCAGTTCCCTTTCCTCATCATTACTTTTAGGTTTAGAGAATTTGAGCTCCTGTTTTCTAGTTCTTCATAAAATACATACTTTTACTGTGAGCCGCAGTTACCTCATTGTGCTGTGGCATACTAGAACTTACTCATAGCTTACTTCTTCTGATGTCTGACATGCAACTTCCTTCTACCTTTGCCCACTTCCCCTTTCGTAGCATCTAGAAATCACTGTTCAACATTCAGGTCAACAATTTTTGGCTTTTGCAGATAACTGCTAACATGTAGTATTTGTCCTTCAGTGCCTGACTTATTTTATTTAACATAATGACTTTCAGATCCATTAATTTTGCTGAAAATGACAAGATTTTACTCTTGTCTTGGTGGCTGAATAACATTTCATTGTATGTACATGACAGGTGTTTGTAGTGTGCATGTGTGTTTGCCTGTTCATATGTGTATGTCTGCACATGTGTGTGTGTGTGTGTGTGTTTGTAGGCCAGAGGTTGATATCAGGTGTGTTTCTCATTTGCTCATCACCTTTTTTTTTTTTTAATTTTATTTTATTTGTTGAGCAGGGGCAGAGAGAGAGAGGGGGGAGAGAACAGGTGTTCTGGGCTCTCCAGCCACTATAAACAAACTCCAGATGCATGCACCATTTTGTGCATCTGGTTTACGTGGGTCCTGAAGAGTTGAACCTGGGTCTTTGGCTTCACAGGCATGCACCTTAACCACTAAGCCATCTCTCCAGCGCCATCTTATTTTTTTAAATTTTTATTTATGTATTTGCACATGGGTCTATGCACACACATGTGTGTGAACAGGAGCAGGTCATCTTGCCACTGCAAGCAAACACCAGACACTTGCACTATCTTTTGTATCTGGCTTACATGGGTGTCTGGAGAATTGGACCCAGGCTGGAAGCCTTTGCAAGCAAGCACCTTTAACCATTGAACAATTTCTTTGGCCCCATCTCTATCTTATTTTTTGAGACAGGGTCTCCTGCAGCCATAGCTTTGAGTCATTACTGCAACCATGCCTTCCCCACCATGATGGGGCCAAAATAAACCCTTCCTCCCTGAAGTTGCTTCTTGTCAGGTGCTTATTACAGAACGAAGGAAAGCAGCTACTATAGGGTATATGTTTAGAAGTGGAGTTGCTGGGTCACACAGTAGCTCTGCATTTAACTTACTGAAGAGCTGCTAAACTGTTTTCCATAATGGCTGCTTCACTGTGCACTCAGCAATAATGAGTGTGGATTCTCGTGTAGAACCCAGCAAAGTTCCTTATCCCCAGTGACCTGAAACTCCAGAAGTTCCAGCAGCACAGGCCCTTGGACAATAGTAGTGACAACTTGACTATCTCAAGGGACAGATTAACTTCGTGTTGTGTCCCACCAAGCACTGGTCCACAGGAGTCATCTGGGGGGAAAAAAGCCTAGAAAGTACCAAAATGAAGCCCTCATTGAGTAATAATGACAACCCCTTGGCATCCAGGAACCAGATACATTATCTGATGCAGTTCACGTTCATACTATCCTGGAGAAGGGGAAAAAAATCCTGTCCAAAGTGTCTATGAGTCCATTTTCCTGTTGCCTGGCTATCAATTATGCAAAAGAGAGAAACAGGAATGTCAAGGGGGAATTTATTGTTTTGCACAAGAGAGGTAGTAGTAGACTGGTAATGGCATCTGAGTCATAAGTGTCTGACATATATGATGTGTCTTAGTTTTTATAAGCCTCTATTTTGACCAGAAGGAGTCTGAAATTCTTGACTTTCTTATGGTTTATAATTCCCCTGAGCTGAAAGTGCCTAACCATTCCTCAGTGTTGAAGGAAACTTTGATTTGTCAAGAGCAGTTGCTATCATGAGATGGTGTATTATTACTTGCTCATTGCTGTGACAAAAGGTCTGATAAGAAGCCACTTAAGGAAGGAGGAGTTTATTTTTGGCTTTCAGTTTGAGGTTTTAGTCTGTCATTGCAGGAAGGCATGGCAGCAGGAGCTTGAGGCAGCTGGTCATACTCAGTCCACAGTGAGAATTAGAGAGCAATAAATACTGTTCAGTTTTCTCTACCCACTGAATGGTATAGCCCTTTCTTAGGGAATGTCTTCTCATTTCAGTCAACTTAAGCTATACCCCCCTCCCATAGACATCCCCAGAGATTTGTTTCCATGATGATTCTAGTCTTGTAAAGTTGACAATCAGAGATTAACCATTACAAGTCTACCCTTTGTTAACTGTACACTTCTAAGTCATAACATTCTTATCCCTTGTTCTCATAGGCTCATTGGCATCCCATACTGCAAAATGTGTTCAGTGCAAAAGTCATTAACAGTCTCAAAATTGTTCAAAGGTATAAGTTCCCAGTTTCTTCTGAGATTCAGGCTGTCATTTAACTTCAAGCTCTTCTAACTTCAAAAATCAAGTTACATACTTCTAAAATAGGATGATATATAAGAAATATTCCCAATCCATAAAAGAGAAATTGTGTCATAGAAAGGAAATATCAAACCAAAGCAAGACTGAAACCCAGTTGAGCAAACTTCAAACCTTTCAGTTGTATGTCCAGCATCTGGGTCTCATGAGTGAATCATCTAGACTCCAAAGAACTTGGGTAGCCCTGCCTATGAAGCTCTGCTGCCTATAACACTCAGCATTTTTCTTTCAGCATCTCCACTGAAGTTGGGTTGCCCCACCCCCAGGCTCTGCTGCCTTTAGCACACAGAGCATCTTTCTTCAAGTAGCTCTACTCTGAACTTGCAGCTTTGCTTGGCAGATGTCTTATGGTTCTGGCATCTTCAACACCCTAGGCTCTCCATTGCAACCTATGGTTCACCTTCATAGCTGAATGCAATGGCACTTATGGTCTCCTTGCAGGGAGTCTGACTCTGCCACACATTGCCTAGCCTCAGTGGTTCTCTGGCACCATGGCATAAGACTCCATGACTTCCTCCATCTTGCATCTTTTGTGTTCCAAGGACAATGTTGCCAAGTTCTGCCATCAGCTCTTTGTTTTCTCATACAGGTTCTAGAGATGATGAAGTGACCAAGAACATAATGTTTCTCTTGGTCCACTGGGGAATCCCCCATTCTGATGTTCATTTATCTTCAGAGGATCAGAGTTAAAGTCTTGTCTTTTGTTTAACTTTTGTTATTTGTTTGTCTTTAAAATTTTTTTTAAATATTTTATTTTTATGTATTTATTTGACAGGAGAGAGAGAGAGAGAGAGAGAGAGAGAGAGAGAGAGAGAGAGAAATGGATGTGCAAATAAACTCCAGACACTATGCCACCTTGTGCATCTGGCTAACATGGGTCCTTTGGCTTTGCAGGCAAATGCCTTAACCACTAAGCCATCCCTCCAGCCCTTGTCTGGTTTTTTCAAGGTAGGGTCTCACTGTAGTCCAGGTTGACCTGAAACTCACTCTGTACTCCCAGGCTGGCCTCCAACTCACAGCAATCCTCTTAACTCTGCTTCCAGAGTGCTGGGACTAAAGGCATGTACCACCATGCCCTGCTTTCTTCAGGTCAGCAGGACATGAGTAGAATCAGATCTGGGAGTGAGACAGATCTATGAATTTAACCCCCAAGCTAGTTAGGTTATAATTAGATGATTATAGGCAAGTTTCTGAAACTATTTGAGCCTCAGTCTTTGTGACAATGGGATAAAAGCATCCACTTTTCAGGATTATTGAGGAGGTTCAAGGCAGTAATATGCAGACCATGCAGTAGATAGAGCAAGCAGCTCCCTGCACCACATAGGTTCTGTAAAGCCTCAGTTAAAATAATCTCTATTTTGGGCTGGAGAGATGGCTTAGCAGTTAAGCGCTTGCCTGTGAAGCCTAAGGACTCTGGTTCGAGACTCGATTCCCCAGGACCCACGTTAGCCAGATGCACAAGGGGGCACATGCGTCTGGAGTTCATTTGCAGTGGCTGGAGGCCCTGGTATGTCCATTCTCTCTGTTTCTCTGCCTCTTTCTCTCTCTGTATTTCACTCTCAAATAAATAAATAAAATAAGAAATATTTTAAAAAATAATAATTTCTATTTTCATCCCATTTCAATGGATGGCTAAAGATTTTTTTCCTTGATGTATAAATTCAGTCAGGAACTGCATTTGTGTATTAGTCAGGGTTCTCTAGAGGAACAGAACAGGTAGAATAAGTACATATCACAAAAGAATGTACTTTATTGGCTTACACAATGTGGGCTGCATAGTCCAAGAGTGGCTTCTGTTTGTATGCTGAAGAGCCCAAGAAGATGGTAATTACTTAGTCTAGGAGGCTGGCTGCCTCAGTAGTCCCAATCTGGTACTGAAGGCCTGGGGGATTTCTGGAGCACTGCCGATCTTCAGTCCATGTTGGATGGCCAAAGAAACTGAGTACCAATGTCCAGAGGACAGCAACAACCAGAAGGTAGTAAGACAAAAGCATTGCTTTTCTCTGTAGATTCTTTACATATGGGCTGCCATCGGAACACTGCTCACTCTGGGAGAGGGTGTCTTCCCCTTCAGTTAATCCTTCCTAGAAATATCCTCACAGACCTGCTCAAGAGGTGTGTCTCTTTCTTCACACTTGGCTTGGTGCAGCAGCCCAAATGCCAGGGACTTAGTTAGAAAACCTACCCGTTTCTCATTTAGTGTCTGAGGCACAGAATATAGGTAGTACAGGGAGCTCTTTGTTATACATTCCCACAGTCCTGGAAGAGTCCCCTTCAAGGCAGCAAGGACAAAAGGGGAAAGAAGGCTCATGTACCATCCTTCAGGGGAAAATAGTGCTGCCTACATCACTTCCTTTTGCACCCTACTGGTCAGATGTCAGTCCCATGGTCAATCTAGCAACAAGAAGGGAGGTCTTCATTATAAGTGGCCAGGTGTCTACTAGGTGGCTGTTGGGGGTCTCTTAGTAGAGAAGACAGGACACAGATATCAGGGGAAAACTTGAGTATCTACCAAGCATCTGGGCATGTACTCCTTACTCTTAGCTGATAGATGAAAATTTCAATCATGCATGCAAGCTATGTAAGTAATAAGTAAAATAAAATCAACTTATACTACCAAAACAAGCATGCTAAATCACATTACTAAAAACCTCATAAATAGGGCGGGAGGGATGGCTTAGCAGTTAAGCTCTTGCCTGTGAAGCCTAAGGACCCTGGATCAAGACTCGATTCCTCAGGACCCACGTTAGCCAGATGCACAAGGGGGCACATGCGTCTGGAGTTCGTTTGCAGTGGCTGGAGGCCCTGGCACGCCCATTCTCTCTCTTTCCTTATCTGCCTCTTTCTGTCTGTCACTCTTAAATGAATAAATAAATAAATAAATACCTCATAAATAACTGGTTGTGATGGCATGGGCATGGAATTCTAGCACTTGGAAAGCTGAGGCGGGACAATTAAAGGTTTAAGGTCACCCTGAGCTACATGGGAGTTTCAGGCAAGCCTGGCCTGCAGAAGATACTGTCTAAACCAAAACCAAACCAAACAACAAAAAACAACCCCCTGCAAATAAATATGTAAATAAGAAATCATAAATGGCAGAGTTAAAAAGGATCTGGTAGGAACTGATTTTAAAAAAGAAGCCTTCTGGGGATGGAGAGATGGCTCTTAGCAGTTAAAGCACATGCCTACAAAGCCTAAGGACCCAGGTTCAGTTCTCCATGTCCTACATAAGCCAGATGCACATGGTGGCAAATGCATCTGGAGATCATTTACAGTGGCTAGAAGCCCTAGTACTCCCATTCTCACTCTCTGTCTCTCCCTTTTGTCTCTAATAAATAAATAAATAAAAGTAAATCTAATGAAAAAAAACTTTCTGCAAAGAAATTTGTCCTTTATATATCAAGAGCTTTCTAAAGACATACTCTTCCAATCAGTAATTTTACTTAAAGGAATTCATCAGAAACAATGCAGATATGTTTAAAGATGAGTATCATACATTATTTACAAGATTCAAGTGGAGATAACATTAAAATAGGTTTTTTAAAAAGAAATTAGATGAGGCTGGGGGCTGGAGGGATGGCTTAGCAGCTAAAGCATTTGCCTACAAAGCCAAAGGACCCAGGTTTGATTCGCCAGGACCCACGTTAGCCAGATGCACAAGGGGGTGCATGCGTATGGAGTTCATTTGCAGTGGCTGGAGCTCTGGTGTGCCCATTCTCTCCCTCTGTCCCTCTTTCTCTCTGTCAAATAAATAAATAAAAATAAAATATATAAAAAAGAAATTAGATGAGGCTGGGATAGAATTCAGTGGTAGTGTGCTTGCCTAGCATGCACAGAGGCCTGGGTTCCATCCTCAGAACCACAAAAGAAAGTTAAATTTAGTGGGACAATATTCCCATAATATTAACTTACATTAAGCAGGCTAAAAAAAACCCTGCATCAATACTTGAATCTTAATTAAATACAGATATTTATTAAAGTATTAGAAGCATGACCCATATACCTCAACAAGGAGGGGCCAGGAGGAGGGGGTAGGACATGGATGAGCCTAACAATGGTACCAACTTGACTCTATTCACTGAGTACAAAACTAATTAATAAAAAATCAATTTAAAAAAGTAATAGAGGGGGTGAGTATAATTAAAGTACATTATACGCATATTTGGAAAGATCATAATGATGTCCCTTACTAAGAAATGCTAATAGAATAATTCAAAACAAAATATTAAAATATAGCACTATTTGGTATTTCACTGAATTGGTGAAAATGACTAAGAGTTAGTACACATGGTAAGAAACAACTTATAATGACCTTTAAAGACATGGACAATGGATTCGAAGACATTCAGTAAAGTATAATCTAATTTCATCTTCTAAAAAAGAAATTAAATTACAAATAATTCCTATTATCTTTCTCTACTTTTCATCATTTTGTAAATGTATATGCCTTTATTACATTGTGTATTTTAAAGGGGAAGCAATATTCAGAAAGGTTCAAGCTACCTAAATATTTTCATAAAATTGCAGAGTTGCAGGAGCCCAAGGGAGACCTATCATTCATGGCTGCCACCCTGCATAGCCTGGCACGGTTCTAAAGGCAGAGATCAAATCCTTTTCCCCCTTCACTCCTACAGACCACTCAATACAACACCAGATGTGTGTGGGTTTCTCACCACATGCCAAACAATTTTCTATTAGATGCCAGCTGAGTGTCTGAGACTGTCTACATGGACAGAACAGCAGATTCCACAGGTTAAAAAATGGTCCACATCACTCAAGAACGGTCCACATCTCTCTATATCTATATCCTTACTGATTACATCTCTCGTCTCTGTTCCAAGTTTCAGAGTCATATTTTTAAAAACATAGTGAAAATGTCTACCTGGATATTCCACAAGCATCTAAAACTTCTTATTCTTTTCTCAAATTGTCACTTTCCCACTTGTGTTACACACCTTAGTAGAGTTGTTACTAATTCTTTATTTCTAAATCTATAAAACTTGTGTGTAATTTTCATTTCTCCTTTCTCTTTCTAATCTCATTAACTGTACCCTCCAAATGTCTCTCAAACCTTCCCATGAAACCACCTCCTCAAATTTCCTTAGCTCAGAAGTCACTTTGTTGCTGTAACAAAGTACCTGAGAGCATGCAATTTACCAAAAATAGAACTGAAATCACATTCTGGAGGATGGAAAGTCCAAGTACATGGTCCTGGCACCTGCCTTGGACCTTGTGGCATCACAACCTAGTTGATACAGAATAAACATACCAAAGAAGGCTTGGTTTTGTAAGAAAACCACTCCCTCTACAGTCTATTAATCCATTAATCTGTGTATTTAATCCATTCATAAGTGCCTGATCTAATCACTCCCAAAGTTTCACCTACAAATATTAGTAACTTATGAACTTGGGGTTTAATTTTCCAACACATGATATTTAGTGGACACATTAGAATGATAATATCAGTATTCTGTTATGGCTCACTAAATTATTGCAATGGGATCTTAATAATCTTGCCACAAGTCTTAGCTCCCTCTGCTTGTGCTTTAAGTTGATGATAGATTGTTGAGCTAAAGTGGCTTTAAAATTTTGTTTATTTATTTTTCAGTCATTCATTCATTTGTAATTAGAGAGAAAGAAAGAGAAAGAGAGGGAGCTAAAGCTAGAGTATGGGTGCACCAGAGCCTCTTACTTCTGCAAACAAACTCCAGATGTATGTACCACTTTGTGCATCTGGTTTTACATGAGTACTACAGGGTCAAACCCAGGCCATTGGACTTTGCAAGTAACTGTCTTTAACTGCTGAGCCATCTTCCCAGCCCCAAAGTGTCTTACCATGGCTTGCAGTGATTGAAAATTGCAAAAAGAAGGTATTATAAGAGGTACTGAAGGTGTTGAGAAGTTATTTTAAATGTTTCATCTAAAGCTTCCAAGGAAGTTTGAAGATGAGCATAGTACAATATAATATAATCTAAGCAAAGGTGGAGAGGGGAATATCTAAAGAAAACTAGAGCTCAGACTTCGAGCAATCTAAACTGTCAGTTTAAAAACTACTCTTTGCTGGGAGGGTGGAGATCCTTTTTCATGTTTTCTCCTCTTCCTCCTCCCATCAGATGACCAAGTTTAAAGAATAGACCTCACTACCTGAAGCATGGTAGATTTTCTCTCCTGCATTCAGTCTCTGTGTGGTTACTTACTTTCACTGAAAGGTGATGTGGGCAAGTCTGGCAGATGCTCTTGCTGCTGGAATGAAGATCCTGGATCACAAAGAACAGAGTGCAGGGACCATGCCCCTGCTTCTTCCCAGCCTGCAGTATGCGGGGTTGACCTTGCTCATTTGATGAAGGCCAACACCTAAGACTGACCTCACTTAGTGACTAGAACGGTCACCGAGACCAGCCAAGGGACACTTGGTTCAATACTACAACCAAGATTTGACAAAATTTCAATAGAGTATGAAGGACTCCTTTGTCTTATTCTATCTCACAGGCTTATATCTCCCTTTGAGAAGCTGGGGGAAGCCTGTAGAAAGCAGGATGTGTGAATCCACACTCGGGTATCTGTCTCTATAAATACCCACTCCTCATGATTACTTTCCTCATACCAAGAAAGAAGAATTAGAAAGAAATAGGAACACATTTTCTGACAGATGGTGTCTGAGAGCAGATGACAGAAAGAAGACAGGTCAGTCAACTCCCACTGAAAGGGAAAATTTGGCTTTACCCTTTGAAGACAGTCCTTAATTCTTGGGAGAGTAGAACAAATGTGACTAGGAAAGAATGTGAATATAAAAATAGAACTGGGTGGCAAGGGGGCAATTTATTGCTTTTGAAAGAAAGTTTAATGGTAAATTCTTTAATCTCAAAGAACAGTATGAAATTGAAACAGAAAGAAGAAAACTCACCCATAGTCATGAGGTGAACCCATATGGATAGTTACAACTGGTTCCTTCCCCCTTGCCCCCTTTCTTTGGCTGTGCATAATTTTTCTTCTATTTATTTTATAAATTGAGATTGTACTATACCCAAATATTTGTATTCTGGCTTTTGCATAAGCGTCATAGAATACTCATAGTTACGTTTTCTTGTACAACTCTTTTAAGTCTTTGCTAAGTCAACAGATATTTATCAAGCACTTACAATGCCCCAAAGCTGAGTTCCTGCACATATTGTTGCCACTAGGTTGCTAAGCGCCTCATGAGCAGAGACCTGATCTGTTTGGTTGCTGAAAACAGTGCCTGGCACACCAATGTGCTCAATCTGTGTGAATGAGCTGATTGAGGGATGGATGGTTATATATGTCCAAGGCTCAGAAGAGATATGAGCTTTTGATTCTAAAGTCATTGAAACCATTGAAGTAGATGAGTTTACCCAAAGGGAGTGTAAAATAAGAAAAAAGGAGTTAAAGATGGAATTCTGAAAGAGACCATATGGGAAAATGAGAAGGTGCTGCCTGAGAGTAGGAACCAACTACAGTTGTGTTGACAGAAGAAAAGCAAGGAAAAGCAGGTGTCTTGAAGGGGGACAAGGCTATATGCCACAATGCAAGCCCTGGGGAAAGCAGGTCCAGGAAGGTGGGGGGCAGAAGCTATACAATATGGGTTTAGAGTGCCCTAGTTTAGATACAGTTTACCTCTCAACCTGCATGTGCTGAAGACTCGGTCAGTTCCTAATGTAGTGGCACTAACAGTGGTACAAGACAAGTGTGGTCAACCATTCCTGTCATCCCAGCTCAAGAAGCTGAGACAGGAAGATTGCAAATTTGATAACCTGCACTACAGAGTGAGACTCTGTTCAGAGAGAAGGATACAGAAAGAGAAGAGAGAGGCGGAACATGGTGGCATACACCTTTAATTCTAGCACTCAGGAGGCAGAGGTAGGAGGATGGCCATGAGTTCAAGGCCAGCCTGACACTATAGAGTGAGTGCCAGGTCAGCCTAGGCTAGAGTGAAATCCAACCTTGAAAAAACTATAAGGAAAGAGAAGAGAGAAGCTTTGCAGGGTGGGGCCTCCCGCAGGGTACTTAAGTCCTCAGAAGGGATTACTGCTGGTTTCCTAGACTGACTTAGTTCCTAAGAAAGCAAGATGTCAACAAAAAGATCAAGTCTGACCTCTGGTTCCTCCTGGCTTTCTGTCTTGCCATATGATCCCTTCCATATGAGTTCCCATCACTTTGGTGACAGGTGTTAAAGAGGCCTTCACTGACCAAACACCTGGGGCTGCCTGATCTTGGAGCTTCCAAAATCATGAGTTAAACCAACCTCTTTCCTTTACAAGGCATCCAGCATCAGGTGTTTTGTTATAGCAACAAAATGTGGATGAGTACAGGAGGAAAGGGGTGGGGGGAGGAGAGCCAGCCCATGTACATACTAGGAGGCTTACTGTGAGTGCGAGAAGGAGCAGGGCTGTAGCCAACTGCTTAGTTTTAAACGGTCAGCCACCTGAGAACTATAAATATTGATGGGAGGGAAAACAGAGTCAGGGAGTGAATAGTGAGGACAGGGTGACGACTGCAAGACCAACTCTGAGAAGTGATGATTATGATTCTCTGTGAGGACAGTACTTCAAGTAAGGTAAGGGATTGAAGTAGGTCCTGTGTCAACTGGAGGGAGGTTGCTTGCTCAGAGAGCTGGGTAGCAGAGTTATGAGTGTTTTAGGACTAGTCATGTCCCCTTGCTACACTGAATTCCTACATTGAAGTTAGCAGAGTTGCTGCTTGGGACTACCATGCCGCTGGCTGCCTTGAAAAGAAAGTGTTAACTCCCATCTGCAGTTTTAGGCCAGAAGGACTTTCTTTCTCTTTTGGGTAAGACCAGTCCCATGTTCTTCCTCTTCCGAGCCTCCTCCCCACCCTTCCTCCGGGAGCTGCTGAGGGGTCTGGTGCCTGGCTTCCCTGCCGGCTTAATCCCTAACAAGGGCCGTATTTTCACAGGTGGGCTTTGCTTTAAGAAGCCCCCTTTATAAGAAGACTCTGGCTTTTTAAACTGGGGCCAATAAAAGAATTTGCCAAGAGGGTCTTTGAAGTAATGACCTCCCTGGTTAGTGCCTTAAAACATATTTTTACATCTTGGACGAGAGATTATGAGTGGAGGGGCCTGAGAACTGTGGGAGGCAAAAGACCCTGAGGGTTCTGGCTTCTGTCCAGAGGCCCCACTAGAGGTAGCAGCTTGAAGTCTGGGGAGATCACATCCACTGCTCTCTGCATCTAAACCCAGTTCTTGGGCAAAGCAAGGCCTGTCTGGATTAGGACTATTGATTCACCACCGACCTAGCCAGCCAGCAGTAGTGCGGGGTCCAGTCCATGTGGAATGGCCCATTCCCATGTCTGGCAAGAATGAGCAGAGTGGAGCAGAGAATGGCGAGGATGGGGTGTGGAGCTAACTGAGGGAGACAAGCCTAGAGTGTGGTCACCTATGGCATCCTTTCTCATGATTCAAAACTATCTCTTCTTTCCTATGCACTTATTTACTCATTTGTTCCTCAAATCTTTATGAATCACTAGCTGTGAAGAAGATTGAATAGTGAACAAAATGGGCTGGTCATCATCTCCACAGAGCTTACATTCTGATGTAGAGAATAGGACAAATAAGCATGCCAGTGTGTGATTACAAACTGTGGGGTGCTAAGAAGTGGGCTCAATGGGTAAAGTACTTGCTTTAAAGTATTGCACAAGCATGAGGACCTACGTCCACTTCCCCCACACCAACATACAACCTGGCTTGTGGCACACAGTTGTAAATCCAGTGCTGGTTAGGGGGAGGCAGGAGGATCCTCAGGACTTACTGGCTAGCTTATCTATTTGAATCAGTGAGTTCTGGGTTCAGTGAGAGACTCTGTCATCAAGCTCTGGCCTCCACATGCATAAATAGCCCCCCACACATACACAAGCAAAATAAAGATGAAGAGAAACTGAAGGAGAGCTAGGAAGAAAAATAACAATGTGCTATGAGAGTGAATATGAATATTCAGGACTCAGATCTATGGTGGGGGTGGGGACAGATCGCCCCAAGGAAGCCACTGGTGAACTGGGACCTCAAAGAAGGGTGGTTATTGCCAGTGGAGTGTAGGACTCTAGGTGGAGGGAATCTTCAAGGCTAGACTCTGGTTAAATCACTTCTCCTGAGGGCAGGAGGGCAAGCATTGCTAAGAACAGAATGCTGAGGTCGGATTTCCAGATAAGTCCTTTCCCTCCTTTTTCTTAAGCATGAGGAATTTTTTTTTTTTTTTGTACATGGTTGAATTAGGAGGTGAAACTCCTAATTCTAAACAGACAAAGAAGAAATCTCAGCAGAAGTTTAGAAATATTTTAAAGCATTTCCCAGCTTCCAGTACCCCTATTGCTGGTGTGAGGATGCTTGGACCCTGAGTGGGTACAGTGGCAATAAGCCTGGGTTCCTGGTTTCCTGGATCCTGGCTCCCTAGCTCTCAGTTCCCCTGCCACTGGTGTGGGGCTTCTTGGATCCTGTGCTCCAGCAGGCAAGCAAGCCTGGGTTCCTAGCTCCTGGTTCCCCAACTCCCGGTTCCCCTGCTGCTGGTGTGGGATGGCTTGGACCCTACACACATGTGCAGTGAGAGTAGGCCCTGGTTTCCTACTCCTTAGTGGGGTGGATAGGGAACCACTGAGTCCCTACATGTGTTGTTGATGCAGGACTTGGGAGTTCAGGGTGGGTAGCCCAGAATTTATGAACTCCAAGTATTGGGTTCTGTCCTACCTTTAATAAAAAATTAATAGAGGGAAGCCGGGCGTGGTGGCGCATGTCTTTAATCCCAGAACTCAGGAGGCAGAGTAAGGAGGATCATCATAAGTTCAAGGCCACCCTGAGAATACAGAGTGAATTCCAGGTCAGCCTGGGCTATAGCGAGACCCTACCTCGAAAAAAAAAAAAAATAATAGAAGGAGAAAGCCGCTTGCTGGGAACAGGTAGCTGCTAGGGAAGTGTTAACTGGTGGCAGGGTGTCACAGGGGTAACCCTGCTTGTGAGGGATAGGTAAACCCACATTCTGACTTTGCCACCTCCTCTGATGGTGCCAAGTCATACCTCTGGCCACCTCCACTTTCCCACCTTCCTGTCCTGGTCACCTCCACAGACTAACACCCCAAACAAGCTACCTCTGCAGATCCTCAATCAGGCATGGTCTGTGGAACCCGGCTCCACCATTCTCCCTCTCCTTCCCACTGCCCACATGCCCAGACAGGCACCATCTTTGTCTCCTTGTACCTCACTTCTGCCCCACATGGGGATCACAGGAGCACCTGGCAAACCCAGGGGGAATTCCATGCACCTCCACAATATGCTCAGCTGAGGTACAGTGGGGGAGTAGGGGAAAGTGCTACTGCTGCTGAGCCCCACATGCAAGGCACAGCTATGACCTCAGGCTGAAGAGATCCCAGTCCTCCAAACCAGCTCGCATATCAGCCACAAACCTAGAGCTTCTGGTGCACTTGCAACCTCCACAAACTGTGCATCTGTGGTTATAACCCCATCCCACTCCAACCTGGTTCAGATCTAAAACTGAGAATCACTGAAGATCCTATAAGGACAAATACTTCCTCCTTAATAAAATAAGACTTTTAACCAGAAATGAGTAGACCCCCAATGCAAAAAAAAAAAAAAAAAAAATCAACAAATTGAGAGGTCTCCACCAAGGATCACTAGCCCCACAATGGAAACTTACAATGAACACAGAGGAAACAACAGAAATTGAATTCTAAATGAAAGCACAATCAGCTATGTGACCCTGACCAAGTGAATTTATGAACTGGAAGCAAGTTATCAAAACAAACAAACAAACAAAAAACAACCAACAATCACACAAATGAAATTTAGCAGAATCATCGCTTACAGTATACAGCCTTTGTCACTAGGCTGAACCTAATTGAATAAAACTAGAGAGACATCAAAAGAGAGATAAGCAAATTGGAAGTGTGTCAACACATCTCAACAATAAGCTGATTAAGCTTAAGGAAGATATGATCAAATGCAAGAATGAATTCCAGGAAGCATCAACAAAATGAAATCTTGACCTGAAATTGAACCTCACAAAAGAGATGTACATGATCCAGAAAAATACAACAGAAAACAAAAATCAAATAGAGCTTTTAAAGCCTCACAAGAAGCATTCACTAACAGAGTAAATAATATGGAGGACAGAACATCTGATGTGGAAAACAAGACAGAAGAAATTGATTGGGAGTCCACAAACTGTGATAAGTCCAAAAAATCATGTGAACAGAATGTTGAGGAATTGTGGGATACCCTAAAATGTCCAAATGTCCAGATCATGGGGGAAGAAATCCATGCCAGAGGTATACAGAATATATTCAACAAAATTGTTAAAGAAAAATTTCCCACTCTTGCAAAAGAGAGGCCCATCCAGATACAGAAAGCTAACAGAACACCAAACAGACAGGACCAAAGAGGAAACTCTCCAAGGCACATCATAGTTAAAACTCTAAACAATGAAAACAAAGATAGTTCTACAAGCAGCAAGAGGGAAACAAGTCATTACATATAAGGGCAATCTCAGAGTTACCTCAGATTTTTCAATGGAAACCATGAAAGCCAGAAGGGCTTGGAATGGAGCACTTCAAACCCTAAAAAACTATGTTTTCCAACCCAAACTACTGTACCCAGTGAAAGTATCCTTCATAATAGATAGAGAAAGGAAAGCTTTCCATGACAAAAGCCAGCTCTGGGATTAAATGAACACAAAGCCAAACCTACAGAGAATACTCCAGCAAATATTCCACATGGACATGGAAGAGGCAAACAACCAACCTCAAGATCCTGTAAAAGGATGAACACAATAACCAAAATGAGAGCAGGGATGAAAAAGTACCAAACCCCTACACTCTCCAGCTTGGCAGGGATTAAATCAAACCTCACAGTTACAACTTTGAATATTAATGGACTTAACTCACCAATAAAAAAGCACAAGTTAACAGGATCAGAAAAATGGACCCTTCAATCTGCTGCCTTTAAGAAACCCATATCACTGTTAAAGATAGATACCTCTTCAGGGTGAAAGGATGGAAACTGATTTTCCAAGCAAATGGAAATAATAAACAAGTGGATATGACTATATTAATATGTGACAAAATAGACTTCAAACCAAAAGTAATTAGAAAGAACAAAGAAAGCCACTTTTTGCTCATCAAGGGAAGATCCAACAAGAGGACATCACAATCAGGATCTATATGAACCAAACACAGATGTACTACATTATATAAAGCAAAACCTACTTGACAACAAATCAGAAGTAAACCCCAATACCATCATAGTAGGGGACCTCAATACCCCACTATCATCATTAGACAGATCAACAAGGAAACAATAGACCTTAATACCATATATCAATTAGATCTAATAGACATCTACAGAATATTCTACCCCAATTCCACAAAGTACACATTCTTCTCAGCAACCTACAGAACCTTCTCCAAAATAGATCATATATCAGGGCATAAATAATACCTCCATTAATTTAGGAAAATGGACACAACTTCCTGCATCATATCAGACCACAATGCATTAAAGTTAGAAATTAAGAAGTAGAAGAACAACAGAAATTGCACCAGTTCCTGGAGACAACAACATGCTATTAAACAATGAATAGGTCATGAAAGAAATCAAAAAGGAAATTGTAAAGTATCTTGAACTGTATAATAGTGAAAATACAACATATCAAAACTTATGGGACACAATGAAGGCAGTCCTAAGGGGAAAACTTATAGCAATAATACCTTCATAACAAAGACAGATCTCTAATAACCTAAACATCTACCTAAAGGCATTGGAAAAATAAGAACAATCCAGAACAAAATAATTAAGATCGGAGCTGAAATTAATGAATTGGAAACTAGCAAAACAAGAACACTGATGAAGTGAAGAGCTGTTTATTTGAAAAAATTAACAAGATTGATAAACCCCTGACCAAAAGAGAATTCTCAAATTAACAAGATTGGAAATGAAAAGGAGGAGGACACAACAAACTTCAATGAAATTGGAAGAATCATGAGGACATATTTCCAAAACCTCTACTCCACAAAATTGGATAACCTGGAAGAAATGGACCAATTCCTAGACATATACCACCTAGCGAAACTAAGTCCAGAGTGGATAAATCTAAACAAACCCATTACATCAATCAAAATTGAAAATGTAATAAAAACCTCCCCCAAAGGAAAATTTCAGAACCTGATGGATTCTCAGTCAAATTCCATCAAACCTTCACAAAGAACTGAAACCATTTTTTCTCAAGCTATTTCATAGAAGTAGCCAACAACATACACTGGAGAAAGGAAAGCATCTTCAACAAAGGATGCTGGTCAAATTGGATAACCACACATAGAAAAATAAAACTAGACCCACTCACTTCACTCTGCATAAAAATAAACTCCAAATGGATGAAAGACCTCAACATAAGACTGGAAATTCTTAATTGCCTGGAAGGAAAAATAGGGGGAACACTTCATTATATATGAGTGGGGAATCCTGAATAATACCTCAATAGCCCAGGATACTAAAGTCACTCAACCAGTGGGATCTCATGAAGCTGAAATCTTTTGACAGATAAACATACCATAAACAGAGCCAACAGATTACTCACAGAATGGGAGAAAATCTTCACCAGCTATACCACTGACAGAGGCCTAATACTTAGTACAAAGAACTCAAAAACTAAACAGCAAAAGAATCAAACAATCTACTCAAAAACAAAAACAAAAACAAAAACAAAAACAAAAACAAAAAAAAAAAAAAAAAAACAAGACAGGAAAACTGAATAGGGAGTTCTCAATGGAAGAAATACAAATGGTTAATACTTAAGAAAATGTTCATCCTTAACCATCAGGGAAATGCAGAATTAAACAACTGTGAGATTCCACCTTGCTCCAGTCAGGATGGCAATCATTAAAAAATCAACTGACAATAAATGTTGGCAAGGTTGTGAGGAAAAAGGAACCTTCATTCACTCCTGATGGGAGTGCAAGCTTGTACAACCACTATGGAAATCAATATGGAGACTCCTAGGAAAGATGAAAATAGAGCTACCAACTGATCCAGCCCTCCGTCTACTGGGCATCTACCCTAAAGGCTCCATTCTTCACTGTGGAGATATTTGCTCAACCATGCTTATGCTGCTCAATTCACAAAAGCTAGAAACTGAAATCAAGTCAGAGGCCCATCATTTCATGATTGGATAATGAAGATGTGGCACTTATACACAATGGAATTCTACTCAGCAGTAAGGAAACATGATACAATGAAATATGTAGGAAAATGGATGGACTTGGAGCAGATCATAGTAAGTGAACTCACGTGAGCACAGAAAGACATAAGCTGCATGTTCTCCTTCATCTGTGGCTCCTAACCTGGAACAGCTTGAGTTTCAGGCATTCCTGACAGGAAATGTGAGGATTAAATAATAGAGATGGAAGTTTTTTAGGTAAGGGAAATGGGAGGGTGGGAGAGATACATACAAAACTACATCCAAAATGAATTCGTTCCATGGAACCTTTCCCCTGGCTAGAAGACTAAATGATACAACCCTCAACAGGAGTATGCAGGGGTTGTCTGTTAAGAAGGGCTCTGGTGAGGGTGGGATGAAGCCTCTCTATAAAACATTTAGCTCTGGCTTCTAACTCCCAGTACCAGAAATAGGTTACAACCCACATTAGGCTGTTGATCAGAGAGACCTACTAGTTCCCCAAAACAAGATAAGGCTTCTGTCAAAGCACTTAATTACCCACCTGAGGTAAAAGACCCTACTGCAGAAGACACCACATGCTGCTGACACAGAGCATTGAGAGATCTGACTAGAATCTGGAAGGAAGCCATTTCCCAGATACTCTGCCCACATAGTGCTGGAAAACACTACATGAGCTGCTAGGAGAAAATGGCCAAAATTGTGTGTTAGCAGGGGACACTGCTATATAAAAGCAACCAGCCTAACAAGATAGACATGCCTGTGCAATAGTTGTACCCAGCCTAGGTGAATAACCAATGGCTCTTTGTTCGGCTAAGATGTCTGCTCAGTGAAAAGGAACACATAGCTGGAACTGGGAACCAAGTCAGAATCCTATGGAGACCAAGATTATGGACTTCAATAAGAAACTCTCACTATCTTTAGCCAAAAGAGAGGTTATACCCATCAAAATCTCTAAGTTAACAATGCTTATCTCACTGAACCTGTGCTAACCTTATTCTCCACTGGAAAATCTGTTTTTCTTTTTCAGAAGGCAGTGAGAACTGAGGAGATAAACCTCCCTCACACATATCCAGGGCCCAGGTGAAACCACAGAGGAACTGGTGAGATGAGCAAGAGTGCTGCTTCCATGGCGAGCCTGTCAACCAGTGCCAGGATGATGGACAGACACTGAGGAGACTTAAAACACATCACAGCAGAAATCCAGACGCTTCTGAGAGCTCTGCACTAAAGCAGTTAAAACACACCTTCCACAGCTCAGGGGATTTTGTGGAAGTGGGGGCAAAAAGACTGTAAGAGCCACAGAATGGAGGGGAAAGTCCAGAGGCATTGCCCCCTCCTCCTTACAATGACTGCTGCCCTCGCAGTTTATAACCCACAACCGCAGGGTAAATAGCAGCAATCCCACTGAGGAGGGCCCCCAGTGGAATGGGAACAGGGAGGAGGGAAATGATGATACTAACATATGGGATGTCCACACAAAGCTTCTATTAATAAAAATAAATTTGGGAGTATAGAGATGGCTTAGTGGTTAAGGTACTTGCCTGTGGAGCCTAAGGACCCAGGTTCAACTCCCTAGAACCCACATAAGCCAGATGCACAAGCTGGCACATGTGTCTGGAGTTTGTTTGCAGTGACTAAGACCCTGGCACGCCAATATTCTCACTCTCTCAACAACAAAAAAATTAAATAAATAAATTTTAAAAATATTTTAAATTTAATGAAATCACAACTTACCACAACTGACAGGATGCTGCAAAAGCAGTACTTAGAGGTAAATTTATAACTTTGAATATAAATATTAGAGGACAATATAGATCTATAATGACTCATCTAAGTTTCTACCTTGCAACACTAAGAGAACTAGAACAGGTTTAGTTAAAATTAACAGAAGAAAAAAGTATTTACAGCAGAAATCAATGAAATTGAAAACAAAAAATCAAGGTGAAAAATCTATAAAACCAAAAGCTAGTTATTTGTAATGATCAGTAAAAGATGACAACCTGCTAGCCATGCTAACAAAAAAAGAAAAGGACAATACACATTACTAATGTCAGAAATGAAAAGGAGGCATAACTGCAGATTCTATGGATATAATCAGGATAATAAGGGATAATGTGAATAATGTATGCCCACAAATTTTGTCACTTATCTAGTTCTTGAAAAGCACAATCTGCCAAAACTTGCTGACACAAGAGGAAATAGACTACATTAAAAAGAACAGAATATATAACAATTAATCTTATAAACTGAAAATATTAGTCATAGACAAGTTCCCTGGTAAATATTAATAAATTTTTAAGAAAAAATTATATCAATTTGATATTTTCTCTTTCCTAAGGTAGAAGTTTAAAATACTTCCTAATTCATCCTGTGCTGCCAGCATTTCTACTATTAAAATAAGGCAAAAACTTTTAAAGAAATCTATAGATCAATATACCTCATGAACATAGACACAAAATTCCTGAACAAAATATTTTCAGCAAAGAATCCAATAATATATAAATAGAATTTATATACCATAACCAAGTAAGATTTATGTAAAGCTGATTCAACACTGGGAAAGTAATTAGGTTGATCCATTGTATAATATGACTATACAAATGCATATCCAAAAGTAATTTGTTAAAATGATGTACCCCGGGCTAGAGTGAGACCCTACCTCGAAAAACCAAAAAATAAAAAAATAAAAATAAAAAAAAAATAGCCGGGTGTGGTGGCGCACGCCTTTAATCCCAGCACTCGGGAGGCAGAGGTAGGAGGATTGCCGTGAGTTCAAGGCCACCCTGAGACTCCATGGTGAATTCCAGGTCAGCCTGGGCTAGAGTGAGACCCTACCTCGAAAAACCAAAAAATAAAAAAAAAATAAAATAAAATGATGTACCCCTTCAGGACAAAAATTCCCAGCAAATTAAAATAAAGGATAACTTCCTTAACTTGATCAGTAATATCTGCAAAATTTTACAGCCAAAATTGTACTTACTGATAAGAAACTTGAAGCTTTCTCAGTACATAAGGTATAAAGCAAGGGCCTCCCTCTCAAAACACACCTTTTACACCATGCTAGAAGTTCAATATAACACAATAAGACAAGAAAAGGGAACTACATAGTACACAAATTGGGAAGAAATATATAAAATTATTTGCTCATGGATGACATGTCTACATAGAAATTCTCAAAACCAAAAACACTTCTAGAACTAGTAAAAATAATGTCATGGTTATAAGATACAAGATTAATATTATTATACAAAAGTAAATTACTTTCCTACAAGCAATGAAAAGTAATTTTCAAAATTAAAATCATGTAGCTGGGTGTGGTGGTGCACACCTTTGATCCCAACACTTGGGAGGCAGAGCTAGGGGGATCACTGTGAGTTCAAGGTTACCCTGAGACTACCTAGTGAATTTCAGGCTAGCTTGGGCTAGAGTGAGACCCTACCTCAAAAAACTAAAAAAACAATTAAAACCATAATTTCATTTAATTACCACAGAATGGGTATAACTCAAACAAAATATAAATAAAATCCTTATGAGGAAAATTACACAATGGTGAAGAAGAATCCAAGGACCTAGATAAACTGACAGACATCCAGGTTGATGCACAGAAAGACTCAATGTTATCAAGATACCAGCTCTTTTCAACTTGATCTAACAAAATCCCAGCAAGTTATTTTATAGATATTGACAAACTGATTCTATATACCCTAATACTGAACACAATGCTGAAAAAAAGCTGGAGGATTGGCACTACTGGACTTCAAGACTTACTATTATCGTTGCCTAAAAGAACTGGCAAATAGACGAAAGGGACGGAGCGCAGAGTCCAGAAAAAGCCCATATAGATAGAGTCAGTGCTCTTTGGTGCAGATGCTAAGTGATACAGTGGAACAAAATCTTGTCAGTGGATGCAGGTGTTGGAGTTAGGGTGTCCATAACCAAAGTAATGAATCTAGACACAGAGTTCACATCCTGCAGAGAAATAAACACAAAGTGGGTGTTAGGTCCAAGTGTAAAAGCAAAACTGTAAACCTCTTAGGTGATAATAGAGGCCTGGATGACTTTTTAAATACAGCACCAGAAGCACACACCATGAAGAAGCAACTGATAAGCCTCATTTTATTCAAATTTCTTTGGAAGACAATGTTGGCTGAAAAGACCAGCCCCAGACTGTGAGAAAATATTTGCAAATGACTCATCTGATCAAAGACTATTCTCTAAATTATACAAATAACTATTAAAAACAATAAGAAAACAAGCAACTTGGGCCGGAGAGATGGCTTAGTGATTAAAACACTTGCCTGCAAAGCCAAAGGACCTCAGTTTGATTCCCCAGGACCCACGTAAGCCAGATGCACAAGGTGGCGCATGCATCTAGAGTTTGTTTGCAGTGGCTGGAAGTCGTGGTGTGCCCACTCTCTCTCTCTCTCTCTCTGCCTCTTTCCCTCTCTTAAATAAATAAATAAATAAATAAATAAATAAATAAATAAAACAAGCAACTTAATTTTTAAAAACAGGCTAAAGGGCTGGGAATATAGATCAGTGGTCAAAGATGCTTGCTTGTAAAGCCTGCCAGCCTAGGTTCAATGTCCCAGTATACACATAAAACCAGATGCACAGTGGTGCATGCAACTGAAGTTTGTTTGCAATGGCACAAGGCCCTGGAGTGTCCATATACTCTCTGAGTTAGGGAGATGGCTCAGAGATATAAGGTACTTTCTTGCAACACCTGTTGAAGCCAGCTGAACAAAATGGGGCATGTTTCTGGATTTTATTTGCAGTGGCAAGAGACCCGGGCATACCCATACTTAATCTCTCTGCTTGCAAATAAATGAGACCTTAATTACACACCTTACTGAAATAGACATACAAATGTAAAATATGCATATGAAAAGATGTTCCCTACCTTATGTCATTATGAAAATGCAAATTAAAACAACAGAGGACCATTACATAACTTTAAAATGTCCCAAATCTACAACACCAAATGGTGATAAGGATGTGGAGCAACAGGAACTCATTCGTTGCTTGTGAAATGGAAAATAGTACAGTCACATTGGAAGACAGCTCGACAGAGTCTTCTAAAGCTATACTTGCCCTTACCATATGATGTCAATCACATCCTTTATTATTTACTCAGGTAGACTGAAGATATGACCACACAAAGCGGGCACATGGCTGCTCATAGAAGCTTAGTCATTACTGACCTAGTAAGTGAAAGGGCAAATAAATTGTGGCATTTCCAGGCATCACTGAAAGGAAAGGAGGTATTGAACCATAAGAAGATGTAGAAGAATGTTATCGTTATTATTATTATTTTGGTGTGTGTGTGTGTGTGTTCACATGCATGAATACCGGCACACACATGCCATGAGACACACGTGGAAGTCAGAGAACAACTTCAAGTGTTAGCACTGGCCTTACACCTTGTGCACCACTGCACTTCTCAAGGCAGCTGGTCCATGAGCGTCTGAGAAGTTGTCTTGCCCCTCTCTTGTCACTTGCCATCAGTGCACTGGATTACAGACACCCATCATCGTGTTTAGCTTTTTATGTGGATTCTGGAGATCTGAACTCAGGTACTTACGCTTGTGTGGCAAGCACATCTTCTTAAGCACATATTACTAAAATAAACCAACTTTCTTTTTTTTTTTTTTTTTGCAATGCCATTTTATTTTTTTTTCTCCATTTTTATTAATATTTTCCATGATAACAAAAAAAATCCCATGGTATTACCCTCCCCCCTTTCCCCTTTGAAATTCCATTCTCCATCATATCCCCTCCCCATCTCAATCTTTCTACTTACATATATACAATACCAACCTAATAAAAGCCCTCCTCCCTTTCTTTCTCTTCCCTTTCTATCTCCTTTTTTAACTTACTGGCCTCTGCTACTGAGTTTTTTCCTTCTCACACAGAAGCCCAATCATCTCTAGCTAAGATCCACATATGAGGGAGAACATGTGGCGCTTGGCTTTCTGGGCCTGGGTTACCTCACTTAGTATAATTCTTTCCAGATCCATCCACTTTTCTGCAAATTTCATAACTTCATTTCTCTTTACTGCTGAGTAAAACTCCATTGTATAAATGTGCCACATCTTCATTATCCACTCATCAGTTGAGGGACATCTAGGCTGGTTCCATTTCCCAGCTATTATAAATTGAGCAGCAATAAACATGGTTGAGCAAGTATCTCTAAGGTAATGAGATGAGTCCTTAGGATATATGCCTAGGAGAGCTATAGCTGGGTCATATGGTAGATCAATCTTTAGCTGTTTTAGGAACCTCCACACTGATTTCCACAATGGCTGGACCAGATTGCATTCCCACCAACAATGTAGAAGGGTTCCTCTTTTTCCACATCCCCGCCAACATTTATGATCATTTGTTTTCATGATGGTAGCCAATCTGACAGGAGTGAGATGGAATCTCAATGTAGTCTTAATCTGCATTTCCCTGATGACTAGGGATGTAGAACATTTTTTTAGATGCGTATATGCCATTCGTATTTCTTCCTTTGAGAATTCTCTATTTAGCTCCATTTCCCATTTTTTGATTGGTTTGTTTGATTCCTTATTATTTAACTTCTTGAGTTCTTTGTATATCTTAGATATTAATCCTCTATCAGATGTATAGCTGGTGAAGATTTTTTCCCATTCTGTAGGTTGCCTCTTTGCTTTCTTCACCGTGTCCTTTGCAGTGCAATAAACCAACTTTCAAGAGCTAAATACCATTATTCCAGCTACATGACATCTGAAAAAGGCAAAACTATGGAGAAAATAGCGGCCAG
This sequence comes from Dipus sagitta, assembly GCA_036346955.1. Taxonomy (NCBI): domain Eukaryota; kingdom Metazoa; phylum Chordata; class Mammalia; order Rodentia; family Dipodidae; genus Dipus; species Dipus sagitta. The sequence goes on from CM070777.1 coordinate 73,104,739, forward strand.
AGGCAAGAGCAGAGATGGGGCTGAATAGGTAAAGCATAGATGATTTTTATGGTGACTGTGGTGGTTTGGATCAGATGTCCCACATGAATGTGTGATCCCTAGCTGATGGCAGTTTGAGAGGCAGGGGATGTATTTGTCTGAGGTGGGCTTAGGAGTGTTATAGCTAGTTACCCCTTGCCAGAACTCAGCTCACTCTACTGCTGCTGTTTTCCAACCGCCGTGGCAGAGGTGACGTGCAGGCCCTACTCATGTTGGGCTTCCTCCAGCCATCGTGAAGCTTCCCCCAGAGACTGTAAGCCAAAACAAAAGCTTTCTTCACATCAGTTGCTACTGGTCCAGTGTTTTGTCCCAAAAATGAGTAGTTAACTGCAACAATGATGAAATGCACTTTAGGATACTGTCATGGTAGATATGTTTTGTTATATATTCATCCAATTCATAGTACACACAAGACCAAGAATGAGTTCCAAGGTAAGCACAAGGCTGAGGGTAATTATGCTGAGTCAGTGGAGGTTCATTGCAGTAAATGCAATGCTCTGCTATAAATACTAGGGGCTAAGTGGGAAATTTCTATACTGTCTCAATTAAGTGTGAACCACTCTAAAAAATTGTCTTAAACAAACAGGATCAGGAAAATAGGTCACTGGTAAAGTTTTTGGATCACAAATATGAAGACCTGAGTTTATCCTCACAGCATGTGCCTATATTCCCAGCATAGGGAAAGCAGCAGGCAAATCCGTGGAGCTCCCTAGCTTGGCAGTCTAACCTAATTGGTGAACTCCAAGCTAGTGAAAGATGCTGCCTCAAAAAGAGATGAATGATATACATGAGAAATGATACTAGAGGTTGTCCTCTGGCCTACACACACACACACACACACACACACACACTCATGGAAAAATAGAATTGAATAAATTTACAAAAGTAGCTCCATAGTATAAGCGAAGCCTTGAAACCTGGGGATTATGTTAAGACTCTGCCAAGCACTTTCTCAGATTTTTACTGCTCTGTGACATTCATATTATCTTCACTTAGGAGATGAAACTGAAGCTCAGAGAAGTTCAGTGGCTTACCTAAATCACGTAATAAGTAGAGAAGCAGGTTTCCAGCTTTAGCTCTTGAGTCTGCCCCTGCACTTAGAGGCATCAGGGAGGGTTTGATGGGACACAGGGGTCTGAAAGCAGTAAGGGACAAAGACAGTGATGAGGGTATCTATTTGGCAGGGATTTTCTTTTCAAGGGAGTAGTGAGAAATGAGGTTCAGCATGGTTTGGAACCAGATAGTAGAAGACTTTAAATTGGCTGGCTGGCTGAGGAGGAAGGGTTTGGGCCAGAAGCATGACCCAGGCAAATATCAGGAACCTCTTCTGGTGCTGGAATGCAGGGTAAGTTGAGGAAATGGAGAGATAGGAGGCAGGGCTAGCAGTCTTGAGGTTACTACAGCCAAAGTGGGATGGAGGTGCCAGAGAAGTTGAGGCAGGAAGAGACAGGTCTGGGCAAGACTTGTTAAGAGAGAGAGAGACCCCCATAGGATTACAAAGCAATGGTCAAGTCCTTGGCCATGACATTTGGAGCCCAGTTATAGGGGTGGGTAATATGTGGATACCTTTAAAGAGGCTGAGGCAGTGAGTGGACACTCTTCTGAGGAAGCCAATAGGAGCATGGGAAGTTCAACTCCTCAGAAGGGAGGAGTTCCAGAATTAGTTTCTGCTGTGAATTAGTCCCAATTATTTCCTGTCATCATCCCACCAGCAATACACTGCCTGTAAATTCCCACAGTTCCTGGTCAAACTCTGCAACCCTGGTTATTGAATTCCAGCCTATCATTGCTAAGATCAACTCCACCCTTGACTATCAGTAATGATCACATCAGTTCACCATTCTCTATACATTTTGCTTCCTGTTCTTTGCCAACTCTGGGTGGAAAGATATGGAGAAACTCCCCTCTGGAGTCCCATTTGACTTACCTCCTCAGCTTGCTACCATTCCCAGGCAACTCCAAGGACAACTGCATGGCCAGATCCTGGTCTGCTAATACCGATATTTTTGCTTGTGTGTATTTCCCATCCTGGTCCTACTGCCTTGCCAGGTAGACAACCAAACATTCATATTGTTGACAAGCTCATGCCTATGTGAGCCCCTTCCATCTTCCAAAAGGCCCTTCCTCCACTCCCTCCTCCAGGGTCTTTCTCATGACTGTGCTAAAGCTGCCCCAGTGAAGCCTACAAAGTCCTGATTCTGTGCCACACAGATTGCTCATGTGGCATATGGCATTTACCTAAGAAGTTAATCCTCTTCTGCCTGCTTTCACTGTTTCTGTTTAATTCATTCAGCTAGGCTGTGCTTATCAGGATAGGCTGACTCTGCCCAAGCAACAGTCCACTGACCCACCTCAGGAGCTGCACACAGGGCAAGCTTATTCCTCGTTCGTGCAGCATGTCTGCCGTGGGCTGTCAGCAGGACCTGCTCCTGAGTCTTGCTCCAGGACCAGGCTAAGAAGGACTTGACGTCTTATAGCTTCATTGCCTGGAAGTCTGTTGTCCAGCAGAACTTTATGGAATGATAGAGATGTACTGTATCTGTGCTATGCATTAAAAGAGTTCTTAGTCACCTGGGGCCATTCAAAAGTGGAAATGTGGCGAGTGTGACTATGGAATAGGATTTTAAATTCTATTTTGCTTTATTTTGTTTATACAGACCTGCATGGCTGGTGGCTTCCTCACTGCACAGCACTAATCCATAACATGAGATCTTGTTCCACTCTTGGGTGTGAGGAGACAAAAGCATGGAGAATCTCCACCAGCAATTCTCTGCCCAGTCAAGAAGTCACCATGAGCCTGGCATGGTGGCGCATGCCTTTAATCCCAGCACTCGGGAGGCACAGGTAGGAGGATCGCCGTGAGTTCAAGGCCACCCTGAGACTCCATAGTGAATTCCAGGTCAGCCTGGGCTAGAGTGAGACCCTACCTTGAAAAACCAAAAAAAGAAAAAAAACAGTAGCCATGGATCAGAAGTAGTCACCAGACCTTTCTTCACTGTGAGGGAAAACTGAGGAAGCACTGGAGACTTGGAGCCAGAGACACTTTGCCACAGGTTTGCCGAAATTCATGAGGAGCTGGGTGGTGGGGGCAACTGAGAAGTCTAGTTGGAGAGGAGGGCAAGGGTAGAAAGAGATGGGGAGGGGGGATCTGAGTCTAGAGATGCAAATCTCTCATGACTGGTGGAATTACAGATGTGGACACCAGCCCATAGAGGGCAGGGAGCCTAGTCACTACCACACAGCCAGACTGGACCTTGAGTCCTGAATCCTGAATTGGAGAGTTGAGAAGACAAGATGCAGTACCTGGCCACAGTGGAGGTGCAGGAAATAATCTAGTTGGAAATATTTGGTCTTTCTTTCTGGGTTCATGAGGAGAAAGGAGCTAAATGCTGCCAGAGGTCTGTTCTCAGAGCTGTGGAACAGAAAAGCCCCACGAGGCTTTCAGTTTTCAAATGGCTTTGTAGCGCTCCTCCCCCTCTGGGAGGTGAGTCATAAGCTGCAGAAGGATGAGCAGCAGGGCAAGAGCGTGAAGTCATCGGGGCCACACTTCCTGCCTGACCCCAGCCTGGGGCCAAGTTCAGGGAGTTTCCCAAAACCAGCGAAGAAGGGGGTCATGCAGAGCTTGCTGCCAGGCTTCCATCACCACCATGCAGGTAGAGGTGATGGGTGGGGTGCTGTTGAGGATAAAGCCCGGAGTGGTGGAGTTCACCTGAGAGACCACTAAAGGGCAAGGAACTGAAGCCCAGAGAGAGGTCACTGAGGAGGTTGTCAGCCAGCTGTGAGTGGCGTCCAGGCCTTTTCTAGTACCAACATAAAGGGTCGTTGAGGCTGCAGGGCTCTGATTCCCCTGCCCATCTCTGGATCAGTGCCCACTCATAACTTGAGCCCTACCTTGATGCTCTTCGGAGCCCCTTTGTTTTCCTCTCAAGCCCCCCAGGGCACAAGTCAAAATTCTGGTTGGCAGAGAAAGACAAGGGGAGAGGGAAAAGGTGCTCTGAATCTACAGTCTGAGGAAGCGGCCTCAGCTCACCCCACTGCACTTCCAAAAACCCAATGTGGGGGAAATTTGTGACTTGACAAACTCCTTTGGAAGAGATTTAGGCCAGACTTGGCCACAGGATTCCAGAAAGGCAAGGAGATCCTCATGAGGGATCTTTGTTAAGGAGCACTGTTAATTCTGAATTCTCCCCTTTATTCCCAAATGTCCTTCAGGCTTGGGGTTACCTAACTGTGGCCTTAGCTCGGTGTGAGAGAGGTCAGGGTGAATTCCAGAAGCAAACTATCTTCCTTTCTTCCTCTGCTACTGGATGGAACCCCATTGCCCCAAATGACTGGCCTCTGCTTGAGTCTGTGGAAGACTGGACTTTCACTGGTGGCTGAGTATCTCTCATCCTTGTGCCCTCCTACAGCTGACCAATCGGCTGCCACCATCTTCCTTCATTCTTGGTGAGCACTGACTGCTCACAGGCTGCCATGCTTTGAGGAAGTCAAGGCACAAAGAGAAATAATCACACCTGGCCCAGTGCCATCTGTGTGAGCGAAGAACCTTCAGGAGACTCCAGACCCTGGAGTCCCAGCTGTTGGGCCTGCACAGATGAAGCACCACATGGCATGATTCACCACGCAGTTCCACAGGCCCCGAGGGCATCACGGATGGTTTCTGTAAGCTGGAGATGGGTCACTTGCTGTGTGGTCATGGTCACCTTGCCCTGAGGTCTCAGGGCACCTGGCATTGTCTCTGTAGCATCTCTGCAAAGGTAAAGAGTGACACAGGCAAGCAGTTCTCCCTTTAAGGATTACTTTTTCAGTCGTCTCCATGTTTGGGAGGGCAGGGATGCTTTCAGGGCCAGCACTGTCCTCCCAGGGCTAGGAGCTGCTCACTGAATATTTAATGAGTGATTGATACTAACACTGTCTCCAGACTGACCCCTACGCTTGTCCTCAGGATGACTTCTAACACTGGCCACAGACCAACCCAGAGTTCTGGCATCAACAGCCTAACTCTGACTGCAGTCTGACCCAGCCTCTCACTGGTGCTTGAGCACTGAGCCTAGATTCACACTAATCCTTCTCTTGACCCCAGTGACCCCTGCCTCACCTGGCTAGGTGATTTGTCCCCCCCCCCACCCCACCGGTGACTTGTGCCCCTATGTTTCCAGCTCCATGCCTTGTTCTTCTCCCAGTCGCCCGGAGGCATAAAAGCTTTTTCAAACCTCTGCACCTTCATATACCCTTTGGTCTCCCAGGAACATTCTTTCCTTCCTCCTGGTCTTTCTTTGCTCCATCTTGCTAAGATGCCCCTTTCTTGTGGATCAGCTAGTTCACCTGAGACTTCTTTATAACTTCTCTTGACAGTTTTGTACTTTATAACTCTGTATGTGTGTCTGCTATTGTTTATTTGATAGCCTTCTGTTAGACTATAAACTACTATACAGGGCTGGGCACCTACAAAGGACCTAAAAAGTAACTGTGAAGGAATACAGGCATACAGGGCTGGACACCTACAAAGGACCTAATAAGTAACTGTGAAGGAATACAGGCATACAGGGCTGGACACCTACAAAGGACCTAATAAGTAACTGTGGAGCAACTGGATGAATGAGTGGGTATCACACCTTCCAAGAAACCTTCTCTATGGTTTCCTTGCTGGTGGATTCCCATCTCCCCACCCTACATGTGCTCAGCCAGGGCTGGCTGACTTGCATGAGAGCCTAACCCTATTAGGCGGCTTCCTTCTGCCAAGCCTCTCCCTCTGCAGCTCCAGCACACAGGCCCAGGTGGCTCAATAAAAGCAGGTTGAACTGTTGAACTGATCTGGTTCTTTCTCCCCAGCCTCCTCTCTGTCCTGGCTCTCCCTGATTCATGTGCCATCAGGACCATTGCTTTAAACAGAGAAGAAATGAAGAAGCTAGGAAATTGGCAGGAGGAGACCATGCAGATATCCATCTTCTTCTATCCTGTGTCCTCAACAACACCATCCTTCTGAGGGTTCCCAGCAGTCAAAAGTTCAGGCTCTCCTTGTTTTCTGGAAGAAGGAGGGGAATCTGTTGGGGGGGGGGATTTAAAAAGTCCCCAAACTCAAATCACGCACACAGAACAACAAGTCATAAAACAGAACACCACTGGGAGAAGATAGGGTCACATGGTGGGAATCTGTGCATTGTAGGGGAGGAGGAGGCAGCACTTGAGAAAATGCAGCCTCCTCAATGGGAACCAGATGGGCTGCATGTGCTTAAATAGAATCCCAGATCTCAGATGCAGCCTGGGCAGGAGCCGGCTGGCCTGGGGTATTCTCCTCTTGGCCCCTTGGTGTGCAGAAGGGAAATGGAGGTAGAGGGATGAGGTGACAGGCCCGTAAGCTACAGCTCAGTGAGGGACTTCAGGACCCCAGACTTCTGGCCTTGGGTCAGTGCTCCACTCACCCGTCATGCTGACTCCTAGCATTTGCCAGTATCTCCAAATTGGAAGCATGTTGACACGCAGAGCTGTTATTTTCCCCTTTTCTGTGCTTTCTTCCAACTTCATTCTCCTTAGAGTATAATTTTGGAGGTGCCAGAAAGTCTTCTTTGTTCCCAAATCCTCACTCCACCCTGGTCTTGTCCATAGGACCCATGACAAAAGCCCCATGCCTGAGACAAGACCCCGTGCTGGGGGCTGTCAGTGATTACTTCTATATACTTCTATAGCTATCTGAGCACCACTGGACAGAGAAGTTGGTCTGTCAGTTATCAACTGACAGGGTAGAAAGTGAGATGGGGATGCAGAGACCAGATAGTATAACTGTACTTCAGATTAACCACATAGGATTTAACACATTAATGAAAGATCGTTGTCACAAGAAAAGCATAAAATAGGGGGTGGGGCAATACCTCAGTTGGTAAAGTACTTGCCTCACAAGCATGAGAACTTGATTTAAGTCCCCAGAGTTTATGTAAAAATACCAGGCATGGTAGTGTGCACCTGTAATCCCAGTGTTGTGGAGGCAAGGACAGGAAGATCCCTGGAGCTCACTGGCTAGTCGGTCTAGCCTAACTGATCAACTCCAAGTCAATGAGAGACCCTGTCTCAAAAATAGGTAAATGGGGCCTGGAGAGATGGCGTAGTGATTCAGGTGCTTGCTGGCAAAGCCAAAGAACCCAAGTTTGATTCCTCAATACCCACACAAATCCAGATGTACAAGACAGTGCATGCATATGGAGTTTGTTTGCAGTGGCTAGATGCCCTGGCGGGCCCATTCTCTCTCTATCTGCCTTTCTCTCTCTCTCTCTCTCTCTCTCTCTTTCATAAATAACTTTTAAAAAATCAGTGGATAGCACACCTAAGAATAACACCTGAGGTTGTCCTCTGGCCTCCATATCCATGCTCATACAACTACCACTCCCCCCACACATGCACTCACACAAAAACACACATACCCACAGGCATACCACACACATATACACATATAAAAACAAACAAAACAAATACAAAGAATGAAATAAGCTCCTCTCCCCAGCCTCTGTCACTGCCATCAGTAGGGATTCTGGGGCTGATTTTACTCCCAGGCCTGGGGCAATGAGGAGCACTGGGTGACCATGGCTCAGGTGAGCTTTCCCCCTTACCACACAGGGAACACAACCTCCCCACTTTCTGGGACTGTCTATCAGCCACACTATACCATCAGTAGGGACCTCAGAAATGATCTCACTCCAAAGCTCCAGCCAGAGCCCAATAGAGCTTCCTCTTGTTCCTGAGCTACAAACACTCACTCCCTTACCTGATCTGCCTGTCTGCATTTCCCTCAGTAGGGATATCCTGGCTGATCACACCCTACAACTTGGGTACTGAGTACACCAGGTCTCCCAAAGTCCAGCCCAGGGACTCCTGGAGGCTGCACACACAGGGAGGCACCGATTCAGATGATTCAAGGGTACCCATCATGAACCGGTGGATGGAATAACACCTCACACCAACTCAATTAGTGCTGACCAGGCCACTCAGGCTTCATAACAGCTTCTGTTGTTGCATCCTTAGCAAGACATGAGAATGATCTCAACATGGACAAACTCCAACACAAAGCAAATAATGTAGAACACCAAGACATGATATCCTCCAAACAAGGCCGTGAACAAATAGCTGGATGAAAGGGAAGAGAAATGACAAAATAAAGAGCAAAACTAACTCCAAGGATGGTTAAATTAAATGGAAAAAAATCAACAAAAATATGCAATAGACAGATGAATGAAATGGGGGAGAATCAACAAAAAATGAGCTTAATGATCAGTGGAATAAATTCAGTGAGTACATGATGAAATGCAGGAATGAATTCCAAGAGACAATAATAAAGACAAACAATGAAATAAAAATAGAACTCAATAAAGAAATGGGAAAACAGAAATGGAGACACTAAAGAAAAATAATGGTATCAAAAAATGAAATATCTCATATAAAGGCCCCCCAAGAAAGCCTCACCAACAGAATAGATCATGTGGAGGACAGACTATCAGAGCTCAAGGACAAGACAGAGGAAATAGGAGCCCAAAATCAATGACAAATTAAAAAAGCATGTGAACACAGCATGAGACAAATGTAGGACACCTTAAAAAGACCAGATATATGAATCATGGGCATACAGAAAGGGAAAGAACTGCAGCTCAAGGGCACAGACTATATCTTCAATAAAATTATTGAAGAAAATTTTTCTAATCTTACAAAAAAATCTTACGAAAGAGAGATGTATCAAGGTACAGGAAGTACACAGACCAAATAGATAGGAACAGAGAAGAAATTCACCACATCACATCATAGATAAAAACACTAAATGCAGAAAACAAAGAAAGGGTACTGAAAGCTGCAAGAGAAAAACAGCTTATGACTTATAAAGGCAAACCTATCAGAATTACTTCTGATTTTTTAATGGAAAATCTAAAAGTCAGAAGGGCTTAGAATGGAATATTTCAAATTTGAAAGATCAGGTCTGTCAAGTTAAACTACTATACCCATTAAAATTATCCCTCATAACAGAAGATAAAAGAAAAAATTCTATGATAAAAGCCAGCTTTATATGTATATGAGAACAGTTGGGCATGGTGGCACATGCCTTTAATCCTAGCACTTGAGAGGCAGAGGTAGGAGGATCAGTGTGATTTTGAGGCCAGCCTGGGACTACAGAGTAAGTTCCACACCAGTCTGGGCTAGAGTGAGATCCTACCTTGAAAAAACAAACAAACAAATAAATAACTACATGAGCACAAAGCCATCCTCCGAGAATACTGGATGGAATATTTCATACCAAAGAGAACAAACATACTCAAGAGGCTATAGGAGAGAAAAAAACAATAACCAAAACTAGAACAGAGGAATGCAAATGAAGATCAAGAAAACACCATACTCCAAAAAGTCTTCAGCTTGACAGGGGTTAATTTACACCTTTCAATTATAATTCTAACATCAATGAACTCAACTCTCCAATCCAAAGACACAGGATGGATCAGAAAACAGGATCCAGCCATCTGCTGTTTATTAAAAAAAAAAAATCACCTTACCATTAAAGACAGACACCACTTTAGGGTAAAAAGATGGAAAAAGATATTCCAAGCAAATAGGAAACAAGCAGATGCGGTTACACTAATATCTGTCAAAATAAACTTTAAACCAAAAGTAATAAAACATGTAAAGAAGGCTGCTTTATACTCATCAAAGAAACAATTCAACAAGGGAACATTACAATTATTAACATATAGGCACCAAACACAGGTGCACCAAATTTTATAAAAGAAAATCTGCTAGCAACTAAATAAGAAATAAATTCAAACACAATAATAGTAGGAAACTTTAATATGCCACTATCATCAATAGACTGATCAGACAAACAAAAATAAGTAAAGAAATAATGGAGCTAAACAATATCATAGATAAAACAGACTTAATACACATCTACAGAACATTTCATCCTAACTCTACAAAATCCACATTCTTCTCAGCAGCTCATGGAACATTCTCTCAAGTAGATCATATTAGGACATCAAGCATGTTTCCACAAATTCAGGAAAATTGACATGACTTTCTGCATTGTATCTGACCATGATGCAAGAAAACTAGGTATAAACAAGAGAAACAACAGAAAATCCACCAACTCCTAGAGACTCAACAACTCACTATTAACAATGAATGGGTTGTTTATAAATCAAAAGGAAATTTAAAAAATTCTAATACTGAATGAAAATAAAAACACAACATACCAAAACTTATGAGACACAATGAGGTAGTGCTAAGAAGGAACATTATAGCTGTAAATGCCTACATTATAAAAATAGAGAGATTTCAAATAAATTGCCTATCCATCTGAAGGTTTCAGAAAATCAAGAACAATCCAAACCCAAAAGTACCAGATGAAAATTAAAAACAAAATCAAGGCCAGGCAAAGTGGTGAATGCCCTTAATTCCTGCACTCAAGAAGCTGAGGTAGGATGAACACTGAGTTTGAGGCCAGCCTGGGTTACAGAGTTTCTGGCAAACCTAGGCTAGAGTGAGACCTTACTAAAATAATAATAATAATGCTAATAATAAGAAGGAGGAGGAGGAATAATCCAGATCAGGGCAGAAATCAATTAATTGGAAATGAAGAAAACAAAATATTATGAATTACAGAGCTGGTTCCTCAAAATAAATAAATCAATAAACAGGTTGATAAGCCCCTGGCCAAATTGATCAAAAGAAAAAAAAAAGAAAGATAAAACTTTAAACCAACAAGATTAGAGATTTTTAAAAAAGAGATGTTATAGCTGGGCGTGGTAGCGCATGCCTTTAATCCCAGCATTTGGGACGCAGAGGTAGGAGGATCACTGAGAGTTTTAGGCCACCCTGAGACTACATAGTTAAGTCCAGGTCAGCCTGTGCCAGAGTGAGACCCTACCTCGAAAAACCAAAGAGAGAGAGAAAGAGAGAGAGAGAGAGAGAGAGAGAGAGAGAGAGAGATGTTACAATAGATACTAATGAAATTGGGAGAATCATCAGGGGATAGTTCAAAAACCTATATTCCACACAATTGGAAAGTATGGAAAAAAATGGGTGAATTCTTTGATTCATATCACCTACTAAAACTAAATCCAGAAGAGATAAATCACCTGAATAAAGTGATAACATCTAATGAAATTGAAAAATTGAGAGTGTCTGTAGTAGACACAGCTCTACAATGCTGGATCCATCCAAACAGTTTTATGGGAGGAAGGAATTTATTTCAAGCTTATAGATCTAAAGGGAGTTCCATCAATGGCTGAAGAAGCTGGCTGTCATTAATAAATTCAAGCAGAGAGAAACAACCATGAGCCAGCAAACACCAAAAAGCAGTAAGCACAAACTGGCAGCTCAAACCTCTCTGCATACTTTTGTGTTAGAATTCAGATCTGCCCCCAAACACGTTTTGGCTGGACTACAGAATCTGCCCCCAGTGACATCTCGTTCATCCAAGCAGCTGGAGCCCCAAGTTTTAAGCTTTAATAAAACACAAGAGTCTATGGGGTCATATGTTCAAACTATTACAATGTCCCAATGCCCCCCATCAAAAGCCCAAGCCTAGAACACACTGCTGGATTATATTAAACCTTCACTGAAGAACAAAAACCAAGTTATTTCACATAGTTGAAAAAACAATGTTCCCCAACTTTTTCTATGAAGCAAGCATTACATTAATACCAAAACAGACAGAGATGCCACAAGAAAAGAAACTTATTGACCAATATTCCTGATGAACATAGATGTAAAAATTCTGTAGAAATTCTTGCAAATAAAATCCAAGAGCACATCAAAAGTATCATCCATCTCAATCAAGCATGTTTCATTCAAGGAATGCAGGGATGGGGCTGGAGGGATGGCTTAGCAGTTAAAGCACTGCAAAGCCAAAGAACCCAGTTCGATTCCCCAGGACCCACGTTAGCCAGATGCACAAGGGTGCGCATACATCTGGAGTTCATTTGCAGTGGCCGGAGGCCCTGATGCGCTCATTCTCTCTATCTCTCTTCCTCTTTCTCTGTCAAATAAATAAATAAAAATAAAATTTCAAAAAGAATGCAGGGATGGTTCAACATAAGGAAATCAATATAAATATAAATATAAATCACATAAATAGACTTAAAGACAGAAATTACATGGTCATTTCAGTAGATGCAGAAAAGGCCTTTGAAAAAACATAACTCTTCATGATTAAAATACTGGAGAGACTGGATATTGAGGGATCATATCTCAACATAATAAAGGCTATATATAACAGACCAAAAACCTAGATCACACTAAATAAGGAAAAACTTGAAACATTGCCACTAATGTCTGGAACACTCTTACCACTACTTTTCAACATAGTACTTGAAGTCTTAGCTCAAGCAAAAGACAAGAGAAAGAAATGAAAAATATACAAATTGGAAAGAAATAAGTCAAAGTAGTCCTATTTGCAGATGATATGATATATAAGTGACCTGAAAGACTCCTCAAAAAAACTCCTGGAGGTCAAAAGTTCTTTTAGCAAAGTAGCAGGATATAAAAATCTACACATAAAAGTCAATAGCCTTCATATATACTGACTACAAATATATGGAGAAAGAAATCAGGGAAGCAGTCCATTTACAATAGCTACAAAAAATTAAATATCTTGGAATATTCCTAAAGGAGTGAAAGACCTTACAATGCAAACATAAAATCGCTGAAGAAAGAAACTGAGAAAGACATGATAAGATGAAACTATCTCCCTTGCTCATGAATTGGAAGAATTAATACTGTAGGCCATACTACGAAAAGCAATACACAGATTCAGTGCAACTCCAGTCAAAATAATAGCAATATTTTTCACAGAGTTAGAAAAAAATTAATCTCAAAACTCATATGGAAGCACAAGAGGCCTTGGATAGTCAAATGTATCATTAGCAAAAAAAAAAAAAAAATACTGCTGGTGGTATCACCATACCTGACTTCAAGTTATAATACAAAGCCACAGTAATTAAAACAGCATGAAACAGACACATAGATTGATGGAATAAAATAGAGGATTCTGGTGTAAGTTCTAATAACTATGGCTACCTGATCTTTGACAAAGAGGCCAAAACTGAACACTAGAGAAAAGACAGCATTTTCAACAGATGGTGCTAGAGAAATTGGATAACCACAGGCAGAAAAATGAATCTAGAACCACTTCTCTCACCTTCACTCAACTCAAAATGGATCAAGGACCTAAACATAAGACTTGAAACTCTAAAGTGACTAGAAGAAAAAATAAGGAGAATACTCCCAAGCTGTAGGTACAGGGATAGAGTTTCTGAGTAAGACCCCAGTAGTTCAGGGAATTAGACAAAACACTGAACCATTTGACCTCCTGAAACTAAAAAGCTACTGTACAGGTAAGCAAAACACTAATGGAGTCAATAGATGACCTAAAAAATAGAGAAAACTCATTACCAGCTATACATCTGACAGGCTTAATATCTAGAATGAACAAAGAACTGAGAAAGATAAGCAGTAACAAAGCGAGCACCCCCCCCCCAAATGGGGCAAGGAACTGAACAAAGAAGTCTCAAAAGAAGAAATACAAATGGCCAATAAACACTTAAAAACATCTTTAGCCATCATGTAAATGCAAATTAAAATAACATTGGGAGTCCATCTCACTTTATCCAGAATGGATATCAAAAAATCAAATGTCACAAGTGCCAGCAAGAGGGTGGGGAAAGAGGAACTTTCATCTTCTGTTGGTAAGAATGTAAACTTCTACAGCCACTCTATAAATCAGTATGGAGGTTTCTAAAAAATTAGATCTACAATATGGTCAAGCCATACCACTCCTGGGTAAATGCACTAGGGACTCTAGTCTTTATTACAGATACTTGCTTGACCATGTTTGTCACTGTTGTGTTCACAATAGCTAGGAACTGGAACCAGCCCAGATACCCATCAGCTGATAAATAGATAATGCAGATCCTAACATGAAGGTTGTAGTATACATTAGTGGTATTGGCAAGGAACTAAAATTAGGCTAGGAGAGAGTGGAAATAGGGATGGATGAGAGGAAGAGATACTTAATAGGGAAGTGGAGGGATAGAATACAGAGGGTAGAAGGGTGGTGGGACTATGGGGATAAGGAAGGGGGGAGTACATAAAACTAATGACAGTGTGAATCAGTACCATATAAACCTTTCTCCTGGTTAGCTAATAAAAAGATATAACTCTTAATTAGGGAGTGGGCATTGTCCAGGCAGAAGTGCCTTGTAGAGGGTGGAGAAAATTTAACTCTCAAACTCTAGGGTCTAGCTGGTAAATTTCAGACCTAGAACTGGTTACCCCTTCAACAGAAAGCTGTTGGTCAGAAAGGATGTCCATGAGATCCCCCAAATAATGCAGGCTATTGCTAAAGCTCTTGCTATTCACGATGTATAAATGGTAAGACCCTATTGCTAGCTGAGCATGGTGCCATGTGCCTTTAATCCCAGCACTCAGGAGGCAGAAGTAGGTGTATTGACATGGGTTTGAGGCCACTCTGAGACTACCTAGTGGATTACAGGTCAGCCTGGGCTAGAGAGTGAGACTCTACCTTGAAAAACCAAATAATAATAAAAATAAAAATAAAAATAAAAAGACCCTATTGCTGAAGATCTCACAGGCTGCTGTCACAGGACATCAATAGACCATGCTGGAACTGAGAAGAAAGCCATCTCTCTGCTGTCTGGCCCTCATAGTGCTGTAAAGAGCTATGAAAGCAGCTGCAGGATAATGGTCACAACAGTGGGAACAAGCAGTGGATCCTGTAAGCTACAAATCAACCAGCCATGCAAGATGTACCCACACGTGCAATAGTGCACATAGGTTATGGGGATTACCTGTTCTCTGATTGATATACCTGGCACTGAGAACCAAGTCAGAATCCTATGGACAGGAAGATCATAGACCCTAGAGAGAAGCTCTCATTGTTCTTTGGCTAAGAAAAGTGGGTATACTCATCAAAAAGTCTTTGAGAAGACTATATTTATCTTCTTTGATCCATGCCACTCTCACTCTTGGTTGGAGAATCTGCTTTTTAAAGATGGTGGGCCAGGTCACTAAGGAGTTCCAAGATCCATCACTACAACAAGACAAGAAAGTTGACCGCCTAGCATGAGAAGAGTCATCTCTATTACCTGCACCAGGGCCCAGGAGACACTATTGAGGAAGTGGAGGTTTAAACACCAGTGCTTCTCCCACTGCTATCCTATAACCTCCTCCAGGGAGATGGCAGTAGGCACTGAGGAGACTCAAATGTCCTCAGGGCAGAAATTCAGATGAGATCAGGCACTTTAGGGGTGGTATAGTCATAGACCAAAGCAGAAATTCAAAGGATGCAGAGAGCTCAACACTAAAGGAGACTTAGAACAAGCTGGTCAAGGCTCAGGGAAACCTTGGGAAAGACAGGGCAGAATGATTGAAGAGCCACAGGCTGGGCATTGTTCCCTGCACTGAGACTGACTGGTGCATTCATGACCTTTCAGTGAATACTAACAACCTCACTGAGGAGGGCCTTTAGTGGAATTTGGGCAGGTTAGGCAAGATATGAGTATAAACTGCTGGCAATATGTTCATACTGTAAAGTTCATAATAATAAAAATGATTTTTAAAAGAGTGAAATAAAAGTGATCATTAGGGATCAGGCAGATGTATTGAAACAATGAAGTTCAAAGAGCCTCTCCTTTCCCTGGAATTGTCCACCACTCCTCTGGCAGAAACCACATTTTGTATGCAAACATGAATTTGACCATAACTTCTCTTTTTTCACTGCTGCCTCCTCCCAGGAAAGGCATCACTCCCAGATCACTAAGAAATGTACTCTCACAGAAACTGTGCTGAAGAACACCAGTGACTGTTCACATGGTCTCTGGTGTAGATCCCAGCCCATCTCTCCCTGAAATTTCCACGTACCCTCCTCAACAGCAGAAGCAGTTCAGGCCTTTCCATGAGGCAGTGAAGAATCTTTGTTTGTCAGGGACTCTGAAGTATCAGTATTTCCTATAAAGAGGAGTTAAAAAACTGGATACCCTCTTACTTCAAAATCTCTTTCCTAACTGCCATGGTGCAGGCAGTCTTTCTTCTGAATCCCTCTTTGGTAGGTGTGGTCTGTAATGATCAACCACTTGATCTTCTAACCAACAGTGTCTTTACAGTGTGCACATGGCTTATGAGTAAACCCAAATGACAAGCCTCAAGGAGAACATACCAGTCAAGGAGGGGTCAGTACTGAGAGATTAGAGATGGGAGGCCCTAGTGGACACTAGGGGCTGTTGTGCCCACAGAACAAGGGTCAAGTAGGAGAACTGCAGGAGAAAGAAGAGGTGGAGGTTGGAGCAGGGATAACTTCACGAGGGCTAGAAGGCCAGAGAAGGAATGTGCATTTAGTTTAAGAGCAATGGGGAGCTGCTGTGTTAACTTTTCTTGAGGAAACATGAACAAATGCTTACTCATCAGAGCTAGCACAACAATGACAGAATAAATGCATTATTCACCCAAGTCTAGCTTGATGAACGAGTCTATTAAGGTTATTATAGGAGCAAAGGTTTACTTACAGGAGCATGGGTGATCCCTAAACATCACCAAAAAGTTTCATCCCAGCATGGATGACAACTTCCCCATAGCTGAATAGATGGAGTCCCTTCACTTGACCTTCCATCCTCTCTATAAATGCTCTAGCACTTCCTGAGACCACATGCAGCTGAGAGTGGAGTACAGGATGGGTGGCTGGAATCTCTTATGGATTTAGCGGCCCTCTCCAGTATCTCCTTCTATGAGGGAATATCAATAGACTCACTCTTGAAAGGCTTTTGCAGGTATTCATAGCCCCTGATTAAGATGGTAGTTGCTGTTATGCTCAGAGACTGTGATAGCGTTCCACCACAGGAACTTTAAAAGACTTCAGCATGGGTAGGACTAACTTACATTTCTGAAGTACCATTCTGGCTAGAGTGGATCGGGGGTAGGGGGACAGTGTTAGTGTGTCAAGAAAAAGGCTGACAAGGACTCAGGCAAGGGAAGAAGGCAACCTTTACAGATGATACCAGATCAATGCAGATGAATGCAGAAAGCACTGGTTGGTCATCCTGAGGGACTAGAGTAAGGGTCCTACTCTGCAGTTTGAATAACTAAGGTGGCTGGAGGGAACATTCACAGTGTCACCATGACCAAAGCACATAACAGAAACAACTTCAGGAAGGAATTTGTTTATTTGGCTCATGGTTTCAGATGGCTCAGTCAGCCCATGGTTGCCTGAGCAGAATATCATGGAGGCAGGAGGGAGTAGTGAGGAGCTGCTCATTACATAAAAGACTGGAAGAAAATATAGCAAGGAAAAGACTGGGGACCAGGTATAACCTTCGAGGGCATATCCCCAGTGACGTACTTCCTCCAACCAGGCCCCACTGTCTAAAGTTTTCAGAACCTCCCAAAATAGCACACCAGCTGGGGATCAAGCCTTCCACTTATGAGCCTGTGCCCTGGGGACATTTTATTTTCTAGTCATAACACAAGCCTAATTCTGTCCCCATCTGCCTCTACCCGTGACTTCAGTGAGTGAGGAACATTCAATAGCCTCTTCCTGCTCCCTTCCTCACAAAGCAGATGGTAAAAGAAGGAAGAAGGCCAAACTTCCATGGCTGCAATATCACTTTCCTCTTTTAGTGCAGCAGTTGGGAGCACAGGGCCTTTCCATCTCTTGCCTCCCACCCCTGGTCCTCTTACCTCTGGTAGGAATTAGCTCAGTACACTGAATTTATTTCAAACAGTCCTGGCATGGAGAGAAAACCCACAAAATTACTGCCATAGTGAAAAGAGAAAGCCCTACAAAGCTGGTGAAACTTATTTGAAGACAAATAGTGAAAAGTGGAGTCATAACCAGGAAGTACGTCTTCCTACTGTGCACTTGTACACACACATACATGCACACACAATGCACATATAACATATAATCCCAGGAGATCTCACCTTACCACTCCCGATCCCTTCATGTCTCTCTTTTCCATGATGAGGTAGAATGTGTCATTTTGACCCTTTCCCTGCCTTATCAGCCCAGATGATAATCAGAGAGCCAAACAAAAGGCCTTTGAAGACAGCCATTGGTTCACCTTCTGTTCTGAATCTCCTCACATAGTAGGTTAACTTCTCCATTCTTCCAGAAAAAAAGAGCCAGTGCTTTTTAAGGCTTAGACCCAAGATTAGCAGCATCAGTACCATGTGGGAACTTAATAGAAGTGTAAATTGTTGAGCCCTGGAATCTGTTCTCATAATCCCTGTGGAGGGGTTCTGATGCACAGTTGTGTTTAAGATCCCCAGCTCCTCTGAGACCAAACTTTTCCAGGTCATGTTACATCTTTTCTGCTGCTCCCTCAGAGGAAGTTCCTGTAGACCCCCCTCCAGGATCAACCCTGCCTCCTGTCCAGAAGTCATTTCTGCCAATCTGGACACTAACTTTATCACCCACTTCTCACTCTCCTAGTCCTGTGGAATGAAGTTCAAGCAACAGCATTGGCTCACCCTCCCTCGCCATCCACAGACAAGCCTGCCACAACCATGAAATGCCTTGAGGAGAGTCAGCCTCATCAATGGAAAATATCCCTACACAGGAGAACCAATGGATTGGCAGTATGAAGATGTCTACCTGAACTCTGATTCCAGGTTAGTTTATCTGGTTCCCATTTTTGCTCCAGAATTCTGTCCCTAGCACAGACACACTCATAATCATCTGCTTGCACTTGAAGATAAAGGGTAGGTGTGCATGCAGTGATAAAATCAGTATTTAGCTCACTGCTTTTTGGGGAAGGAATCAAATTGTCATACTCTCCACTGTGGAACTTCTAAGGTTAATATTATATAAGCGAACTATGGAACACTATTGTCTCTAAAGCAGAGACCAAGACCCCTCTACTGAATATAGGGCTCTTCTCCACAGAACACAGATCCCTCCTCTACAAAACACAAACCACACCTCCACAGAACACAGATCCCTCTTCAACAGAACATGGGTCCCTCCTCCATAGAACACGGGTCCCTTCTCCACAGAACACAGGTCCCTCCTCCACACAACACAGATCCCTCCTCCAAAGAACACAGATCCTCCTCCACAGAAAATAGGTCCTCCTCCACAGAACACATATCCCTCTTCCACAGAACACATGTCCCCCACAGATCACAGATACCTCCAACACAGAACACAGGCCGCTCCACCACAGAACACAGGCCGCTCCACCACAGAACACAGGTCCCTCCTCCACAGAACAGAGGTCCCTCCTCCACAGAACACAGGTCCCTCCTCCACAGAACAGAGGAAACTCCTCCACAGATCACAGAACCCTCCTCCACAAAACACAGGTCCTCCACAGAGCACAGGGCCCTCCTACAAAGAGCACAGATTCCTCCTCCACAGAACACAGGTCCTCCACACAATACAGGTCCCTTCGCCACAGAACACAGGTCCCTTCTCCACAGAACACAGGACCACCACAGAACACAGGTCCTCCACAGAACACAGATTCCTCCTCCACAGAACACAGGTCCTCCACAGAACACAGGTCCCTCCTCCACAGAACACAGGTCAACCACAGAACACAGGTCCTCCACAGAACATAGGGCCCTCCTCCACAGAACACAGAATCCTCCTCCACAGAATACATGTCCTCCACAGAGCACAGGGCCCTCTACCACAGAACACAGTTCCCTCCTCCACAGAACACATGTCCTCCTCCACAGAACACAGGGCCCTCCTCTACAGAACACAGGTCCCTCCACTACAGAACACAGGTCCTCCTCCACAGAACACAGGTCCCTCCACTACAGAACATAGGTCCTCCTCCACAGAACACAGGTCCCTCCTCCACAGACAACAGGTCCCACCCCCACAGAACACAGAACCCTCCTACACAGAACACAGAGTCCTGCTCCACAGAACACAGGGCCCTTCTCCACAGATCACAGGTCCTTCACAGGACACAGGTCCCTCTCCACAGAAAACAGGTCCCTTCCCACAGAACACAGACCCCTCCACAGAACACAGATCCTCCTCACAGAACACAGGGCCCTCTCCACAAGATCACAGATCCTTCCACTGGAACACAGGTCCCTCCAAGACACAGGTCCCTCTCCGCAGGAACACAGTCCTCCTCCACAGAATAAGGTCCCTCCTCTAAACAGAACATAGGCCCTCCTCCAGAGAACACATGTCCTCCTCCAAAGAACACATGTCCTCCTCCACAGAACACAGGGCCCTCCTCCACAGAACATAGGCCCTCCTCCACTGAACACAGGGCCCTCCTGTACAGAACACAGGTCCTCCTCCACAGAACACAGGTCCCTCCATGAGAACAGAGGTCCAATCTCCACCCAATACAGGGCCCTTCTCCACAGAACACAGGTCCCTCCTCCACAGAACACAGGTCCTCCTCTACAAAGCACAGGTCCCTCTTCCACAGACTGCAGGGCTCTCCTCCACAGAACACAGGTTCTCCACAGGACACAGGTCCCTCATCCATAGAACACAGGTCATCCTCCACAAAACACAGGTCCTCCTCACAAACACAGGCCCTCTCCACAGAACACAGATCCCTCCTCCACAGAGCACAGTTCCCTCCTCCACCGAACACAGATCCTCCACATAGCACAGGTCATCCTCCACAAAACACAGGACCACTCGTCCACAGAACACAGGGCCCTCCTCCACAGAACACAGGATCCCTCCTCCACAGACACTTGGTCCTCCTCCACGAACACAGATCCTCCACAAACACAGGCCCTCCTCCACAAAACACAGGGCCCTCCTCCACAGAACACAGGTCCTCCTCCACAGAACACAGGTCCTCCTCCACAGAACACAGGGCCCTCCTCCACAGAACACAGGTCCTCCTCCACAGAACACAGGTCCTCCTCCACAGAACCAGGTCCTCCTCCACAAACACACGTCCTCCTCACGAACACAGCGTCCCTCCTCCACAGAACACAGGTCCTCCTCCACAGAACACAGGTCCCTCCTCCACAGAACACAGGTCCTCCTCCACAGAACACACGTCCTCCTCCACAGAACACACGTCCTCCTCCACAGAACACACGTCCTCCTCCACAGAACACACGTCCTCCTCCACAGAACACACGTCCTCCTCCACAGAACACACGGTCCTCCTCCACAGAACACAGGTCCTCCTCCACAGAACACACGTCCTCCTCCACAGAACACACGTCCTCCTCCACAGAACACAGGTCCTCCTCCACAGAACACAGGTCCTCCTCCACAGAACACACGTCCTCCTCCACAGAACACACGTCCTCCTCCACAGAACACACGGTCCTCCTCCACAGAACACAGGTCCTCCTCCACAGAACACACGTCCTCCTCCACAGAACACACGTCCTCCTCCACAGAACACACGTCCTCCTCCACAGAACACACGGTCCTCCTCCACAGAACACAGGTCCTCCTCCACAGAACACAGGTCCTCCTCCACAGAACACACGTCCTCCTCCACAGAACACACGTCCTCCTCCACAGAACACACGTCCTCCTCCACAGAACACAGGTCCCTCTTCCACACAACACAGGTCCCTTCTCCACAGAACACAGATCTCTCCTCCACAGAACACATGCCCTCCACAGATCACAGTTCCCTCCTCCACAGAACACAGGTCCCTCCTCCACAGATCACAGAATCCTCCACAGAGCACAGGGCCCTCCTCCATAGAACACAGATCCCTCTTGTACAGAACACAGATCCCTCCTCCATGGACAGAACACAGGTCCCTCCTCCACAGAACATGTGGGGAGAGGGGCTCTTCCACAGGTACCTTCTCTATTGAACTCAGGTCCCCCTTACACAGAGCAGACATCCCTTTCCCACAGAACACAAGTCCCTCTTCCACAGAGGTGGGACAGAGCATGTGGGAAGCACTTAATGGGGTGCGGGGGGGTTGCTTTCTGTCAATAAAATCTTCCTTTCTTTGTGAGCATTTGGCTAAAGATTCAAGATTTTTAGATCAAGTTTTTCATTGCCTTTATAATTTTCTTAGTGAGTGCAGACTCTACTATTGAGAAGCGTTGCTTAAGCTGGACACAAGGGGTGGATTGGGAAGTTTGGTGTTGTGTTATATGGGGCTAAAGACAGAGGAAAGAGATCCTAGTCCCTGGACACAAGCTAGTAGAAGGGGCTACGTGTGAGCATGCAAGGACCAGGGATTGTGGCACAGATACATTTGAATGGAGTGTGGTTTGGGAGAAGACAGTTAGCTTCTCTGAATCTCAGTTTAATCATTTGACAAATGGCAGCTATGCTAGCTCTGTCTCTCCCACAGGAGCTTGGTGGATTTCAAAAGAGCTAGTGTCTAAAATAGAACCAAATATTGACAGTGCATGCAGCAAGCACTTGTAGCTGCATCCCCGAAGGTGAAGCTCACCTTCTCCCCATGTTTTGTACTTTCTGAATACCTGGTGAAGCTGATGACAGGTGGCCAATCAATACTTGTTGAATGGATGAAATCGAAGACATGGTCTCTGTCTCCATGGAATTGGAGCTCTATCAGGTGTGGGTGGGTGAGAAACGCACAATGGAAGAAACATTAGAAGAGGAGGGAGAGGCCCTCTAATTTAGAATTTGTGATGCTTTTACAAGGCCAGAAAGGAATTGGACCTGTGGATGGAGCATGTACTGAACAAACTCCTAGTGGGAACAAGATAATCATAACAGACACTATGGCCTCAGGCGTTGGGTTCCAGATGGCAGCACAGTGGTGTGCCCTTTGGCAACACCTGCCTGCTTGGGAGCAGTTAGCATGCCAATCACAAGTAAACTCTGACCTTATCTCTGAAGCAGCCAGGATCTTCCTTGGCCATACTTTCTTAATGGCCATCCAGGGTGACATCATATATTTAAGGAACATAAAATTTTATGTAGTTAAGACTAAACCATTAACTAGCCTCCATTTGCCTCTGTCCAAGAAGCTCAAATTCATTCAGTTTTCAAATAGAGCCAATGTTTCAAATAGAGTACACAACTATCTGGCACGACATGGGTTCCCTCTATCATAGTGGGGAGGGGGCAATAGCAGGGACCTGCTACACTTTCAGAAACTCTGATTTATTCACTGTCCATTCCTGTGTCAAACCTGCTTGCCCCCAAATGATGGGTGGGACCCAATAAGCCCAGGGAAGGTTGCCATGGACTCCTGTATTCTCCCAGTTCTTGGCTTATCCCTGCAGCTATGGAAGGGCAGGATCGCCCCTCTGCCTTCCCCTGCCTAGTGCTCTGGCTGGAGGGGATGTGAGCTCCAAGTCTGGAGACAGGGCATCTTGTCCACAGTTGACCTCAGGCAGAGTAGGCATTCAGGTAAGCTCTGGCAACTAGGTGAGACAGAGGAGAACCAGGGGCCAAGTGGACATTGCCCAGCTTTCCAGGAGGTGGCCATGGAGTCTGCAGAAGGCCAGGCTCCAGGTATGCGGGCCCTCTGGGAAAGAGACTTTCTTCTATGAAGCACTTGCTCTCCATCTTAGGCTAGGGCGAAGCAGATGCAGCAAGGAATGGAGACGAGGCATTGAAGGAAGGTTTGCTCTTCCTCTGTATAGTGCTCCTTTCTCTTGGGTCCTGTGCTTTCCTTCTTTCCTGGCAGGATAGGGGCATGTATTCAACATCCTGGGAGTCTCTGAGGTGAGGGACACTAGCATGGAGGACTTACTGCTTTCTGATGGCTTCCATCCCCTCTCCTTTGGAGGATTGTGGGCATTGCCTCAACCTTTTGCAGGAAGCTGATCCATTGGCCCCAACCCAGGGAAGCAGCATGGCCTAGCGGCTGCAGACGGTACTACAGCCTGACAGAGGCCCTCTGGGTCTTCACCTCACCCTGCCACCTCACTCTCCGTCTATCCCACCTGAGCACATTATTTCCTGGTCTTGGCAGAATGGATGGATCTTCTAACACACCAAATGCCTTAGTGTGCATTCCAAAGGGGCACCACTTCCTCTGGGCAGTCATAGTTTCCTGCCCAGGGATCTCATTCTTGGCAAAAAGAGTCTTCTCTTGGTCTCTCAACTGGGTGCCCAACTAGACAGAAAACCAGTAGGGAGCCAGAGCAAAAGCAAAGGTGGTAGAGTGAATGAGTAAGCACTCAGGTATGGGGGGTTGGAGGTGGCCCTGGGAAGGTCTCTGATGGGGCTGTGCTTGGTGTTGGGGTTGTGGCTGAGTGTTCTGGAGCAGTTGGTGGAGATCTTTGTTCAAAAGAGAGCTGAAGGTGGAGCAAGAAAGGAAGGGAGGGAGATGGAGTCTCAGCTCTAGTGGGGTTCAATCAGAACCCAGAGGAGGAAGTCACTGCAGGCTGTGAACAAGGATGGGATGTGACAGTGCCCATGGACCAATCTGCCCTTCAAATGACATCACCAGGTTGGAGACTCTGCATGATTGGCTGCAGGAGTTCAGCCCTGACGGTTACAGGGAAGAGGGTCAGGGCTGCACATTTCTGGAAAAATCAGAATGGCCATTTTGAGAAGCAAGAAAAGTCCTGAGACGACATCACTGCTCAGAATGACACAGATAACAGCAACTCATCCTCCTACCCTGAGCCCTTCAAGATCCAGGTGAGTGCATGAGACATTTACACCTAGGGTTCCTATTCCTTTAGCTTCATACAGACCCAGATGTTTGTGTTACTATTTATTACTCTCACCACATGACAGGAATTCAAGATCAGAAGGAGCAGCAGCTTCTTGGAGCTCATACTCTGGGAGGGGGCTGGTTAAACTTGAGCCCTACTCTGTCACCCAGGCCTGTGACTGAAATGGCCTCTCATCTCCACAGGAAACCCAGAGCTGACCCGAAGACTAGCTCCTAGGGTGGGTGCAGCATATATGGGCTGGCAGAGGGTCTTATCTGAGGCCCTGGTCCTAAAGGCATGCTGGCATTGGCAGACCTGGATTCTCCCCAGAACGTGGTACTGCTTACTCAGTGACAGGGTGAAGGACCACAGCACATGATTTATGCCTTTCCCTCCTACTCACACCCTTTCTGCTGCCTATCCACTTTCTCTGGCAAGACCCGTGTGCTTTCCTTCACACTGTATTTTGTCAGTTGAAAAGTGGGACCAACACTAGCAAAAGCAAGTTGTGGGGAGTGAGTGACATGATGCTGGCTAGAGGCCTATCTTAAATGCACTACCTCATCCCCCAGAGCACAGTGGTGTATAAAGTCCTTGTGCTCCCCTCCCCTGTGGCATTCTGCTTGGCCTGTGCAGCATGGAGGCTCCTCATCCTCCTCAGCAGAGTCCCTTCCCTGCCTTCCCTCTGCTCACAGCTCCTTGGCAGCTTTGCACTTGGCTTCTTGGGGTCTTGTCATCAGGCGAGGCTGTCACCCTCCCAGACACTGAATGCCCCAAGTACATGGGCTGTGTCCACCTTCTCTTGTCCTTCTTCTTCTTCCCTGGCTCTGGAGGGGATCCATGTCTATCTACCTACATCCTCCCTGACAGGCTTCTCAAAGAAGGAGCCACTAATCTCAAACCTTATATCTGAAGTCTCTTCACGCCCTAGCTCCCAAGCCTGGCCACCACTAATCTTTTTTGAAGTTTTTCTGTGTGTATGTGCATGCTCATGTGAGGGAGACACTGCACATGTGCCATAGTGCACTTGAACAGTTCAGAGGACAACCTCAGATGCTGGTTCTCATATGCTTCTTTTTTTTTTTTTCCCAAGGGGAGGTTGGTTCTCTTTTGTTACTATAATGAGGTCATATTGTTGCATATGCAAATCTTTAAAAATATTTTTATTTATTTGGGAGAGAGAGAGAAAGAGAAGAGGCAGATAGAGAGAGGGAGAAAGAGAGAGAGAGAGAGAGAGAGAGAGAGAGAGAGAGCATGCCAGGGCCTCCAGCCACTGAAAATGAACTCCAGACTCATGTGCCACCTTGTGCATCTGGTCCTGGGGAGTTGAACCTGGGTCCTTTGGCTTTGCAGGCAAGTACCTTAACCACTGAGCAATCTCTCCAGCCCCTCCTCTACTTCTTATTTGAGGCAGAGTTTCTAGCTAGCCTGTTAACTTGTAGGAGTTCTCCTGTTTCTGCCCCCGCCCCCCCCCCCATTTCTCTATAGGCAGGCTGGGATTACAGATGCACAAACATGTATGAGGATCCAGACCTGATTCCTTCTGTTTGCCTGACAAGCGCTTTTTCCCCCTGGGCCATCTCCCTAGCTCCAGTGCTATTCTTTTTTTTTTTAGTTTTTTTCGAGGTAGGGTCTCACTTTTTGGTTCAGGCTGACCTGGAATTCACTATGTAGTCTCAAGGGTGGCCTCGAACTCTCGGTGATCGTGATCCTCCTACCCCTGCCTCCCGAGTGCTGGGATTAAAGGCGTGCGCCACCACGCCCGGCTTTCCAGTGCTATTCTTTATTTGATTTGTCTTTCCACCCAGCAGTGCTGACCACTCCCTTTTTCTAGCAGCAATTTCTCCTTTGTTGTCTGTTGTCTCCACTGCCTCAGATTTTCTCTTCCTTTGGCCTCTTCCTGTCTCTCTCATTCCTAAAACAAAGATGGGTGTTTACAACACTTAAAGTGATTCCCACCAAAGACTGAGGAAGTTCAAGCTCTTCCCACTTTGTCCCAGCTCCTCCCGCCTACCCACTCATCTGCATCCAGTTAGTTATCTTTACTGCTGCTGTATTTGTGATCAGAAAGCAAACACAGATGGAGCTGTCCGTAAGACTGAAAGACAGAGTGTTGATAGCCATGTGAGGGCAATAA
Organism: Dipus sagitta; assembly: GCA_036346955.1. Classification (NCBI taxonomy): domain Eukaryota; kingdom Metazoa; phylum Chordata; class Mammalia; order Rodentia; family Dipodidae; genus Dipus; species Dipus sagitta. The sequence continues at coordinate 73,131,513 of CM070777.1, forward strand.
TGGGGAGGCTGTCCCCAACCCCTATTTCCTCAGACTTAGGCAAGCATCTCCAGCTTCCCTTGAAGAGAAGCAAGGCAGAATGTCCAAGTTCCAGCCTAGGGAAAATAAGCAGAAGTATGTGACTGGAGGCCTGGCCCCAAAAACCTCTTCCTGCCCCACATACCACACACATACCCTTCACCCCTGCTAGATGTGAAGGAGCCAGTGGAGAACTCTGTGATGCACAGAGCTAGGAAGAGAGTCACCAATCATTGATCAGCACTTGGACTGTATCAGGCAGAATAAACACTTATTTTTGTTAAGCCATTTCAATTTGGTTGTTTTTATTACCTCAGCTAGCCAAAATGAACTAGACAGTGTATGACTCCTGAGGTTGTCTATTGGCCTCTATACCTACATGCACACATGTGCCCACACACACACACACACACACACACACACACACACAGCATATTACACAGGTATTGGACACAGAATCAAAGCAGATTCAAAACATTCCAAAGAGTCAGGAGCAAAAGGAACTAAAAGGGTCTGTGCATCACATAAAAACCAATTAGATGGCAATAATATTCCAATGGAATATTAGTCCAAGGAGTGGAGATAGGATATTTTGGCTCTGGATTGAAGTTTCTTCAGTGTTCCCCCCTAAAAGACACATATGTTAACGCCTTGGTCCCCAGTGCACTCCTCTGAGGTTGGGTTTTAGAGAAGTGATTGGATCATGAGCACTCTGACCTCACCATTGAGAGATCATAATGTGATGCCCTACCTGGGTAGAAGGTGGTAAAAAGTAGAGTCAAGGCTTAGTTGGAAGATGTTGCTCAGTGCTTCTCCATGCCCTGTCTCTCCAGTGCTTTCTAACTACCTTCCTTTGTCATGTGTTCCTTCTGTCAGGATACTCTACCTCACTACAAAACTCATTGCAATGAAGCTAGCTAATCATGGACTAAAACCTGTGAAACTGGGAGTCAAAATAAATCCTTCTTCCTTTTAAGTTGTTTTACATCAGGCATTTTCTCACAGTGACAGAAAGCTTACAAGGCCAGAAAAATAGATAATTACTTTCAGGATTCTCAATACTCATACAATAAAAAAAGTAGACCAGTGGGTCTGACTTCTTGGCTAGGAGATCAGAGAAAATTTCATCTGTGGATTGCTCCTCGGAAAAATAGGTACTTTAATAGATGAGATCTTAGGCAATATTCCCATAATGAATAGTAAATTCATACAACTTATTTTGAACCACATATACAGTTACATAAAGCATACTGTTGATTACAGGATGAAATGCAAGCTGAGGACAAAAAGACAGTTCAGTAAGAGCAATTATAGAAGAGTTCAAAGCCATGTGGTCTGTGTCTGAGCTCTCAGATGACTTAGGATGGCCTGGTTTGATTCAGGGATGAGAATTTTAATATCATCTGGAAACTCCAACCCCTGGTGACTATTTCTCTAAACCAAGCTTTTACCTGAAGCTTAAAAGTAGCAGATGGTTCAGGTTATAATTCATGCACACAACCAGAAAAAAAAAAACTTTAATTTTGTTTGAAGGCATGGCCATACACTCTGCTGGTGAAATAGGCAAAAGGGCTTCTGCTGTCTGTGAAAATTAAGGCACCATTACTTGAAACGAAGCCTGCATAGATAGTCTAATTCAGAGAGAGTGGAGAGGAAAGGCAACAGTGGAAGTTGTATTGAGAAGACACACAGGCACAAACTAGCCTGGATCCCTGCTACCAACATTTTGATGGGAGCTTTCTGGCAGCCAAAATAATAATAGACAGTGAGCATATGGATTTCTTCCATATATTACTTCTCTGTGAGTACCCAGGTTCAAATTCAAAGTTCACTGACTAGTTCTAAAAGGCCAAGGTCATGGGCCTTTTATGGTTCATGAGAAAACCTTGAGTCCCCAGAGGATTGAGGACTGCCATATCTTGGTTGAGTCTTGGTAGTCATGAAAAAGCTACATCGGGAGCCAAATGCTTCAAGTCTCAGAAAATCAGGAGGGGCCTAGATATGAACCCTCCTTGATCCATTTCAAAAAGAAACTCTGTCATAAATGAAACCCAGAGTGCTAGGGTGGTCACCAAAGTTCTCAGGTCACATCTGAGTGACACTCAAACCACTCAGTTGCTCTAGATGTGGTTCCTGCTTGGGAGGCCAAGGCCAGGACTGTGTGGTTCATTCTGAGAAGAGGGTGGATGATTTTTAGCTATGGCTTCTGTTGTGCAGAATGGGTATAAATTTGAAGTTTCCAAAAAAAGAGGCTGACACTTGTTTCAAAAGAAAAAATCTTTTTTCCAGTGATTATGTGGTGTGCATTCATATGTTCACACACATGTGCATGTGGAGGCCAGAGGTCATTGTTGTGTGTTTTTCTCTATGGATCTCCACTTTATTTAGTGGATCAGGGTCTTCTACTTGAACCCAGGGCCTGCTGATTTCACTAGTCTAGCTAGCCGGCTTGCCTTGGGATCCCCTATGTCCACCTTCTGAGGACTGGGATTATAGGGAGGGTCACCAGGACTTATATAGGTGCTGGGGATCTAAACTCAGGTCCTTACACTTGTGTGGCAAGTGCTTTATCTCTGAGGCATCTCCTCAGGCCCAGCTGCCACTTCTTGCTAAGCACAAAGGCAGTAGGCTATTATATGCATTGCTACAGAGCAGAAGAGCTGGTCTTTCAATGGAGACCACAAGTAGTATTTTTGTGACCAGCCTATGGATATTCAATAGGCAATTTTTAGGAAGTGATGCCTACCCCTTAGGGCAAAAGTTCCAGTGCTGTGGGAGCCGAGGCAGCCCCACAGGCTACCTCAGACTAACGGAACCATCAGGTATGAGGGACGTTATTGGGACCCGTAGAGACTCCCTTTGCCAGTCCCATGCATCCATCCCCAGCTCATGTGAACCTCAATCCTAACAGCTTGAACTTGCAACTTGGGTCTCTAGGGCTGCTTCATGAAAAGTATTGGGAATCTGGAGGAAGCAAGAATTTCTACCCTTATGGGGTCAACTGAAGCTGATTCTCATTTGGTGTAAGCTTCCCTGTCTCAGGTATACCTGCAAGGCACTCATACTCCAGAGTTCCTTGAGGGAACAGGTCAAGGCTAGAATGTCATTGAAATCCAATCCTGCCATGGCCTCTTCCCTATCCGCCATCCTGCTTCATGCTTCGTCTTCCCGGGTCTCTTCTGGGAGTCTTCCATTGATAATTCATCCACACAAGAATCTTCTCCTCAAGGTCTGGGAGGCCACAGCTCTGGCCAGGGCTTCTGGGGCTGATGCAAAAGGAAGAAGAGCCTAGAGCTGGTACCAGTTCTTCCTTTCCTCCCTCCTCTCCACACTGAGCTTAGGTCAAGGACAACAGGACACAGGGGATTGTTACTCACAGCCCACCCTTCATGATGAAGGCAAGGCCCTTCTGTGACAGCTGGCAGGTGTCTGGGCTTTTGAGAACACAGTGGCTTTCACAGTGATGAAGATCCAACATGCCCTGGCAACCAAGCTTGCTTTGCTGTGCTCCTCTGGGGCTGTGTTGGTCTGCCTGCCAGGGGAGTTTTGGCTTCCCAGAGAAGCTTGTAAAAGAGCAATTTTATAGCCAGAGTCTCTGCTGCCCAGATCAAGGAAGTTAGACTGAGACCCAACAGTCACTATCAAGGTCATGTGACCACAGGGAGCGTATCCCCTGGAGAGAGGTTCCTTCACAACCACTGTATCTTCCATTCCACATCACCTAGTCAGCTCAAGCTTACCTCTGGGTAGAGCTTGAGGGTGAAAGGGCTTCTTCTCAGCACTCTAGATTGCCCATGTCACAGATATGACAATTGTTGCATCATCAAAGACCTGGGTCAGTTCTTTGGCTGAACTGCACTCCCGCTTCCTGTCAGCATATGCCGTGGGCCACTGTTGAGTCATAATGTGTAAGTTGGATCAGATGCCCCCCCCCCCCCGCAGTCATGATGACTTTCCCAGAGGTGTGGCTCCTACAAACTGTCTCCCAAAGGCAGTGTACCCACAAGGACACCCAGGTGGGACCTTTCTGAAACAGACACTGGCATTCCACCCACCAGCATTCTGCCAGGCTGTGGTGCTTGGGGCTGGGCTGGATAAGGAAAGGCTCTCTAGCTGGGATGTTGGATTAAGGCACCCTCTCCAAAATACAGCAGAGCCATGATGCCGACATGGTCCTGTCAAGGACCACCAGAAGCTGGATATTCTTCAGCAGTGGCCCAGTGGCCAGCTTCCCACAGGACACCTCACTAGCAGATGACAGCAAGGTCCCAAATCATGACAAAGTGCGCAGCCTGGGGAAAGGGCTAGGGCCTGGCTCTCACATGCTCCCATATTCTAAGGGACTGCTTTTAACCAACTCCATCTTGACCTGCTCCCAGCTGGCTCATTCCTCCATCTCAGTCTTCTATGACCTCTACAGCACAGCTCCATTCAGCTGCTGCTCTGAGCACCAGCTTCTATGCCCTCCCAAGGCCCCTGCTCAGCACCTGCAGTTGCCATCCTGGCTCAGTTATCTGCAGCCCGTGTTTTAGACCTTCAGCTGCCAGAATAAAACACAGCAGCATTTCACAACAGTCATTTGGGCTGAGAGACTTGTCTTGCAAGCGTGAAGACGTAAATTGAATACCAGAAACCCAAGGAAAATGCTAGGCATTATGGCACATACTTGTAATGCCAGCACTGGAATGGCAGAGACAGGAGGATCCCTGGGCCTTCCTGGTTAGTGACACTAACCTAATTGGTGAGGTCCCGGCCTATGAGAGACTCTGTTTCAAAAATGGTAATCGTGTTCCTGAGGAACAAAACCTGGTGTTGTCATCTAGCCTCTGCATGTAGTCACACATGTGCACATGCACCCACATACCCCCTCACACACATGTGCACATAGAGAAATGTATTTCTTTTAATTCTGGAGCTTGGTAAGTTCAAGATCAAGGCACTGGCATGTTCTCTGTCTAGTAAGGACTGCTTTTGGGTCATATGTGGGACTTTCTTGCTGTGTCCTCATACAATAGAGGAGCAAAGGTTTCTCTAAGGCCTCTTTTATAAGGCCATGAATCCATTCATTAGTGCTTAGTCCCTATGGCCAGGTCACCTCCCACAGGTCCTGCCTCTTCCCGCTATTGTATGTACATGTACAATTTAAACATATACACTATGGGGGCATACGCATACACATCAGAGCCTCCAGGGAAGGTAGGTCTTGAGTGTGAGTATCTCCCTAGGTTCCCAAGTATACTTGGTCCCAGCTGGGTGCAGTAATTTGGGAAGTTGTGCCTTCTTTTGTGCACTGCACCTGGCTGGCAGGCTGGGAAGGATTGAGGGTTAGAGACTAGTTCCACTTCTGGCCTGAACTTTCTGTATCCAGATGGTTGAGGTGTATAATAGGTTTTGCTACAAGCTTCTGCAACCATGGACCCAGCAACCCCAGCTACCATTCCTTCCCTGCTATGAATGACTATATTTCTCTGAACTGCAAGCCAAAATAAATATTCCTCCTTTAAGTTGTTTCTGTCAGGTGTTTTGTCAGAGAGGATGAGAAAAAAAAAAAAAAAAACTGATCACATCCCCAAAGCTCCAAGATTCAAATGAAATGCAAGCTTCTCTTGTCCTCTGATACAGAGGATTCTGAGCCACTATCCATCTGTTGAGGTCTAGTCTCTGCCCTGTCTCCTCGTTTTGCCAAAAAGTCTCCAGGAAGGTCCTTCTATGCTGCCAGTGATGCAGGCATCTCAGAGTTCAGGGCATTGTCATCTCTCAGTGCTAGACACCGTTGGGTTGACCCTTTCTTGTTCTCCTCTTGACCCTTTCTTGTTCTCCTCTCCTGTGTATGCCTTCCCCAATCCCTTGCAGGTCCTGAGTCTTGGAGCCCTGGCCAGACTGAGCTTCTGGCTGCTGTCTGCTGATTTCCACTCCAGACAAAAGCACACTCCTCTCTAAATGCCCACTTACATCCCTCTTAGATGCGACCTTGAAGCAGCAGCAAAGTCTCAGCTAGCTCACTCTCCACAGCTGAGCCCCCAGAATCCACTCTTTCCAGGGAAACGCATCTTTGGTACCACTCAGCTCTGTGTCCCACACCACTCCACACGGCAGCAAGTTGCACCACAAGTCAGTTCTCAACCTGAAATCATGAGCTACTCCTTCCCACTCATCCCCTGTAGGCTGTTGATTTTTCTACACAGCACTTGTCACATATGTCCTTTTTCTCTGTGGCCAGGGCTTAGATTTGGCCAAACCTCATTGTCCACTTTCAGGCCCCTTCCAGAGTGCTTCCCCTCCGCTGCTCCAGTTGCAGGGGAAAGACATGTGTTCAACAAGGGATGGTCCATAGGCCTCTGTCCTGCCCAGGAGGCCCTGAAGCACACCGCTGAACTGAGCTGAAGGTCTTGTAGTCTCCACAGCAATGTGGCCCAGCGGCAGGCTGGCTGTTGTTTATTGGACTTGGAAGCCTGAGGCAGTGTGTTCACCCCATGGGCACACTTGGCTGCCCCTGAGTGGTGCGGCTGGTGGCTGGAGGAGATCCTCAGATAGACTAGCACCTCCTCCAGGAGCCCCTGGCAGCCCGTGTGCTTCCCAAGGGGGTGGAGCACTTGGCTTTGCCCACCCACTCATGGATCTCCCGCCCAAATCACAGCCCTTTAGACTACTGACCCCACCCAGTCACTCTGAGTTCTGCAGATTGATGAGTTTAGAGACCCTGGAGGACTCTCACCTAATTAGTCAGTGCCAGCTTGCTGGAGCTCCTGCACCTTCCCTCCCAAGCAAAGCTGGGCTGTGGAAGGAGGAAAAGGAAGGCCCCTCTGAGCCCCAAGGAAGGGTCAGTATGCCTTGAGGGAAAGTGCCTTGCTCAGAAAACCCTTCTTGGAGGTTCAAGGTCATCCTTAACTACTTGAGGAGTTCAAGTCCAACCTATTAAAAAACCAAAGCTGAGGGGTGGGGAACACCCTAAGAAGGAGGCAAAAGAACTGGATGCAATTTATCTGCTTTGCTTCAAAAACCCATCTGGCTGGCTGTGGAGGTGAAGGCAGGCCTGGGAATTCCTTGTTTCTCTGAGTATATGTCCAGGCAGGGTCAGAAGTCCCAGAAGCCAACTCCCCCTTTATCTCCTCAGAGAACCCTGATCACCTCTTTTCCTGATGACAGTGGCTTGCTTGGGGAGAAATGCAGGGGCAGAGCCAACGTTCCTCTGGGGGACTTGTCCAGGGAGGGGTGCCCCATGGACACATAGGGGCCAAGGGTTTAGGAAGTGAGGGTGTGGGAGAAGTCCTTGGTGAACTTGGAGCACCAAACATGGTGGCCTGGGGGAGGGGCAGAGCAGGCCAAGGAGAGACTTCCAGACCTTCAGAGAACGTAAATTTTACCTTCCCGCCCTCCGCCCGGCTACTTTCTCTGGGATTTATTTCTCCATGAACTTGAGACTTTGCCTAATTACGTTTGGGTCTCTTTCAAAACACATAAATTGCATCCAGTTCTTCTGCCTCCTTCTTAGGAATAAATTGTCCCTGTGTGAGGCAGGATCTGGGGGAGAGAGTGAGACTTTATTAATTCGACACAGAACTCTGTTCCCTTGCCCTCCCCTCTGCCCCCCGTTGAATAATAAAATAATGAAGATTTGACTTGGACCAGGATGTGTGGATAAATATATTGGTGACATGAATGGAAATGGATTTATTACATAAACAGGAGACTTCATCAATTTAAACCTGGCCTCCTTTCAATGGGCATAAATTACATTTTCTTTTCCTACTATTTGCTGGGTATTTTTTTTTTTTTTGAAACTGGATTTATCGGAATTGAGATTTCACTAATTTATTTCATGGATCCTTGTGTTTCCTCCTTCTGCCCAACTCATTAAAGACAGGTCTCCTTTCAGCTGCTTTCTCTATCTCTCACCTCCGTCCACGTTGGGCAGTGTGACCTGCTGAGGCCGAGGGTGAGGGGTAAGATGAACTTGGGTTATCGTGGCCTGGCCCTGAGACACTTGCACTCTGCTCCCTCAAGAACAACAGAGCCTGCCTCAGGAAAGTGACACAGTGGGGTGTCCCGCCGCAGACCAGAAGAACGTCCCTTGCTGGGTTCTCAGGAGGGCCGAAGAATGAGCCAGGGCGAGACCTGGCCTCAGCTCATCCCACCACTCACAGATAAACAGTAGAACATGTTGCATATAAGATGTGAAGAGAGCTTTTGATTTTGTCCAGAGAACCAACGGGAGGGAATGAGAATGCAGGGAGTTTTAGAAGTTTCAATCACAGACAAACAGCAGGGGTGAGAGATGACTCAGCTATCAGTGCTTGCCTTGTTGCATGAGAATCTGACTCTGATCTCCAGTACTCAACCTAACAAAACCACACACACATACACACATGTATGGTGGTGTGCCCCTGAAATCCCAGTATTGGAGAGATGGAGACAGGTGAATCCCTGGTGCTTGCTGCCAGCCAGTCTAACTTAATTGGTGAGTTTCAGACCAATGAGAAACCCTGTCTCAAAGGAGATGGATTGAGGCTTTAGAGAAACAACATGCAAGGTTGTGTTCTGCCCTCCACATGTAAGCACATACATGTACACGCCTGGACACACACAAGTGCATCCTCTACCCACATGCATACACAAAAGACTAGTAGCAGAATGCCCAATCAACCCAGGGCCCAATTTAGGGAGCCCCTCTTCCTCCTTCTGGTCTCCTGTTCGCTCTTAGAAAACTGGGGGTTGGGGTCAGCTCTGGTTACAGTGCTTTGTTGGAGCAGGGAAGATGACATGAAACTGTCCTGTCATGGAAGACGTGGCCCTCCGATACAGTGGCCTTTTTCTGTGGCTTCACTGGCAAGTCAAGGTCATTTCCAGCCCAAGGTTTCCATGGAGGTAGTCTCAGCTCTGTTTCTATCAGTGAGGAATGCCTTAAAACCTCCCCTTCATTTAAAGCATCCAGATTCCTAGTATGCTACACTGTTAGGGTGCCTGTATGAGAAAGAAGGGGTTCGTGGGTTTTTAAAATTTTTATTTATTTGCAAGGAGAGAGAGAGAGAGCGAGCGAGCAAATGAGCAATTGAGCATGGACACATTAGGGCTTCCCTCCACTGCAAATGAATTCATGCATGTGCCACTCTGTGCATCTAGTTTTATGTGGTCACTGAGGACTCAAACCTGGGAAGGCAAGCTTTGGTAGCAAATGCCTTTAACTGTGAGCCATCTCCCCAGCCCAGGGCTCCTGTTTTATTGGAAAACACAGTGAGTACCCTTTTGTTATTGCTGTTGCTGTTGGGTTTTGTGTGTATATGTATGTCTGTGGTACCCCCTCCCCATTTTGGCTTTTTCATATGTAGTCCAAGCTAGCCTTGAACTCACTATGTAGCCTGTCTCCATCTCCCAAGTTCTATGATTACAAACATGTGCCATTATCTTGGTCAAGGACATTGTTTAAGATGAGCAGGTGACTAATGGCAGGGGTGATGGTGAGAGATTTCTGTTTAATGGGCCTAGCTAACACCCCTGAGTCTCTGCCTAGTCCTTTCCTAGGGTGAGAAGGGCACTGCTTCTTCGGCAACTCTGGCCATATGGAGGCTTGGCAGGGACGTGTCAGGAGGGAAGAGACAGCTGCCCACCCAAATCTCATCCCCTATCACCCTTCCACCCCATTTCACCAGCTCGAGATTGGCAGGGGGCCCAGCGTGGTTCTGCAAGCTGTCATTCACCAGGCCTGCTGTCTGGCACAGGTGTTTCTAATAAGGGTTCCTTCAGGCTTGCTTCACCCAGGAGGATGTTTACAAGAAGGTCTGATGAGAAATTGTCTCCAAATGCTGTCTTGTAAGCAAGACGTTAAAAAGGGAGGGGCTGGGGCGCCTCAGGCTATAAGCAGGCAGCACTGCGGAATGGGGCCTGGCTGGCGCTCCCTATACCATCCTCCCCACACTTCTTGGCCAGGACTGGCAAACTGGGGCCTTGGCAGGTCTGGGCACAAGGCCAAGGGTGGTGAGCACCATGGGGGTTGGATTTCAATAAACAAGACCAGTAATGTTGGAAGAGCCTCCATAATTCAATGAGAGACTGAAGCATCCCAGTGTGGCCACTCAATCCAGGAGACCTTGTCTTTGATCCTGGGATGTTACCCGAGCCTTCCTCTGCAGGTGGGGGATGGGCGTCGGGCGTCACAGGTTTATCACCATCAGTGAACAATGAACACATCTAAAAGGAGTGAACTCATGGGGGAACCCAGAAAAGGAAGAAAGCTTTCACACAGAACTCCCTAGAATGAGGCCTCCCTCCCAGAGGAGGAGGGGTAAACAGAAGGGGCGAGGGACCACCTCTTCTGAAAGCAATGATAGTAAAGATTTTTGCCCTTGAGCTCTACACAGTTCCTTTCAAAACAATTCCCCTGTGCCACCACAGAGCAGAGCCAGCCAGAGATAATTGGTAGATGAGTGAGCTAGCCCAAACTTGATCCCCAGCCAGAGGCTTGCTAATCTCTGATGTATAAGATAAAATAAATGCCAGAGAGGTGAAGAGACAAGTCAAATTCACTCAGATTGTGGGCAACTGAGTAAGAGAGTTGCCCAGGCTCCTGACCCCTCGGCCCTGCATGCTGCATGGTGGAGTGTAGTCAAGATGATTCCTGGGACATATGAATATACTGGAGGAAGGAACTTGATAGTCAAATCAGATACATGGCTGGAGAGATGGCTCATGCACTAAGGGATTCCTGTGCAAGCACAAGGACCCGAGTTTGGAAACCCAACGTCCACGTCAAAGCTGGGGTACCACATGCCTGTAACCCCAGTGCTGATGTGGCAGAGACAAGAGGGTCCTAGAAGCTTGCTGGCTATCTTACCTACCAAATCAGTGAGTCTGGGCTCAGAAAAGACCCTGTCACAAAAAATAAGATGGAGAATAGGAGAGAAAGACTCTGGTCTCCACACATGCACACACACATACACCCCCCCCCCCAACACACACACAAGATAGCGGTACAACAAAAGAAGACATGTGGCTGGATTGTCCCAATACTGGGCAAGACTTTGGTACTGTCCTCTGAGTTTTGGAGACAGAACGTTGAGAAAACGTCAGGCTCAGGAGTGAACTCTGCCTGCTGGGACCCAAAGCTGGTGATACTCCCTGTGTGAATACTATCCCTGTATGTGGACAAAGTAGGGGAACAGACTCCTTGGCGAAGTTGTGCCAGAGAATCTGGGTGCATTGAAGCAAGTTGGTGTGAATGTTCAGGTATGGGGGAGGTAGAAGGGTGAGGCTGGGTTCAGAATGTTTGCTGCTGGGTTAGTAGTGTATTGAAGGCCCAGACAGGCTTGGAGGTCTGTGAATATTGAGTGGGTTGTGGGTTGTGTTGCCATCAAAATGCCCTTTCTAATTTGAAGGCCAGTGAGGTTTGGGGCATTTGGCTTGAAGCCAGGTTGGACATGAGGGGGCTTCTTTGGAGTCATCATGTGTGTTGAAGGAGATGGTTTGGGGGTGTGGTATGGATGGGGCTTGAGGATCTGTGTATGGGTGAGACAGAGTCCCTCTGAAGTTAAGTTTAGCAGATCACCCTTGGGTTAGGGCTGAAGATGGGTGATGTTCTGGGATTATGGGTGTGGTCTTGTTGTGGAATGAGAATGCCTGGTCTTGGGGTAGCTGGGATTGAGGTCATTGTTTGGCTTGGCTCACAAGGTATCCATGCCAGTGATTTTCGTGGGTGGTGAGAATCCATGTGAAGCTTGAGCAGGGCATAACAGTGACTGGGATTGGGGTCAAAATGTGGTTGGAAAGCTTGTGACTAGCACCCTTTGAGGTTTGGGGATCAGTGTCTCATGGAGTCAAGAGGGTTAGCCTGTGTGTTGTTTGAAATTGGAGAGCTGGTGTATATTAAGCATTGGGAATGTTGCCTTGTGTCCCTGAATTCAGAGACAAACATGTGACCAGGCAGTATGCTTATATGTGTCTTAGGTCAGTGTGGCACTAAGGATGGAGCTGAGGTATCGAATTGATTAGAATTGGGGAATCAGGATGATTTGGGGTCACTTGGGGTTGAGGATTCAAGATTCAGGGTGCAGCCAGGCTTGGAGTGGTCAGTATGTATTGGGGGGTTAGTGGATCAAGATCAGGTTGGAGGGTTAGCATGTTGGTGAAGTCAGGGGTGCACACGTGGCTTATTGGGGCTGTGTATTCCATGTGTGATGGGGTTAGAAGCCAGAGTGTGAGCCTGAGATAGAGGACAGATCATAGGAGCTCGTGGAGAGGGAGTTTGTGTGTCACTGGCACCTCATGTAGGGTGGGGAGTTGTGGGCACTGACCTCACAAACCAGGATTCTCAGAGAATCCAGAAGCCAGGGGTCAAATTGACTTGACTAGCTGAGTAAGCGCTGTAGCATACGAGACTGCCCACAGCTTCCAGACTCTCAGCTCTCTTCACACAAGGACTGTAGCACCCATGGCTTTGTTGAGTGGTGGGAGAAGCCTGTCCCCAGAGAATACCAAACACTAAGGATGGCAGAAGGTAAGTACTCCAGCTTCAGGGCCTTATCAGGACTGAGCCCTCCAGCAGACATTTCTGCTCATGGTATGCAGCGACTGCCTCTCTTGGTGCACAGATGGCTCCTCTCTCAGTGGCTGGAGCCCTTCTTGCTCTATGCCCAGTGCTTCCTCTGGTGATGCACGTAGCAGACTGTGTGCCTTTGCTCACAGTGGACAGAGGTCTTCGCCTGGAGCACCCTGCTTGGCCTTCCTTCTCCCCAGGCTCCCCTCTCCACTCTGTGCAGCTTCCTAGGTCCACGGCCCAGGTAAATGGACTTGTCCTCACATTCCATCTCAGCTCTGCTTTGGAGAACCTAACCTGAGAAAAACCTAATGTTTTTCTTTTTCTTTTCTTTTTTTTTTTTTTTTGAGGTAGGGTCTCACTCTAGCCCAGGCTGTCCTGGAATTCACTCTGTATTCTCAGGGTGGCCTCGAATTCATGGTGATCCTCCTACCTCTGCCTCCCAAGTGTTGGGATTAAAGGTGTGTGCCACCATGCCTGGTTTAAGAAATGTATTTTTTATAATAAAGTTAATAGAGACATATAATGGAGCATGAATTCCATGTGACTTTTGCAGATAAAGCACAAAACTTTATGCAATCTGTGCCTCTAATGGTGAGGTGCCTTCTCTCAGCTCACCAATAAGGGCTTTGAGAGTCCCAGCTGGATGCCCAAGAGCAAAGGGTATACCACACAGCCCCGGACATCATATCCTGGGTCAGGCAATATGGTAAAAGGTGGAACATGAATTAAAGGGACCAAGAACACTCACTGCACACTTGGATTGAGAAGCTTGGGGCTAGGGGTACAAGTGTACACTGTTGGAATCAAAGTTCCTTGTGTTGTTTCTTCTGTTGTAGGGTCAGTGTGGGATTGAAGAGGCTGAACTTTAGGGTTCATATGTATTGTAGTTGTTTATTTCTCAGTGAATCTCTGAGGATCCATTCACAATTGCTGTGGGGTGACTAGAGTGGCCAAGTTATGGGTATGCTTGGTACTGGTTGTGACTGGCCTACAACTTGTGTTTGACGTCAACCATTGTGGAGTTCCTTGGGTAGGTTGTGTGGCGAGTTTGGTGGTATAACGAGTCCCAGAATTTGGGGCTGATATTTTAAGATGTTGGAGTGGGGACCAGGATTTATCAAAGGTTGTTAGCTGCTGCCAATTCATATAGCAGCCTGAGGTGAGTTTTTTTAAATATATATATATATATATATATATATATATATATATATATATATATTTATTTAAGAGAGGGAAAGAGGCAGAGAGAGAGAAAGAGAGAGAGAGACAATGGGCATGCAGGGCTTCTAGCCACTGCAAAGGAACTCCAGATGCATGCATCACCTTGTGCATCTGGCTAACGTGGGTCCTGGAGAATTGAACCAAGGTCCTTTGGCTTTGTAGGCAAAGGCCTTAACCGCTATGCCATCTCTCCAGCCCTGAGGTGGTTTTTTTAAAAGGAGCTCTCCCTGGACAAATGCAGCCCTGCCCTCAGCCTCAGGGTAGGTAATGCAGTGCAGGCTGGATTTCAGCCCCCACCTGTCCTCTCACTTGAATGCCCATCTGCATGCTTTCTGGAAGTGACTGACACCCAGCCACCCAGGGGTAGTCTAGGTCTTTGGGCATAGTGTTCTCACTGACTGTTTCCAGCAGTTCCTAAGTTCTCTGGCCTCCACATAGATGATTTCTTGATTTCTTGGAGACCTAAACCTTGTACAAAGAAATTGTGGAAGAGGTTACATGTTGGAGAGGAGCTCTGTAGTCAAGATAGAAGTACAACCAAAACAGGGATGTAGCTGGGTTGTTCCAATGCTGGGTAAGACTGTTGGTGTACACCAGCTGTCCCATCTTTTCAGAAGGAAGCTTCTGCAGTGTAAGCCTTTGTGCCCTGCGTGGCTTGGGAGCTGGCTTCCTGGAGTTAGGGTCAGGGTCAGGGTTCGAGTCCTGGCCACATCGTATATGTGTCAGAATGAGCAATGCCTTTTTAGGTCACATATACTTTGGACTTCAACACTGCTTTATGTAGGCCATAAAATTAATAGGTGGGAACTAGATTTATGGGTCCCACTGGGCTGTTCTTTGCTTGTTAGGTTAAACACACTGATTTCCTGGTACAAAAGTGCTTGTTAAAATAATCTCCCCAAGCATGTTCAGAGGGGACATATCTATCTTGTTGGGGGATGGGAAAAGGCCGTGCTGCCCCATCCTCTCCTCCCTTACTGGCCCACCTGTCATGGCCTCCCCCTCCCTAGCTGTGTGTGATGGGATGAATGGTCATGTTTTGTGGTAGGGGAAGTCTAGGGAAGGAACGCATTTCTGAGCAGATAACATTCTCTTGTCAACCCCTGCTCACACTGGAGAGTCTTTGTTCCTGCCATGTCTTTTTATAAATGTGTGTGTGTGTGTGTGTGTGCACGCGTGCGTGTGCAAGGACACACGTGTGGGGGGTGCATATGCTTAGGTGTCATCCTCAGAAGCACCATCCACCTCTTTTGATACAGGGTCTCTCAAGGGCCCAAGGCTCACCAATTAGGCTAGACTGGATGACCAACAAGCCCACGAATCCTCTTGCCATCACCTTGCCAGTGGTAGGATTACAGGTGTACACTGCCACACCCGGCATTCTTACGTGGGCATGGGCTGTCACACTCAGATCCTCATGTTTGCAAGGCCAGCACTTTGCTGAATGAGCTGTCTCCCCAACCCTGCATCTTCTATATCTTAAGAATGAGGGCCAGAAGAGGGAGGCAGGAATGGGGAAGGGGTGATGTTGAAACAGAGCAGGGAGACGTTTCTTGCTGCCACTTCTGAAGACTTGGGAGTCAGAGGAGGAGGTGGAAGAAGACGGTACAGGCTGTGTGGCCTGAGTACCTCTCCTCTTCTGCCGACTGAGAGATAATCTGCTTATAAATGTACAGGGCTGCACTTTGCCTCCCTCTAGCTCCCTTCAGAATTCTTTCTGAGTGACTTAACCACTTCAGATGACATAGAGACATCTTGTCTCTCCTGCCCTGGTGGGACCCCTCTGCAGCTAGGGTGGAACCAAGGATGGAGTGTTTTGCACATAGTATGTCAGGAAGTTCTTACACAATCAAGACTGCTGACCTATGCTGGCAGAGCTGGGAGAGGAGCCTGTGAGAGGCTGATGGTGAGAGCTTGGTAAACTTAGCCCGAGTGAGGGACAAAACTATGTTCTGAGCAGCTCCAGAGACACAGTGTCAGTGTGGCAGGAAGATAAGACAGTAAGACAGAGATATCAACTGAAGATTATCACTGGGTGCTGAGTAGACTCTCAAGGTGTTTATTGGACATAGTATTGACTGGAGTACAGTCCTTGTACAAATCTAGCTCAGACTGAACCCCCTGGGAGGTCACCTTTCCCAGTTCTGAGATGTATTTCAGTGCCCTGCTTCCATAGAATCAAGGAGGTCACCAAGATCCTCTGCCCTATGTTGTCTCTGGTGCCTGGGCTGGCCCCTCTCCATGCTCGTGTTCTCCTGGACTGGCAGACACACCCCGTCTGTCAGCCAAGCTGCCCAGCCTCAAAGATTTGCCTCCATCTCCCCTTGTTTGGCTCCCATTGCTATTTGCTATCACTTCAGCAAAACACAAGGCAGACTCCATATCTAATTCTCTACATGTATTCTCTCATTGAATTCTCATGAGGGTGACATTATGCCCAGTCATAGATGGATGAAGCTATGGAGGCCCCGAGACATCAATTCACATGCTCCAGTCCACCCAGACTGAGCCTAGTGCTGACTCTGCTACCTGCATGTGCCCATCGTTGTCGTCACAGGGTGTCAGAATGTATCACTGGTAAAACCGAGCACCCAGCAGGTTCATAATGCGTGGTGGCGATTGAGTGAAACTTAAAGCACCTAAGTTGAGGTATTGCATCTTGAGCTGGGGACATCTCAGTAGCTAAAAGGGGCTTACTTGCAAAGCTTCCGGCCTGGGTTCCCAAGTATTCACACAAAGCCAGACACACAAGTGTACACAGTCTGTGTGTCTTCAGCAGAAACAGACCCTGTCATGTTCTCTCTCTTCCTCCCCATATATGTATGTAGGTTTTTTGAGGTAAAAAGGAATTGCATCTCTAGAGTTTAGGTTAGGAGTTAGCTGGCCTAGTGGCACCGTGGTTCTGGTAGTCCCTGCCTCTGTGGCTTTGAGGGTGACTAGATGCTTTCTCATGTGTAAAGTGAGTCCAGTGATAGTCATTGTGACAACTGAATGAGAAGGGTCTGCACCAAACTTTGATAGCAAGGCCTGATACTTGACAGCAGCGCTTGATTCAGGGAGAGCACAGCAAGCATCTCCTTAGTCCTAGAAATACTGCCACCTGCTGGCAGCTTCTGAGTGCAGCCAACGCACATCATCGGAATTACCCAGAGCTACATCCCAACTGGCTCCCACCTGCTTCCTGGCTATGGACCATCCTCCTCTTTACCATAAACATCACAGTCCTCCCTCCTCTCCTTCCAGCTCTACACACAGCACTTTCTCTGTGACTTCTGTAATTATTGGCCCTGAATACCAATGAGTACATAGCTTCATTCTCTCTCCCCAGTCCCCAAGCTTTGTCCTTAGTTGCATGGATTTTACTGTCAAGGTACAGATTTTGATTTTGGTAGCTGTGTGAAATAGAGTAACTTACTGAACCTCCCTGATATTTACCATTGAGGGACCCCTGTAAATAGTTCGTCTTTTCCCCTTTTGTCTTAGTCAGCCTTTGGTGTCCCTTCCCACTGGGTTCCCCTGGGACACTGCTTGTCTTCTGCTACTCAACTTGCACACACACTCTTGGAGGGTTCTGAAGAACTATCTTTGTCATTGACCTTGGGGAAAAGAAGACAATGTAGGAAGGACCCAAGGCCACCGGACAGTCCATGAAAGGACCCAGGTCCCCATTGTCTTAGTCCATTCTTACTCACCTATGTTTCATCTAGGGCTTTACTTGGGGGTGCTTAGCCTTCTGTGACCACACTATACATTTCCAGAGCAGCGAGTGGGAGGTGATGGCTTTCCCTGAGCACTTCTGGACTGGAGGGGTCTCTTCCGGGGATGGGTCTGTAAACGTGAAGATTGGACCCAAATTTGTCTAAGGCCTTTCTATCTCTGGCATGCTTTTACATCTGAGATTTTTGACTTAGTAACTTAATAACTTCCAAATACCTTCTTGGGTGAACTTGCTCATGTCCTCATAGCTAACACTAGAACACACCCCAGAAGACCCAGTAGAACCTTCTGGGACCTGAAGATGAGAACTAAGTGTCCTGCTGTGTGGGAAGACAGTCTCATCCTTCAAATCCACTCCAAGCTCTGAGGCTGAGAAATCTTTTGGATGTAGATGGGTGAGTGATGGGTCCGTTTCTTACCTGCTGTGAGCAGCCACCAGCTTGCTGGACCCCTGCAGGCCTGCCTTGTGGTGCTGCCCTCTGCCCTGGGGTCAACAGAATCTTCTCATGGGCTTGGAGTCTCCTCTCCAGGCTTACATTCTCGAGACTCAGTTTTATGTCTCTCCCTGAGCCATGTGTTTCCAAGCATGAGACCTCCCTCAAAGACTGAAGCAGCCAAGAAGCCTCCATAGGCTAAGGCCAGAGGGCAGGCAGACACTAGGTCAGTCTTCTCTGTGGGACAGTGCCTACTATAGATGAATTCTGGTGGCTGGGAGCTTTGCTCCCACTTTGTAGCCCATCCAATGGCCTCTTTCAAAACAGGGTTTTGATGAGTTATGTGTAAATGAATCAGAAACATGTGGGTTAGATTTCTTTCAATGCAATGGGGTCTCAATACAGCCCATGGAGGGAGGAAGGGGCCTGGGGAGGAAAGACATGGCTTTCCTCATATAGGTGATTTCTGTTAAGTTTGGTCATCACTACCAGTAGCTGTCTGTCCTCTTCCTTCTCTAAGTCAGTCCTGGGCTGGAAAACCCACATCTTGCTGCTTATACTCAGCCAAGGACCCAGGGCTAGTGGTTTCAGCTCACCCTTAGCTATAAAGACTCCCCCAGACTGCCATTCAGGAGTCCCTTGCTCTGGAGACAGCGCTTCTGCTCCTCCTAGGCTTCCGAGTGGGCTGAGCCAGGAGGAGAGGTGGGGGTGGGGAGAGGCAAGGCTCCCTGAGTATCATGGGCAGAATATAAGACTTAAGCCCCAGTATGAGGATGCGGTGTCTCACGAGCAGGAAACTTTCCAGATGAGCCTGCTTTCAGACTTACATTGTTTCACTTCTTCCTTGTAAATATCATATCCTTCTCTCCTTTTGTACAAATCTTAAAAGCACAGTAAGGCAAAATAAAGCTACCTAAAACCTATTCTCAGTGAGAGCTCTGTGAACACTTCAGTATAGCTACTTCCAAGCCACTTTTCTTCTTACTGTGACAAAATATCTGACAAGAATCAGCTTAGGGGAGTAAGAGTTTATTTTGGCTTGCAGTTTAAAACAGAACACTGTCCATGGATGGGAATGCATGATGATGGGATTGTGAGGTAGTATCCATAATCAAGAAGTAGAGAGCTGACATGAAGTGAGGCAGAGTAGAAACACCAAGTCTCAAGGACTGGGTGATAGGGTACTTACTTATCATGTGGTAGGCCCTAGGTTCAATTCCCAGCACCCTAAGTAAATAATGATAACCTCATGGCTCACCCATAGTGACCTACTTCATCCAGAAAGTTTCCATCTCCCAAAGGTTCTACACCTATTCCAAACAGCAGCTGATCTGGGGATCAAGTATTCAAATACATGAGCCTGGGGGGGGGGCATTTCACATTCAACTCACAACTCAGGCCTGTGATGAGTGTGTATGTGTGTGTGTGCATGTGTGTGCACGTGTATGTGTTTTTAAATTCTCATTTAGATCCCCATTTAGAGCCACTCAGGACAGAAACAGCACAGTTGTTCAATTTTGAAGACTAGTAGACTATGCAACACACACCCACATGCCAGCTTCATGATTAGATGGCGTGTTACAGCACTTTCCTAAACCTCAGACCTATCATCTCCAGTTGGTGATAACATAACAATACGGTAGCTGCCAGGGCTAAATGACATTTAAAGCACTTCAGCGGTACCCAGTAGTAACCACGCAACAGTCATCATGTTAGTGTTGCTGGTCTTTAGCCTTTCCTCTGACATACATGACCTAACCCTCACCCTGGGTCATTAACATTCTCTGTAATGTGACTGAATAGCTGCTTTCTTGTCAGAGACCATTTACCCAACTGTTTCATTTAAATATCTATTTTAAAGAACACGATGATGAATGTTAAGATAGTCAACGTGTAGGTTGGGATTTTTCCCCTAAAGCTTTGGTTTTTCATGTTTGTATGCACCTGAAGAATTAATGTAGAGAATATTTATGCTTATGAACTGGGGAGAGAACTTGGGTATCTCTATCCCTGTAATTTTGTCTTTTCTGGAATGACAAATCAATGGAATAATATGGTAGTTTCTTTTCATGACTGGCTTTTTTTTTTCACTTTATACAGTGGTCTTGAGATTCATTCACGTGCATGTTACCACTGCATTCCTTTTCATTGCTGTCTAGTATGTCATTTGTGGATTGCATATAATTTGCTCATTCATTTGTCAGTTGAAAAGTTTGTATTTTTCCAATTTGGGTTATTATGAATGAAATCCCCCAAATTTTATGTATCACTCTTTTAACTATCTAGTTTAAATAAGAATGGTGCTGAACATCTTTCTGTTTATTAAAACAGCAAAAGCATGGCCTGAGTTCTTGTGAGTGAACATACATTTCTATTCTTTTTCCCTTTTGAAAATATTTTTATTTATTTACTTGACAGAGAGCACACGAGTATGCCAGGGTCTCCTGTCACTCCAAATGAACTCCAGACTCATTCACTACTTTCTGCATCTGGCTTTATGTGGGTACTGAGGACTCAAACCTGGGATGTCAGGCTTTACATGCAAACACTTTTAATCACTGAACGATTTCTATTTTTGAGAAATTCATTGAAGTAGGATTACTGCAATAAGCATGCACATTACCCTTATGTTTACCTTATGAGATACTGTTGAAGCATTTTATTAAGAGGCTATACTATTTTGCATTTTCACAAGCAACATTGGAAGGTTCCAATTCATCACATCTTAAGTTAGCATTTGATATTTTCAGCTATTTTTAAATATTTTATTTTTATTTATTTATTTCTTTGACAGAGAAAGAGACAGAGAGAGAGAGAGAGAGAGGGAGGGAGAGAGGGAGGGAGGGAGGATGGGCGCTCCAAGGCCTCCAGCTACTGCAAACGAATTCGAGATGCCCCCTTGTGCATCTGGCTAACATGGGTCCTGGGAGATTGAACCAGGGTCCTTTGGCTTTGCAGGCAAACACCTTAACTGCTAAGCCATCCCTCCAGCCCTTTGCAGTTATTTTTTAATGTTATTCATTGTATTAGCATGTACTGATACCATACTTGTTTAATTTATTTTTTCCTGATGATGATTGTCATTAACTATGCTTTCATGTGTTTATTTGCAAAAGATTTCTTTCAAAATCTTTTCCTTTGTAGGTTTAGAAATTACATTTATGTTGATGGCACATTTTTTTAGCTAATATATGAAATGCTGGATTTCTTTATGACATTTTCCTACATATGTATCATTGTTTTTTTGCTCATATTCACCACACTCTCATGCCCTCTTTCCCCACTATGGCATATTTCGAGGGTGGTTGTTTTTTTTTGTTGTTGTTGTTTTTGTTTTTTTTTTAGTATGGAGTGAGGTATGGAACTGAATTCTTTTTTTGAAATTTTGAAAATATTTTATGAAGTTTGGAATATACAGAGCATTCACTAGAGGCTGTAGAAGAACCAGACTTGGATGGACAATTTTGAATACACTATCCTTTTTCTAATCAATTGTCTGATTCAGTATCAAAATCCAATTAACTAGATGCATGATAGACTATTTCTATACTTCCTCCTGTTGCATTGATCTGAGTTCCCCAGTCTTGATTACTGTAACCCTCTAATGAATATTGAAATCACCTAGGATGAGTCTTTCAGCTGTGTCTTTTATAAAATTGTTTTGGTCATTCTAGCTCCTTTATTTTTCCATATAAAATCCAGGGTTAACATGCCAACCCTCCCTCCCCAATATTAGGCTTTATTGCAATAGCATTGCTGGGATAAACACCTGACCAGAAGCAGCCTATGGGATGAAAGGGTTTACTTCATGCAGCATCTGGAGGAACCATCGTCATGGCAGAAGAAGCTGGCTTGCCATATTACACATCCACAGCAGAGAGACAAAAGCCTGCACCAATGAAGAGGAAGGAGTTGACTCTGAAAACCTTAGGTCTGGACTCAAGATCTTCCCCCAATGACACACCTGCTTCAGCGGGCTTCACCTGCTGGAGACTAAGGAGGAAGCTTAATAAAAAATTCCTGAAGCTATGGGAACATTTACATTCAAACCACCATGATCCTCTAGCACTTACATTTGATACTTTTATGTTTCCAAATCTATGTCCCCTGTGTTCAAATTTCTTGTCCAGCCTTTTCACTGGTTCATTTAACACACTAACCAGGTAGTTTGTGATTCCCCTTTATCATGCTAATAGATGAGTAATCTCTGGATCTATTTATGTTGACTGCCCTAACTCTTGACAGATTTTTTTAATTTTTAATTTTAATGCTTTTTATAATTTTTAATCGTTTTTCAAAATTTTTATTTTATAAAAGTATGTGTGTGCATGTGTGCATGCATATGAAGGCCAGAAGCTTACATTGGCTGCCTTCCTCAATCACTCTCGACTTTATTTACTGAAGCAAAATCTCTCACTTGAACCCAGAACTCATTGATTCCACTAGTCTAGCTATCCAGCTTTCCCCAGGAATATCTGGTCTTTACCTCCTAAGCAATGAGGTTACAAGGTGGCTGCCATGCCTACCTAGTACTTCTGTGGGTACTGGAGGTCTGAACCCTGGCCCTCACACTTACATGGCAGGCATGTTATCCCCTGAGCCATCTCTCTAGCTCTGATTTTAGTTTATTATATATTAGACATGACATGTAGAAGAAATAGCAGAGACTGAGATAAATAGAATGTATGTTCTGATATGAACATGACTCCTTTTCTGTGAGGTTTGTATGTATGCATGTGAATATATGTTTGTGTGTGTGTGAATATGTGTGTATGTGCATTGTGTGTGTTTATGTATGTTTATGTTTGTACGGGGGTGAGAGGTGAGGGGTTGAGGTAATCTGTCACAGGAGATAGATGCATTTAGTATTGTCCTTTTTAAATGAATCTACTCCTTGTCAAGTTTTGAAATTTTATATTGGAGATTGGGCCTTGTCAATAATGAATTGTGGAGAGTTTGATTTTTTTTTGTAAATAGAAAAGGCATTGTTTTGCTAGGTAGTTATGACACTGGTGGTTTTGTTTGAGCCTTTCAAAGCTTCTAGGCTTTCTTCTAGTAGTTCATAACGGAGGACTAGCGTATTTGCTGGAGTCTAGTTCTTCTAGTCTCTTGTTCCACCTGCCCCATTTAATCTCTTCAACTAATGGCTCCCTGTGGTTTATTCTGTGGCCTGTGGAGCCTCACTCTTCTCTTAATCACCTTATATTTAGACTTGAGTGTACCTTTATGCATGTTTCTCAGGCTGTTCTGCTAAATGGCTTACTCCACCTAATAGTTCTTCTCCTCAGTGTTCAGTTGCCTCAGTCCCTTGATCCAATATCATCCACAATTTGGAGATTGCCATACACACACTTGGGATCCCCCAACATTTTCCAGAAGATCTCTTCAGTCTCAAGGCATCACTGTCTGGCCTGTCTATAGTCCAACATCTGAACACAGTTGTCTTATATGTTTTTTTTTTTTTTTTCTGATTCGTAATTGCTGAAGCTTGGAGAGTAAACCCTGACTCTGTCAATCCATCATCACTAGGAGTGGAAGAGCAGACATCCTTTTCATTCTTGACAAAGAATATAAGAAAATCTAAATCTATCTAAGAAGCACAGATGCAAATTAATGGAAATTCATTTTGCTGACTTTATGATATTTCTAGTATTGCTAAGACTCGGGGCTTTTGACAAAGAAAATAATTACTATTGATATTTTGTTAGATGTCATCACAATATTTATCCATATTTGGTGATACTCATGGAAATGGGCTTTGTAAATTTATATGATTGATGTGGAAACCTGGAATTAAATAAGCACAATTAAGTAGTTAGTGTAAATCTTGGAATGGAGTTAGGAATACTATGATCACTCACAGGCAATATGACTACCAATTCAGAAAGCCCAAGAAATGAAGCAAAAATGGCTGGAAATAATAAGTTTGTTCAAAAAAAGAATTTCCACTATTTAACTAAAATATAATGGTAAAATGATCTTCAGTATAATAACAATGAGTCATGAAATATGATATCATATATCTATATTTTTAGGTTTAGGAAAATATACATAAATAAATTATATAAACAAAATTACAAAGCTCAATTGAATGACAAGTTATAAATGACTAGGGATAATATTGTGTTCTCATTTGGCTACACTTACTACCAGGAAGCTGTCCATCTCCCAGACATTAACTATAAATTATTTGTAATCCTCATCAAAATCCATAAGGAATTGTTTTAGAGGTAGGCAGAATGATTCCAAAAAATACCAAAAGAATAAAGTCTGAGAAGATCCAGGAAACTTTTGAAAACAGAGAGTAATGAAATGGGAGTTTCTTTACCAGACATCAAAAATGTATAATAAAGTTAGAATAATCACAATCGTATGGAACTGTGCAGAGGTAGACAAAACAGATCACTTGGAACAAAAGACAAAGCACAGAAAAAGTACAAGAATCTTCTGCAAGATAGGAGAGCATTTCCAAACAGTGAGGCAAAGATGGATTTGTTCAGTAAATAAATATGAATCTACTATGCAATATATTTGGAGTAGGGAGATGTGAGGAGTTAAAAATACTTTGGATCAGAGTAAATAAGGTAGGTGTTAAATATGAGCTGATTAAGTGGAAAACAGACATTTGTACATTTATGGTGACAGTATTTTTTATTAGTTATGTATATAGTGTGTATACAGCCACGATGGTACCATCATTAGCCTTCTCCCTGTCATCGCCCCCTGAGGATTGTGGGTGTTGCATTGTGGGGGCGGCCTTCAGTTATGGGGGAGAGGCAATGTCTCTGTGCATAATGACCCAATTTATGGCTCTAACAGTCTTTTGGCCCCCTCTTCTGCAAATTTCCCTGAGCCATGTTGGATTCATTTTAGGTCTATTTCAGTGATGAGGTCTTGGGAGTCTCTGTGTCTCTGGATATCTGGTTTGATAGGAGTTGAGTGTTCTCTATGTCTGTCTCCTTCACCCTGTGCTGGTACCAGGTTCTCTGAGAAAGCAGCTCTTGCTCGTTACTCCACTAACTCTATGGCTTCAGCTGATGCCCTGATGGGGTGTAATGGGTGGATCCTCTCCTCAGGTTCTGCGTCCATCTGAAAAAGAGAAGCAAATTCTCCAACAGAGAGTGAGGTCAATACAAGATATATGGATACCCATTATTATTTTAGAGAGAATTTAATAGGTGTAGGTCCTCTTGTAGCCCACTATTGGTGGGAGCTTGATATTGAAGAATGGGCTCATTTTTGGATATGGTTCTGACTGGTTTCCCTGTTCCAGGTATGGGTTCCATTCCACTGAGGGGATCCATTAGGACAATATTTTTGTGGAAGGTGCTTTGACAGTGTCCATTAAGATGAAAGGGTGCTCCCATACTGTGACTACACTGTTTCTCTTCCAGTAATTCATCTGGTAGGCCATGCATATTTACTGATACACATGCATAAATTAATATCCTTGTCCAAGCTAGTCACAGAAGCATCCTTTCTTATCACATAACAAAATATCAGAAGGTAGCTGTTCTTGGCTGGAAACACCAAAGGAAGTGTGTCACAGACCCTCACAGAGAGGCAGAGGAATGAGGCCTCAAATCTGCTTAGTGATTCTTGCAATAATCAGCAGGATCAAGGATGAAGAGGAGGGTGGAAGGTTTAAGGAGTCAACTTACAGAGGGAGCTATGGGGGAACCATGGTAAATATTAAAAAAACTAGGAAGCTGGTGTGTTGGTTTGAATCTAGAATGTCCCCATAGCTTCAGGTATTTGTGATTAAACTTCTGACTTGGTCTGTAGCTGGTGGAGCCTTTGGAAGTTGGAACCTGTCTTGCTGAAAGAGTTGTGTTGCTGGGGGTAGACCCTGGGGCTGATTAAACCAGCCCTACTGGATGTTTAACGCTAGCTTGCCCTTGCTGCTGTCTTTCTGCTGCAGATATATGAAATTGTTACCCAGCTACCAACCTTTTCTCCACTACGGTGAAATGTCTTGAAATTGTAAACCTGGAATAAATCCTTTCCTCCCATAAGCTGCTTCTGGTCAAGTGTTTTATTGAAGCAAAGAGAAGGTAACAGCTACAGGGGCCTCTCAGAAGACCTCTTGGAAAATTTTGAGAGGCACTTCCAGCAGTGGGAGGCATAAAAGTCAGCTGCTGGTCTCATGCCTGAGAGTGCTGAGCTGGCCTGCTAGCTGGACTGATTCCCTAAAGTCCAGAAGGCTGCCTTTGCAGCTTTGTTGCCTGAGCTGTCAGTGCCCTGTTGGTGTCAGGGATAGTTAGGACAAGGACACTTGAGTGCTTCCACAGCCTCATGTGGCCATATGCCCAAGAGAGGACCAACCTGAGGCTTCCTTGGGTCTGGTTCACTAGAGCTGTCCCCAGAGCCCAGAGGAGGTTGATTAAACCAGGCTGGAGATATTGCAGCACTCACACCTTGAGAGACACCTCAAGGACCCATTAGGGAAGCTCAGGAGAACGCTGGGAAGGTGGGGCTCTCTAGGGATTCCACAAAGCTCAGTAAAAGATGACAGCACAAGATACTTGTGAGGGGAAGAGGACTTACTCATTCAGCCAAAAGCATATCCGTCCTGTCTCTTTACCTCTCTTGCTGACTCTCCCCATCCCGCACCTTCCCTTTCTGGAGTTATGAAACAATGACCAGGGCAGGATGTGGCAAGGGAGAGCCACAAGCAAACAGACAAGGCCAGAGACATGGGAGAAGACATTACACCAAGCCAAGTTCAGAGTTTTGGTTTTTGCATTGGAATAGTGTTTTGGTTTGATCTGGCTGTCCCTCAAAGGCTGTATGCTACAGTCATGATTGGCAGGTGGAGAGCATTATTAGGAGTGGTGGAAACATTAAGATCGGGGTCTTGTGGGAGGAAGTAGATCACTAGAAGCATGCCCTTGAAGTGTTTTATCTTCTCCTTGCCTGTTTCTCTCCCACACTTTCTTTCTCTCTCTGCTTGCTAGCCACCAGGAACAGGAAGTGTTATAGTAAAAGAAATACTTCTGAAGCAATGATAAAAGAGAAGTTTGTATTGTTTATGTCATGGGTCATGTTTGCTATACTGGTTACAGCAGTAAATCCAAGCAGTAAAAAACCTGAAGACACCTGCCTCCTACCCACACACCTACAAAGCACAGGAAATCAAGATGGAAGTGAACTGGAAGCTTCCTCCATAACAGTCAGCCTTCATAGTACCAGAAGCTGCTGGGGGAGAAAAGTCTTACCCATTTGTGGAGCCTGCACGTTGCAATACTGACTTATCAGGCAAGATGTGCCTGCAGGTTAATGCAATAGTGGCATGACAATTATGGGGATAACTGGCCAGTTCCTGATTGGATTTGAGGCTGGCTCCGCCGTACCATTGAAAATCATTACTTAAATCTTCACAAGTAAGGAAAAAATGTTATATTGACCATACTAAAAAACAACTTTGTAGGACTTGGGATGTAGCTCAGTTAGTAAAATGTTTACATAGCATGCGTGAGCCTGAGTTCAACCCCCAGAATAAAAATAAAATATTAAAAAAATAAAATATATGTATATATTATGTATATGTATAAAAATTGTCAATTAAAATGCTGTATAAAAAGCCCCAGCTTTGACTATAAATGCCTATAATCTCAGCACTGACTGTGGTAGAGACAAGAGAATTCCTGGGGCTCCCTGATCAGCTAGTCTTATTGAAAAATTGGGAGCTCTAGGTTTAGTGGGAAACTTTGTTTCAGGGAAATAAGGCAGAAAGGCAATAGAGGAGGACCCCAATCTCTTCCTCTGGCCCCCACACACATATGCATGGGGTGCACGCATCTACATATATACTTGTATATTCAACACATGCAGACACACCAGACATAGTACAAAGCACTATATATATAAATGGAATCAATTATATATGCAAATGTTGTTTATAACAAAAGTAATCTGAGGTGAAAGACTTAATGTTATGAGAATTAAAAAGGCAAGACTTAAAAGAGACAAATACATATTCTAAATCTGCAACAACAGTCTAGATGGAATAATATGATAGGTAGTATATTTTATCAAGACTATATCATAATAACTCAAGATTTTATGTCCATTGAAATTAACACAAACTACCGGATTAGAATCAACTGGGTAAACAATTGCTTGAATGTGATAAGGTAGGGATGACAGGTCAGGAAGAGTATAAGTGTTTTAAGCAAGACTCTCTGGTCTTATTACTAACTTTAGAACTTTGTAATAATGGGAGAATATGAGTTGTAACAATTCTTAGGTGAAGGGGATTATATAATAATCACTTTGTTTTTTTTTCCCAATCACAATCCTGTATGTATTAAGTCTAAGAGCAAGTAGAAGTATTAGACACTCATTTTAACCAAATAATGTACCACAGTGTTTCTTGGAAATAGGCATTCTCATACATGTCAAGTTTCTAAGAAACAACTGTTTTAATAGCTTATCTTCTGTTTATAATTATGAATGTTTTAAGAATTTGTCCTAAACTATGTGTATAATTTGTTAATTTGTTTTATGTTGTAATGCTGCTGTTTCCAGTTTTAATGTCAGTTCATTGAAAAGTCTTGTCAAGTTTAGTTTGATGTTATCACCATATCATAAATATATTGAATGTGCACACAAATTTCTTCCATGAAAGAAGCTATTCTTAGCTTGATACATTCATAAAACGTACTATTTTTTCTGGAGAAATGGTTATTATAGGAAAGTGTTCCTTACATAAAATAATTTAATCTAAAAAAATAAAAATTAAAATTAAAAAACACACCTTGATACCATCTAGGGGTTCTGGGTTCATATTCTCTGCCAATTAAGAATCAAGAGACAGGAAAGTACACTTTACCGTAAGAGGGAAAAAGAGGAAAGAAAGCAAGCTCCTCACCATGGAGAATGTTTCCAAAGCTGGAAAATCCCAGTTTCTGTCAGAACCAAACCTTTACTGAAAGGGGAAAGACCACGTGTCCTGAGTGAGTGAAGGTCGGCTTGAGTGAAGGGGAGAGGAGCTGACTGATCTATGGAGCATCCACTACTGCGCCAGTTGTCAGGAAGCTGGTCAGGCCTGCCCACCAAAACAGCACTGAGGGAAAATTCATCCAGGCCAGGAAGAAGGCACCTTCCTGATCTACCTAACCCAGAACGCTGTCTCCTGTAGTGTGTCAACCTGGGGCTGGGGAGATGGCTCAGCGGTTAAAGATGCTTGCAAAGCCTCATGGTCTGGATTTGATTCTCAAATACCCTCATAAAGCCAGATGCACAAAGTGGTGCATGCATCTGGAGTTTGCTTGAAGTGGTTGGAGGCCCTGGTGTGCCCATTCTCCCCCCTCTTCTCTCCCTCTCACTTCCTTTACTTGCAAATAAATAATAATAATAAAAAACTGATTTAGGGATTTTTGATCACATACTGACATCATAAATGTGTGGTTAATATAATGTGCTATTGATGGACTGACAAAGATATTAGTGGTATAGGAAAAAAAAAACCCAGAACAGTCTTGCTCACATTCAGAGAGTGAAAAGTACAGAAAAGGCAGTATCAAGCCAAAGGCAAAAGCACAAACTCTTTAGTGAATGGTGTGAAGAGAACATGTATCTACAGGGGGGAAAACCAGGTCAAATTAGACTTCTATGCCACACCATGTAAAAATAAGGTGGGTGAAGTGGCTCATGCCTTTACTCCCAGCACTTGGGAAACTGAGGTAGGAGGATCAATATGAGTTCAAGGCCAACCTGGCTTACAGAGTGAGTTCCAGGCTAGCGTGAGACCTTGCCTCAACAACAACAACAACAATAATAATAAAACACTTCTAGGTATATCTAAGATCTAAATACAGAAAGAAAAACTTTTGACTTTTAGAACAAAATATATAATGTTTGTATCATTTAGGGAAAGGAAAGATGCTTGCAGAAACACTTGCAGAGCCCAGTCTGAAGGAAAAGATCAGAAAGTACATTATATGGATTTTGCTTGACAAAAACACACTACAAGTTTATGAAGCCAACTGCAAACTATAACACAACCTGCAACCACATCTGATTACACAGGAGTGTGTGATTCACTCAGAGAAATGGATGAGAGAATGGGCAAAGACTAAAGGGTTTGGAGAAGAAAGAAACTCAGGGCCAATAAGCATGTGAAAAGATAACTAAAATTATTTGGGCAAAAGAAAATGTAGAAATAAAATAGTGAGACATCATTTTGTACCAATAATATTGGTGAAAGTCTAAAATATGATAGTACTACATATAGTCATTGCCATCTGAAAAGAAAATCTTCTCTAGCCAAAAGTGAGAGTAGCATTGTGGGCATACATATGAGTGTATAGAGAGCAATTTGGTAGGCATAATATATTCATTTAGCCAGACAACAGTGGTAGTTCCCCTTTCCCCAGGTCTTATGACCTCTCAAGCTAGAGGCTTTTTATTAGGCTTTCTGTACTAGGCAGGAATTCCCTCCCATGGAGCAGGCCTCAAGTCAGGTCAGAGCCATTTGTTTCCCTTATAACAGACATGCCATCGTTGCTCCTGGTGGTACATTGGGCCTGTCTGGCCAGAGGTAAAGCTTTCAGGGTCTACTCCTGCTTCCGATGACTGATGGCTTTTTTCCCCCAACAGGCCACATAGCTCTTTGTAGCATCCTGACAGCTAGTCAAATGGAAGAGACTTTCAGTTCAGCTCCAGCTTGATTTCTCATTGACCTGCAGCCCAAGCATGTGGAGTCTTCACCAACAGGATCCTTGCATCTAGTTCTGATGGGCAACCAAGAGCTTTGGACAATAGTCTGTAATGTTTTGGGGGCATCAGAGACCTCCCTGGCCAACATCTCACTGGAAGACATCTCACCCCTGCCAAGAAAATTTTTCTAACAACAATCTGTGGATGGCTGCTGGGCACAATATTATCCACCATCACAAGATACTTCTGCCCAACCTCTTTCTTTTTTGACATATATATTATTAGCTAGTGAAGAAGTATTCCTACATCTTAATCTTGATCAACCATCCTCCCACTTCCACTTAGATGAGTTTTAAGTCTACTCAGGGGTTATCACCACCTGAAAAGAGAAGCTCCTCTAGCCAAAAGTGAGAACACCATCACTATATAGGCATAAACATAAATATTTAGAGGGCTTGTCATGAAAATTTTAAGGAAATGCCTAAGTACCAATCAAAAGAAAATGGTTAAATTGTGATGTATTTATAAATCAGAATATTATGCCCAAAATGTTGTGACTTACATTAACACAAAAGAATTACAACCATGTATTTCAATATGAAAACCTTTCCAAAATATCATATTGAGATATGTACCAGGTGGTTCTGTTTAAATAAAATTTCAAAACATGAAACATGCAAAACAATGGCATACATTGCTTATAGAATGCATGTACAGTGTTATTATAACACACATGGGGATTGCTAGGCTTTGGATGGGTGTCCCCACAGTCTGCTTGTTAAAGGTTTGGCCCCCAGAGTGACACTATGGGGAGGTGGTTATTAGCAAGTGAGGCCTGGTGGGAGGTCTTTAGGTCATTTGAGCTATACCTCAAAGGGTATTGTAATACTCAGATCCTCTCTCTCTCCCTCTCTCTCTTTCTCTCCTTTCCCCTTCTCACTTTTTGACACAGTCTTGCTATATAACCCTGATTGGCTTGGCTTGGTACTCTAGGTATCCCAGACTGGCCTTGAGTTCACGGCAATCCTCCTGCCTTATCCTCCTGAGTGCTAATCTTATGTACCACTACACCCAAGCCTGTCCTCTCTTGCTTCCTGAATCACTAGACCAGAAGTCTTCTGCCATTGCTTGCTGGCACATCCACCAGATGTCCAAGGCACTGGATCCAAGTGATCTTGGGTTGTAGCCTCCAAAACCCTAAGCTTAATAAACTTTGTCTCTTTAAAAGTTAATTAGCTTAGGTATTTTATAATATGAATGCAAAGCCGACTGGTAGAGGGATGATATACAAAAAAAAATTAGGATGGTGATTAGATTTGGAAAGAGTCAAAGGGGAATAAAAATGTGGAGAGGAACACAGAGTCCTTCAAGTATAATGAAGTGTTCTCTGGTTTAAAAAAATTCAGGGCAAATTGACAGTTTGTTGATATTTCTGAAAGCCAAGTGACAAAATACATGTATTGATTATAAGATTATAATTTTCTGTATGTTATACTGCAAACTATTAAAAGTATTTGAAATATATTTGACCAAAAGGGGTTGGAATTGTTTTTATGTGTGGAATTCCTGAGATTCAATAACACAATTACACAATCACCCCCTCACAATCTAAATGTAGACAAACTGTGTAAGCAGGCAGCCCAAGAAGGAAAGATCTGATTTCCAATTGGACTCACTCTGCCCTGTAATTAAAGAAACTCATAATGGAATATGATGCCTTTTGTTCCAAGTTGGCAAAGATGAAAAGGGATGGTAAAATCAGCATTTCTGAGTGCAAAGATGAGGCAAGTGCCAATGAAACACTCAGGATTATAAACCCCCCTGTGACCACTATCATGAAAATATTACATAAATCAAAATTTCTTAAGAGCATGTCTCATTTGACTCGCCAATTTGATTTTAGAAATGTATACCACATGGGGAAGAGGGAAAGGGACAGGGCTCAGGGCTACTCTCAAAAGGATATTTAAAGGAAGACTAGACTATCAAAGAAGGAGGACAACTTAGACGTCCTGAACTTTTTAAAAATAAAAATAAAAAATATTTTATATTTCCCTCAATTTAATTTTTTTTTGAGGTAGGGTCTTGCTCTAGCCCAGACTGATCTAGAATTCACTATGTAGTCTCAGGGTGGCCTTGAACTCATGACGATCCTCCTACCTTTTGCCCCCCCCCCCACCAAGTGCTTGGATTAAAGGCACATACTGCCACACCAGATCAATTTTAAATTTTTGTATTCAATAAATAATCCATTTATTTTTACCTTTTTTATCTTACGAAAATTTTATCATGTGTATAAGATAACACACAGTGTATACGGGGTTCTGAGCTAGCTGCATTTGAAGCATCTGCAGAACATAGGGAAATGTGGATAAGGGTGACTACTGCACATACACATATATGCGTGTGAAACAGTCTAAGAAAATGCATGAGGTGTTGCAGAGAGGTGCGTGTGTTTTATCTGGGTTTAACAGGTTGGCATTTGTACTACACACACACATTGTGAAGCCATGATTGGTCAATCTCCAGTGTCAACTTGATTTAGAATTATCCAGAAGACACACCTCTGGCATGTCTGTGAGGGTGTTTCCAGAGAGGTTTACCTGAGGATGAAAGAGCCTCCTAGAATGTGGGCAACACCATTCAATAGGCTGGAGTCCCAGACTGAATAAAAAGAAGTGAGCTGAAAAATCAACATTCATCTCTCTCTGCTTCCTGTCTGGATACAATGTGACTAGCTCTTAGATTCTTCTGTTGCCATGCCTTACCTTCCATGGTGGATTGTATCCCTCCAACATGTCCTTCCTAAATTTCTTTTGTTAGGTAACTAACACACAGATGTGTTATACTTATTCTACACACACATAAGAACCTCTACATGGTCACATCCTCATACACTCCCTCCACATATACAGCTTATGTAGCTTATATCCAGCGAGCCCTTCTCTTTTTTTTTTTTTTAATTATGCAGTCGAGTTTCCTGCATTTGGGGAAATCGCAGGGGTCAGCACATCTGGAGTGCAATGGATAAGCCTCGCCCTGGGAAAACCACCTTCGTGATCATGGTATCTCCCCTGCCAGGTAAGTAAAAGCAAGCCCTTCTCCATATGAGATTTTCATAAACAAAAATATTAAAATCTTTGAGTTTTAATATAGTAAAGGTATTTTTGAAGAACATCATCAAAAACTTTTGCATGTCCCAATCAAATTATCATGGTAATTTGGGGCAATGGATGATTTATAGAATTTTCTCTAAAGGTATTCTGAAAAAACTAAATTTATGGCAATATCCAATGAGAAGAGAAAGAAAAACTGACCTGTCCTCTCAATACTTTAAAATATAATGAACAATCGCTGGGCATGGTGGCACATGTCTTTAATCCCAGCACTCGGGAGGCAGAGGTAGGAGGATCACCATGAGTTCAAGGCCACCCTGAGACTACATAGTGAATTACAGGTCAGCTTGAACTAGAGTGAGACCCTACCTGGAAAAAAACAAAAAAATTATATATATATATATATATATATATATATATATATATAATTTATATATACATATAATATATATATGTATATACATATATAATTTATATATATTTATAAAACAAAATAATGGAGCTAGAATCCAAAACAGATGAGAAAGCTCAGAAATCAGCCCAGTAAGAGTTTAGTACACATGTCATCTAAAATAAGTAAAATAATTGAAAAAAACTTTGGTGTTAGGATAGTTGATAAGCCACACAAGAAAAGAAAAATTAGATCTCTTTCTCATAAGACATATGAAAACTTCCAGTTATATGAGATAATTAAGAGCACATTTTAAGTCATGTTTGCATATTGTGGCAGGGGACATGGTTCAGTGGATAAAATGCTAGCTGCACAAGCATGAGGACCTGAGTTCACATCCTCAGTTCCTACCTCAAAGCTGGGTGTGGAGGTATGCACCTATAGTCCCAGCACTAGGGAGACAGGAGCATTCCCAGGGCTGGCTGCAGCTTGTCAAGTGGAATTGGTAACCTCTACATTCAGTGAGAGACTCTGTCTCAGAGAATAAGGTGGAGAGCAATTGAGGAAGACAGTCAATGTCAACCTCAGGTATCTACCTACACACACACACACACACACACTTATACATACATGCACTCACACACCCACACACTCATATATCCACACACATGTACATACACATGTACACACATACACACATGCACATCACACACACAGACATACACACAAATGCACTCACATATGCACACCATACACACATCCATACATATGCATACACATACACACATGCACACCCCACACAGATACATACACACATGCATGAAACAAAAAGTCTGGGTGTCTGTTATGCTTGAATTCTGTTGTCAACTTGATCAGATTAGGAATCAAATAAGAGACATGCCTTTTGAGTGTGTCTGTGAGTGTGTTTCCAGGAAGGATTGAAAGAAGGAGGAAGACCTTCCACCAGAATGGTTGGCCCTTGCTATGACAGAGTATAAATAAAGAGCCTCCAAGAGAACTGGAGAGATGGCTCAGTGGTCAAGGTGCTTGTCTGCAAAACCTTACAACCTGAGTTTGGTTTCCCAGTCCCACATAAAGCCAGATAGATGTACAAGGTGGTACATGCTTCTGGAGTTTGTTTGCAGTGGCTAGAGGCCCTGGCATACCCATTCTCTGTCTCTGTTTCTCTCTGTTTGCAAATAAATAAATAACAATATTTTAAAAAATAAAGAAGCTCCAAGAGAAAGCATGCCTTTCACCTGGATGCCCGTGCTACCTGTTGCTGAGTCCATATTCCGCTGTGCCATTCTTCACATACATCGGCCTCCCAGTGTTGAGTGAAGACCAGCATTGCTCCAGGAACCTCCAGGCCTTCAGCACCACACTGAGACTGCTCAGACATCCAGCCTCATGGGTTGGGAAGCTCCAGGGTTCTCTGACTCTCCAGTATGTAGACAGCTATTGTTGGGTTGCCCAGTCTGTAGTTTGTAAGCCAATCTAATAAATCGCCTTTATAATACATATTCGTTCTATCATTTGTTTTGCTGTACAGAACCCTGACTAATACAATGTCTGTCTCCCCCCAGGATTGGAAAGTCTTTTTAAAACCATCACAAATGCAGAACCACAAAAACAAGATTGATAGGTTTGACATCTAGAAAAACGCATTTACACATTAACCAAAGCCACCGTTTTTCACAGGAGAGTTCTTGGGAAGCCAGCCAAGGAGGAAATGAAAGTGTGGGAGGTTTAGCAGGGGGTGTTCTTTGGAGAACAGGAAGTGGAGAAGCAGGAGTGAGCAGTGGGAAGTTGAGGTCTGAGGGGATACGTCTCAACAGGAGCCTCAGCTGACCCTCCAGGGAACACGGAGGTTGGCACAGCCCTTCAGATTTGACCCCAAATTGGGAGAAGAGACTTGGCCTTGATATTTTCAGGTGAGCATTAGATGTGGGCCGCTTCAGGACTGGAGCACTGTGATAGTTTTAAAAATGTGTCTATAGTTATTTAACACTTGAACCTAAAATAGTGGAACCTATTCCCCTCCCTTTGATTGAGGACTTGAGCCATGCCTAGCTAATAGCATGCATTGGAAGTGCTACGTTGATGTCGAAGCCTAGGCCATAAGGTAATGCACTTCTCTCTTGAAGGGAGAAAAGCCATCATGTTGTGAGCACTCTGAAGCAGCTTTGTGGTGAGCCTCTCCTGAGAGAAACCAAGATGTCCAGCCACAGTCCTTTCCCTGAGGTATACCTTGCAAAGCCAGTGGAATGTGACAGCCAGTGTAGTCACCTTGACTGTGACCCTGAACCACCCAGCTGAGTGGCCACTCCCAAGTCTCCAACTCACCAAAGTTATATATATATATATATATATATATATATATATATATATATATATATAACAAATGCTATTGTAAGCCCATGTCATGTGGTACATAGATAGCCTAGGCCATCTGGGGCAAGGGCAAGGTGGCTCTCACAGATGACAGTATTTACAAGTGATATTCTTTGAAGCTGGGAGACTAAGACCAGAAGGGACACACATCATGGTGTCCTCCGCAACCGTAAAACCAGCACACGCGTCGACTCGGCGGTTTTAGTGTACCAACTCAGGAAGCAACAGGAACTTGGGGCTCTAAGAGGTCTCAACTCCACAGTTACTTCATTCCACCAGGGTGCGGAATCCAGACCAAGAGAAAATTTACATTAAGTACCTTCCCATCCCCCTGTGGAGAGGGTCGTGTTCTGGAAAGTACCCACATGCTCTCTTCCCTGCGCATTTCCCATCCTGTGTGATGGCTACTCTTCACTATCAATTTGACATATTTGGAATCATCTCTGAGTATGTCTGTGAAGGAGTTCGTAGAGAGGGGAAATTGAGGTGAGGAGACCCATATTAAATGTGGGTGGCACTGTTCCACAAGTTGGGGTCTTGTACTAAATAAAAAGGAGAAAGTTGGATGAGCAGTAGCATTCATTGATCTCTGCTTCCTCAGTATGGATCGAATGGCCTGAAGCTCCTACTTCCATGCTGGACTATATTCTCAAACTGTTAGCCAAAATAAACTCTTCCTCAAGTTACTTTCAGGTATTTTGTTATATCACTGAGAAGAGTTGCTAATACACTCTCCATCCTTGAATCTCAATTGAGTTCTCTTGCTTATGTGGAGCAGTTCAGTGGTTGCCTGCTCTGTTTCATCTCATAATCAAAAGCCCAACTCTTCAAACTCAGCTCAACTCTAAGCCTGCTACTCTATAGGCCCCTTGGACCTTAAAAGACAGCAGGTTCCTATTATATTTGGAACAAATGGCAGCCGAATGAGGGGAGTATGTTTAGTGGTGAAATTATAGTTCTCACTTGAACACTTATTTGCATTATTCTAAACACTATTTCGTTTTTCTCACTTACTCCTCTCAACAGCCCTGTAAAGAAAGTCTGATTTTTAACTTAATTAATTTAGGTGTGTATGTGTTCAGGGATGCTTGCCCTGAGGTGTGGAGGTTAGAGGACAGCTTTCCCGTCATTCTTTGTAGCTCACCTTGTTTTGAGGTAGGTTCTCTTGTTGTTCATGGCACCATTTGTAAGCTTCCAGGAAATTCTCCTGTCTTTTCATCCCTAGTATTACAAAACTGGGATTACAGAAACTTGCCACAGCTTCTAGCTTTCATATGAGGTCTGGGGATCCAAACTCAGGTACTCAGAGTTACACGGCAAGTACTCTATCCACTGAGCCATCTCCCCAGCCCAGGAAGTTCTATTATTATTCTTATTTCATGTCAGTGAAATTGAGGCATGAAATGATAGGTGACACCTGCAAGGTTACATAGCTGATGAAGAGTGGAGAGAGAATTTGAACCAACTGAAAAGAACAGTGTTGACCACTGCGTTACAATCTGAACAGAGTTGCAGCTGTGGTGGGAAGGATTTCCACTTGAGCTGTAAGAACGGAAGTTTGAAAGTGAGTAGACAACAATGTGAGAGAGATGGAAGAAATGAAGACAGGAGAGAGAGAGAGAACATATGCGAGAGCACTACAACCAATCAATAAGAAAAGGAATACTTAAATAGAAAAAAGTCAGCAAGTGACATAAGTAGGCAATTTGCAAAGAAAAAATACAAATGAAACTTGTGTTCCTTAAGAATAACAACTGCAAGCAGGAGGAATTTGAAATACAAGCATCAGAAAGCTTTGCATAGTATGTGTCAGCTGGATGTATTTAAAAGCTGAGTGCTATTAAGGGTTCCTGCTGAAGACTACCGGACCAAAGGATTCAGGTCAGTTCCTCCAAGCATGGAGACAGATCCCAGCTGCTCCTTCTCCAAAGGTTATATAGTCGTATCCTCCCTTGGAGGCCAGACTATAATGGAAACATGGGCCAGGAGGACTGTAGTAATTCACAGACAACAAGCAGAGGGCTGCCAGGGAGAAGGTTATCAGAAGGGCTCTGGCCCATTCCTGTCCTGCAGCCTCAGAGAAGCAGCCTGCTTAGCCTGAGTGACAGCCCTGCCACTTGCTTACCAGACAAGTGAGTTTGGACAAGCCTCTTTCCTCCTTGTGCCTCAGTTTATACATTGGCAAAGGCACTGATAATAGTAATATCTACCTCATGGACCTGTTGTGGGATTCAGTGGGCTAATTTATACAAAGCATTAAAAACAGCTTTGGGTACATACCAAGTGTCCAAAATATTTGTTCAGATTCTGGAGATATGGCTCTGTCAATAAAGTCCTGGCTGCACAAGCATGAAGACCTGAGTCTGGACCCTCAACACTCCTGTAAAAGTCAAGCATGGAGTTACCACCTGTAACCCCAGTACTGGGAAGACATAGACAGGAGCATCCGTAGGGCTCATTGGCTAGTCTAGCTGAATTGGTGAGTTCTAGGTTTAGTGAGAGATCCCATCTCAAAGAAATAGACAATGATTGAGAAAGACACTAGACATTGTGGAGGCTTCCATAATATATGTATACAGACATGTACCTGCACTGACATGTGTGCACACACATAAAAATAACATATACAAAAACACACATAATACACATGTACACATGCAAATAAAATACCTTTTAGTATTTGGGATTTAAAAAAATATTTTTATTTATTTGCAAGCAGAGAGAAATGAGAGAGACAGACAGGAAGACAGAGAGGAAGGGTGCATCAGGGTCTCTAACCACTGCAAACAAACTCGAGATGCATGTGCCACCCTATGCATCTGGTTTATGTGGGTTCTGGGGAATTGAATCTGGGTCCTTAGGCTTTGCAGGCAAGCTCCTTAACTGCTAAGCCATCTCTCCAACCCAAGTATGTGAGATTTTATTTCAGGCCTCTCTTACTGAAACACTAGTCCTGAAAAGACACAAAATATTCCAGGGTCCCAGAAGCCCTTGTCATGGAGCTCAGCTGTCCCTTAAGAAGCTGAGCTATGGTTTAACCACTATGGGCCTCTCCCCTATCATTTCCCTTTTTCTAAAAAAGGGGAATTTCAGACAAGATCAGGTGCATTCAGAGTAGCCTGGTCATAGACAACATATGGGGCAGTTTGATACGAGGCCTTAGCTTTGTGTGAGTTACTGACTAGTTTGGCCTGGGGTGTTGGTGCAGCCTATATAGGATCAAGACTCTTCCTGAACCCACAGGTCCTGTGGGTCAGGAGGCTGTTACAGAAGGGAAAGGCTAGAGGCAGATTCCCACCCAGTCCTAGGAGCCTCTGAGCCTGCCTCATGTCCAAAGAGAGCAAGGTTTTGATAGAAGGTTCACTCACAGTAGTTCCCTCGATGCCTTGTCCTGAACCAATCCAGCCATAGTTCCTAGTCCCCTTCCCTTTGAGCTTGGATGATGTATCAGTTACATTCTCAGAGCCCAAATGCCCGTATTGTTGGGATGAAGATAACACCACTGTCCCAGAGCTGTTGAGAGGACATGTTAACATTGGTCAAGCTCTTCTACCCAGTACCCGGTGGCAGGCACTTAACCACATTTAGGTGAAAGCTCTCAGTCTCTAAACCCATCAAGGTTGCCTGGGCTTCTGCTTCCAGCTCAGGAACAAATTTCTCCTGCTGGATCTAGTGCAAACCACTTCCTAGGAGACCTCCCGTATACTCCTTATGCTCCTGGCTTACTGTCTCCATACCACACACCCTGTAAGTCTTCCCCCTGACACAGCACCCTGGACAGCGAGTGACCTTTGAGTTGAGCATTTCATTGCCTTCACTTCAGAGAGATCAGAGTCCAGAAAGGAAAAATAGTCAGACCAGGCTCCCAACACGGAATTGGAGCCCGGGCCTTGGGTCTTCCAGGCCAGGCTCCTTGTCCTAGTCTTGGACACTTTCTTTATCACCTTTAATCTATCCCTCAGTTGAGCACTAGTTTTCCTCTGAGCTTGTGTAGGGGAGAGGCTGTATAACAGAGCTGAGTGAGGAATGGAAAGGGCACAAAGAAAGGATTGTTCACAAAGAGATCAAGGCCAGGCCTGGGAGCTGGTGCCCAGGCAGGGAAGTGGGCAGCAGCCAGTCTGGGAACCCACCAATGGCAGGTAATCATGGGGAGATTGGCTTTCTGGGCAGGAAAGGCTAACATCTGGGCCCAGGGCCAGGATCCTACCCGCAGGACACCCTACTCAGGGCCCAAACCCAGGAACGCACTTGGACATGCTCTGCTTCTCAGGCCTGGCTCCATCTACTCCAACCCCGACTAGTGACTAAGATGGAAAAACGGCGTCAGAACTCAGAGTTTCAGGTTCACTTAGACATTGGGAACATTTCATTCCAGCTTCTCTTTAAGTCTTTTTTTTTTCTTTCTTTCTTTCTTTCTTTCTTTTTTTTTTTTTTTTTTTTTTTTTTTGGTTTTTCGAGGTAGGGTCTCACTCTATCCCAGGCTGACCTGGAATTCAGGGTGACCTCGAACTCATGGCTATCCTCCTACCTCTGCCTCCTGAGTGCTGGGATTGAAAGCGTGTGCCACCATGCCCAGCTTGAGTCTACTTTTATCTGTCTTCCCTTCTGCTGCTTCTTCTCTTGCTAATACAAAACTGACTATGGAGGCCAGTGAGTTCCTGTTCCCCAGGGCCCAGGTATGTCTGCCTCTCTATCCACTCAGATTCTGCTGGGTTCACAGATCCAGCTAACCATGTCTTGTCAATGAGCTATCTTCAAATGCTTCACTGACTTGCTTCACTCTGAGAGAGTTGCTGCATGTCCACTTGATGTTTCCCTGGCTGCACTCGGTGATCTCAAGTACATATGGCAAGGGAGCAGGTAGACCTCCTAAAGGTATGGCCTCCACTACTCTCTCTGCGTCCTCACAGAGCAGCTGAATGCTACTTAGAGACAAAAGAGATGGAGTATGGGGTAATGGTGAAATATTCATAGTCCCAGACCCTCTGTAGATCTCCTGAATCAGAACCGTGGCCATGTCTGTCTTGACATCTATCACAGTAAGGGTTTCTGCTAGCTACTATCTATCTATCATCCATCTATCTATCTATCTATCTATCTATCTATCTATCTATCTATCTATCATCTGTCTCTATTAATATATCATCTATCTTTATCTATTATCTATCAATCTATCTGTCCATCCATCAATCTATTTTTTACCTATCATCTGTCATCTATCTATTCATCCACTCATGTCATCTGTTTACCCTCCTATCTCACTATCATTCATCTATCTGTCATTTATCATCCATCATCTGTCAACCAATCCATCAATTATCTTTCCTTCCATCTATTTATTCATCCATATATTATCTATGTATCTATCTATAATCTATTCATCCATCATCTCTATATCCGTCCATTCATCTCTGCATCTAGTATCCATCTATTATTCACCTATAGTCATCTATGCATCCACCCAATCATTGATGTATCTATCATTTATTTATACTTCATTGTATCTGTCATCTACCATCTATTTTGCACAGTGAGCACAGAAGAGCATCTCTGGCCTAGGGAGGGGAAAACTGGTTGGAAAAAGCTTACCTGTTCCTTAGAAGACACTGAGAAGAGGGCACACTTTAGCCCAGTCTTACAGGACATAGAAGGTGACTGGTGAGGCTGGGGTTCCACAGGCAATTGCAAGAGGAGGACCGTGTAAACAGAGAGTCTTCAGTTGGGCCTAAGCTGCTCAAGAGCTTCCATGGGGAGGGCAGAGCATGAGGGGTAAGGGGAATGTGGAGAGAACTACAGAGCCACCATAAGGTCCTTGGAGAACACCACAGGAGCTGTTACCCTAAACTGGGAGAAGTGTTCTTATTGTTCGAGAGGGCCCTGTGGAGCTTCCTGTGAGTGCCTCTGAGCCTCTCTTCTGATCCCCTAAGTGCTAGGGGCAGATCACACCCCCCACTCAGCTGTTCAAGAAAGGCTTCTGTTCAAGAACAGCTTCTTGTGAGGCAAGAAAGTCATTTTTCTAAGCCCTGAGAGCATTAAGCACCTAGGCAAGACAGTGCCTGGCTGTGGGTAACCCACTTGTCTGGTTAAAAAGGACTTTTTAGCTTACACCACAGACTGCAGTTGTGATTTATTCCTGCTTGAACTTACCACAGAGCCTAACACCCATTGGCCATGATGGCAGCCAACACTCAGGCAGAATGGTGAGGGTCTAGGCCACCCACTGAAAAGACAGGGCAGTGTGTCCTAGTACTTTTGCTACTGGGAAGTAAATGCCATTTCAGCACTGTTGTCTTGGGAATGCCTCTGTGTGCCATGTGCACCCCCAGGGAAGGCCTTGGGAGTATTAAAATCATGAGATGAGGAGGTGGCCCCATGTTTAAAAGCACTTGTTTCACCAGCCTGCTGACTGGAGTCTGGATACCCACAACCCACTAAAGCCAGACACACAGTAGCGCACATATGCGCAATCTCAAGCCCCCTATGGCAGTGAAAGTAGAGTCAGAAGACTCCTGATGCTCAGAGTCAGCTTTTGTGACATTTTCATCAGTGAACAAGCAAGGTTTGGAAGGCATGGACCACGTCTCTGATCGCCACATGTGTGCCATGGCACAGGCGCACACATACAAACATATCATACACACACGCACATTCACACGCACACCCGAATGGTTAAAATCAGTGTCTTCACCCAGGGGAGTATTCCTAGCAAGAATACTGCCGACAAGGAAGATCTGAGGAGTGAACAAAGGTGGGGAGCCAAGGAAAAAGAGAGTGGGGGTAGAGAGGACAAGGAGAATTGGGGCCTTCCTGGGTACCAGACAGTCTAACTTTTGTAGGCTCCACCCCAGAGTATATAAAAGAATTACAATGCACCCACATCCCACATTAAATAGAATTATTTTGCTATAAAATACTTGGAAAGAATTTTTATAATTTTGCT
Source organism: Dipus sagitta (assembly GCA_036346955.1). NCBI lineage: Eukaryota > Metazoa > Chordata > Mammalia > Rodentia > Dipodidae > Dipus > Dipus sagitta. The sequence continues at coordinate 73,174,936 of CM070777.1, forward strand.
TTTGAAATGATTTGGCTGCAGTTTATACACTTAGTTTACGATTGGCTCTGAATTCCCAGCCACCATCATACTCAGGAATCTATACAAGGTGAGAAAACGTAAAGTACAAATTGTTTTCAAATGGAAGGAAAATCTCAGGGGTCTGCAATTGCATGATTAATAAGTTAGAATGTATTCATTAAATATTTATGATTTCCAATTTTACTCTTTTGTGTTTTTGGAGCAAATTCATTTTTTCCTGGTCTCCATGCTTTGAGTAACGAGCTTATGGGTCTGAAACACTGTGAAGGATATGTAGTGAAAGAGTCATGGGAGGGTGGCAGGGGAGACCAGGCTCCATGCAGAGAACTAGTACTTCCTCAAAACCAGGCTACTCTCCTCTGGACATCTTCCTCCAGCTGGCCTGCCAGACCCAGCCATGGGACCAGGCAAAAGTCAGGGTTTGGAGGAAGGGGCTGCTCAGTGGCCACGTGCCTAGGAGTCTGGGAGGGATGCCTCAGAGAACCCAGGTCAGCCTGGGTCAACCTGTCACACCCAATTGTAGGCCTGGAGTTATGAGAACCTCGTTCAAGGCCACCCGGGGGCTCAGCCACAAGGAGCCTGCACTTTGTAACTTGGATTCCTTATAAGTAGCCCTGAGGGGCAGGGAAGGGAACCCAAAGTGATGTGATAGACTCCTGTGTTCAGTCACCAGGAGGTTTTATGATCTGAGAGGTGAACTGAGGAACAACCAAAGACTGTTTAATCTTGATCTTAACATACTGAACGAAAATGCAGACCAACTGTGTGTGCTGGTATTTTTTTTTTTATAACAACAACAAAAAGAAAAGACTGAGAGAAACTCAGAGCTCACTTCAGATAATAGCATGAGGAACTTTGCATGCCTCCCAGGCTGAGCTGGAAAGGTCCCCAGCCTCCTGACAGCTTCCTGTGGAGTCTGTGCATCTGTGCAGCCATGAAGAGGGACCCCATCACAAATGGGGTCCACAAGAGCCTGGAAACTCTGCTCTTGGTCCATGGGGTTCAGGGCACTGTCCCTGACACCCACCCACTCCTGGTTGGGGGGAGATTCCTCTCTAACAGCATGGCCAATGAAGTAACATTAGCAAATGAGGTGTTGTGATTAATGAGGTCTCTTCTTTGTGTCAGTGTGATGTATGGCCTGTGGGGAGTGGACTTGACCAGAGGATTGAGGGTCACGTGGATACCACACCCAGCAGAACTCTATCAGGCTGGGACTTGGTGCTAATATGTGATATAGATGTATTACATGTTAGATGAAAACCTCAATATAAAGTCAGCACTGACTGGGAGAGGCTGAGGTTCTCAACTGTTTTCTGAGGCCCTGAGGAGAGAGACCTTGGCTTTGAGGTTCCTCCCACTTCTCTGATATTTCTCTAAGCCTCCTCTACAGGCACCCAGAGACTTTGGTTTAGTACTGACATCAGTTAGACAGTTTCAGTGGCTTCATGGAACTCTAGCTTGTTCATCACTTTTGAGGCAGTCTGACATGGTGTTGCAGGTGGTCCTCTTACTCTCCTCCATGTGGTGGCCCTGGTGATAGTGACTTCTGTCCTGCCACCCCATCAACCCACAGGTCTTCAGATATAGTGAACAGGCAGAGTCTAGAGAGTGCACACTCCCTTGTGAAATCTTTGGTTGGGAAGTGCCCCACATAACACTGGTGACAATGAGTCACACAGCACTGGGGATATCCCAAAGAGCAACTATGCCTATGGTGCTATGTACTAATCATTGTTGCTGTGCTTTGTACATTTTAAATCCTGCCATTCTTACAACATTATATGAGCACATACCACTCTACTTCATAGATTGTGTGATGTATCTCCACCCCAATACATACCCTTTAGCCTCTCTAAAATGATGTCTTACACTTGGCCATAAGCTGAACAGCAGTCAGGGTGAGCATGCAAAAACAAAACAAAACAACAAAAACCTCCTTCTGAGGGCTGGCGAGATGGCTCAACAGTTAAGTATGCTTTCTGCACAAGTTTGAAGGCCCAGAAGCTCCCAAGTTCAAATCTTTAGAATCCATATACACAGCCAGGCATGGCCACATGCATCTGTAACCCCAGTCCTGTGCTGTGCAAAGACTGGGAGAATCACTGGGGCTCACAACAGCAAGCTCCAGAATCAGTAAGAGACCTGTCACAAGGAAAAACATAGCCACAGGTGAGCCCACAGGGCCCTGGAGGTGAGAACATGCGGCATTGCATAAACACATATGGGTGCATACACCACACATCTATCACATACACATCATGTAAACATATTATATACCTGCAGAAACCAAATCTTCCTCTGAAAAGTCATGGAATAATCAAGAAAGCTTCAGTATTTATGGCCTTTGAAACTAAAACCCAGAGGTTAAGGAACTGGCCCCAAATTATACAGCCAATAGTATGTAAGGTTAGAAGCCTGACTCTCCCTGATCCTACTTCCAACCAACTGCAAGGCTTGCCCAGGGAAGCCAGCCATGCTGACCAGTTCCCCTCCCCCATGCATTTCTTTGGGAGCCAAGAAGATCTCTAGCCTCACTGTGGAGGGAATAAGTTAGGAACCACTTCTTTAAGTCCATGAACACAGATCTTAAATTGGCTGAAGTCAGCTCCTGGCTGGAGTGATGGGACTTTAGCCACAAGGACATTTGCAAAGCCAGGGCACTTGCTACATTCATTCCTGGCTGATAACTTAATCACTGAAAAAGCAACAAGTGGGATGAGGAGTGTCCACCCAATGACTATTAACAAAGAAGCACATGGTGGCAAAAGGAAAGTGATAGGGATGGAGAGGGGGAGGGCTTCATCATCCCTGCATTCAGAATGTCACAGGAAGGGTGGGGTGGCAAAGCCCACTGTGCAGGGTGGGCCTTGAGAAAGTAGATTGCTTTCAAGTGAAGAAAATATAATGGCTCCAAGCAGATGACTCAACAGAGCAAAGAGGCTCCACAGCTCCATGACAAATTGAAGACAACCAGCCAACCAAACCAGAGACTACCACCAACAATGGACAAAGAACACAGTGGAGGTAGAGGGGCATTTAGCACATAGCCAGAAATGCAAATCATCTCCTTGCGCAGGAAGCCACGTTGTCAGGTCAGGTGGCTTACAGTGTTTCTATAAGAATGAAGCAAGAAGTTATCAAAACGCGAAGAGCTGATGAGGAGAGAGATGGCTGAACCCTCACCTCTGAAAATGACCTTTTCATCCTTAGAGAAGGAGGGGGTATCCCTGGAAATGATCTTCTCTGGGAGGCAGCAGGAGAGGCAGGGCTATAATGGACACAGGAGGTATAGGCTGTTATGACTGGGCTTCAGGATCTGGGAGAAATGGCCACCACAGCCAATTAGATGGGAAGAGAAATCTGTAAACTAGTGATGGACTTTCAAAAGGAACTTTAGCTGGATCAGAGAGACCTGTCCCCAGCACTAGAACAGAACAGGGTTTACAGGGTTTTGTCTAAACCATCAATGTGGCTGGGCCTGACTGGCCCACTTGGCATAGTTCCACCCGGCTCCTCACCAAGTGCTTTGGTGTAGCTGGTGCTGTTCCAAGGGACAGGTTCAGAGGCACCATCAAGGGCCCTTTGCCTCGGTTTATAGGACATCACTATGGATGCAGCAGCTTGGGTCTCTAGGAACCTCCTAGCTGCCCTCACATACATGACCTCTAGTACCAAGAGTGAGCACCCATGGACAAACCTCTGCCAGCATGCAACAGAAGCTGGTGGGTTCTCTCCATGTCCCCCACAGACAGCAGCTATGTTGTTTATCTCATGGGGCCTGTTGGACATTGCCGACTGTAGGCCAGCTTGCCCTCTCTGCCCACTTACTTCCCTGTGGTCCCTCTACCCACTAGACCTCTAATGTTGCTTTCTGTAGAGTTCTGGAAAGTCTGCAAAAGAGAAATGAGAAATGAAGGCCAATGTTGCCTGTGTAGCTGTGTCTATATTATCTGACTCTTCCTCATGCATTTTGTTTTACAGTTTTGTTTGCATGGGGTGACCATCATTTTATAAGCTGCTTTTTAATGTGTGATTGTCCATGTGTGCATGTGTATGTTTTCACATATGTGTGGAAGCCAGAGGACAATGTCAGGTATAATTCCTAAAGAACACTATGTACAGCATTTTTGAGAAGGGGTCTCTCTATTGCCCAGAGCTCACCAAGTAGGCTAGACTAGCTAGCCAGTGAGTGCTGGGGATCCTCCTGTCTTCACTTTGCCACCTCTGAGATTGCAGGCACTTACCACACCTGCTTTTTCTATGTGGATTCTGTGGGTGAAACTCAGGTCCACATGCTAGTATGCAAGTCACTGAGCTAGCTCCCAGCTCTAGTAACATGCTTTTGTGTACTCACATTCTATCTAAACTTTCTCCTGTAATAGTACATTGTTTGGGGTATTTTTTGGTTGTTTTTACTGGTTTAATGGGTGCTTGCCCTTCCATGGAGAGGATTACCACATTCCCTGTTGTCATTTCTTTGAACTCCTAATCAACACTATTGTGGAGTTACAAGGTTAAGAACTTGAATATCTCCATGATTCTTGATAGATTCTGATCAAGGGTAGACAACCCTCTGGCAGCCTAGGAGAGGATTTAACTGTCAGTACAAGCCAGCATGGCTTTGTGAAAAGCAAGTGTCCCTGACTGAACTCCTTCCCCACCCTGGTGTGGGAGAAGGGGTCATGGTATCTCTACATGTTTCATTGTTTCTTTGGACAGACTAGGTGAGGAGACAGACACGCGACTGGATAGCTAATGTATTCGTTACTTTGCTTGTTGATATGACTGAACACCTGGCAAGAAGCATCTCAGGGAAGGAATGGTTCGTGTGGGCTCACAGTTTGAGAGGAGGGCAAGACACAGTGGCATGAGTGTGAAGAAGCTGGTCACGCTGCATCTGTAGTCAGGAAACAGAGAGACATGGCTTCCTCTGCTCTGCCTGCTTTCTCATTTTCACTTAATGCAGCACCCCAGCCCATGCTATGGTGCTGCCTGCATTCAGGGTGAATCTACCTTCCTCCATCAAATCTTTTGAAACCACTTTTATAGACATGTCTAGAGATGTGTCTTCTAGGTGATTCCAAACCCAGTCAAGTTGACAATGAAGAGTAGCCATCACCACTAAGTTAATATTTTCCCCAATTTACACTGATCAAAAGATCACTCTCCACATGTAGAGAGGTGGCCTGTGGCCTGTCTTGCTCAGTATTTTTGTCATAGGAGCAGAAGTTCTTTGTGATGCCATGATGAGTGAAGCAAGGCTGAAGGGATGAATAACACTCCGAGCCAGATTTAGGATTTAAATAGATTTTAAGAAGCCAGAGGAGGGACTCTCACCCAGTTAGAAATGTTACATAAGGCACTTAGTTAAAAAAAAAAAATCAACTACATATGGACGGATGGGGAAACCCTGCCTTACTTAATAGCTGCTCATGCGAAACAGACTCAGAGACTGCAGTTGACCTCAAGCTCAATGTGAATCATCTGTGTGTGGAGGCTGCCAAGAAGACTAATACAATCTTGGGCCACATTAAGAGAAGTATAATATGGGGACCCAGGCAGGGGAGTGTTGCCACCAAGCTCTGATTAATCAGACCACACTGGGAAGGAGCATCAGGTGTCATTCTCCCCAGAATATGAGTAGCCTCCTTTCTTCACCGAGGGCTGCTTGGATGCTTGTTAAGTGCCCCGCACTATGCTGGAAGTAAAGAATGCCCAGCCGGGTATGGTGGTGCATGCCTTTAATCCCAGCACTCAGAAGGCAGAGGTAGGAGGATTGCCATGAGTTTGAGGCCAGCCTGAGACTGCATGGTGAATTCCAGCTCATCCTGAGCTAGAGCAAGACCCTACCTCAGAAAACCGAAAAAGAAAAAAGAAAAAAAGAATGCCCAGATGCATGGGAGATGGGATGTGCTTTCTGATCACACACAGCTTCCAGTCTAGTGAAAATTATCATGGTACTGTATTTCACACAGTATTGAATATAAAGCACAGTTCATTTAAAAATATTTTATTTTTATTTGTTTGACAGAGAAAGAGGTGGGGGAAAGAATGTGTATGCCAAGGCCTCCAGCCCCTGCAAAATGAACTCCAGGTGCATGCACCCCCTTGTGCATCTGGCTAACGTGGGTCCTGGTGAATCGAACCTTCAGTCCTTTGGCTTTTCAGGCAAATGCCTTAACTGCCAAGCCATCCCTCCAGCCCAAACACAGTGTATTTTTTCCTATGTGTTTAGAACTTTTTTCTCTGAGACAGGGTCTTACATGGTCCAGGCTGGCCTCGAATTCACTATGTAGATAAGGTTGGCTTTGTACTCCTGATCCTCCTGCCTCCACTTCCTAAGTGCTAGTATTAGAGTTATGTACTACCACACTTGGTTTATGTAGTGCTGGAGGCAGAACCTAAGGCTTTATACATGGTAGGCAAGTGTCTACCAACTGAGCTGCATCCGAGGCACTTCCTGTTCTCATACATGCTCACAATTATCCTCCTCTGCTCCAAGTCTGGTGGTTTGGACTTCAGTGCTCTTCCCCAGCCTGTTCTTCCCTCCTCTCAGGGTGTAGATCATCCCTGCCCTAACTCTGAGCTGCCACCACTTTGGAGTCTTAGTGCTTGTTTCCTGGGGTTGGTATGCTCCTTGGCCCTTGCATCCTCCATCCTCAGATGGTGCCTTTTGCTATTTCAGAGGCTGGATGCTAACCTTACATTTCTGGACTTTCCTAAAGTTCTGCTTCTTGATAAAGGTTAGGTTTGGAAGGCAGGCTTGCAGCGAGGACCACCTTCCCTTTACTGTAGTGCAGCCATCGGGATGGGCAACAGCAGGCTGAGTAATAATGCACAACTCCCATATCACATGGGCAGCTGACACATCCAGTCCCTAGTTCCCACATTTGGGGATCCATATGCTCAGAGAACTTTGATACCATATAAAGTATTGGGAGGTGCTGTGATAAAGGAAGGAGAAAATTACAGAATTTCCAATAATCTTTCTACAAAGGAGTGGCTTATATTTCATTGAGTCACTTTGTCACTTGACTCCCAGGCTGTCAAGGAGCAAAATCCAAATATGCATCTTGGGAAGACCTGAGAAGATGTGGCAAGCACTCTGGACCAGTCATCAGCCCACTGAATGCTGAGGCCCAGGGCTGGGGTGACAGTGACTTTCTGGTCTGCAGCAGTTGTGGCAGACATACTTGCCCCTCTGTTCCAGTGTGTGCTTTCTGAATTTTGTCATGTCTCCATCAGGAAGTCACATCTGTTTTCCCTCCACTTGAACCTGGGCTGACTTTTGTGACTGTCTTAATTAGAACACGATGATGTTGGAGACACTATGTGACTACTGAAGCCATGTCTATGGAGGTGATATGACTTTTTGGAAGACTTGCCCTTAGCACCTGATCGCCCCACATGTGAAGAAGCCCAGATTATAAAGCACCTTTCCATCTAAGACTCAGTGAAGAACCCAGCCCACTACCAGTATCACCCATCAGACATGCTCTTTGACAGATTTCTGGATTATTCTAGCCCCAGCCATTGACCCAACCCAACTGTGGTGGTTTGAATGTGAATGTATGTCCCCCATAGACTCAGGTGTTAAAATTAATCTTGTAACTTGCACCTCCATCTGCCTGGCTGGAGAAGGTTTCACTGCGAGTGGATCCTGGAGTCCAGCCCTAACGTGTCACTGGAGACAGATCTGACGTCCAGCCCAGTGGTGTGCAAAGAGGTTTGAACTATGTGGTCCTGCTTGCTGACAGACTTTTGTGCTTGCTGCTTTTGGTTTTTGCTGTTTGCTTGTTTCTCTCTGCTTGGATGTATGGAAGCAGTTTCTTCCACCATTGATGGAACTTTCCTTTGGATCTGTAAGCTTGGAATAAACTCCTTCCTCCCATAAAATTGTGTTTGGTTGGATGTTCGTTCCAGCAACATGAACCTGTCTACTACACTAACCAATGTGGAGTGGAGCCCATATTAGGTGACTCCTCTGAATTCTGTAACGAATTTGAGTCTGTGGCCAAATGAATATGATTCTTATTCCCAGCCACTAAGTTGTTTTTTTCAGCCACTAAATTGTGCAGCACTGCAGTAGGGCACCATGATGGGTGCCCGTACTCAGCAGGAAGGTGGTGCATTTAGCACAACTGTTCACTCACTCACTCACTATGCTGGAAAGTTCCAAGATCCTGCTGCCTGATTTTGTTGGATTCTGGAAGTTTAGAAGTGGTCACAACACTCCTCACCTCAAGGAGCTTGTGGTCTTGCAGAGAGAACAGCTTCTGGAATTGCTGTTTGCTGAGGGCTAAACATAGAGCTACAGTTACAACACAAAAGCAAAGTCAACTGGCTCTGACTGGGCCAGGCAAGAGATTCATGAAGGAGCACATGTGCTGGCCTCTGGGGGAAGAAAAGTTCTATGAGAAGTAAGCCAACAAGGGCTTTACAGAGGAAGGGCAAGCTCAAGGACATGGTGGTGTGACTGAGGATGGATGGTGTGTTCAGACAAGAGATGCTCAAGGCCACAAAGACTGAACTGAAGCAGCAGAAACAGCATCAAGGAGACCAGTAGGAGACGGTCATAATCAGCTTGGCAACGGACAGGCACAGAAGTGACTGGAATGAACATCAAAGTGGGAGGTGACAGTCTGGATAGATGAAATGAAGGAGAAGGGGACAGAAATTGCTATGCAATGTTTAGCCAAAGACCATCATGTTGAGATGAGGAACTTGACGAAGCGTGCCTTGAGGAGTTAATAAGTTTTTCTTTTGGTCCATTGATTATGAATGGTATATTGGTTAAGATAATGTCAGTTTTGTCCCTGAATTCCTAACTGGAAGTAGCTTAGAACAAAAGCAGGTATTACGTTATGTACTGATAACCCCAGGCATGCAGGATTAGTTTACTGGTTCAATCACATAATCACTAAGACAGTACTTTCCCACACTTCCAATCTATTTATCCCCTTATGATCACAAAATGGCTCCTGGAGATGTAAGCACCATCTCAAAAAGCTAACTCCTGGCCAAAAGGGAATGCAGTTTCTGTCCCTGTACCTATTTTAATAGACACTTGGGTCCAATTGTCAAAGTGAAATCATATGTCCATGTATCAGCTGGAAAGACATCTGAGGAAGACAAGGTGCATGGCCTGTTAGAAGCCTCACCCTCAGCACTTGATCCCCCACATGTGAAGAAGCCCATCTTGTAGTCCACGCGGAAGCTTTCCACCTAAGACTCAGGAAAGGATCTGCCCACAGCCAGTGTCACCCTATACAAACTTGTGGACAGACTTGTAGATTATTGCAGCCCTAGACTTTGACCCAACCCATCAATGTGGAAGGTAGACTTGAAGAAAAAGAAAATGGGCAGAGAAAAGAATGGCTATTAAGAGGCTACAGCCAGGTGTGTTAGAACCTCTCAGCAGAGACAGTAAACATTTCAAGCTGAGGCTCTTAAAGCTATGCTGGGGCAGTGGCTCAGTGGATAAATACACTGGCAAAACTCCTCAAAATCCATGTCAAATGCTGGATGCTGTGGTGGGTGTCTGTAATCCCAGCACATCTAAGGCAAGATAGGAGACCTGTGGGCCAGCGAGCCTGGTGGTGAACATCAAGAGATACTGCTTCAAACAAGGTAGAAGACAAGACAATCACCCAAAGTTATCCTCTGGCCTCCACACATGTGCTTTGGCACTGGATCCCATATTCATACATACATCAAACACACACATACACACATACCAGCTAATGCAGAATATAGTTGCCCAATGTTTGTTGAATGCTTTACAAAGTACTCTACATAATTACTCATTAATTCCCTTAATGCCCTAGGGGAATGTGAATCCCAGGCAACTGCCTCTTTGAAACCATGAGGTTGGTTCTGTTTCTCTACAGAATGGATGGAAGAGGTCTGAGGGGCCCCATACCCAGATTCTCCTTCCCCATCTTCCCAGAATGGGTAGGAAATCTCTCTCATGTCTGTGTGCTGTGCTCGTGAAGAGTGGAGCTTTGTGGAGTGACATTGTGGATGGAAAAGGAGGAGCCTCTGAGTCAAGATGGGGTGCTTGGGAGGAACATCTCAGCCAAAGACACCCAGGAGACCTGAATCCCACATACAAAGAACCCTGGCTTCCCCAGGGTCCTGGGAGCCAGAGCAGAGGCTGTGGTGCTGGACCAAGACTAAAGGAAAGCAGAAGAGAGCAGAGATGTCTGAGGTCCTCTTGAAGGAGGGGCAGGAGAAGGAGTGTTTCTTTTAGGCAGTTAGCCTGCAGGACTAAAGCCAGTCTCAGACAAGATGGCTGCAAGCAATTACTGAGCAGGTTTCCTGCTTCTTCCTCAGCTTAGCACTCCCATTGGCCAGCTCCTCCTGAGTCAGTCTCTTGAGTCCACCCACCATTCAGGTCTCTCTCCCTTATACGCCTGAGTCCGGTGACAAGGTTCGTCTTTATTGGAAGTCTGACCCATATAAATGGGCCTGGCACATGGGTGTAAATTTCTTGGCTATTCTCCTTGCATCCCGACTCTCCTGGTTCTTGCTTTGGTAAGCTGTCCCCCTTCCCAGCTGGGCTAGGAAGCAGGGGATTCCATCTTGCCCTGGGGCTTTCCTGTCTTATTTGGGGGTGCTTTCTTGCTTTGTTATATGTATGATCTTCCTAAACTCTGAGTCTTTTACTTTGTCTTAGTCTTTTCTGACCTCCTAGTGAATGTGAAGGAGAGTGAATTTGTGGCTTGGACTCTCATGCCGTGTGTGTGTGTGTGTGTGTGTGTGTGTGTGTGTACATGCACATGCCTTTGCCAGAGGAGGGTCTCTCCATTTTCCTCTCCCCCTTTCTAGCTGGATAAGAGTTCCCTTCTAGCTTGGGTCTTTCAGCTAGCCTTCCCCTTGAATCCTAATTCTCCCAAAAATAAACCTCATAATTCATAATTTACCCTTTTTGGAGTCTGTGGTTTTCAGTACTTTGCTAATGCAGATAAGAATCCAAAAGCTGTGGTCAACAAGCCTGGGATCTCCTGCATCTTTATAGAACACAAGATCCTGCATCACTTTCTTGCTTGGGGACAGGCTGAGTTGAAGCAATGGAGGTGACTTCTCATGACCCTTTGGTCCCTCTTTGTCTTCCATTGGCTAACAAAAGTAGGCATGCTTCTGGCCATTCTTAGGAAGGGGCTAGAGGGCATTTCACCATGAGCTTTAGAAATGCAGATGGTGGTTGGTGACTACAGAATGTGTTCTCAAGAAATAGCCATTAAAAAAATGTGACTTCAAAATGGACTTGGGGGCTAGGAATATGGCTCAGGTGGTAGGGTGTTTGCCTATCAGGCACTGGGTTCTAGGTTCAATCCTTAGTGCCACATAAAACCATGCATGGTGATGCATGCCTATTGTCTCAGCACTTGGGAGACAGGAGGATTAGAAGTTTAAGTCAACCTTGGCTACATAATGAGTTCAAGGTCAGGCTGGTCTGCATATAACCATGTCTGAAAAAACAGCAAAATAGTCTTGGGCCTATTTGAATTCTGCTATAGGTTTCCTCCAGGCTTACCAGAGGCTGAGGCTCAAGTTCACCTTAGCTGTAGACACCAAGCCTGGTGGCCACCACAGAAGCCAGTGCCCAAGAGGATGTACATGGTAACAGCTCATCCCAGAATAGCTCATGAAATCATATAAGCCCCAGTGCCTTGCAGCATAATGGCTGTTCTAGTGAGAATGGAACCCATCAACATGCTGCCAGTATCCCATTCCCTCCACTCCACCATAGACAAGCAAGACTGTGTGGCCAGCTCTGGACAGTGCTTTAGTGAACTGTCTTATCACCTGAACCAGGGAATGAGTTTTTGATGGTACAATAGAGCCCTAGCTCAGAACAACCCCAAACAGAAGATGTTGAAGTCAGAGAAATTGTCCTGGAAGGTCTGCTTCAGATTTTTGAGTGAGAGAATAATCCGCCATGGTTGCATTAGAATTTGGGGGCTATTTGTTACTGCAGCACAACTTCTCTTATCCTTACTAACACCTGGTGCATTGTGTATACCTCTCTACTAAAATTAAAGCAGCTTCCAACTGCTCATGACCTTAGGCTGGTCATTTATTCCTGAGCCTCAGTTTCTTCATCCAAAAAATGGAGTGGTAACACCTGTTGTTTAGGTTTATTGCAAGGGCTGAAAGGGACACATACTAGATGTTCCATAGGATGTGTCCATCCCTTCAGAGAGTGTTGACCTCCTTTGAGAGTCAGCTGGACATGGAACTAGGGTCTCTGTTCCATTGTCTGATTAGTGGGTTTTAAGAGTGTAGGTATAGCCACCAGTTGCTCTGCTTTCTTTCTCCCACCCCCACTCCTCAGCCTCCTCCAAAAGAGAAGACAGAGTTCCAAACTTGTTCAGGTAATTTTTCAGCAGCTACTATTGACACGTCTGGTTCTGGGCACAAAGCCTTAGGGCAGGGTGACAGCCAGTGCTGGCCATTCCCGGTGAGCATGGAGTATCTGTTGACCTGGAGGGGCTGTTAGATGCATAGAGGTTAGTGGTCCTATGTCAAGGCTAAGGAGCTAGAGGTGGTCCCACAAGGACAAAAACAGGCCCCAATTTACCTCCATATACTTAAGGACATTTGAGTCATTCTCTAAAGAAGATGGGCTTGGATTTGAGTTTCTCCCACAGCACTGTCCTCTTTTTTGGTATAGCCTTGGAAAAATCATTGTAATCTCTATTTTCTCTTTTTTTCTTTGGTTCATTGATGTAGGGTCACATATAGCCCAAGCTGGCCTCAAACTCACTGTGGAGCCAACAATGACTTTGATCCACCTCTCAAGTGCTGAGATTACAAGCATGTGCCATCACTCCGGTTTATGAGGGACTAAGGATGGAACCCAGAGGCTTGTCCATGCTAGGGAAGCACTCTACCATCTTAACTACATCCTCAGCTCTTGAGTTTTGCTTCTGGAAAACGTAGAGTTCACCTGTCTCCCAGGACATTCAAGTGGAAGGACTGTGTCACACTTCACACATGGCGGCTGCTCACAGTACAGTTAGTGGCAACAAAACCTACATCTGGAAGAGGCATCCCCAAAGAAAGATAGCCCAGGCTGGATGAGGAGTGAAGACAGATGGTTACTGTCCTGCTCTGGACCAGTCAGTGGCTGATCCAGCCAGCAGGTGGGGGTACGAGGCATCTCTACCAGCACTCTGGCCCAGGGCAGTCCTGTAGTACTGTTTAGCCTTGGAAACAATCCAGCTCCGTTGACCTCCCTCCCCAGCTGCTTCTCGTGCCCCAGATAAATTGTTTCCGCCTGAGGAGCCTCCTCCTCATCCCCAGCCGCCTTCCTGTCACAACACCTCCAATGAACAGTAAACAGGAGCTCTAACTGTCTCCACCAAGCCCCTGGCTTCCAGCCAGCTACAGGCACACCCTCCTCCAGCCCAGCTGGCCAGATGTGCCTCTGGCATTCACAGCTGTTCCCTTGGCCTCAGTCACAGTTCTCTCTGTCCAGGGACTGACCATCCCTCCTTCTCTGTTCCATCTTAGCTTCACCTTTTCAGACTGGAGGTCTGCTGAGCAGGGTTGGGGCAGGAATTGAGAGGCCCCACATGGGGCTGCATTTCAATTGTAATTTTCTCTCCCTCTCCCCACACCCTAATAGTCTTTCATCTTCTGTCAACACTATACCCTCTGTGTCTTCATTGGATCCCCACCACCCTGCTTCCCATGTTCTTGGGCTTGCCTCTCACACCAAACACTCAAGACCTCCATGTACTCCAGGTTCCTCCTTATAGGAGGAGACAGTGTGATAACACATCCAAATGAGAGGCTTTTTTTTCCCCAAAGCTCCATGTCCCTTTCAGTGTCTCCATGTGGCCTCACCTTCCTAAGAGAAGACACCTCCATCTCTTCTGGGCTCCTCTGTTCTGGTCTAGCCCTTCTGGACTTCTGTGTTCTCATCTGAACATCAGGCCTGGCTTTGTGTTTGACAGCAGTATCCCCATATCTGTCTTTAGATGGCTCAATAAGAGGCAATAAGTACTCAGACCCACCTCTCCTGGGGGAAATGTAATGACAAAGTGCAGTAGAAACCTGGGGACCAGTCAGGCTGAGGGACTGCCTTCATCTAGCCATCAGGGACACCCCAGGACCAAGAGATAGTCCTTGTCCCTAGCTTTAGTACTCAACTGGCTATTGTTCCTGCACAGCCTTCCCAGAGCTCACTAGTGCTCACCTGCCCTCTCTTCCTCTGTGCATGTTAAATCTGTTCCAGAAGAGCTGTTCATCTCTTTGCTTTCTCAATCCCTACCATCTGAGAGCAGGACCAAGGAGCTGCTTGGAAGAAAGGACAGTTAGAGAACTGTCATTCTTACTCTGCTTTTATTTATTTATTTTCTGATAAAGTCTGGTAAAGCTAGTGGTTGGGATTTACTGTATAGCAAGTCTTGATCCAAGTATATCACAATGCTACTTATTTGACCCTCAGAAAAATCCCCTTATCAAATAACTCTTATTATTCCTACTTTATAGATAAGCAAATTCAGGCTTGGTGAGGTTAAATGACTTGCTCTAGGACACCCAGTGCTGGAACCAAATCCAAACCCAGGCTAGTGTGACTTCAAAATACATTGCTTCTATTGTAGGAAAGGGGCTTGTGAGTAATTTGTTCAAAATCACACAATAGTGTCAGCTGGCCCCAGAGCCAAGTGGCTGTCACTTGCTGTGCACCCTTGAAAGCCAAGTTCTTGGTGAGCTACTTCTGGGAGAGAAGCAGGACCAGACCTGGCCTGGGGTTGTTTTTAAACCAGGTTCTGTCCCTCCATGGTGCTGCTCAGCTCCAGTCTGGGAGAATGCTGGAACTGCTGGGGACCTGGGAGCTCAGCCCGCTCAAGGTCACGGGAGAGTGGGAAGCACGAGCTCGATGCCAGAGCAGGCCCTCTCCACCCAGGCTTCTTTCTCTGGCTCCTGCCCTCGTAGGCCAGACCTTTCCAGAGCCACATCCTCCTCCAGAGTATTTTGGTGTTCGAGGATTGGTGGCAAGTCCTAACAAGTCCTCTCTGAGTGGTTAAGATTAGCACAGGGCCCTGGACTATGAGTCACAGAAGTGGCCGGGGTCAGGCCAGCCTGGCTCCTATTACCACTCTTTGCTGATTCACCAATGGGGAAAAAAATGGTCTAAGACCTTTTCCAACTGCAGCCTTCTTCCTCTTCTAACCATCCAGGCCTGCACAGCAGGCTTTCTCATCTCTCAGCCTCAGATCCATTTTTTCTGGGGGGCATTCTGATGTTCCCTAAATATCATTTTATCCATACTTCAGCTCCCCTCAACATCTAGACAAAGGGCTTAGGTCCACTTCTCTGCTTCAGAGGGAAAACCCCAAGTCAGAAGGCGGTTCTGCCCACCCTTTGCTAGGACCACCCAGACCTCACTGGACCTTTTGAGGCTGAATTTATAAATTGTTTATGTCTCTTGTCCTATGGGGATGGGTAGTGGTTGTGCTGAGCATACAACTATGTGTGCACATGCATATACAGGATGCCATAACCCATGGGATTCCAGAGCTTTCAGAAGTCCTTTGTCAGGACTAACAGAGCTCAGGGTCCCATCACGAGGAAGAGGCTTCAGAGTCCTACTCTAAACCACCTACTATACAGATGAGCTGCCCCCGATGACACTTACACTCGCCACACATACTTGGTATGGGTCTGCATAGGTATGCAGCCTATTCTTGAACCCTCTTTCTGGCTTGGACCCTGGAGCTTCTGTGAAGAGACAGCAGAGGACACAGGTACCCTTCTGATATCTAGGAGGCAGGAAAAGGCTAGTGGAGGAGATGCGGGCTTGATTTCAGATGAAACCATGTGCTTCTTTTTTGCCAGTGACCAACCATCAGCCAACCCATGTCCAATCATGGATTCTGTTTGGCTCTTTTACTGTCTCAGTCTCTGGAATAACAGAGTTCAGAGATAGCCATGTTATTTCCTTTTCCTTCCCTCTTCTTTTTCCTCCAAATTATAATGGTGATAAGACCAGTGTGGAGCTGCTTATCATGAATGTATAATCCTTATCAGATGGAGGGAAATGGTGTCAGAAATAAGCTGTAGCTGGCTGGAGAGATGGCTTAGCTGTTAAGCACTTGCCTGTGAAGCCTAAGGACCCCAGTTTGAGGCTCAATTCCCCAGGACCCACGTTACCCAGATGCACAAGCGGGCACACACATCTGGAGTCCGCTTGCAGTGGCTGGAAGCCCTGGCACACCCATTCTTTCTCTCTCTCTCTCTCTCTCTCTCTCTCTCTCTCTCTCTCTCCCTCCCTCCCTCCTTCTCACTGTCTGTTGCTCTCAAATAACTAAATAAAAATAAACAAAAAAAATAAAGAAAAAAAGAAATAAGCTGTGGGTAGGCATTTGTGGAATCATCATGAAAAAAAGAATGCCCTGTTGCCTCCCCAGTACAGAGGGAGCACCTGGGCCATGGAAGAGCAGGCTTTTCTCCATGTTAAGCTTCCAGGGATGTGGTGGTTTGAATCGGATGACCCCCCTAAAAAATTATCTGTTCCAGCTGTTGGCAATTTGGGAGGTGGAGTCTTGCTGGAGAAGGTGGTCTCCAGGGGTGGGCTGTGCGGTGGAATGGCCAGCTCCTCCTACCCAAAGCCCACCTCACTCTCTTGTTGCTGCTTTCCACCTTCTGTGGCAGAGATGATGTCCAGCCTCTGTTCATGCCATGCTGTCCCCTGACACCATGAGATGTCCCCCTTCAGACTGTAAGCCAAAATAAAACTTTTCCTCTCCGCAGCTGCTTTTGGTGAGGTGTTTTGTCCCAGTTTCAAGGCAGATGAGGACAGAGGAGTATCCATGAGGACCTGGATAGGGAAGAGTCAGCTCATCCTTGAAAGTTGGAGAAAGCCATCTCTACAGCAACAGAGTTCCTGGGACCAACTAAGGCTAGTTCAGCAACCAGTCCTAGGGAAAGAGTGGGACCTTGTCCCTTTAGAATACTGCACCCTCAGCTAGGGTGATGCTGGGGATGTTGCTCATGCAAATGTAAGGACTTGAGTTCGGACCCCAGCACCCACCTGAATGCCAGATATGGCACTGGGGAGTCAGAGACACAATGGTTCTTGGAGCTCACTGGCCAGCCATTCTAGCCTAATTGGCAAGTTCCAGACCAATCTCAAAAAAAAGTGAAGATGAAGACCCAAGGTTGTCTGCTCATCTCCATGTGCATTCACACACATGTGCACATGCACCTGCACATATACATCCACCTGCACACATCAATACATGCACACCACACACACACAAATCAACTAAAGAAATGTGAAATGTGCTTCCTGCCGGAGCAGCATACCAACCACAATGGATGAACAGCTGTTAGCTGGTGCTTGGGTGGAGCTATTATGTGACAAAGAGCTGAGATACTCCCTGGAGAAGAAGTTGGATGGACAGAAGATGGCTTAGATGGTGTCAGAAGCAAGGAGGGCATGTCTGTGTAGAAGCATGGACAATTCAAGAACTGTGGTGGATACAGATGGATGGACATGTTTGGACAGAGTTACTCAAGTGGGTTCTTCTTACTTAGAGACAGCTGGTGTCTGTAGCCTTGTCCCTGAATGCTGAGAACTCTGGGTGCTCAAGGTGGGTGGCAAGGTCTATCTTAGTGGGAGGCTGCACCCTATAAAGCCCAGCTGAAGAGGGACTCAAAGCAAGTCATGAGCTGGGGTGGCCTTTGGCCACACACAGGGTGGGCTCACACCAGGGCCAGGGCTACCCCTGGCTCACCCCAAGCCTGCAACAGTTTGTCTCTGCTGCTCAAGGCCATCCTGTGTGAGGGGAACACAGCTGGCCTGCCTCGAGAAGTCCAGAACAGTCTATAATTGCTCCCCTTCATTCCTGGTGTCCCCCAGGGACCATTGAGGCCAGCTCAGGTCGGTCAGCTGACATGTTCAGCAAACAGCCCTCTCCCTTTCCTGCCTTGTTTACTCCGTACATTGCAGTCTTTGTAGAGTATTCCAGAATACAGGGTGGGAGTTTGAGGTGGGTGCAGAGCTCAGCTGGAGGGGAGTCCACCTGTCAGTGTGACTCCAAAGCAATACTCCCCAGCAGCAGGAGACAGGTGAGGGCTGAAGGGTGTCTACAGACCCATGCACCCGCGTTCCTATTTCTGCTCAGTTAGGACCACTGTTAGCCATGAGTCCTGGACCAGAGAGGCATCCTAGATGGCACAGACCTTGCTCACATCTGAAGGGAACCTGCAGGTCCCCAATGTTGTCCTCCAATATCAGTCCCTGTACTCACTGCAGGTAGTGGCTCCATAGAGCTTCTAAACACAGAACTCTCCCCACCGCAACTCTGCATGATTATCTCTCACTTACCCCTCATGGTCAGTCTAGATCTGATCTGAATCCTGCTGGAGGCCTTCAAGAACCACCTGCTCTTGTACCCATGCTTATCCCCAGGGGCCCAACTGGGATTCTCTGTCTCTTATTGACATGTGTTGTATCTGTGGTGTGTGTGTGTAGAGATGTGTGTACCCTGTGAGCATGCACGTGGAGGTCAGAGGAGCACATCATGTGGCCTCCTCTATCACTCTTCCATCTTGTTTCGTTGAGTTGGGGTCTCTCACTGAACCTGGAGCTAGTCTTGTTTTTCAGTTAGACTAGATAACCTGAGAGCAAGCCCCAGGGACTCTCCTGTCTCCACACCCCCATCAGGGCTGGAGTTACACAGGTGCTGGAGTTTGAACTCAAGCTCTCATGCTTGCACAGCAAGCTCTCTTACCCACTGAGCCATCTCACCATCCCCCTAGGATTCTCATATTACAGCACTTATCATACTTTGTTGTACCCACCAAGATGACTATATAAACTGCCTCCTGCATTGTGAGGTCCTGGGGACAGCAAGCCTACCCACTCACAGGCATTAGGGAAAGCAAATATCTAACTGCTGCTAATGAACAGTGGCTGCATTGCTGTGGTTAACTCATGAGAACTTTCCCTTTGGCTTCACTATCATTGCCTTTGTCACAGTTTCCATTTGAGGGCAGGCTCATGGGAGTATAATTGATATGCGCTGAGGGGTACAAATGCAAATGTGGCTGGTGTATGAGACCATCACCACAATCAAGATTACAGACATATCCATCTCCTTCAAGAGTGTCCTCTTGCCCCTTGGCAATCCTTCCCTCCTACCCCACCTAGCCCCATCCCTGTCTCCTGATCTGCTTTCTGTCACCATGGATTAGTTCACATTTTCTAGATATTTATATAAATGGAACCATACAACATGTGCTGTTTTAGTCTGAGCTTATTCCACTCAGCATAATGATTTTGATATTCAAGTAAGCTGTTCCATGAAGCAGTAGTGCATTCCTTTTAACTACTGATGAGGACTCTGCTGAATGGATATACCAGGATGCATTCACTCACCCACTTGTTGATGGTTATTTGGGCTGTTTCCAGCATGCAGCTCAAGTTGTTTGACATCTGTGCAGGAGTGTTTACAACTTTTGGGGACATGTGCTTTTCCTTTCCTGAGTGCCACTTTCTTGTATGGACATTTCCAGTCAAGTTGAAGGAGGATGACCCAAGGAGGAAGAAAGAAGGAAGAAGGACAAAGAGTTAGTTACTCACAGGCTGTACTGGCTGAGCCCTGTGGAGGTCCTCAGGGCAGTGGTAGGATGGGTCAGACTTCCTGGCAAGGGCCAGTGTCCACACAGCCATACTTGTCATGTTAGGTATTTGCTTTCTCTGTGGACTGTGAGAGGCTAGGTTTGCTTTCCCCAGAACCTCACAAGGCAGCAGGAGGTTTATATAGCCATATTGGTGGGGACAATAAACTGTGATAAATAAATATGTGTGGGGAGCCCTGACTTGCCATCTCTAGTCTGCTTGGACAGAAGGCTGGTATGGACCAAGGTTTTTGAGACCTTGTTATCCATCACTTGAATAGAATGAAGAACTTTCTACCAGCACCATTCTCTGACCACTGTGCTAAGACAGGGACTCTCCTTCCCCTCCCAGGACTGACACCACCCCATAGTCCCAAGTGAGCACTCACTTCTGAGGTGGAAGAGTGGTTTTGTCTTGGTGCCATCAGGAGTAGCTTTGTGGCCTCACCCTGGGTGGCTGTGGAGCCACAGACTGGACAGACATCCCTTCCTTCTCACTCTTCCCTTATGCCTGGGACAGAGAAATCCCTGGAACCCCTGAACCTTCCATGCCCTCCCTCCCCATGACAAGCCAGCCTCCAACTTCTTGCCCCAGGCCACTCCTCTCCTTCACCTATGGCCTTTCCATCTTCAAAATGAACCATTTCAGTCCTTGGGCCCCCTTTCCAAAGCTTTTTTTTTTTTTTTTTTCATTTCCCTCTTCTTCAGGAAGGTTCTTTTTTTAAAATATTTTTTAATTTTTATTTATTTATTTGAGAGCAACAGACAGAGAGAGAAAGAGGCAGAGAGAGAGAGAGAGAGAGAGAGAATGGGCGTGCCAGGGCCTCTAGCCACTGCAAACGAACTCCAGATGTGTGCGCCCCCTTGTGCATCTGGCTAAGGGTCCTGGGGAATCGAGCCTCGAACCCAGGGTCCTCAGGCTTCACAGGCAAGCACTTAACCGCTAAGCCATCTCTCCAGCCCAGGAAGGTTCTTTTGATCAGTTCTAGTTACTCCCTCAACCTGATATGCCAACCTTCGCCCTTTTCCACAGGCCTGTGTTTTGAGGTGACCTCCTTATGGGCCTCCCCCCTTTTCTCTAGGGCTTGATAGAGAGAAGGGCTACAGGAATAAGCTATGCCCAAAGACCAGGAAAGGGCCTGACTCAGATCTAGAAGCCAGGGCCTTGACTTCCCACTGGAGCTCAACCTCTTTGCATTGAGCTCACACATTTATTGTATGCTCCTTCATACTTCCTGTGGCATGCTGGGAGCCCGAGGCTCCAGAAGAACAGATAAGATGTGGTGGTTATCTTCCCTAAGACTGCAGATCCGCTGTGAGAGAGCCAGCTGGGAAGCACACACACAGTTGGAATGGGCTTGTCTAATCCCAAGCACGAAGAACACAGGCTGGGAGCCTAGCAAAAACAAGGCTCTGTGGTCTATCAGGGTCTGGGAGGACTTCATGAACATGAAGTAGGGCAGAGGAGAAGCTGGCCTTGAAGAAAGGGTGTGGGTCATCGGGGGAGTGGGCTAGAGGGCCCCAGAAGCCAGCGGCACTGCCCCTTCAAAGGGATGGCAGGCCTGGCCTGAGCTCTTCCTGTCCAGCTTCTCTCTTCCTCACCCTCAGTTCAGTTTTCTTCTTCCTTCCCACAGCCACTCGGTATTCCCCACCTCCTCCCACCTTTAGCCACCTGCCACCAAGTCCCTCTCGGGAGTATCCAGGGGATCCAGTGGAGTCACGCATGAGCAGAAAATACCATGTGCCAACACCTCCTCTGTCTTCTCTGGCACTGGCATTAGATCCTTAATCAGAAATGGCCGCCCATGTCTTTACCACAACCTGGGCTCCACCTCTTGGCCCTCACACCATCCAAGATCTTTGGGTGTGGCAGGTGAAGAGGTGATGATATGGAAATCGCCTTTTCCTACAAATAATCCAAGGACAGGACTGAGATGAGGTTGCTAGATATAGTAACTTGTCATGGATCTTGTGTTCTGGGGGGAGGAGCGAGAAAATGTGTTTGGATTCAAGTCACCTTGAGAGCTTAATGAAAATATCTATGTCCAGTCCCCATTCTGGGTAAATGAGTCAGCCTCCCCATGCTGATAAAGGTAAACTCTCTTGAGAGAGCCCTTGAAGAGGCAGATAAAGTGGTCTCTCATCCCTCATCGAAGCCAGAGGCTGTTGACAAGCACAGCAGTGTCCTCTGGAAGAGGTCAGGAGTCAAAGGCAATGCTTTTTGGAAAGCAGAACTAAAATTGGTGCCACAGATCATACTAAAAAGCACCAAGTCACACAATGTATGTACCTTGGCTCTTGTAAAGCCACCAGACTGGGTGGCCATGCTGGTGAGGTCTCCTGGATAAGGTGGTCTTAGTCTTTAAAAAGAATCCCTTTTGTCTCTATGTGCCAAGGATCCAGCTGCCCAGGGATGGAATGACCCAGCCCATCTGCAACCCAGAGATATACATGGTGTCCACAGCCACTCCCTGCTTCCAGGTTGTGTCTACCACTTCCACACCCAGTGCTAGCTCCCATCCTGGCATACCCAAGTGCAGACACAGAACCGCTGGCACTCAGGCCAAGAATGTGTGGAGAGGTGTTCTTGGCCAGCTCTGGTGGGGATTTGCCCTACTCCACCCAGCATTTTCCTTCTGCCCTCTTGCCTGCAAAGAATGTCACCTTGAGTCCAGAGATGAGCTGGAGCCTGGCCAGGACATGCCATCATTTGGGGACTTACTGTCCTTACATTCTTTTCACTATGACTATATGCAGTTGTGCCCAGCAATTCTGTTTAGATCCTCAGAATCTCATTTCACCTGGACAGGTTTCTCCTTCAAAGTTTCACACCAGAAAGGCATCCCTACCTGCCACCCTTAGAAGCCACAAATTGTTGTTGTGTGGTGTGTGTGTGTATTTGCATGTGAGTACACATGTGTGTGGAGGCCAGGGATCAATGTCAACTCTCTTCCTCAGTTACTTTCCACCTTATGGTTTTTTTTTTTTTTTTGTTTTGTTTTGTTTTTTTGAGGTAGGGTCTCACTCTAGCCCACGCTGACCTGGAACTCATTCTGTAGTTCCAGGCTGGCCTCTAATGCATAGTGATCTTCCTACCTCTCTCCCAGGTGCTGGGATTAAAGGTGTGTGCTACCACACCTGGTTCCAATTTATTTTGAGACAGGGTCTCTCATTGATCCTGGAGTTCAACAATTCAGCTAGACTAGCTAGCCATCAAGTCCCAAGAATCCTCCTGTCTCTACCTCACAGTGCTGGAATTATAAGCACATGCCATCATGCCTGGCTTTTATGTGGCTCTTGGGAATCAGAACATGGGTTCTCATGCATGTATAGTAAGTACTTTACCCACTGAGCCATTTTCCTATCCCTGAATTCATGTCTTATGTGAATTAATACAAAATAACTCCAACCCTGACTTCAAACAGAGCATCAGCTCCATATTGACCCTCATACTGGCCATTGGTTAAATCTACCAAGGAAGCCTTGGCCCTGGGCTCCCACCCATCCTCCAACCCTGTCTGTTACTTTCAGGTTGAAGTGCTGGGCCTGACTGCAGCAAGCCAGGCAATTCAATTCTGATATGCAGTAACAGCTTCCATGAAGTGTGTGTATGCTCCCTTAATTCTGTTTAGAGGCTCTTTCATCACAATTCCATCTGCTTTTCTCCGGGGAACAGAGCAAATAGGAAATGGGGCTCTGGTTACACAGGGAGGAATTCTCTGCTAATCTTGGAAGCTCAGTAGAGGTCCATGGCCGCCTAGTGGGGACTGGATGTCACTGCATTGCTATCTCTCTGGCCTTCAGATTCCTGACCCACTTCTTCCCATGCCAGCCTAGCCCATTCCCACCATCACTGGCCCCTGGCTTTCAGCCTCCTTGACATTACGGTTTCTAGACAAATGCTCTACCACTGAGCTGCGCCGCCTCCCCTGTCACTCCAGCTTCTGTCCACTCTCACCCTGCCAGTTTCAGTCTCCTTCTCTAAGATTTTCCTGTTTCCAGTCTCTGTTTTTCGTCACATCTTTTGACCTCCTCACTTTTCTTCAACACCTCATCCCTGTTTGCAAAATTTACTCTGGGCTGATATCACAGGGAGTCTCAAGCCCATGCAAGCATCAGTCTTGCTTATTTGTTTGAAACAGTCTCATGTACCTAGGTTGGCCTCAAACTTAACTATGTAATCAAGAATTAATATGAACTCTTGATCCTCTTGCCTTCACTTTTCAGGTGCTGCAATTGTAGATCTTGTCTCTTTCACCAGAAATCTGAACCACAGTTCCTCTTGTCTCCTCTGCAGTAGGCTGGACTAATAGAAAATCCAGAACTAGCACAGGAAGGAGATTCAATGCTCTCATTTATCAAAGGCAGCACATTGAGATGCTCCCTACAAGGTCAGCACAGACGATTCACGATGGAGATAGGAGCCTGGCCAACACCTCAGCACCACCCAGGTGAGACCTTTATCTTTTCCAGGGAAGTTTTCTGGGCCATTCACACTCTGGGTATCAACTGAATCTGTTTTGGTTCCTTTGGATTGGCCAGTGGCATAGGACTACAATGTCAGATAATCCTTAAACACATAGAAACATGACTATTGCTATCAGGCTATTACTAGTACTATTGGGGTCAGACTTCCAAGATAGGAAAGAAAAATCAAGCTGACTTACAAGCAAACAAAGGGATGACAATTCTTGGCCCAAACTTATTGAGATTTGACCCTCTGGAGACCCAGTGAGTCCTAGGTGACCGTAGGTGCTTTGTTTTCCCAACAATGGAGTAAGTCCTCACTGTAGTGAGAAAAATATTAGAAGGAAACATAAGACATATGCTGAATCACTAGATACAGGAGAGAATCATAAACACATAGAGAATTAGAGAGCTCTGAAAGATGTCCCACTACAGGACCCTCCTGGAAAGCAGCACTCCACTGGGAGAACAGAAAAGCCACAGATCCCACTGCTACTTTCATACTGGTAGGTGAGTCTGGGAATGGAGGGAGAGCTCTTTCTATACTACTGACAAGAACATACATAAAGGCCCTGTGAGGGCCCTGGCTTTGAATGACAGTAAAATCCCACATAGTGACAAGACTTTGTCTCTCTATGTGAAGGCAGAGCCATCATGATTTCACCATTTTCCCAAAGGCCCCACCTCTTGGGGGGCAGGAATAAGACAAGGTCTTATTTTGAATTTGTAATCTTTCTGCCCCTGCAACCTGCATCTGGGATTATACAGGGTGTACCCACCACATCTAGCCAGTCCAACCTCTTAATAGGGTTTAAGTTTCAAAAGGAATTTTAAAATATTTATTTATTTGAGAGGAAGAGAAAGAGAGACAGAGAGAGAGAGAGAGAGAGAGAGAGAGGAGAAGAGAGAATGGGCACACCAGGGCCTCCAGCCATTGCAAAAGAACTCCAGATGCGTGCATCACCTTGTGCATCTGGCTTATGTGGGTCCCGGGGAATCGAACCTGGGTCCTTTGGCTTTGCAAGCAAGCACCTTAATTTCTAAGCCATCTGTCCAGTGTAAAAGGAATTTTAGAAAAGATCTATTCAAACAAAAGTTGTAGACAATTATAGGATCCATGTAAGGTGAGGTGGGGTTTAAACCTGGAATGAGGGCTGGACCTAACAAGAAGATAGAAGAAAACAGCTCCCTGCAAACACTGAGCCCCAGACAGACAGTTTCCCTGCTAGGATTGCTCCCATATACTTTGAATTGAGTGTGTAAGCATCAGCACACACTATCCAGTATCAGTTTTGGAGGCAGAAATTAGGTTACACTAGGAATATGTGATAGGAACCAGGTACAAGCCACTCAGTGACTACATGGACAGTACAAGCACCCAGTCCTGTGACTTTATCCTCAGGAGGAAGCTGGGAAACCCAGCATCTACCCCCTCCAAGGAAAAGTGGTCAAATATTTAGCACAAGAACAGAATACTGAGAAATAAGTGCTTTGTGTTAAAAAAAATCTTTGTCTGTGTATATGTGTGGGCATGTGTGTGTGTGTGAGAGAGAGAGAGAAGAGTTCACACATGCCATATTGCCCATGTTGGAGGTCAGAGAACAACCTCAGGTTGAGCCTTGCCTTCCAGCTTATTTGAGTCAGGGTCTGCTGTTGTTTGCTGCTACATACACCAGGCTAGCTGGCCTGTAAGCTTTCCACTATTCTCCTGTCTCTGCCTCTAATCTTGCCTTAGGAGTGTGAAGATTATAGACTCATGCAACTGTATCCAGTTTTACACAGACTCTTGGGATGTATTGGAACTGGGTCCTTGCTCCTGTGCAGCAAGAACCTTACCCGCTGAGTCATCTCCTTGTTTTGTCCTTTATGTTCTTTAATCAAGAATTATGGGAAGAAGATAAAAGATGAGATGACAAATATTGAATCAAAATGAAACCAAGGGTTTAAGAAGAAAGAAGAGTGCTGAGAGGGGGGAGACCAGAAATTCCAGAGACAACTGAAGTATTCATTACAAGTGGACAGGACAACTTAATAATGCAGAAATAGAATTAATGATGAGAATGATATTTGAGAAGCTTCCTCAGAAGACCAAGAAAAAGAATAAGGAACTAGAATGACTGACAGAGAACATAGGTGATGGTGGCTGGAGGAGCACGGTCAACATGTCAGTTCTTCCTAATCTGACCTCAAACTTGATTCACTCCAATCCCAATGGAAATGCCAGCAGGTTCTTTCCTGGATCTTGACAAGCTGATTCTGACATTTACAGGGAGTGGCAAATGACTCAGGAGAGCCAACACAGAGTCAACAGAGAACAGAGGATGACACCACATGGCTTCAAGGCTTACTATGAAGTTACATAGTAGCAGGTCCTTGTGATGAAAGAATGGGCAAGCACATCAATGGAACAGAAGCTAACCCTCAGCACCCAAGTGCACTGATTTTTAACAAGGGAGAAAAGATGATACAATGGAACAAAAGTGGTCTTTTAGACAAAGAATGCTGGAACAAGTGAATATCTATATGGAAAAAGAAGCAAAGGAGGAAGAGGAGAAGGAAGAAGAGGAAGAGGAGGAACCCAGATACTAGCTTTATACCTCTCAAAAAATTTAGCTCAAAATGGATCACAAGGCTAAATATACAATGTTAAACCATACTATTTGTAGAAAATAACATAGCAGAACATCTAGATGACCTTGAGATTGGTAATGACTTAAAATGCAACAATAAACAGAATTCATGAAATAAATACTTGCTACACTAGGCTTCTGAGGCTGGAGGCATAGCTAGGTTGGCAGAGTGCTTGTTTAGCATGCAGAAAACAAAGAATGACCCACAGCACCCCATAAATGGAACATGATGACACACGCCTATCATCCTAGCAAACTAGAGGTGGAGTCAGGAAGATTGGAAGTTTAAAGTCAGCCTTGGTTACATGAGATCCTCTCTCAACAATAACTAAGTAAAAATAACTAAGTAAAAAATTAAATTAAAAGCTTTTCCTCTATAAAATACACTGTCAACCAAACAAGAGAATAGGCCTTGGACTAGGAGAAAATATTTACAAAGATATGTGGTGGTTTGAATGTAAAATGCCCCCTGCCCCCCACCCCCGCATGTGTTTGTGATTAAGCATCATATCCAATCCCCAGCTGGTGGAGCCTTTGGGAGGTGGAGCCTTGCTGGAGAAAGCCGATGAGACTTGCAGTTTTTTAGTCCAGCCCTGCTGGGTGTTGGCTATCTTACTCACTCTTGCTGCTACTAGCTGATGGGACAAGATGAGATGCCAGTCTCCGTTCTGCTCTGTTCTGCCCTGTCATGCTTTCCCTGCCGGGATGAAACTTTTCCCTGAGACTGCAAACAAAATTAAACCTTTTCCTTCCATGTGCTCCCTTTAGTTGGGTGTTTTGTACCAGCAGTGAAATAGACTGCTGTGTCCAAAATATCTAATGAGGGACTGTTATTCAAAATACACAAAACATTAAAATTCAATAAGATATTAATTTAATTTCAAGAAGTGGGTAAAAGACTTCAACTGACAAAAATATGTAGATGGAAAATAAGTGCATGAAAAATATCTTAGTGTTATCAGAGAAATGCACATTACAACCCAATGAGATTCCATGACACACCTAACCAAATGCCTGAAGCTCATTCACTTGATGCTGGGAGAACACACACATGGTGGCACTGCTTTGGAAACCATTTGGCAGTTTCTTATAAAGCTGAACACATTCTTATCACACACTGCAGTAGGTGGGCTCCTTGGTTTCTATTCAAATGAGTTGTAAACTTAAATCCACACAAAACATGCACCAGTGGTTATTGAAGTTTTATTCATAGTTGCTACAGCCTGGGAGCAACCAAGATGTCTTTCAGTAGATGACAGGGCAAATAATATGGCACATACAGACAACGAAATATTATTCGGTGCCAAAAAGAAAGGGGTTGTGCATGGTTGTAATCCCAGCACTAAGGAGTTAGAGACAGGAGGAATGTTATGAGCTTGAGGCTAGTCTGGGCTGAGATCTTGATTAAAAAATAAATAGGCAGGGCTGGAGACATGGCTTAGCAGTTAAGGCACTTGTGTGTGAAGCCTAAGGACCCAGGTTCAATACCCCAGTGCCTACATAGGCCGGATGCACAAGGTGTCACATGCATCTGGAGTTCATTTGTAGTGGCTGGAGACCCTGGCATACCCATTCTGTCTCTCAAATAAAGAAATAAAAATAAGCTTAAAATAAATTAAATAAATAAATAGGCAAATAACAACAAAAAACATAAAATGAATTGTCAAGCATAAAAGACACAGGAACATGAAACACATATTACTAAGTGAAGATGAGCCAAGCATACATATTGAATGATTCCTACTACATGCCCTTCTAGAACAGTACTGAGGCAACAAAAGACAAGTGGGAGAGGAGAGAGGGGTGAGCAGGCGAAGCACACAAGACTTTTTGAGCATTAAAGTGTCTTGTACAATATGCCAGTGAAAGCTCAAAGCAGTCAAGTTGCCATCCTTGTGCCACCTCCTTATTCCCTCCCTAAAAGAAGGACATGTGCCTGAAAGCGCAACCCTATGTCACCTCTGCTGAATGCTGCTGGCCAGATTCTCCCACACTCCCCTGCAAGCAGCTTGCTTTGGGTATGTCTAATTTTGCTCTCTCTCCCTCAGCATCACTCCATGTGGTAATAACAAGATCCTTCTCATCCCAATGTATGTGTGGGTCCTTTCTGCTTCTTTCTAGCTGAGATCAGAAATCTTAAGGGGAAGCCAGCACCCATCACCATGTGCCTGCCCATGTAAGGATTGGCAGGCCTATGCCTTCACAGATGCAGGAAGGTCTGTTGTTGGGGGCCTATCTGCATTCCCACAGTCTCACTGACCCATCAGACTTTCAGTTTGAACTTTTGGCCACAGAAGCAATATCCTTAAGTTCAAACCACAGCATAACTTCCTCCCCATTGTCATATGGTCCTGGTTTCCTCAAGGTACTCACAGGGTACAGGGGACACGGGGGCTCATGAGACCTCTAAAATCCCACCCAAATCTTAAAGTTTTACCTACTTTAAAGTGAAAATAAAGGTTTGGGGAGATACCTCAGTCTGAAAAGTGATTGCCTTGCAAAAATGAAAACCCAGAACTCACATAAAATGCCAAGTATGATGCCACATGCTTTGTAACCCAGTGCTGGGAGGTAAAGACAGGAGGCTCTCTGGGGCTCACTGGTCAGTTAGACAAGTGTACTTGGTAAGCTCCAGGCAATGAGAGACTCTGTCTCCTAAAAGGTGGACAGAACTTGAGGAATGACACATGATATTGTCCTCTGCCCTTCATGCATCTGTGCACTCACAAATGCACACATATACATGTGCACCTGTACACACATACACACACACACACACACACAAAGAGGGGCTGAGAAGATGGTTCAGTGGGAAAGAGTATTTGATGCACATGCACAAAGACCTGAGTTCAATTGTCATTATCCACACAAAAAACTGGGTGTGGCTATGCATGCCTGTAACCCAGCACTGAGAGGGCCAGAGTCAGGAAGGTCACTGGGGCTTGCCAGTCTAACTGAAAAACAGTGCATGCTCCAGGTTTAGTGAGAGATTCTCAAGAAAATAAGACTGAAGAGTGATAGAGATGTCCTCCTCTGGTCTCTGTAGGCACACACATGGGGCATGCACATATTCACACACATGCAACACTTACTTGTGGGCACACACCACAAACATACGCACATCAAATACCAAAAGAAAAACATTATGGTCATGGGCCAGGTGTGGTGGCATAGGCCTTTAATCCCATCACTCGGAGGCAGAGGCAGGACTGAGGATTGTCGTGAGTTTGAGGCCAGCCTGTAACTACAGAATGAGTGCCAGGTCAGCCTGGGCTAGAGCGAGAACCTTCCTTGAAAAACAACCCATCATGGTCATGATGACATCATGGTCATAACTGAATTGCATTAGTTCTTATATCAACATATTTGTGAAGTATAAAATTATAAAATGTATGTGTATGTGAATGGGTTTGGATTTAGATTTGGGGAGAAAAGCCCACAGATACAACAGGGCCCAGGGACTGTGAAAGGCATAATAGCATGTAGGTTTCCAGAAGTGCATAGCCTCTGCCCAGCCCTGAGGTCAAAGGAGCTCACAAACAGTAAAGTCATGGGAGCTAAGGGAAGTGTGATGGGGATCTCTGTCCACTTCCGGGAAAGACTGATTTATAGAGCCTGCTCATCTATAGTGGCCTACTGTTTTCACCAGGAAATTTTTGGGCATCCTCAGCTAGCTGACAGAGCTCTGTCTGATTCTAGGTCAGCCTGAGATGTCCAGTTTTAGATGCAGTCTCCCTCACAGGCTGTAAATCAGGCCTCAGTGTTGTCATGGCTCCCCTCCAGCTGTGAGAGGGACTCGAGGGCCTTCAGCCAACTAAGAGTACTGGAGTTTGCCTTTTATAAAAAACATGCCCCTCAGATACGGAAGGAAGATGCCTGGGGATGATGATTGAACTCATATTACATCTGGACTCTTCCCTTAGATTTTAAGAACTTTAGACAAGCCTCTAAGATATACCCAAGATATGTGGACTCTTCAAGGCAGTCTCCCACTCTCTCCAGAATGACTGGAAGCCAACATGGAAAGGCAACAGTGATCTAGCTAAGAAAGCTATGCAAAGCCTGGAAGAGAGCCCTGCAGGCAATGGCGAGCAACACAAATAAAGTACGGCTCTCTCATACCTGTCCATGACAACAAAGATCGGCACAACTTATGCTATTCAGAAAAGACACACTTAAGACGCATAAGAAGCAATCCACCTTTGACATAGATACCAAAGGATGCATTAAAGTTTCCCAAACAATAAATAAATAGATATGTTGCACCCATCAAGTTACCTTCAAAATATTTAGGCTTTGCTCATAGACTAGTGCTGCTCTCACCTTTGGTCAGAGGAGCAGCTTCTCCTCCTCTTCCTCCTCCTCCTCCTAATCCTTCTTCTTCTTTGCAGATGTCAGTGAGTACTGTGGAGGTTCTAAACTCATATGTCCGTGCTGAAAATAAGTGGGTGTTGAGTGCTCGGCACTAAACAAAACATCTCTATCATACAAGGCCCAGGGAATATTGTGGAAGAAAGGATGGAAAGAATATAAGAGGGCTGGAGAGGTGGCTTAGTAGTTAAGGCACTTGCCGGCAAAGCCAACAACCCAGGTTCGATTCCCCAGAACTCACGTAAGCCAGATGAACAAGGGGGTAAGTGTGCACAAGATGGTGCAGGTGTCTGGAGTTTGTTTGCAGTAGCTAGAGCCCTGGAGCTCCTATTCTCTCTGTGTTTCTCCCTCTGTCTCATAATAAATAAATTAATTAATTTAAAAGAAAAGAAAGAACATAATAGCCAGAGGATGGGGTGGAGTGCTTTGGAAGGCTGTCTTCGGGACATGAAATGGCTTTGTATTCATGACCTCAGTCTCTCTTTCATTCCCCACACAAGAGCTACACAATATTGGGCCCATCAACATTCCATCATGGTTATGGAGGAGGCCAAAAAGACCTCAAAGTGGAACAGGGACTAGTTGGAAAAAAGAGGAGGGTTCAATGGAAGGGGATGGGTAAGGGGTGACAAAGGAAGGTATTGGGGCAGATTATAATCAAAATTCTGTACATGTGTGAAAAATTCCAATAAAAAACCTCTTAAAAAGTTTTCCAAGCAGCTGTACATGGTAGCACATGCCTTTAATTTCAGCATGTGGGAGGCAGAGGCAGGAGGATCAGCATGAGTTAGAGGCCAGCCTAGGACTACAGAGTGAATTCCAGGCCAGCCTTGACTAATGTGATACCCTACCTCGAAAACAAAATACTCAAAAATTTGCCAAGAAAATGAGGAAAAATAGGGCAGAGATCATAGTAATATCAATGAAACAATTTGGTTGAACAAAAGATTGGTGGACAAATGCAAAAGTGTACATCTGTTTCCATATTAACCTTTTGGCACTATTAATGTATTGGTGGACTGTACAGTGCAAATCTGCTACATGTGCACAGAAACCAGTGAGGGTGTGGCATTTTGGAGATTTAACATACCCATCTCACCAGTGGGCTGATGAAATAACTACAAAAGCAAGATAAGAACCCTCTGAAGTGGCAGTTAATACAGGGCTACTAAGCCGCTTATAAGCCTCACAACCAACAAACAGGACACACTTCGTTTCAAGCACTTATTACATTAAATAGGGACATAACTTCACTGCAAAGAATGCCCCTAAATCAAATCCTGTTAAAGCAACATGACTGGAAATATTACCTGGGTAAAGTACAATAAAAGCCAGACACTGACAATAAAAACTGAAACAAAAAATTTCAATGACTAAGAAACTCAGGTTCATCTCTTAAATAACTCTGAAGGTAAAGAAGAAATTGATCTGTAACTAATTACCGATTTTTATGGCTTGAATATGAAAAATCCCCCCAAACCCATGTATTGAAGGCTTAGTTCTCAATGCAACGTTCAGAAGTAGGTCTGTTGGAAGTATTTGGCCATGACAGTTCTGACATAATCAGTGGATTAATTCATTGAAGGATTCATAATTTGGTGGAATTATTTGGTTGTGGTAACAACCAGAAGATGGGAACTAGAGGAAGTATGCCACAGGGCATGCCTTTGAAGACTGCTTCCTCTCCCTTCTTCTGTTCCTCCTCCTTCCTCCCCCTCCTTTCTTTCTCCTTCCCCTTCTTGCTGGCCACCCTGAGGTGAGAAGCTTTCCTCTGCCCTTAACTAAATACTCTGAAACTACAAGCCAAGCGTTGTCTCATAGCCATGAAAGGGCTGATCAACATAGCATGTAATCACATTGTACAGAAAAACCCAAGCCAAAAGAATGAAAATACAAGTTAAAATGCAACATGGTTGTGGTAGTTTGAATGTATGGCCCCCAATATAAACAGGATTTTATTAAAGTTTGTCATTTAGATCTGCAGCCTCCTGGCTGGAGGAGGTGTCAAAGTGGGTGGATCCTAGGGTCTAACCCTAAGGTGTGGGGGTGGATTTGGAATTCCAATCTAAACATATGCAAAGTGCCTGAACTTTGCCTGGAGGTCCTGAAGTGTGCTTGTGTGTGCTGGCGTGTGGCTTTGGGGTTTTGGCTTGTGGCTCTTCTCTCTCTGTGCTTGGACCTGTGAAAACAGGCCAGCTTCTTCTGCTATTATGGAACGTCCCTTCTATCTGTAAGGTTCACTTAATCCCTTCCTCCATAACTGTGCCTGGTTTGGAAGTTCATTCTAGTGATCAGAGGCTGTCTACTACAATTGGCTTTTTGGTTATCTATGGGTAAATAGATCTAAGTATGCATACACACACACACACACACACACACACACACACACACACACACAATTTAGAACATTTTGTGACCATGATAGCATGTAGGCATAGAGTTCTGTGGGTGCTTTTGGCTGGAGCTCAGCTTCTTAGACCCCTGAGGGTCCAGAACTCATTCTTCCAGATCCTGTGTGTCTTTTCAGGGGATGAATGAATGACAGGTGAATCCAGATACTCTTTACTCATCAGAGGGCAGAACCCCAAGAACAGGAACTAGTCCTCTACTATCTGGGCCTTGGAGGAGCTGTGGTCTCCTCTGTATTCTCATCTGTTCTTTGATGGGGTTTCACCCATAGCTCCTTGATATTTTTGGAGAAAGGGACTTCTCATTGCAGCTGTAAGACCAGAAAGGCTGAAACATTAACTTCATGGAACATAAGAGATCTTTTAGGCCAGCATTTCCCAACCACCAGTCATGGCAGGCATGAAGCCAGGGCACATTCTTACTAGTCTGAAACCCCCCCCCCCCACATTTCTTACCTCCCTAACATTATAAACTGAAATGCATCCAGGTGGCTCCAGATACAAGCAGTCTGCTGAGACCCCTGCAGGGCTGAGCAATTGTGTGCCATTGTTGCCTGAGTTCTGTTTTGGTTTTCCAAGGTAGAGTCTCACTCTAGTCCAGGCTGACCTGGAAGTCACTCTGTAGTCCCAGGCTAGGCTCAAACTCATAGTGATCCTCCCACCTCAGTCTCCCTAGTGTTAGGATTAAAGGCATGTGCCACTACACCCAGTTGCCTGAGTTCTGTGTACAAATCCTGGCTTGTTTTTCGACATGAAAGGAACTGGTGCAAACTCCACTATTTTTCTCTCATGCCCACCCACACCCCCAGCACAAGTCAAAGTTTGCCTAACCTATAGAGCTTCCACTGCCAGAAAGAACATGTCACCTGGTCTGCCTGGCAAATAACCTGGCGCCATTCTCCCTTGGGAATCTCTTCTTGACTAGCCTCCTTCCTCTTTTCACTGATTTTTTTTTTTTTTTTTTTTTTTGGTGACCTCTTTTCATGACTCCCTGGACCCTACGCACCATCTCAGCCTCTACAATTGTGCAAGTCTGTTCTTACTACCTTCCCCACCAGACTCCAAAATTTTTGAGGGAGACTGCTGGACTATTCCAACACTGTGTTCTTGGGACCCAGCAAGGAATATGACATCTGGTAGGTGCCCAGTAAATGTTCACTGAACAAGTGCATGGATCAGTAAATGGAAGGATGGATAGATGGAGAGAGGGAAGGTTGGATGGAGGGATAGATGAAGATGAGGTGAAAAGGAAGGTAAGAATGGATGGATGGCTGAATGGGTGAATGGAAGGATGGGGGAAGGGTGGTTGTAAGGACGGGTAGAGGGAGGGATAGATTGATGCATGGATGCGTGGGTTGAAACCTGGATGAATGGATTGTTGAATGACAGTCATGATTTTATTATTTACATTCCAGTGATGGGATAGAAGAAAGTGTGTCTGGTCATGGCCCACTCAGGTTTCACTTGCCTCTTCCCTGCCTCATACTGGATGAAAAGTGTTTTGTGAAACCAAAGTAGAAAGTTTGAGGATTTTGTGTATGTTAGTCCTTGCCCCTTTCCTTCAAGGACCAGAGAATCCAGGGTCAACTTCCTCATCCCTTTGGATCTAGCAGAGCCTGTGCCCTTTCGATATAGAGAATTTAGTCTGTGCTCCTATCTGTCAATGACAAGGATCATGAGACATGGAGAAGAGTCTCAGGTCAGCCCCAAACCAGTATGTCTGGCCAGTCAAATGTGTGGAGACCCCTATCTCAAAAGGTGGGTAGCTACTATCAGAAGCTTGGTGGATCACCAGCTTAAATGTGAATTTATACACCTTCATTTATTCAAACATGTGCATGGATACATTCACATACATTTATCTACTTGCAGGTATTCTCACATATGTACCTTTTAGGATTCAAACAGGAATCTAAGCACAGGGGCAGGATCCCACTAATTCCCCGAGGCAGCATTCCCAGTGTATCTGGATCTTGACAGAACAGGGGGTACTATCTCTTGCCTGGGTTAAGGTAGAACATTGGAGAAGATGTGGCCTTTTCAACAGTGAGCTGACCATTGGCTAAGGTTTCTACCACCAGTGCTAGAAACTTTTTAAAATACTTAATGAACTAAATGGATTTATTAAAGAACTCTATTGGATTAATTAACACTAAGGTGAAAATAGCAAAAATTCCATCACTCTCCCAAAAGAAAATGCTCCTATTTATGATAAAAACACTCAGTAAACTAAGAATGAAGGGGATGCCCTCACCCTTGAAGGGGGTTGGGACTGCTCTGAAACTGGGTTTTGGTGGTGATTACACAATTCTGAATTTATTAAGGCCATGGATGACACTGGCATTAGAAAGTGGATTTATGGTGTGTAAACTATGCCTAAATAAAGCTGTAAAAAATCAGAAAGATGATGTTTGTTAATCTACCTGTATCCTGTAGCAATTCCTGTCATGAAAGATAAGGATGGGAAGCTGAAGTCCCTTAAGCCCCTTTAGCCAAAGGCCGGGTCACGTCTCTAAATGACCTCACTATTCTCCAGAGGCCTGGCCTCTTCTCACGTAAGAGGTACAGTGTTCTGGTCTCTTACCTGTGGCAGCCACAACAGGGAATAGGGGTAAGTTGGAATAATAATCCACTTTCAAAAAGTCGAAGTCTAGTCTGGACACTTTAGGAAGCACATAATGGGTCAATCAAGAGGTAAAGAGCACAGTGCTATAGAATTCAGAGGGAGCAGAGTCTTCTCTAAGGCATGAAGAGGCCAGTGGAGTAGCACAGGCTCTGAGGATGTAAGAAAGTGACTATGAAGAGTGAGGAATGACAGCAAGCCATATGGGACATGTGCTGTCCCTAGGACCCTCCTGTCAACCCAACTCTCTGTGGCTGGCCAGCCTACACACTCCTGTTGCTTCAGATGCCCTTGAAGACTTTGGCCCAAACTAGTGGACAGTGATTCCTACTCAAGAAGAAGCAAGGTGGAGGCCAACAGGAACTCAGGCCAAAGCAAGATCCTAGAGGTTGTGTGGTCACAGAGAGGTGTGGGCTGGACTCCCTGTGGATCTGACCTGATCAGTTCCTGCCATGGCCTCAGAGCAGCCCCAGCCAGGCCAGAAAATCCTGGCCTCCTTCTTCCTTGGCTTCTCCTTCTCTTCCAGGACTTGATTTCATTTCATTTTTCCCTCTGCTATCCCTTGCCCCCACCCCTGCTCTCATTTCCTCTTTCCACGGTGCAAGGGAATTTCAGCTGGAACAGCCCACAGTGTGTGGTGGGCCTGGGGGGGCATCCAGAGGTCGCTGGAGCTGGGAGGGCCCCAGGCAGGGGCTGAGTGATATGTAACTGCCAGGACTTGGCAAGGGCTGCAGACAAGAGGCGAGGGGTGTTGGGAACAAAGGGGTGACTGGGAAATGGAAGGTATAGGGCAATCTGAGACCTGGAGCAGAAGACCTGAGTGGAGGTGGGGAGGCCACTGGAGCCAGGAGAGGACATTCTTGTTTGCTACCTCCATCTAAGCTTCCAAGATCTTTGGTGGGGTCACCTAACTCTGGCTTGGACGGTACCATTCCTGCCAAGAATTTTTCTTTCTTTCTTGTTTAATTCACTAAATTAAATTTTTTAAAAAGACTATGTCTATCTGTATTTCCATGGAGTCAAGTCTGAACCTCGGCTGATCCTGGAAGCCTACCAGGTACGTGGAAAGAGGAAAAGGCAACAGCCAAAGAAAATGAAGCAAAGTCTTACAGACCAGATGGAGGCTGCAGACAGCAATCTGCAGGAGGACCTGAACTAAGAGGCCTTTGAAGGGGTCCTGTCTGGACTAGGAACAGAGAAGTGAATGCAAGGCAGGCCTCCCCAGGGGGCTGCTGAGACTCTGCAGCTGAAAGCCTCAGTCCTGATATGGGGGACCCTTCTTAATAAACCTCCATAAGGCTCCTTGAGGAGCCCACAGAGAATGGTTCTTCAGGCTCAGGGGGAGGAGGGACAAATCTGATAGGAAGAGTGGACTATAGTACTTGAACCTGTCATCCTATCTCTCTGTCCACTCCAGCTCAGAGCTCAATTGGGTCTACATCTGCCATCTTCCCCTGGGGAGCACTTAAGCCTGTGCCCCCAAAGGAAGAAGGAGATGGAGGGGTAAGAGGAAGGAGCAGCTTCCTACCTCTGGATTCTTGCTGAAAAGAGGACACAGACCTAAATCTTTGCTGCCTCAACAGTTGCTCTTACTCACTCCCTTCTCTCATCCTACTGCTTCTGGCTTGGCTAGGAACCAGACTCCTCAGAGGAAAACAGCCTTCCCCCCACCGGGCCGACCACGTGTTGTGTGCTCCAGGCTCCCTCACACTCATCCCCAATGTCAAAACCCTCATCATCTTCTTCCCTCCCAATACCACCCTCTGTCTCACATTGTAACTCAACGTTGGTCCTCAGCTTCCAGGATAGAACCCAAGTTCCCAAGTACAGCCTCCTAGTCTTGCCCTATCACCCATGAAGCCTTTCTGCTGTTCTAGCATGCTCTGATAACCCAACCTTTCCTGGGTTTCTGTGCCCACTCTATACTGTTGGTGGTGATGTTCTGCTCCAGTCCCAGTCTAGACGACCCTCTGCCAGGACAGTACCCGAAGAGCACCTGGTTGCTGCCTCTGGTCCCAGCACCAAGGACAGCGCCTAGCACAAAGCAGACACCAAGTAGTGGTGATGACCTGCGTCCTGTCCTGTCCTCTGCGCTCTGCTCTGGGGTTAGGCCCTCTAGACAGGCTAGCTTCCAGAGACTGCTCACCTTACATAGAAACATACGGCCACTTTTGAATATGGTAGGATTTTAGGCACTGATGCCTCCTGGAGGAGCAGCATTAGTAGAAAGAGAGGCTTTGCAGAATAGATCTTGAGAGCAAGGAAGAACTGATGAACAAGATGCCTAATATTAGGAGGGAATGGAGACAATAAGAGAGGAGAGGTCTGAACATGGAGGCACTGACTGAAAACATGAAGAGAAATGACCTGTCCTGTTGGCAGTTGGCTTCATTCATCACCATGCAATCACAGGGTGAAGGCTTGGTGCAACCCCAAGCTCCCTGATAACCACTCAGGTGAGCCAGGGGTAGCTCTGGACTCCAGACAGCACCCAGAGTGCTGCCACTTATCGTCACAAGAAAAGACAGTCTGTGTTTTGCAGCCATTCAGTACCCATCTGACTCACCCAGAGTGGATACTCACCATTACAGCTCTATCTGAGGGACGTGAGGCTTGAAAGGGGAAGGTATAGAAAAGAGGCCAGGGAAAGAAAAGTTCCCTATGAGTATTTTCATATTCTACAGAACAGAGCCCTCCATGCAGGATCACAGTAAAGAGTGTACCTCTCTCTTCTTTTCCTCTCTCCTCCCCTCTCTCTTCAACACCAGGCTGGTCACTGGTGATGATGATCAGTGTCCATCCACAGGCTCCCTCAGCAATCAGCTGTAAATATGACCAGTGGGTGTGAAGGGAAAAAGCTTGACCTCTGAGTTCCCACATAGCGACGACGCAATGAATGTGCAGAGCTGGCGCTCATGCATTCTGCAACTCACCACATTCTTATTCTTTGATGCTCTTCCCCTCGCCCAGGAGTTTTCAGGCTGGTAAGAGAAAAGTCTCATCTCCAGGAAATGGAGAATAACATAGGGCAAGTGATAGTTGTCCTCAAAAGGATGGGTCTCCAACAAGGGCTGGGAATGTTGGGGAGGGCTGGCTGAGAAGAGCCTGGGAAAAGATAGCATGTGTTGAGATTGGGAAAGAAAAAGAACATTTTTCTATAAGTGGGACTGTGGGCAATAGATACCTCTGTCTCGATTCTACTAGATGTCCCTAGGCTGGTCAGCTTTTTCTAGGGGTGAGTGTAAAAAG
Organism: Dipus sagitta; assembly: GCA_036346955.1. NCBI lineage: Eukaryota > Metazoa > Chordata > Mammalia > Rodentia > Dipodidae > Dipus > Dipus sagitta. Next base: position 73,214,352 of record CM070777.1, read on the forward strand.
GGACCAGACTTGAACCCAGTTTGTGAGGTTTGTAGCTAGAAGCCCTGTAGATGTTGGGAAGAGTGAGGCCATCAAATCCTATTCCACCCCTTTCTCACTCTGGGGAATTTGGCACACATCTCTGAGCCTCAGTTTTAGAGGAAGCATGGAGGTAGCATACCCCCACAGGCCTGCTGCAAGGTCACAGTGAAGTGATGGTGCAAAGTGCTTAGGACACCAGCACATAAAAACACTCTCTGGGGCTTAGCAGTGGTGCTGCTACGGCTGCATGGCTGGCAATGATAAAGGCAGCTTCAGATGTGACAAAGGCAGATGTACAGGACCTTCCTTCTTCCTTTCTTACCCAACACCCTTGTTCCTGCCCCCCAGACTAAATGCCCTCAGGGCAATGGAGGGTGCTCTGATAACCTTCACCCCTCAGATCTCAGAGCATGGATGAAATGTAAGTGAACAAGGCTGAGATGGGAGGAGGGAGCTCCCCTTCCCTCTCCTGTGTTTCGCAGAGCTCTATGCTGTGGTTGGTGCCCCCTATCCGCTCAGATCTCATTGGTTCTTCAATGCCTCTGCCTGAGGGTGTACCCAGCTGGACTTGGACCAGACATGGAGGAAGGTCCTTGGGACACTAGAAGGCACTGAGTACATCCTTATAAGAGTGGGTCTTGATCCCTCACTTGTCCCCAGGGAAGAGGGTCCAGGAAGAACCACAGCTGACTAGGGAGGATTAAAGTTTAGAGTTGGCTGAGCTGAGTCTCTGAAAGGCCCCTGCTGTGACACCCACAGGCAGGCACAGCGCACATCCTGAGTTCCTGAGGTCTCCATCTGGACCCTTGACATCCGTTCTGCAGATTCAGGCCTGAGCTGCTTGATCTCTCCCTGAGCCCCGCCCCCACCCGAGTTGAGCAGCCCCCTCCCAGCCAGCTCCCACAGCCCCCCTTCCCATGTCCCCAGCACAGAAGCTCTGTCAAGGATCACTGCAAAGCACCACATGGAGATCTAATCTGGGGCGGGGGCGCCGAGCTGAGGCGGGGTGGAAGGGGTCGATGAGAGGAGGAAATTAATAATTAAATAATGGGTTCCAAATGCACTGACTCCCAGAGAAATCCCCCGCTGCAGGCCGGCAGGCTGCACACTCTTGGCTCAGCTCCAGGAGCCCCAAGGAGGCCCAAAAAGGCAGCCAGGATGCTGTGCACGGGTGGCTCCCCCAGCCTGGGCTAACCTAGTCTCAGACTGTTGCCTGGCTCAGCAGAATGCCTGGGAGGGGGGAGGCTGGTGCTTCCTGCTGACAGGTGATAGTGCTGCCACATGGAGCACGGCTGCCAAACAGCGACAGATAGGAAGTCTTGGCTGGCTGCTGGGCCTCTAGCCTGTCACCCCTACCCCATTCCACTCCATCACTTTAGTTTTAATATTTTTATTTATTTATTTATTTGACAGAGAAAGAGGGAGGGAGAGAGAGAGAGAGAATGGTCAGGGTCTCCAGCCACTGCCAACGAACTCCAGACTCATGCTCCCCCTTGTGCATTTGGCTAATGTGGGTCCTCGGGGATCAAACCTGGGCTCTTTGGCTTTGCAGGCAAAAGCCATAACCTCTAAGCCATCCCTCCATAGCCCTCCATCACTTTATTATCCTGACTACCCTGAGCCTCTGCTCCCTGGACTGGCGAAGGACCTTCACCAAGTCAGTCGTCCCTGCCCTAACGCTCTTCCATGCTAAGCCATTCCTCTGTCAAACTCCTTATGTGAGGGAGATGGTCTCCTACATTGAAACTCTGGTCTTGTCTAGAACCAGTTCTATCTCATGTGCCTCAGTTTCTACACACACTGAAAACTAGCAGTCTTCTGTGGAGCCCTCTGGGAGCCAGGAGTGCTCTGTATGGGGATTCCTCTCTGGTAGAGAAATTGCTGGCTGTATTTACTGTTATGTTTGCTTTGTTTGTTTGTGCATGTGAGTGTGTGCTGGTGCATATGTGAGTGTGTGTGCTCATGCATGTGTGTTTGTGTGAATGTGGAGGCCAGAAGACAACTTTAGGTGTCATTCCTCAGGGGCAAATCTGTCTTTTTTAGACATGGTCTCTTGCTGGCTTTGAACTTGCCAAGTAGGGTAGACTGGCTGGCCAGCAAGCCTCAAGGATCTCTGTCCACCTTCCCAGGCACATGTCACCAAACTCAGCAATTTTATGTAGCTTGGGATCAAACTCAGGCCCTCATGCGTGCAAGGCAAGCCCTCACAGACTAAGCCATCTCACCAGCACTCTGTGTGGTTTTCTACTGGCACGTGCTGGCTGAGGAGCTAGACTGAGGGAGGAGCCCAAGCCTAGGACAAGCATCTTGGCTCCACTGCCTGTCTCCTCCTCTTCTGGAGCCCTGCTGGGAGCCTGCGCTCTTTCACACTGAGACTTTGGCTGCAGATGCTGGAGCTTTTGCAATTTCCTGACTTGAAGACTGCTCTCCCACCCTGCGCCCTCTACCATGGCCCGTGGATGTTACTGTGGGGATCTCATCAGCAGGGGTTCAGAGCCCAGATTGGTGGGAGCACAAGACCTGGCCCTTGGACCATGCCATTGAAAAGCGTCTACTATGGCTGGAAGTTCTATGCGTGGTCTGCCATCCTCTCTCTTTCTCACTCATGGTCTCCCAGGAGGAAGACTGGCTTAAAGGCTCAGGAGAATTAAATAAGGTAGTCTCCAGTAAATTGGGTTGAGTGATGGGAACAGACTTTTTATGCATAAGTCCCACCATGCAAAACAGATTGAACTCTGAAGCATAGGACCATTGCTTCCTACCAAAGCCAGATGAGGAATGTCTGGGCCTGGGGAAATGACACCCATAGCCCTCAAAAGCCTGGGCCCTGAGGACCAGTCCAGCTCTTAGGAAAGGGGTCACGACACTCAAACCTATTCCTAGGGTGCCTGTCTTATGGAAGCTGTCACAGATGGTGCTGCCTACTTTACAATGCTGTCAGGGACCAAGGCAGAGGTGGCAAGCAGATGGTCAGTTACCCTGAGGATCCTGCAAGTGGGAGGGAGAGGAATTGTCATTGTCCCACTCATGAGGCTCTCCTCAGCCCAGATCCAGCCAAAGCCTGACTGCTGTGGTTCTTGTATTACACTCTGTCCAGCTCCAGGGACCAATCTTGGGCCACTTTCATGGACTTCCATTCTCAATCACTCTAGAAAAGCAGGCCAAATAAGCCTGTGGCCTCCTCTTTTCGGATCCCCCACACTGCCCCATCCAAGATCCACACTCCATCTGGGATTGCGCGTGCAGAAGAATGTTAATAAAAACAAGCAATGCAGAAAGCCTGGTGGGCGGGAGGGCTGGTTCTGTAGATGCAGTGCTATTCCTAGGCTTTCCTAGGGACGAGCTCTCCCAAAACAAGTATGGAGCCCCAGGCCAGCTTTGTCTTCTGCCTTTGATGATAGGGCATTCAGGCTGGTCTTGACCACACAGGATGATGTGGGGAAGGCCACAGAAGTGGGCAGGGGCTGACAGCTATGGTCCTTTGTGGTTCTTCTCCTTTGGGAAGCCTATTGAAGAAGGGCATCTGAGGTAGATGATGTATGCTTTAAGGGATAGAAATTTTCACTGGCATTGGCAGTTGTCTGGCCTTATCACCTCACACTGCACAGCTCAGGCAGGTGCCTGCTGTCCTCATCATGAAGATCAGTCACAAAAGGTCCCCAAACCATGACACAGATGGGGAAATGGGGAAAAAAATCAGAAACAAAACAATTTAATCCCTTGGTTCTGTGAAAATGAATTTCTTTTTCCAAAAAGAATTTAATTAAAGACAGAGAAAGACCAATATAAAACACACATGTGGAAAATGCCATACAGAACTTGGAGTCTGGGCCTAAGAAATCTGGCCCCAAGGTCCCAGCTAGCCCAGAATCAACCCATGGGGTGGGAGAGCATCTGTCCTCAACAAGTTCAGATAGCTTGGGGCTCTTAGCCCTCTTGGGATGTGAGCCAGGCAGACAACAGTCCTGCCAAGGAAGCCCACCTCATGCTGTCTGTGCTTGGTTCATCCACACCCAGTAGGTAACCCTGGGTATCCACTCAGGACATAGCCTTTCACTGCCCATTTGCAGGATGGTGGGGGTCACCATTCCAGGTTGTGACCAAGTCTTAGGACACAATCTCTACATGCATTCTAGATCTCTCTTCCTCTTTTCCTCTCTACCTTTCTCTTTGTCACTCTCTGTCTTTCTGTCTCTGTCACCTGTTTCTGTGATTTTTAAAATATGATAAAATTTTCTCAGTCCAAATCGGTCCAGCACATTGTGGCCAGCAACTCCCCACCCTTTATGTACCAGCCCCTGACTGCGCACATGCTGTCCCCTTCACCCCTCCTTCCAGACCTTTGCCCTCATCCCCTCACAGGTTGCTCAGCCCAGGCTGGTGGCTTCTCCCTGCCATCTGCACACAGGATCCCCATGGCTGCAGTGCTACTGCACTGGGGAGGAGGTGTTGCTCTACTGCTTCCTGACTCTGGGCCTTTGCCTCTGGGCCCTGGCCCCTCTCAAATAGTTGCAGGTTTACCAGGGCCCCAAAGAGTGCTTTGAATGAATGAACAAATGAATAAATGGTGAAACCCTATTTAGATTATGCAGACCAAGTTCTTTCCAAAACGTGTAGGCAGAACCCCTTGTTCCCCATCCACCTTTACCTCCTGTCCCCTCTCATAGCATTGTGCCTAAGCTGTCAACAAGCAGCCATTGTATGAATACATGGAGAAGGAATGATTTGAATAACTGAGTTAATGGGAGACTACTTTTCTTAGAGATTTTAGGAATTTCACTGGATATATAATTGTCACCATGCATCAGAATTCCTCTCACTTTCACTTTTCTAAAGAATTTCATTTTTCTAATCTTAGTCCAAAAGAGGATTTAATTTTTCCTAGTTGTTTTATCAACTTCTGGAAGATGACATTTTTTTCTGTCCATATTCCAACTCTCCCTCACTGAAGGCACTTTATAGTCAGCATGGTATCAGCCAGGACAGGACATGTTAGGGTGTAGTACAGCCTTCACACATTAGTGACTTCACCTAAAAACGGGCCTTGTGATATCTCAGTGGCATTTTTTACATACCACCAGTACCGCCACAGCTGCCAATATCAGAGAGAGTTGAGTGTCGTCAATGAAGTATTCTCAGCAGTTGAGGTATGCATCATTTCTGTTCACATTTAATTGGCCGCTCTATATTTGGGATGTGAGGAGTATCATCCACCCATGAACCTAGAAAGGTAGACAGCAGTTGTCCTCTCACACTGGAGTTAGAGTCAAACTCAGGCCTGAAGGGGCAGGTCGAGGATCCACATGCAGCTGCGAGGAAGAGGAGAGACCAATGAGAATGACTTCACCCTGGATCGGCAGCTGGTCTATGACTTTTCATTCATGCACTTCCTATAACTTCTGTGAAGAAGGCTCCCAGGAGCCCTGGGGGTGATCAGATTCTGAGTAATTAGAATATCAATCACGGTGGGGGGGGGGCTTTGTCAAGCTTCTGTCAGGACAATGGCTTCCAGTTCAGGTCTCTGGGGTGAGAACCTGGGACTTGGGATAGGCTTTGTCTTGTGGGGCCTCTGATTCAAGCTTTGTCAGGGCTGCAGAAGGCTCCAGGAAGGTAGCTAAAGGAAGATGGCATGCTGAACAGGGTCACCTTAGCCTCATCCATTGTGTCCATCCCCAGCCTCTTCTCTTCCATTCTCTACACAGTCCCCCATGGTGTTCTTGGCCATACCCTATTCTGAGTTCCCAGATACAATCTGGTGGAAGAGCCAGAGAGAGTGACTTGACATATGGTTGTAAAAACAGTTAAAAGAAGAAGAAGAAGAGGAGGGGGGCAAATCTGGTGTGACTGTAAAATTGCAAGACAGGATGAAAAAGGTGTGGAAAGCATAAATATTAGTTTAAGATACATGGCAGACACCTTGACACACTGGCATGACTATACTCTAGCTACTTGGGAAGCTGAGGCAGGAAGATCATTGAACCCAGGAGATGTCTAACTACTAATATGATCTATATGTGTAGCTCAGGAGTACAGCACTTGCTTAGTTCACATGAACCCTGGGTTTATCCCAGCACTACAAACATATAGAACTAATAAAGGTTTCTCAGTGGAAGAACAGGGAATAAGGAAGAAGTACTATTTGAAACAATATCATAATGAAATTTCAAAACCCAAAAGATAATGAACAGATACTATAAGTTGCAGAGGAACAAGATCCGTCACAAGGAACAGCAGTGAGGCTGGCAGCAGAATTTTCACCAGCAATGGCTAGGACAGACAACAACTGGACCATGTTCAGAGTCCTGAGGAGTAGTTGTTGGTGTAATGCTACACCCATGTAAAGGGAAATGAAATAATGATATTCCATAGAGTAGCTGGAGCATCCTGCTCACAGGCCCTCACTCAAAGCACAACTGAATGCTACTTTTCAGGAAGGAGTTGAACACAAAGGTTAGTAGTAGTGGGAAACTAGTCAACACAGGAAATGATCAGCATGTAGATCTTAACAAGTATTGACTCCACGAAACAGTCATTCTCGTGAGGATTAACTTAGCTACATTGCTACATTACATATGTGTGGAGGATAAAACACTGGAAAATTACATGAAGACTTAGGGACTGCTTCCCCAAACTGTTCAGAAAGAGAGAAGATATATACAGCAACTTCAGACATGGTTAGATAGTTATTCTAAAATAATGTCATGTGATGGGCTGGAGAGATGGCTTAGCGGTAAAACACTTGCCTGTGAAGCCTAAGGACCCCAGTTTGAGGCTCCATTCCCCAGGACCCACATTAGCCAGGTGCATAAGGGGGCGCACGTGTCTGGAACTCGTTTGCAGTGGCTGGAGGCCCTGGCGTGCCATCTCTCTCTCTCTCTCTCTCTCTCTCTCTCTCTGCTTCTTTCTCTGTCTGTTGCTCTCAAATAAATAAATAAAAATAAAGAAAAAAACTTTAAAAAATATCATGTGTTTTAAAAAGAAATATTTGTATATTTTCGGCAAAAGAGATAAAATATAATACCAAGCCCCCCCCCCATCATCCAAAAGATTAAACTTGCCAGGTGAGGAAAACTCAAGAAAGTAGAGGAAAATGGGAAGTCTAAATTAAATCTAAATTAATAAGCAACCACAATAATCAAATTAGTAAACTAAGTTTGCTGATTTAAAGTTCGTGTGTGTGTGTGTGTGTGTGTGTGTGTGTGTGTGGCAGAGAGAGAGAGAGAGAGAGTACAACTTTGGGTGCCATTCCTCAGGCATCATCTACATTTTTTTGATACAAAGTCTCTTATTGGCATAGAACTCACCAAATAGGCTAGACTGGCTAGCCAGTGAGCCCCAGGGATTCCCAATTACAGCACATACCACCACACCTGACATTTTTCTGTTGGCACTAGGAAGAGAATAGGACTCAGATCCTCAGGTTTTCAAGGTAGGCACTTTACCCATTGAGGAGCCAGCCCATCCCTGACAGAAATGTGTTTATAATAGATATCCAATATCTTAGATTATCTGTGATCAATTTCTTTCTTCCTGGGATACACCCTGAGGTAAGTCTGTGTGTGTGTGTGAATGTGAGTAGTGTACTATTACTGTCTTATGGAAATTCATGATTTTGTTATATACACGTACATATATATCTATTTACAGAAAAATAAAGATATTTCACAACACTTGTGAAAACTGGATTCATGTAAGAATAAAGAAGGGAAGATGGAATAAAATGAAGATGAGAGTTGGTTCTCTGTAGAATTTAAGGTAACTATATAATTGATCATTATCAATGAGTGTTTATTAATGAATCAGCATTGGCCTGAAGAAGGATTTTGATGCTCAGTCTATACCAGTTCACATTTTCCTCAACCTTTCATCAGTAATTTAGATAAGAATAATAACTTAATGCTAATCAGTTTGACATACTATAGCTAGCAACAGGAATAATTCACATACTAAATGATAAAGTCAAATGCTAATAACATCTTAGTTGGTTTGTGCAAATAGAACAACCCCCACCACCACCACTCAGTGATCAAGTCCTAGCCCTTGGAACCTGTGGATATATTTGTTGCCTTACATGTTGAAAGGACTTTGAAGCCATGAGCACATTGAGACATGAAATTATTGTGGACTATTTGAGTGGTTAGATGTAACCATAAGAATCCTTTGAAGGGTCAGAGATGTGATGATGGAAGTGGCAGTTAGTGAAGGGGTTGAAGGTTTTGCACCACGAGTTTAACCATATGGGAAGGGGTTATGAGCAAAGGAATTCAAGCAACCTCTAGAAACAGGAAAAGAAAAGAAATTAATTCTCCTCAGAGCCTCTCTCTGGACATAGCCATGGCCACACCCAGTTGAGTGTTCTGTGACCTTTCCTGGGGAAAAGACATCTATCGACTCCTCTCACATTGGGCATGAGTGACAGACTAAAGAAATTACTCCAGTCAAGTATGAACCAGTGAGTTTACGGAAGTCAGCTACAGGAGCATGTACATGTGTGGGCCCGAGTACTGACTGGACCGTGGGTGACTCAAAGGGCAGTTGCACTGCCAAAAAGCCCACCCCAGTGGGTGACAACTCACAGAGCTGCATCCCTGGGGCTCCGGGCCCAGCAGCAGGCAGCGCCACCAGAGTCTCCTCTCCTTGCATTGCTTATGGCTTATAAAATCTTTTAAATGTCTTGAACTTTCTGAGCCTTTAAAATTTGGTTAATTCCTGAGTCTTATGATCCTCTCTCCTTCCTCAAGAAAAAAAAAATGTTTCAATTTGGAGGAAATAAGTACACAACACATAGTAAGATACATTTTGGACCTCTAATCTCTAGTACTATAAAATAATCTGTGCTGTTTTTAAGCCACCGAGATTAGGATCATTTGTAGCAACTACAGGAAATTAAGTCAGTTTAGGTGATAGGTGAGCCATACAAAATATAGGCTTAATGTAAAAACTCTTTGAGGTGCAAAAACAACCAAATTATGATTTCCATGATATAGGAAACTAATGAGAAAAGTAAGAATTTGAATTGACTACAAGCTTAAAGTAGAAAACGAACTAAAAGACAAGATGTGTGTAGTGTTTGAGTGTTTGGGTGGAGTAATGTGTGAGCTGGGTCCCATGGCACCGTATCATCTTTGATGGTGCTCATTTGAGGGTTCAAGCCTTTGAACAGGATGTTGACAAACAAAAAGCGATTCCAGATAGGGAGGGATTTGAAAACCATATTACAAAAAGAGAAAACATGGGCTGGGAAGATGGCTTAGGGGGAAAAGTGCTTGCTATGCAAGCATGAGGATCCAGCGTTCAGATCCACAATGCCCACCTAAAGTGCCCAACACAGTGGTACACACCTGTAGTCCCAGTGCTGGGGACACTGAGACAAGGAATCCCTTGAGCCCACTGGCAGACTAGTCTAGCTGAATCAGTGAGCTGTAAATTCAACAAGGAACCCTGTCTCACAAAACATGAGGAACGACTGAAGAAGATGTTACATGTTGAATTCTGGCCTCTGCACAGGCACGTGTGCACGCTCACACAGACACACACACACACACACACACATGTGCCGCACACTTATGAACACATCCTATATACATATGCAAAAATGATACAAAAGGAACAAACAGTGTGGAAATTTCATGAAAAGAGAGAAAAATCTAAACTGTGTTATTTTCTTAAAGAATGTAAGCTATTGTGTGTGATTCCCTGAGGGTAGAATGCAAACCACAGAGATCTTTTTCAATTTCATATGAAGAAATTTTGCCATCTTAGCTTGTCCTGAGATGGGATGATACCTTTGGGATTCCTGTACTTAGATCTATCTGAACACATTCCGGAGGTATTGTTGAATGTCTTCTCTTGACTCTAAGAGACTATGTCCCTTGAATGAGAAAACAGTTAGGTTTTAGAATAGACTGGTCAGTCTACTTTCTTACACCTCCCTTTCACCTCCCTCCAAGCTACAACTATCAAAAGAAACCTAACAGTTAAGAGTTCTGGTTCCATGTTGCAAACCTAAAATTCTGCTGTTAAAAGAAAGGAACTTGAGCCAGACCTGGTGATGCAAGTCTGTCATCCCAGCTCCTTAGGAGGCTGAAGCAGGAGGGTCGTAAGTTTAAGAACTGCCTGGGCTAACGAGTCCCAAACTCTTAGTGAGATCCTGTCTCAAAATAAAAATGTAAAAAGAAAGCCGGGCGTGGTGGCGCACGCCTTTAATCCCAGCACTTGGGAGGCAGAGGTAGGAGGATTGCCATGAGTTCGAGGCCACCCTGAGACTCCATAGTGAATTCCAGGTCAGCCTGGGCTAGAGTGAGACCCTACCTCGAAAAACCAAAAAATAAAAAATAAAAAAAATAAAAATGTAAAAAGAAGGCTGGGGATGTGTTCAGTGCTACAGCATTTGCCTAACATGTGTAAGGTCCTGGGTTCAATCCACAGTTCTGGAAAACACACACACACACAGAGAGAGAGAGAGAGAGAGGTTGAGAGAGAGAGAGAGAAGAGCGAGGAGCTACAGTCTTCACAGGCTACTCATTCCACTGTCACTTCAAAGTCCCTAGTCTCTCTCCACACAACAAACCTTGTCATTTTATAATCATTTTATAATCATGCTCATCACAGTCATAACATCTAGAATGCAGAATATAGTACTGTTTCTTGTGACAGTGTTCGGGAAACAATCCTTTCATCACAGTAGGCCTCACTGATCACGGAGTAAAGAAGCCTGCAGTGCCTCCATTCCCAGAGCCCCTGCACTGGTTCCCTCAGGACCACTAGCCCTGGTGAGGAAGCTTATAAGACTCCATTTTCAAAGACATCCATGCTTGGCCTAAAAGTTGGTTCGGGATCTATCTTCCTTTCACAGAGTGCCAGCTATATGTCACTATTGCATGAAGCAGGGGCGGGTAAAGGACACATACTGATGACAGAGTGGACAGCCCAAGCAGGACCAGGACCTTTTCAAGTTCAGGGAGGAGAGGGCCCCTGGACGTAGAGGGTTCTGCATTGGGTGGCAAAGGCATGGGTGGAGCAAAGAGTGCCTCCTTCCTGGAATGGACTTGAAGCTACAGAGTAGTAGCTTCAAGCTAGCACATAGTACCGCCCACTACTGCCAACTCTTAGGGAATTTCCATCTCCCATTTGTCCCTCAGTTCACCCTCTACCCTTTCTCAGTCCCCAGGATGGGTGGGAAGAGAACTGTGGAAATTCCCTTTTCAGGAACATGGGAGTCGCAGAGTAGAACAAAGGGAATGCTGAGAACTGGGAAGGCTCCCTCCGCAACCCCTCTCGTCCCCGGCCAGGGCACCCTCGAAAAGGAAGAAAGGCGCACCAGGCCCTGTCTGCAGGTGCTGTCTTCTTCCCAAGCCACCCCCCCCCGCCCAGATCACCCTCCTCCAGTCTTCCCAGCCAGACTGTCCCACTGGGGAGTCAGGAGGCCTAGCCGACAGCTGGGTTGTGCAATCAGCAGCCCAGATGTGGTTGGGACTCTGGCTTGCAGCAGCTGCCTCTGTCATCACCCACAGTCTATGGCCTTCATTTCACCCTTGAGCTGTACTCTAGCAACATTCCTGTCCCCATCCAGACAGGCCCCACCCCAGGCACAATCCTCCTCTTGCAGCTCTGGAGAACACTTGGTGGCTGAGGATCCCAGGTCCAGCTCATATGCTAGTTTGTGTCAGTTGTGGGGGGGGGGGAACCTGACCTGCTTGGACTTCTATAGACATGAGCAAACACTTGAGCCCCAAGTTTCTGACTTGTCCCTGAGTTTAGCAATGCATTTATTGCTCTCTATGAGAAGTGCTTGTGATATAAAATCTCTTTTATTGCCCTCGGATATGCTAATCAGGGCAAGGTCACTCCCCATTCTGCAGCTACCATGACCACTGTTTTCATGAAACCTGAGCATGACCAATCACGAGGCAACTTCTCTGATGCTTTGGCCTGAGAATTGCCTGTTGGTCAGGCACACAGTAATCTCAGCTACGCTTTTCATATGGGAGGGCCTGGCTCATTCATACTACTCTTCATCTTTATGAATTTTCATTTCATTTTTCTACTTGACAAATGGTAGAGTGTGCTAAAGAAACCATGAGGCACAGAGATGAAGGGACTTACCCAGGTCACACAGCAAACCAGTGGCAGAGTCAGAGTCAAGACCCAAGAATAGGGCCTTTCAGTCAGACTCCTCTTCCTCATGCCACACTCAGATTTCATAATGGCCATGTGAGTAACGGTGGCAGTAGTGACAATGGTAGTGACGATGGTGGTGGTGGTGGTGGCCATGGGCAGTAATATCAGTAGTGATGTTTGGTTGTAAGTGGTGGTAATGGTTGTGGTGGCAATGATAAGAGTGGTGGCAATGGTGGTTGGTTGGAAGTGGTATTGTGGTGGTAGTAATTGAATGATGTGTTAATGACCAGTGATCATTGGTGTGATAATCACTACAAATTCCCTTTTCTTTAAGAATTCTCTTTGTAAAAACAGATTGTGCCAATAGTTTTTGCTCTGTTTCTTCATCCTTGGAAGGACCTGAAGTATGACTGGGCCTGTGCTTGAATTCCCATTCAGCAGCATGGAAGATGTGGTGCTCAGAACTCGTGGGGAGCAAGCACATGGATGGGGCTTCTGCTGCGACTGTACTGGCTCATCCCAGTGCTCATGGAGGTCAGGCTTCCCAAGGGCTGCTCTTCTCAGTGATGCAGCATAGCAGGAGGATGAATGCTGGCCCATTCTTAGTGATGAGGAGCTCTGCTTGACTGGCTCAGAGATTCCCTTCAGGTACCTCAGTATGGCTGAAATTTTCTTCAAACTGCTCTGAGTCTCTGACTCTTCCTTCCCAATCCTCCACAAGGATCGAACCTACATATATATATATGGAGAGAGAGAGATATATAGATGGATATAGATACAGATATAGATATAAATATAGACAGATATAGATGTCCTGGGTCTTTCCCTCAATAAATCTCTTCCAGGGCTACTCATACTGAGCTCCCTATGTTTCAAAAGACTGCTACGTAGGCAATGAAGCTGACTAATACCATTATAGCAGAAATAAAGATAATAGGTCAAGCATTGTAACTGGTTTTCTTCTGTGACATAAAAAGCTGGCTCTGAGGGCAATTCCAGGCAGCAATGTCTTATATGCTTTAAGAAATGAAGTTGTTTGCCTTTGAATGATTAAATCCTTGTTAGTTCTTGAAAGACAGGAGGCGGGAGGAGGGTGAGGGAACCACAGAGTGAAGACCCTAGGTTTGATATGCGCCACTCCAATGGGGGAGTGGAAGAAAGGACTAGAGGAAGGGGAGGAGCTAAACTGAACAGAAGTAGGGAACCAGACCAGGAAGCCTGGAATAGTGTTGAGATATAATGTAACAAAGAGAGGTGACAAAGATCCCTGAATAAACTGAAGTGTCATTAAAGAGTGGAGGGCTGAGAAGTCATTGACAAAAGAGAACCTTGGGGGCTTTTGAAGCCATTGAACCAAGGCACAATGAGAAATGGATGCAGAAGCTGTGTTGGAAACCCATGTATCCATCTTTTCCCTCACTAGGTGTGAGAGTTAAGGGGGAAACATGATCTGAAGTTGAGGAACTTCTGACAGAAACAAGATGATTGAAGGGAGGAGAAGATCTGGAGGCAAGGTTAGGAATTGTACTCCATGGTATTTTTCCAGTAATCATGTCTGCCAGGGACTTGAACATGTAGGCCTGGAGCAGAAGAGAGACTTAGAAAGAAAGGCAGGAGGAAGTTCCTGCAGGAGTGACTGTGGACGTGCTGCTGAAATGCAGGGATCAGAAAATGAAAAACACTCTCTGCTGTGGCAAGGAAGGTAGAACAGAAGCCAGCAATGGGGAGACAGTGAGCTATGAGGGCAGAATCCTCTATAACAAGGGCTAAGGCCCTTTGCTACAATCCTGAGACTTGGATCCAGTACCCCAAGCCCCCACAGCCTTCCAGGTGGAGAGCACCCATATTGACTGTAAAGGAAACTGGGGAGAGGCATCCGGGGGCTTCACACAGACCTGGGAGAAACTCTCTTCTAGGGTCATGCCAGAACAGAGTGGTGACATCCTGGCAGAGTGCAGGACTGCCGGGTCTGCCACAGGAATGGCCTCCCACAGGCTGCTCCTGTGGTCCAGGACACGTTGCTCTCCTGGGGTCAGCCCTGGGGCGGCAACAGCCTCTGTGTGAGGTGGTGGTACTGGCAACTGCTTCTCTGGAGCAGGGACTAGGAAAACAGATGACCTCAGGCTGAAAGCTCTTAGACTCATTGCTCAGAAGAGGGCGGAAAAGACAAAGCTAAAAATACATGCAGACCCAAATTCCCTAACCTCTCCAGAAAAAAAAAAAAATGCCAGGCTGAGTGTCTGATGCAAGACCTTGGAGACAACTATTCCCTCAGCTGCCTGTTGATCATACTCCTCTGCTTCCATACCTGCCCTCCACCCAGGACTGGCCCCTGGCTGTCTCCAGAGCAAGGTGCCTTTCTACCTCGCTGTGGTTGCCTATGGTCCTTGAATCCTCCCCATTGCAAACTTTAGTTTACAGATCCCCTCTAACCTCTCAGGCTTCTAAGCATCTCTACATGTTGAACTTGAATCACTAGATGTACCATTGGATGGTATCTTGTTTTCCTCATTTTCTGCCACTAAGTCTATCTCTTTCAGCCATAGAATTGTCTTCATTAAATTAGTCAAACCATAGGTGCTTAATAAATGTTCCTTATGAGAAGCACAGGGAGCATAGATCAGAAGGCTGGGAAGTCCCCATTCCAATAAAGCTGAATGTTTCCACACAGGCTTCATACATGGCATGCATGTGAGACTGTACTAACCCAAAGGTAAGAACTAGAATGTCTGGGCTTCATGACAAGTCTGGCTTCTCAAGATGGCCCTGGACACTCTGAAGAGCCAGTGCTCCATCTCGTGTGTGCCAGCTGCCTGGGCTCTGGCTGAACGGAGAGCTGCACTGGCAAGTTTCCAAACCAGAAGCCCTGGTTTGGCTGCTGCCAGGGTGACTGATGGATGTGTGTTCTCCAGCATGTTCTCATGCAGTCAAGGGTGTCTGGTGGCTGCCCATCTCTTTATTGTGTACCTTTGCTCTTCTCCCAGTGTCTTCTCCTTCCCTTACCTCTATCCAACTGGCTCCTTCCTAATTTGTGGATGTCTGAGTTGTAGGGCCATAGGCTAAGCATGGAACCTGACCTACAGCAGGGAGAAGGAAAGAAACAGCGACAGTGGGAAAAAAAAAAAAAAAACTTTTAAGATTTAACATTTCTGGCAGAAAGCTAGGTATGATGGTATATGCTAGCACTTAGGAAGAAAAGTAGGAGGATGCAGTGCTCAAGGCTAGCCTGAGCTACATAGTGAGTTCTGTGCCACCCTGGGCTATGACATCCTATCTAAAAATACTAATATAAATTCATTCATTCATTCATTCATTCATTCATTAAAATTTTCTGACAGGCTAACTAATAAAGAAAAATAAAGAATAGATATGTAGTTATGTAGTTTCTGGAGCACTTTTATTGTAAGTATGCTACACAAACAGCCCAAGGACTCGCACAAAGACATGAGACTAACTAGGTGTTCACAAAGTGGGTGTGGATCAGGACCAAAATTAAACCCTTCAGTGTATCAAGAGAAGAGGTTGACCTCACAGCTCAGAGTGACTCACAGAAACAGCAATTTCCACCCAGCTTCTTCTAAGCCTAGGGAATGCCAGGGTGCCATCTTGGATCTTCTCTTTTCCCAGGCTAGGGAATGCCAGGGTGAAATCTTGGACATAGACCTTCTCTTTCACTAGTTTAGGGAATTCCTGGGTATGATCAGGGACCTTCTCATAATTTTCCTGTCTGCCACTCAAAGGAAGATTTGCTCTGGTTAGAGCTGGACATCACCCTGGCCAGGTTTCACAGTGAACAGGCTTACTTGGGTGTCCCCTTTTTTCCTCTCTCACTTCCTGTGCTTCTGTCCTCCCAGGAGCCTTTTTGGCCTCCTGCCCACTCTCAAATCTATGCTATAAGATGGCTCCCAGAGACAAAGGCAGCCACATCCTTCACAGCTTGCCATTGGCTGAGTGAATTGGCATCCCCACTCAGTAGCTGGATAGAGAAGTAAACTGTCTGTCACCAGGATCAGCCACTGAGGTATTAGAGACTTGGAAGCAGCAAGTATCCCTTGGGCTTCCAGTTGAGGGCCCATGCCAGTCTAGTCTATGGAAAAAGTCATGCTCCGGGGGATGTGACAGGCGCTTTTCCAGAAATTAAATGGCTCGTTTGTTTTTCTTTTGGATTAAAAAAATATTTTAATTATTTATTTGAGAGAGAGAGAGAGAGAGAGAGAGAGAGAGAGAGAAGGAGAGAATGGGTGTGCCAGGCCTCCAGCCACTGCAAACAAACTCCAGACTCATGTGCCACCTTGTGCATCTGGCTTACATGGGTCCTGGGGAATTGAACCTGGGTCCTTAGGCTTCGCAGGCAAGTACCTTAACTGCTAAGCCATCTCTACAGTCTTCCTTTTGGATTTTATCTTTATGTTTGTTATCTCCTTAGCAGAAGACCTGGAAGGAAGGCTGTGGGATTCGGGCTCCCAAGCTCTCTGGGAGCCTGAGAAGTCTGAGCACAGGAACTCAGCAAAGATGTACAGAGGCAATTCACAAAGTTGTACTTTTCCTTATGTCTTGTAAGATTGGGAAATTTTCACCCTCAAAGCTTGGGGAGAAGAGACCTAAAACCTCATCCCAGGACTGTTCTTGAGGAGTTCCCTCTTCCTCAAGTGCAGAACGAGGCTTCTAAGGCTTTTGCAACCTCTTAGGGAAATAACAGCCTCACTTACAAGATGGAAGCTGACATGATCCCAGACCATGGGACTTCGTGTGGGATGGTAGTCAGGAGAAAAAGCTCACATATGTGAGCCAACTGGAGGAAGGCAAGACAGAGTTTGATTGAATGCCTGAGTTACTGGATCAGACCAGCAGTGCTTGGCTTGTGGGCTGCAACTCTTGCAAGGGATCTGTACATCCATATGCCTGACAAGCTTCTGCCACAGGCTGAATAAATAATACAACTTTCACGTGTATGTGTGACTATTTTTCAAATCATCAATGTTGCTGTCATGAATGAAACAGATTCATTTTAAAGTGGTCTTGAAAGAAGACCGCCCTTGGATTGCTATGCACTTTCTCAAACAGCAGATCATAGAAAGACAACGGCTATTTACAGTGAGATAAAATGATATCTGGGTTTTGCTTTTAAATACACATGGGAAAGCAGGCAGGGTGGATGAGAATGGTAATAATTATTGAAGCTGGATGAGGAGTATATGGAGAATTATTACACTGGTGTGTTGGCTTTTGTGTGTTTGAAATTTTCCATAATAAAATGTTTTTTCCCAAAAAAGTATAAATGCTATTTTGTGGTCATTCATGAAATTTTTGACATTAAAAGAAGGAGTTCTTTGTGGAAAGCTGCTTACAATATATCATTGAATTAAAAAAAAGCAGTTATAAAGCCATATGTAAATATGACTTCAGTTCTTTTTCTCTAAAATAATGTGTGTGTGTGTGTGTGTGTGTGTGTGTGTAAAACTTTCAGCGCTATAGGAAAAATGTGAATGGTGATTAACAATAGGTAAGTAAATGGGATAGTTTTTATTGTATTTTGAGACAATCTTCTCACCTTCCAGTTTAGGCTGGCCTGGAACTCACTCATACCCCAAGCTGTCCTTGAATTTGAGTTAATCCCCCTGCTTTAGCCTCCCAACTGCAATTACAGGTGTGAGCCACGCAAGCCTGGCTTTCTTCTTCTTCTTTTTTAAATTTGTATTTCCACTGAGGATACTTTTCTTTTGTTATTAACTCAAGAATAATGCTTTCAAACTAATTTATAGGTAGGCTTAGCTTCACCAAGGTTGGGCAGTGCCCATCTGGACCTTTGCCCACTGTAAGAATTCTGACCTCAGAGCTCCCAGACTGGATGCTAGCCTCCGGAAGCTGTTATTGGTGGACAGACAGCCTCATGCTGCTCCTCAGGATGGACAAGATTTAGAAATGATGAGATGGGTGGAAAAATGTTCCAGGCAACATAAAAATAAGTTCATCCTGTCTTGAGAGCGTGGCCTTGCCAAAGCAGGGTGAGCCCAGGGCCAGGGGCTGCGGGGGGTGGAGATGGAGGATCTGGGTGGGGCAAGGTCTTGAAGGTTCTGGGAACAGAGGAGCCTGAATGTCTGGCTAAAAATTGTCCTGGGTATGTGTGTGAGTGTGCATGCGCGTATTAACTGTGGCATTCAGAACAGGGGATAATTGGAAAAACATGACCAATGCTGAGCCACACGCATTTGGGGACATGTGGCTCCGGTTCTGAGATTGTTTGTCATTACTTATTTCAGGAAAGCGGGAAGACAAAAGAAGAAGCGTTGAGCGCAACAAAGAATCAGATGTCACCAAGGAGTCAACGTGGGGCCAAGGACACGATCTATCAGTAGTCACCTCTAGTGGCTGCCACCACACCATGACCAACCCCACCACTACTCTGTCCCTCTTCACATAGCCAGTCAGGCCCAGGTCCTCAGCCATGGAGCTTTCGCACGCTGAGGGAGGGGAAGCTGGCACCTTCCCAAGGGTTTGCCGGAAGGGAAGCTGAAGGGGCAGTGGGGTGCAAAGAACAGGCCACAATTTGGGAAACTCCCAGAAACGCCAGCGCAAATAGGGCAGAGGGCTCGAGTGACCCACACAGATACCCCAGTGCCGACAGTGAACAGCAGAGGGAAGAGACACTCAGAGATCCCAGCGCCAACACACAGAGAAGCCGGGTGACCCACACAGAGACCCTCAGTGCCAACAATGCACAGGGCCTGGTGACCCACACAGAGATCCAGAGCCAACAGCAGAGAGCCCAAAAGGACCAGAGTCTGTGTCTTCCTGAAGAGGGGAAGTTGATGGCCTGTGTCCTTATGACGGTTCCTTCCTAGGAACAAAAGTAGAGGCTTTAGGAGCTGGACTCAGATCAGAGCTCTAGGGGACCTGAATGGAAGCTCCAGAGCTGAGACGGACAGGGAACATGACATTGTGCAGGAGTCCTTTAATAGTTGCACAACCTCCATCACTTGCCTTCAGTTTTGCCTTATTTCTTAGTTTCCTAGTAAACACATTGGAGAAAGGCCCACCTTATGATGGATGACTGAAGGAAGTGAAGGCAAGGGAAGGCAGAGTTACCACCTCTATACTTACCTTTGTGTGTGCACATGTGTGTGCCGTTGGGGAGTGTACCCAGGGGCCTGTGAGTGGTAGGTAAGCCCTCTACCACTGAGCTACATCCCTAGCCAGGTTTGCAAACTTGAACTTTTATGGGGCTTCTCTGGGATCCCTTAACAAACTGCTGCCCTAGGGGACCTTGACTTCACCCAATATGTTGAGCCTTGGAATTTTGAGACTGGATGCAGTGTTGCCTAACTTTGCTCTGCACCAAGCCAGAACACTAAACATGATGCTTGGCTCTGAATAAGGGTTCAACAAGTGTGAGCTCCCAGTCCCACCCCTTGTGTCCCTGAGTCCCCCGCCTGGCGCACCTCTTCCGAGGAGGCTGGTGGCAGTGTCCTCTCTGCTCTCCCGCCAAGTTCCTTTCCCCTCTTCAGTCATCCATAATAAGGTTGGACTTTCTCAAAAATGTTTACTAGGAAACTAAGAAATAAACAAGACTACACTGACAGCAAGTGACAGCGGTTGTGGGACTATTAAAGGACTCCAAAATCCATTAGTAATCTTGGGGGAAAGAACCCAACCCTGATGGCCCAGGAGTTTCTTTCATAAAGATGAGCTTCTTTTAAATTTTTATTTTATGGCTATAGTCTTTGTTTTCATGAATACAATGTGAATTTATGCCGTGTGCCAAACACTTTGCAGTGTGATTATTTATCATTTTATCAGGTTTAATCATTGTGTAAAATATCATTTTATCATATGCAGAGGAGTTTTTTTTAATTGCCTATTAGCTGCTCCTCTGGAAAGTATTAGGGCTGAAAGTTAAAATTGGGCTCTGACTCTGATCTCAGAACTGAAGTTATTGATCACCCTCTACCCTGTCTCTCTTGAGCCTGAGCACTTTGTGATATAACAGAGAGGTCCAGGGGCTTATGAGAACCTTGGGGCTCATTTCTAGCTCAGGTCAAGTTCATGCAGTAGGTCCTGACTCTGGAGCATGAAACAATTTGCACCACAGAAAAGCAAATGAGTGAAACCAACCTGCATTTCCTGCACATTTTCCTCATGACAGTAGGTGTGCAAAATTTCAGTGACATCTTCTACTTCAGGTGTATTGCCAAGTTCACAGACCACCCTCCCTTGGACAACCACCAACTTAAAAAATAGAACATGGAGTTGAGGAGGTAGCTTAGCAGTTAAAGGTGCTTGCACCACAAGCCTGTTGCTTGGAGTTTGTATCCCCAGCACCCACATAAATCCAGAGGTGCAATGGCACACATGTCCATAATTCCAATGCACATACAACAATGGGAGGCAGAGTGAGGAGAATCCCAAATATCCTTGGCCAGCTAGTTTGGCCTTCCTGACAACAAATAAAGAAAGAAATAAAGCAGTAAAGAGAAAGGAAGGAAGGAAGGAAGGGAAGGAGGGAGGGAAAGAGGGAGAGAGGGAGAGAAGGAGGAAGGGAAGGAACGAAGGAAGGAAGGAAGGAAAGAAGGAATGAAGGAAGGAGAGACTCTGTCTCAAACAAGGCAGGAGAGGGCCAACACTCCAAGGCTGTCCTTTGCCCTTCACAAGTACACTACAGCACAAACCAACACACACACACTTACACCATAACACATACATACGCATACATACATATGCCAACAGTGGGGGGGACCCAGACCATTTCAGATCATTCACAACAGCCTGGATTCCTTCCCCATCAACCCTATCCCACCTCTCCTCTCAAAGTACGCACTCTGCATATCATTGTTTTTTTATTTCAATAGCTTACTTTTTAAAAAATGTAGTTGTATAACTCACATGCATGCCCATGTTTAAGTTTATTTATTTATTTATTTAGTTAGTTAGTTAGTTAGTTAGTTAGCTAGTTAGTTAGTTGAAAGAGGGAGAATGGGCTCGCCAGGGCTACCAGCCACTGCAAATAAACTCCAGATGCATGCACTACCTTGTGCATCTGGCTTACGTGGGTACTGGGGAATCAAACCAAGGTCCTTTGGCTTTGCAGGCAAGCACCTTAACCATTAAGCAATCTCTCCAGCCCATGTTTAAGTTTTTTTTTTTTTTTTTTTTTTTGGTTTTTCGAGGTAGGGTCTCACTCTAGCCCAGGCTGACCTGGAATTCACTATGGAGTCTCAGGATGGCCTCGAACTCACGGCAATCCTCCTACCTCTGCCTCCCAAGTGCTGGAATTAAAGGCGTACACCACCACGCTCGGCTTTGTTTAAGTTTTTAAAATTTAAATTTAGAGGATTTTAGTTAAGATTTCTTTGTTTTGTTTTCATTTAAAATTACACTTATGTTCCATCTGCACTGCAGTAGATACTTTCCTTTCCCCTTCGCTTTGTTCCTATCAGCTAATATAAGCAAGGAAGAACAGCAGGGTGGTGTAACACCAGCATGTGAGGTCAGCCCGGGCTGCATGAAACTTGGAATAAAAATGAAATTATTAACTAACTAATTGATTCAAACAAGTTTGCTGAGTTGGATAAATGGCTCAGCTGTTAAGGCATTTGCCTGCAAAGCCTAACAACCCAAGTTCAATTCCCAAGATCCATGTAAAGCAAGATGCATGCATCTGGAGTTTGTTTGCGGTGGCTAGAACTGGAGTGCCCACTTTTTTCTCTCTCTCTCTCTCTCTCTTTCCCTGTCTCTCTCTCTCTCTCCCACTGTCTCTCTCTGCTTGCAAATAAATAAATATAAAATATTTTTTAGTTTATTAATATTTTTGATCATATAGTATGTCTTACAATATCTCTTTTTAAATTTTTTTCTCATTTTTCATTAACATTTTCCATGATTATAAAAAATATCCCATGGTAATACCCTCCCTCTCCCCACTTTACCCTTTGAAATTCCATTCTCCATCATATCCCCTCCCCATCTCAATCAGTCTCTCTTTTATTTTGATGTCATGATCTTTTCCTCCTCTTATGATGGTCTTGTATAGGTAGTGTCGGGCACTGTGAGGTCATGGATATCCAGGCCATTTTGTGTCTGGAGGGAGCATGTTGTAAGGAGTCCTACCCTTCCTTTGGCTCTTACATTCTTTCCGCCACCTCTTCCGCATTAGACCCTGAGCCTTGGAAGGTGTGATAGAGATGTTACTCAGTACTCCAGTCACTTCTTTCCAGCTCTATGATACATTTGAATTCATCCCAAGGTCACTGCCATCTGAAAAGAGAAGATTCTCTACCCAAAGTGAGAGTAGCATTAATATAAGGGTATAAATGTTAAGAAAGTGCTTACTGGGCAGTTTGATAAGCATAGTATATACATTTTTAAAGACATCAGCAGATATTACACCGCTAGGGCTCATGACTACCCCTGTTTTAAGTTTTCAGTATCAGGTATGTATTCCCCCCCCATGGAGAGGGCCTCCAGTCCAATTGGAGGGCAGTTTGTTTCCACCATGACAGACATGCCACTATTGCACCCATTGGCTCATTTGGCCTGGCTGGCCAATTATAAGGCTTGCAGCATCCACTGTTGAGTATCTTCACTGGTGGTATCTCTTTCTCCCATTGAACTACATGTAGAATGGCTTCTTCCAGCTTCCTGTCAGCTGGTCTACATGGAGGAGGTTATCAGCTCAGTTCCAACAGGATTTCTCAGTGGCCTTGCAGCCCAAGTATGTGTAGTCTTCAGCAATAGGGTCTTACCATCTATTCCTGGTGGGAAACCAAGGGCCTTCGCAATGGCCTATAATGTTTTGGGGGCATCAGGGACCTCCCTGGCCAAGAACTCACTGGAGGTATCCCATCCCTGGCACTGAAAATTTTCTAACAACGATCTATGGCTCTTCCAAAACAGGAGGATTCCATATGATTTATTTACATTGTCTTAGATTTTGATTAGCCCTCCCTCCACCTTTCCTTTACTCAATCTCTTCCCCTGACCTCACTTTTGGCCTTCTCACCCCCTTTAATCTATTCTTCTACTTACATATACACAATATCAACCTATTAAGTACCCTCCTCCCTTCCTTTCTCTTCCCTTTATATCTCCTTTTTAACTTACTGGCCTCTGCTACTGAGTTTTTTCCTTCTCACAAAGAAGTCCAATCATCTGTAGCTAGGATCCACATATGAGAGAAAACATGCGGCGCTTGGCTTTCTGGGCCTGGGTTACCTCACTTAGTATAATCCTTTCCAGATCCATCCATTTTCCTGTAAATTTCATAACTTCATTTTTCTTTACTGCTGAGTAGAACTCCATTGTATAAATGTGCCACATCTTCATTATCCACTCATCAGTTGAGTGACATCTAGGCTGGTTCCATTTCCCAGCTATTATGAATAGAGTGGCAATAAACATGGTTGAGCATGTACTTCTAAGGAAATGGGATGAGTCCTTAGGATATATGCCTAGGAGTGCTATAGCTGGGTCATATGGTAGATCAACTTTTAGCTGTTTTAGTAACCTCCACACTGATTTCCACAATGGCTGGACCAGATTGCATTCCCACCAACAGTGTAGAAGGGTTCCTCTTTCTCTACATCCCCGCCAGCATTTATGATCATTTGTTTTCATGATGGTAGCCAATCTGACAGGAGTGAGATGGAATCTCAATGTAGTTTTAATCTGCATTTCCCTGATGACTAGTGACATAGAACATTTTTTTAGATGCTTATACGCTATCCATATTTCTTCTTTTGAGAACTCTCTATTTATCTCCATAGGCCATTTTTTAATTGGTTTGTTTGATTTCTTATTATTTAACTTTTTGAGTTCTTTGTATATCCTAGATATTAATCCTCTATCAGATATATAGCTGGCAAAGATTTTTTCCCATTCTGTAGGTTGCCTCTTTGCTTCATTCACACTGTCCTTTGCAGTACAAAATTTTTGTAATTTCATGAGGTCCCAGTGGTTAATCTGTGGTTTTATTGCCTGAGCAATTGGGGTTATATTCAGAAAGTCTTTGCCAAGACCAATATGTTGAAAGGTTTCCCCTACTTTTTACTCTAGCAATTTCAGAGTTTCAGGTCTGATGTTAAGGTCTTTAGTCCATTTGGACTTAATTCTTGTGCATGGAGAGAGAGAAGAATCTATTTTCATCCTTCTACAGATACATATCCAGTTTCCCCAGCACCATTTGCTGAAGAGGCTGTCTTTTCTCCAATGAGTATTTTTGGCATTTTTATCGAACATCAGGTGGCCATAGGTACCTGGACTTTTATCTGGCTCCTCTAATCTGTTCCATTGATCTACATATCTGCTTTTGTGCCAGTACCATGCTGTTTTTGTTACTATGGCTCTGTAGTATAGGTTAAAATCAGGTATGGTGATACCACCCCCCTTATTTTTGTTGCTCAGTATTATTTTAGATATTAGAGGTTTTTTGTGATTCCAAATGAATTTTTGGATTTTTTTTTCTATTTCCGTGAAGAAGGCCTTTGGAATTTTGATGGGGATTGCATTAAATGTGTAGATTGCTTTCGGTAAGATTGCCTTTTTCACAATATTGATTCTTCCAATCCAGGAACAAGGGATGTTTTTCCATTTCCTAGTGTCTTCTGCAATTTCTCACTTGAGTGTTGTATAGTTTTCATTGTAGAGATTCTTTACTTCCTTGGTTAGGTTTATTCCAAGGTACTTTATTTTCTTTGATGCAATTGTGAATGGGAGTGATTCTCTGATTTCATGCTCTGTTTGTTTGTTGTTAGCATATAGGAATGCTACTGATTTCTGTGTATTTATTTTGTATACTGCTACATGGCTGTAGGAGTTTATCAGCTCTAACAGTTTGCTGGTAGAGTCTTTAGGGTCCTTTATATATAGAATCATGTCATCTGCAAATAATGATAACTTTATTTCTTCCTTTCCAATTTGTATCCCTTTTATGTGCATCTCTTGCCTTATTGCTATGGCTAAGACGTCCAGAACTATATGAAATAAAAGTGGGGACAGTGGACACCCTTGTCTTGTTCCTGATTTTAGTGGAAAAGCTTCCAGTTTTTCCCCATTTAGTAATAGCTTGGCTGTAGGCTTGTCATAAATAGCCTTTATTATATTGAGATATGTTCCTTCTATTCCCAGTCACTGTAGGACTTTTATCATGAAGGGATGTTGGATTTTTTCTAACGCTTTTTTTGCATCTAATGAGATGATCGTATGATTTTTGTCCTTCAGTCCATTTACATAATGTATTACATTTATCGATTTGTGTATGTTGAACCATCCCTGCATCTCTATGATAAAGCCTACTTGGTCAGGGTGAATGATCTTTTTGATATGTTCTTGTATTCTGTTTGCCAATATTTTGTTGAGAATTTTTACATCTATGTTCATGAGGGAGATTGGTCTGTAATTTTCTTTTTTTGTTCTATCTTTGCCTGGTTTTGGTATCAGGGTGATGCTGGCTTCACAGAAGGAATTTGGTAGGATTCCTTCTTTTTCTATTTATGGAAAAGCTTAAGAAGCAATGGTGTTAGCTCTTCCCTGAATGTCTGGTAAAATTCAGCAGTGAATCCATCTGGGCCTGGACTTTTTTTAGTTGGGAGATTTTTGATAACTGCTTGTATCTCCATGCTTGTTATAGGTCTGTTTAAGTGATTAATCTCAACTTGATTTAATTTATGTGGGTCCTATAAATCAAGGAAATCATCCATTTCTTTCAGATTTTCATACTTAGTGGAGTATATGCTTTTATAGTATGTCCCTACGATATTCTGAATTTCTCTGGCATCTGTTGTGATGTTGTCTTTTTCATCTCTAATTTTATTAATTTGTGTCTCTTCTCTCTTTCTTTTGGTCTGATTTTCTAAGGGTTTATCAATCTTGTTTATCCTTTCAAAGAACCAACTTTGTTTCATTGATTCTTTGGATTGTTTTTTTTGGTTTCTATTTCATTAATTTCTTCCCTAATCTTTATTATTTCTTCCCATCTACTGATTTTTGGTTTGCCTTGTTCTTCTTTTTCCAAGGCTTTAAGGTGAAGCATTAGGACGTTTACTTGCAACCTTTCTTATTTCTTAATATAGGCACTTAAAGCTATAAATTTACCTCTTAGGACTGCCTTCATTGTGTCCCAGAGATTTTGGTATGTTGTGTTCTCATTATCGTTTGACTCTATACATTTTTTGATTTCCTTCTTGATTTCTTCATTGACCCATTCATCATTTAGTAGTGTGTTGTTTAATTTCCATGATTTTGTGTATGCTCTATAGCCTTTCTTGCTTTTGATTTGTAGTTTGATTCCATTGTGGTCAGATAGAATGCATGGAATTATTTCAATTTTCCTGTATTTTTTTTCTTTATTAGTCAGTTCTGTATTCAGCAAATACAGTTAGTTTGGTACCATTATTAGGCTCATCCGTGACCAACCCCCTCCCCTTGGCCCCTCCTTGTTGAGGTATACAGGTCATGCATTGTGGAGTTAGCCCACAGTTATGGGTAAGCTAAATGTCTCTGCATATCAGGACCCAACATGTGACTCTGACATTCTTTCCGCCCCCTCTTCCGCAAAATTTCCCTGAGCCATGTTGGGTTCATTTTTGGTCTGCTTCAGTGATGAGGTGTTGGGGGCCTCTGAGGCTCTGGCTCTCTGATTTGGTAGGAGTTGATTTTTCTCTGTGCTGATCTCCTTCCCCCTTGTGCTGGTATCCGGTTCATCAGGAAAACAGCCCCCTTGCTTGTTTCTCCAATTTTTCTTAGTTTCAGCCAGAGTCCTTTTGAGGTATGATGGGGTGACTCTCTCCTTAGGATCTACATCTATCTGAAAAAGAGAAGCAGATTCTCCAACGGAGAGTAAGTTAGCACCAGGACAAATGAGATAACCCTTACTTTTTTTTTTTAATAGAGAATTTAATATGTGTGGATTTGCTTTGTGTCCTAATATATGGTCTATTTTATTAGCATACAAAAATTAAGTTTCATTATGTTATCTCTTAAATTTAGTTTCCTTCTCAAAAGACACTTTGTTTATTTGAGAGTGAGTATAGGTGCACCAGGGCCTCATGCCACTGCAAATTAACTCCAGACATGTGTGCCACTTTGTACATCTGACTTTTTATGGGTATTGGGGAAGTGAACCCAAGCTATCAGGCTTTGCAAGCATGTGCCTTTAACTTCTGATCCATCTCCCCAGTCCTAAATGTCAAATTTTAATGAAATATTTGCACTTTGGATTATGGCAAAACATATGCAACATAAAATTGACCATTTAATACAGTTTTAAAAACATTTTATTTAATCATTTGCATGCAGAGAGATTAGAGGAGGGAAAAATGGGCACCCAGGGCCTCTAGCCACTGCAAACAAACTCCAGATGCATGCACCATCTTGTGCATCTGTCTTATGTGGGTACTGGGGAGTTGAACCTTGGTCCTTAGGCCTTCATAGGAAGTGCCATACCACTAAGCTATATCTCCAGCCCTTTAGCCAGTTTTAAAATGTACAGTTCTGTGACACTGAGCAGATTCACATTGTGGTGCAACTTTAACCAGCCTCCATCTAAAATCTTTGTCTTTTCTAACTGAAACTTTGTACTGATTAAACAGTAACTTCTCCTTTCCCATTATCCAGTCCCTGGAAAATGCTAGTCTACTTTCCATTTCTGTCCCTGTTTTAATTGTGTGTGTGTGCGCACACACACGTACACACAGTTCAGCCCCAAGTGTTGGTCCTCACTTTGTTGTTCACTGCTGTAAATATACCAGGGTGGCTTGTTCATGAGCTTCCAAAAGAGTCTCATATCTCTGCACCCTCACTGTCGGAGGGCTGGGATTGCAAACACTGCTACTGTGTCCAGCTTCACATGGGTTCTGGGGAACTCAAGTAAGGTTTTCATACTTTAAACTCTTTACTCAGGGTGTCATCTCCTCAGACCTGTACCTTGATTTTAGGACCATAAAAATCAAACATTTAAAATGTAAGGGAGAACATTTTTAAAGTTTTCCTAGATACAGGAGCAAATGACTAACAATCGGGACCCAAAAGTCATACTGACTGCAGATGCCTGAACAGCAGCCCCAGACCCAAGAAGACAAAGGAATGAGAATTTCTACAATTTGAAGGAAAATTTTTGAATTAAGATTTTTATTTTGAACCAAACCATTATTTGAATGACAACATGCACAAACATATTCTTACAGATGGCTCATACAGCCAGCCAGAAAGAATAGAGTGGCATGAGGCCCAGGTGGACCATACTTACTCTCTCAAACAAAGAAATATTTTTTAAAATTGTACTTAAATTTTTCTCCTGTACTTAGAATTATTAAAAGTAGTAGGATAACTGTTGTGTTGCTAAATGAATATATTATGCCCTCTGAATATTTATGCTTATGCCCATATATTATACTCTCACATTTGGTTAAAGAAATTATTTTTTTGGTTTTTTGAGGTAGGTAGGGTCTCTCTCTAGCTCAGGCTGACCTGAAATTCACTATATAGTCTCAGGGTGGCCTCAAATTCATGGTGATCCTCCTACCTCTGGCTCACAAGTGCTGGGATTAAAGGTATGTGTCACCAAGCCCCGCAAAGAAGCTTTTCTTTACAGATGGAGGTGACCACTGGGGAGAATAAGAACTCAACAAAGTGCTGAGAAGGGATGTGGTTACCACCCACAATGAGCTGTTAGCTGGAGAAACCTACAAAGTTCCCAAAACAAGACAGACTCCTTTCAAAGCATTTGATTACCCACCCGAGGTAAATGGTGAGACTACTACTGAAGACACCACTGTCAGCAGCAGGGAACATGGAGAGACCTAGATGGAATCCAGAAGAGAGCCAGACACAAGACAGTTAGCCCATCTAGTGCTGGAAGGCGTTACATGAGCTACTGGAGGAGAGTGGCCGACAACTGTCCCAGCAACCTGGGGTCTAAGCTGCTCAGAAGCAAACCCCCTGATGTGATGTACACACAAGTGTAATAGTGGCACACAGCCTTGGTGGGTAACCAATGGCTTTATGATTGACTAAGAGATCTGCTCAGTGGAAAGGAGCCCAGATCTGGAACTGGGAAACAGGTCAGAATCATATTCAGACAATGATTTTGCTCTCCAATGTCAAGCTCCCACTAATCTTGGGCTAAAAGAGGAATTATATCCATCAAATTCTCTCTAAATAAATGATTCTTATCCCATTTAACCTGTGATGACCTCACTCTCTGTTGGAGGATCTGTTTCTCTTTTTTAGATAGGAGTGAGACCCAAGGAAATAAACTATCCATCAGATTTCAGCCTAGCCCCAGCTTAAACCACAGAGGAATTGGGGAGATGAACAAGAGTGCTGCTTTCTCAGTGAACCTGATAATCAGTACCAGGATGAAGGAGACAGACACTGAGGATACTCAATTCCTACCAAAGTAGAGATCCAGAGGCTACTAATAGCCCATCACTGGAGTAGACTTAAAACACACCCAACATGGCTCAAGGAATTTTGTGGAAAAGGGGTCAGGAAGATTGTTAGGGCCACAGGTTGGTATATCATGCCCAGAGGCACTGCCTCTCCACAATAACTGACTGCTGCTCCCAAAAAACATAACTCACAACTCCCATGGGAATAACCTGTGACCCCAATGAGTAGGACACCTTCAGAATAGGCAGGGCCGAAGGAAAGGACAGTAGCAAGATGTGATGTATCCATACTAAGTATGTCCATAATTCCTAATTTTTTAAAGTGTTGAGAAGAAGTGACAGTGAAGTGTTAGGCACTGAGACATCTTTATCACACCCTCCTAGACCCAGGGTCCATTGCTAAAGAGGTGGCAGAAAGAATGTTCAGAACCAAAGGAAGGAGAGGCTCAGTGCTTTGCAATATTGTCTTTGAGACACAAAATGGCCTTGATATTCATAACTTCACAGTGGCTGGAGCTACCTACACAAGACCTGCATAATAGGAGGGAAAAATAGAAAAGAGGCTAGTTGAAAAGAAGAAAGGATTCAGTGGAGAGGGGATTCTGAAGGAGAATAAGGGAAGATAGTGGGAGGAAATTATGATCATGGTATATTGTTTATATGTATGGAGGTTGTCAATAAAAAGTTTTAAAAAGTAGTAGAAAATATGT
Source organism: Dipus sagitta (assembly GCA_036346955.1). Taxonomy (NCBI): domain Eukaryota; kingdom Metazoa; phylum Chordata; class Mammalia; order Rodentia; family Dipodidae; genus Dipus; species Dipus sagitta. The sequence continues at coordinate 73,244,584 of CM070777.1, forward strand.
TTGAGTTATTTACATTGATATTTTTAAATTTTACTATTGTGTATTCATTTTTTCTCCTATTTGACTGTCATCAATCCTCTCAACCTGGGATTACTTTTATTATTATTATTTGTTATGTACACAGTGCATATACAGCCATGTTGGTACCATTGTTGACCTCCTCCCTGTCCTCCCCTACCCCTGCAGGGGCCCTCTTCATTAGGGAATGTGGGTCATGTATTGTGGGGGTAGCCATCAGTTATGGGTAAGAGGCAATGTTTCTGTGCATAATGACCCAACATGTGGCTCTAACAATCTTTCTGCCCCCTCTTCTGTGAATTTCCCTGAGCCATGTTGGGTTTGTTTTAGGTCTACTTCAGTGATGAGGCTTTGGGAGCCTCTGTGTCTCTGGATCTCTGGTTTGGTAGGAGTTGAGTATTTTCTGTGTTTCTCTCCTTCACCCTTGTGCTGGTAGCAGGTTCACCAAGAAAGCAGAACTCTTGCTCATTTCCCCAGTTACTCTATGGTTTCATCTGGGGCCCTGGTGAGGTGCGATGGGATGATTTTTCTCCTCAGGATCTGCATCCATCTGAAAAAGAGAAGCAAATTCTCCAACAGAGAGTGAAGTCAGTACCATATAAATGGGGTAGCCAGTATTACTTTAGAGATAATTTAATAGGTGTAGGTCCTCTTATAGCCCATGATTGGTGAGAGTTTGATAATGGAGAGTGGGCTCATTTTTTGGATATGGCTCTGACTTGTTTCCCAGAACCAGCTATGGGTTCTGTTCCACTGAGTGGATCTGTTAGCCAATTCAAGAGCAGTTGGTTACCCACCATGGCTGTGTGCCACTATTGCACTTGTGTGAGCATCACAGCAGGTTGTTTGCTTGGACAGATGTTGGTCATTTTCCCCCAGCCACCCATGTAGCACCTTCTGGCACTAGATGAGCTAACTGTCTGGAGACTAACTCTCTTCCAGATTCCAGCCATGTTCCATACAAACTGCATATGGTGTCTTTGGCAGGAGGGTCTTACCATTAATCTTTGGTGGGTCATCAAATACTCTGACAGAGATCTGTATTCTTTTGGGAAACCTTATAGGTCTCTCTCATCAACAGCTCATTGTGGATGTTAACCGCATGCTGGTACTGGTAGTTATAGGCCAGTGCCAAGAAAAAGATAGGTAATATAAAAGAGAAAGAGAAGAGAGAGTAGAGGGAGGGAAGGAGGGAGGGAGGGAGGGAGGGAGAGAGAGAGAAAGGGAGGAAAAGATTAAGGTTAGTCTTCATCATACCTTCTTCTGGTGATTCAGGTGCTCCCTCTAAGGACCTGAATAGGTTCAATGACTTAGTCTGTCATTTAGGATGTAGAATTTTATGGCATCATTTCCATTTGGGTCCAGATTTGTGTCTCCCCTGCCTTACCCTCCCCTCCCACCCCACCCTCCCTTTGTCTGGTCCTCGAGATAATTATTAGGTATGTCAGCATCTCGGGCAGATTCAGGTTAGGAGCCACAGATAAGTGACACCATGTGACGATTATCTTTCCTTTTTCATTTCTAATTTTGTTAATTTGAAGTGTCTCTTTTTTCACTTGATCAAATTGACCAGGGGTTTATCAATCTTGTTCATTTTTTCAAAGAACCAGCTCTTTGTTTCATCAGTATTCTCAGTTGTTTTCTTAGTTTCCAATTTCTTCTCTGATTTTAATTGTTTCTTTCCATATGGAGCTTTTTGGGTTGTATTCTTCTTGTTTTTCCAGTGCCTTTAGCTGGATGGTTAGGTTATTGATTTGGGATCTCTCTTTCTTTGCTTTGGAGGTGTTTAGTGCTATGAATTTTCCCCTGAGGACTGCCTTCATTGTGTCTCATAAGTTTTGGTATGTTGTGCTCTCATTGTCATTCATTTCTAGAAATTTTGAAATTTCATTTTTTATTTCATCTGCTACCCATTTATTGTTTAAAAGTGTGTTGTCAAAAGCTAAACTCAGAGCAGATTAATCTCCTCAATGAACCCATCACACTCATTAATATTGAAAAAGTAATAAAAAAAAAACCTCCCCAAAAAGAAGAGTCCAGGACCAGATGGCTTCTCAGTTGAATTCTATCAAACCTTCATGGAAGAACTCAAGCCAATGTTTCTCAAACTGTGCCACACAATTGGAGACCAGGGAAAGCTACCCAACTCCTTTTATGAAGCTAGTATCACCCTAATTCCAAAACCAGGCAGAGATGCCACAAGAAAAGAAAACTACTGGCCTATTTCCCTGATGAACTTAGATGCAAAGATCCTGAACAAATTCCTCGCAAACCGAATCCAACAACACATCAAAAGCATTATCCACCTCGGCCAAGTGGGATTCATCCCAGGAACACAGGGGTGGTTCAACATATGGAAATCTGTCAATGTAATACACCTGCTGAACAGGCAGTTCGCAGAGGAAGAAATACAAATGGCAAACACACACTTAAGAAAATGTTCATCATCCCTGATCATCAGAGAAATGCAAACTAAAACAACTATGAGATTCCACCTTACCCCAATAAGGATAGCAAACATCAAAAATCAAATGAAAATAAATGCTGGTGAGGATGTGGAGAAGTAGGAACACTCATCCACTGTAGGTGGGAATGTAAGATGGTACAAGCACTGTGGAGAGCAATATGGAGACTCCTGAAAAAGCTGACTATACAGATACCAACAGACCCAGTTATTCCCTTACTGGGCATCTACCCTAAAACCTTCAAAACACAGGCCAGAGAGATTTGCTCTACCATGTTTGTAGTGGCTCAATTTGTAGTAGCTAAGAGCTGGAATCAACCCAGATGTCCATCACTAGAAGAATGGATAACTAAGATGTGGTATATCTACACAATGGAATTCTATACAGCAGTAAGAAAAAATGACACAATGAAATTTGAGGAAAAATGGTTGAACCTGGAACAGATCATTCTCAGTGAACTTACCCAATCACAGAAAAAAAAAATCGCCACATAGTCTCAATCATCTACAGCACCTAACCTGAATCTACCCAAGATGCCTTACACACCCAGCAAGCATCTTGTGGACTAGTCAATAGGAGGGGTGGGAAGGGAGGGGAGGGCAACGGAGGGGGTGGGAAACACAAATCTAGACCCAAAAGGCAATGGTACCATAAAATTCTACATCCTAAAAGGCAGACCAAATGGCTGTACCTTCACCATGCCCTTAGAGGGAACACCTGAGCCACAAGACACTGGAGAGGGTATGATGAAGACTGGCGCTAATCTTCTACAGCCTCTCTCTCTCTCTCTCTCTCTCTCTCTCCCCCTCAGTCTCTGTTCTCTCTATATCTTTTATATTAGTTATCTTTTTCTTCCTTTTCTTAGTGGGCACTGACCTGTAACTCCCAGTACCAGCATGTGGCTAATATCCACAATGAGCTTTTGATCAGAGAGACCTACAAGGTTTCCTAAAAGAAAGGCAGATTTCTGTCAGAGTACTTGATGACCCACCAAAGGTTAGTGATAAGACCCTACTGCTGAAGACACCTTATGTGGTTGACACGTAAAATGGAATAGCATGGCTGGAAGCTAGAAGAGAGTCAGTCCCCAGACAGTCAGCGCATCTTGTGCCAGAAGGTGCTACATGGGCGACTTGGGGAAAATGACCAATATCGGTCCAGCAACTCATGGTCTAACTTACTTAGCAGAAAATAACCTGCCCACCCAAGTGCAATACTGGCACACAGTCATGGTGGGGAACCAACAGTTCTCGATTCAGCTAACTGATCCCCTCAGTGGTACGTTACCCATAGCTGGAGCTGGGAAACAAGTCAGAATCATATCCAAACATAAGCCCACTCTCCATTATCAAGCTACCATCAATAGTGGGCTACAAGAGGGCCTGCACCTATTAAATTCTCTATACAAAAAGTAAGGGTTATCTCATTTGTCTGGTGCCAACTTACTCTCCTTTGGAGCATATGCTTCTCTTGCTCAGATATATGTAGATCCTAAGGAGAGAGCCACCCCATCATACCTCAAAAGGGCCCTGGCTGAAACTAAGAATAATTGGCGAAACAAGCAAGGGTGCTGTTTTCGTGGTGAACCAGGTAACAGCACAAGGGTGAAGGAGATCAACACAGAGAAAAGTCAACTCCTACCAAATCAGAGATCCAGAGACCCAGAGGCACCCCAACACCCCATCACTGAAGCAGACCAAAAATGAACCCAACATGGCTCAGGAAAATTTTGCAGAAGGGGGGGGCAGAAAGAATGTCAGAGCCACATGTTGGGTCATAATACACAGAGACATTTATCCTACCCATAACTGTAGGCTAACTCCAGAGTGAATGACCCATATACGTCAACCAGAAGGGGTCAAGGGGAGGGGGTAGGTCACGAATGAGCCTAATAATGGTACCAAAGTGACTGTATTCACTGAGTACAAAACTAATTAATAAAAAAAATTTCTCTTAAAAAAAAGTGTGTTGTTCAGTGTACAGGAGCCAATGGGATTCCTGGTGCATCTTTTGTTGTTAATGTCTAGCAATACAGCATTGTGATCTAACATCATGCAGGAAATTATGTCAATCTTCATAAACATATGGAGGCAGGCTTTATGACCCAGTATATGATCTATTTTATAGAAGGTTCCATGGGCTGCTGAGAAGAATTTGTAATGTGTGGATTTGGGGTAGAATGTTTTGTAGATGTCTGTTAGGTCTAGTTGATCTATAGTGTTGTTGAGCTTTCTTACTTCCCTGTTAATTTTCTGTTTGGATGATCTATCTCTTGCTGATAGTGGAATATTGAAGTCCCCAACTATGATGGTTTTATTGGTTATTTCTGTTTTGTTGTCAAGTAGGTTTTATTTTATGAATTGTGGTACCCCTGTGTTTGGTGCATAAAGATTGATGATTGTGATATCCTCTTGTTGGTTCATTTCTTGGTAAGTAAGAAGTTGCCTTCTTTGTTTTTTTTTAATTACTTTTAGTTTGAAGTCTATTTTATCTGATATTAGTTTAGCTACTCCAGCTTGTTTCTTATTTCCACTTGCTTGGAATATCATTTTCCACCCTTTCACCCTGAGGTGGTGTGTGTCTTTAGTGGTGAGGTGGGTTTCTTGAAGACAGCCAATTGAGGGGCCTAATTTTCTGATCCACACTGTTAGCTTATGTCTCTTGATGGATGAATTAAGGCCATTAATATTTAAGGTAATAACTGTGAGGTTTGATTTAATCCCTGCCATATTGTGGTGGTTTATGTGGTTTGGTCTTTTCTTGGGCTTTGTAGTTTTTTTGTGCCTTCTCTGAGTTTGGTTATTGTGTTCTGCTTCTTGTAGGTTCTTGAGGTTGGTTATTTGCTTCTTTTATGTGGAGAATTCCCTGTAGTACTATCTGCAGGTTTGACTTTGTTGTAAAGCTAAGTTTTACTGTGGAAAGTTTTTCTTTCACCATCTATTATGATAGATACTTTTGCTGGGTAAAGTAGTTTGGATTGGAAGCCATAGGTTCTTAGACTTTGCAGTATTCCATTCCAGGCCCTTCTGGCTTTCGGGGTTTCCATTGAGAACTTTGAGGTAATTCTCATGTGGTTACCTTTATATGTAATGTATTGTTTTTATCTAGTTGAATTTAGGACTTTCTCTTTGTTATTGGTGTTTAGGGTCTTAATGATAATATGTCTTGGAGAATTTCTCCTTTGGTCCATTCTGTTTGGAGTTCTGTTAGCTTCTTATAATTTGATGGGACTTCTTTTGAGAGTGTGGGAAATTTTTCTTTGATAATAATAATAAGTTCTCCATGCCTTTGGTTTGCATTTCTTCCCCTTCTGGTATTCCTGTGATCCAAATTGTGGGATGTTGAAGGGTATCCCACAGTTCACTCATGTTCTATTCATAAAAATTTTTGAACGTATAGAAATTTTTGGACTCACGAAATGTTTCTTCTGTTTTGTCTTCCAGGTCTGAGTTTCTATCCTCCACAAGGCTGACCTTATTCTTGAGAGCTTCCATGGAGTTTTGGGCTTGTTAAATTTGGTTTGTATTTTCTACTGATTTTTTATGTACAGTTTCCATCCCTCTGTCGAGTTTTCTTTTCACATCATTTTCTGATTTTCTTAATGCTTTTTGGAATTCATCCTTGCATTTCTTTATGTCTTCATTGAGCTTAGCCAGCTGGTTATTGAAGTCCTCTTTTTTTCACTCTCCTTCAGATCATTAACTGTCTTTGGAACCCTTCCTGGTTCTTTTCTATTAGGTCTAATCTAACGAGGATAGCATTCATACAATTATTGGCCCTTTGTTGATCTTCTACAAGTTCTGCTATTTGCTTGGTTAAGGTTGAATAGCTTGTATCTTCATTTTCAGGTTCTGATCCTATTGTCTCTTCTATGTTTTAATTAGAGATATCCATTGTGGGACTGCGCAATCTTGTTGGCTTTACTTTCATTTGATCTTTCATATTATTCTTTTTGTGCTGTGATCTGCCCATTACAGTGTAGGAGTCTTATTTAATTTATGAGGAAGCTGTAGTCTACCCTTGAAGTGTCTTCAGTGATGATTCCCTTTTATGTTTGCTTACACTAGCCTTGTGATGGCAATGGGATCTTCCTGCTCAGAGGGAAGGAGCCCATGGGGCTCTGGTGGGGGCCCAGGGACCTGATGGGGGGGCTTGTTGTTCCATGTTTCAGGGTATGGGACTGCTTGGTCAGGTGACCTGAGGGGACAGGGGATAGGGGGGAATGAGACAAAGCATAATGGTGTTGGGGCTGGGCTGCAGGGGGAAAGGGTGGGAATGAGTGGTGGTTCCGTGATGCTGAGGGGTGAGGGGATGGGATAGTGGGCTCCTTGGGACTGTATATCAGGAGGTGAATGGGACTGCCAGGTCCTGTGACAAGGAAAGGTGGGGATATGGGATATCACACAAGTGGAGGTCCTCTGTGGGAATGCTAGCCTGCTGACCTGAGTCCATGCATGGGGGTGGGGGGCAGCAGTGGTGTCTGCATGTGTAGCTCCATAGTGGCAGGAACACCTGAGGGGGGGGGGACACTAGATTGCTGGGTTGCATCCAGAAACAAGGGGTGGGGACAGCAGCAAGTGAGATGGAGCTATGCTAGCCACTGTTCTGTGTCCTGTTAGCCTGCAGTGCAGGAGAAACCTGCAGCTGGGACTGTGGCTAGGACAGCTGCTTGAGGGTATTGGTGGACTGGTGAGCTACCTGAGAGCATGGGAATGAGCAGATTCCCTAGTTTGCTCCTCTACACCCTCCCACTGGAGGTCTACTAGAATCTGCAGACCCCTAAAAAACCCAATGAACCCTAAAGGTCTTGCCTTTACTTCCCTGGGAGGTGAGGCATGGTTAGGCAGATGCCATCTTGACTGGAAGTTCCTGGAATTGCTTTTTTTAATCATGTGAAGTATACCTCTGCTTTTCATCAAATACTTCATGTGTTTTTTTCTCTTTTCTATCATTGTATTTTTATCTTCTTCTAGTACTTTGTTTCCCTGATTTTGACCAGTTCTACTCCTCTGTATTCCTTAACTTTTTTGTAAATTATTTTTCTTCATCCCTTCCTGCTACCTTCTAGCAGGTTTACCTCATCTGATCTTCTAATTCACTGATCGATCCTTCAGCCGTATTCATCTGATTTACCTTTCTATCATATTCAACTAGCATATTTTTCTTGGATAATGCTTTTGTTTGGTGCTTTTGAAATGTTTGGTTGTTATTTCACAGTGAATACGATAGTATTCCTTATCCGTAAGTACATCCATAAATATTTAGCTCATTTTAACTTTTCAATCCATCTTTCTAAAATTTCTGCTTCAGAAAGAATGTGCTGTCAGTGCAGTGTTGACTCCCTGTGGAAATACTGACATTCCCTGATTAGTATAGTTATCTGGTCACATATGCTTCAGGGCTCTCTAAACTACCGTTGGAGCATTTAGAGTGCCAAGGGAAGGTCGTATTGTATCATACTCCATAATGCCCCAGGCATCATACTACAAAGCCATGCCATAGGCCAGCATCTAGATACCCTCCCTGCACAGAATACCTGAATCTAAAGCAGGATAAGGAGAGCATAGAATATTCACTGAGTCTCAACCTCTTTCTCCAAATACCCTCTCCAGAGGGGTCAGCACATGACCCAGCCACTACCCATGTAGAAAGCCACCCAATGTTCTGAGACTTTATCTCCTATAGTAAGAGCTACACAAGTCCTGTTCCAATGCAGTGTGGAAGAAAGGCAAGAGCAAACCTTAAACCTTAAAATTGTTCTCTAATTTATCTTTCATTATCACTATCACTTTCTTCCCCACCTCTATCACACCCAACATAATAGGTCAAAGCAACCTTTTAGTCTCCCTCCTAAATCTCTCCCCCCCGCCTCTCTCTCTATAGTGTTTTCTGATATTGGATTCTCTATTTTCCTCTATGGGAATCTCATATCCATAATATTTATTCTTGGCCAGAACTCCAGACACATGTGCTACTTTGTGCATCTGGCTTTACATGAGTACTGGGGAATCAAACCCAGGCTGTCAGGCTTTGCAAGCAAATGCCTTTAACCACTGAGCCATCTCCTCAGCCTATCCTTTGTTATTCTAAAACAACATTTCCCCAGCCTATCCACAAAACTAAACCATACTTAATGAAGAATTCTCTCGAAGCATAGAATAAAAGCCATTTATAGCCTTTTTACACAGGAGATTTTTTTCCTGTTACTTTAATGTGGATGAATCCTACAGTGACCTTCAAGAAGGTGGTAATTATGCATACATGCCAAATGGTGTTTGAAATCCCTATCTCCTGATAGCCACTATGAATGCTGTATATATTACTAATGTTTTCTAAACTTTACCAAGGAGATAATGAAAAGATTCTAATTCATTGTGGCTTATGTGTATGTGACTGTGTGTATGCCAGTGTGCTTATGACTTGTTATACTTACTGTTATTTTCACTGCAAGAGGTCAAACCCAGGGCCTTACACACATTAGACAAGTGCTTTGCCACTGAGCTACACTTCCAACTCTTCTTGTCTTAATTTGTAATTCCCAGTCTGTGGGACACTTAGGTGTGCTTCACAGGTGTTCTGGCTATCAGCACTTCCATGAGATGCTCACTCCTCCCTTTGCCCAGTTTTCTTTTGAGTGGTTTGCTTTTTTTTCCCCTCACTGACTAATAGAATGTCTTTATAGGTGCTCCTAGACTTACAGTGAGGTGATATCTCACTATACCCATTATAAGATGAAACTATCCTAATCCAAAAATACATTTAGTGCCTTGACCTTCCCAACATCACAGTTAAGCAGCACAGTATATGTCTGTTAGCAAGTCTCCCACAGGAGTGTGTGGCTGCCTGAGAGCTGTGGCTCACTGCCAGTGCCTGGCATCCCAGAATAGTATTGTACCACAGATCACTCACTAGCTGAGGAAGTCAAAATGCAAATGCAAAATATTATTTCTACTGAGTGTCTAGCATTTTCATACTATTGTAAAATAAAAAAGTTAAAAACCTCAAGTCAAACTATTACAAATTGGATATTATTTGCATTTATTACTAATATTAATCCTTTTATATGTGTTTGAACTATTATATTCCTCTAAAGCAAAAAGGAGATAGTTTTCACTTAATTGGTTTTCTGGTTTGGACCTTAAATTTTTCCCAAGGACTTGTATATTGAAGGTTTGGTCCCTAAGTAACAGTGTTATTTTGGAGGTGTAGAACCTTTAGAAGATGGGACCTAGAATAAAAGAGTTAGGTCACTGGAGAACTGCCCTCGAAGGGGACATCAGACCTTAGCCCCTTTCTCTTTATTTGCTTCCTGTCTTCCGTGAGAAGAACAGTGTCCACTCTGCACTCTCCACCATAATGCACTGCTTTACACAGGACCAGAGACAACAGGACCCAGTGGCTATGGACTGAAATCTCTGGAACTGTGAGCCAAAGTACATATTTTCTCCTTTATCTTCTCAGGCTTTTTTTTGTCACGGTGATGAAAGGCTGATGAACACAACTGTGCTTATGTATGTTGGAAAATGTAAGTGCTTAAACTTTTTATGTAGTTGGATATTTGAGTATTTGCCTTTGAGACTTCTGAGTTCTGTTCCTTGTCCATCAAGATTGTCCCTGTCCTACAATTAGAAAAATGTTAAAAATACAGAGTCCAAATAAATGTCTTCAGGGAAAATATGCAAATGATCAGCAAGCAGATGAAAACATATCATTCATTAACCATGAGGGAAATGAGAATCAGAGTCCCAGTAAGATGTTATATCATATTCGCTAAGATGGTTATAACCAAAGAGGTAGATAAGGCACTGCTAGCAAGGATCCAAAATACTGCAGCTGCTTTGAAAAACAGTTCTGCATTTCTTCAGAAGATTAGACACTGTTTCATTATGTCCTTGCAATTCCTGCAAGAGAACTGAAACAAATGGTCACAGAAAATGTGTATATAGACATTTAAACATCAGCTTTATTCTATGGGTGTTGGGGTCTCACTGTTTCCCAGGTTGTCCTTGAACTTAAGGTCCACCCATCTCAACCTCCTGAATACTGAGATTACTAATGTGTACCATCGTACCTGTGGCAAGATTATTCTTGTATGTGTGTATGTGTGGTGTGCATGCATGTGTATTGGTGTATATGTATGTATGCATGTACACATGTGTATGTATGCATGTGGTGGCCAGAGGACAGTCTTGAGCATTATTCTCAGGTGCCATTTACTTTTTTTTTTTTTTTTTTTTGGTTTTTTTTTTTTTGGTTTTTCGAGGTAGGGTCTCACTCTAGCCCAGGCTGACCTGGAATTCACTATGGAGTCTCAGGGTGGCCTCGAACTCACGGCGATCCTCCTACCTCTGCCTCCCAAGTGCTGGGATTAAAGGCGTGCACCACCACGCCCGGCTCCATTTACTTTTTGAGATAAGCTCTCTTGCTGGCCTGGAGCTCACTAATGAGGCTAGACTAGCTAGCTGGCCAGTGAGCTCCAGGGATCCTCCTATCTCTGTCTATCCAGCACTGGGATTATAGGCATGCACTGCCTGCCCAGCATTTTTAAGTGAGTTCTGGGGATCAAATGCAGGTCCTCATGCTTATAAAATAAGCCCTCGACTAACTCAGCTCCATTACCATCATTCTTAATAACCGAAAAGTAGAGGCAACCCAATGTTATTGACTGATATATCCATACAGTTAATATTATTTGGCAAAAGAAGAGAATGAATTACTGATACATTCTACAACATGGATGAACCTAAAGTAACATTATAATAAGTGAAAGAATTCAATCACATGTATTATATGATTTTATATGTCTATGAAATGGCAAGAATAAGCAAATATGCTTAGGCATAAAGAAATGGTGTGGAGTGAATAAGACTCTACTTTGATGGGAGGGACATGCTGATGAAAAAGTTTTAAAATAAATTGTGAAGGTAGTATAATTCTGTGAGTATATATTTTGAAGCCATTGAATTGCATATTTAGCAATATTTCAATAAGTCCATTTTTATAAAAGGCTTGAGAATATAGCTCAATGGTAGAGAACTTGTCTAGCATTTACAAAACCCTATGTTCAATTACTAACACCACAAAATAATAATAAAACTGTTATTAGTAAAACTATTTTTTCAAGGTTTGAAAAGGCTGTATGATTCTTTAAAACTTCTGAATCAATATTTTATGTAGAATGTCAGACTAAAAGGTGGAACCCTCAAGACCTTGGGGGGTATCTAAATTGAAAGGCCCTGAAGAGAGAGAGATGAAATATAACCTTAAACTTCTCCTATTTCTCTGCCTTTTTCTTTTTTCTTTTCCCTTGGTGCTGGCCTGTAATTCCCTGTACTAGGATGTGGTTTACATCCACAATGGAGTGTTGATCAGAGAGACCTACTAAATCTCTCAAAACAAACAAGACAGACTTCTGTCAGAGTACTTGATTACCCACCAGAGGTTAATAGTAAGACCCTACTGCTGAAGACACCATAATCTTTGGCATGGACCATGGAGAGACCTGGTTGGAATCGGGAAGAGAGCCAGACCCCAGACAGTTAGCTCATCTAGTGCTGGAAGGCACTACAAGTGCTGCCAGGGGAAAGTGGCCAACATCTGTCCAAGCAACTCAAAGTCTAAGCAACTCAAAAGCAAGCAACCTGATTTGATGCTCACACAAGTGCAATAGTGGCACACAGCCATGGTGGGTAACCAACTGATCTTGGACTGGCTAACAGATCCTCTCAGTGGAAAGGAAACCATATCTGAAACTTGGAAACAAGTCAGAATCATATCTAGATAGCAATTCTGCTTTCCACTGTCAAACTCCCACTAACCTTAGACTATAAGTGGGTTTACACCCTTTTAATCCTCTCTAAATTAATAATGGCTCTCCCATTTATATGGTGCTGACTTCATTCTCCATTGGAAAATCTGCTTCTCTTTTACAGATGGAAGCTGGACCTAAGAAGATAAACGATCCAGTGCACTCCACCCTGGCCCCAGCTGAAACCACAGAGGAATTGGGGAAATGAGAAAGAGTTCTGCTTTCTTAGTGAATCTGATATCAGCACAAGGGTGATGGGGATAGACACTAAGGGCACTCAACACCTACCAAACCAGAGATCCAGAGACTCCTAATTGCGCATCACTGAAGTAGGCTTAAAATGCTCCTAGCATTCCTGCATCTAGGGAATTTTGTGGAAAAGGGGGGGGGGGGCAGAAAGACTGTTAGAGCCACAAGTTGGGACATTTTTCACAGAGATATTGCTCTCTCCATCCCCCATAATACAGGACCCACAATCCCCATGGGGTTGACCTGCATCACAATGAGGAAGGCCTTTTCAGAAAAGTGGCAGGGAGGAGGGAAAAGATGGTACAACAAATGTTGTTTATATACTAAATATGTCCATATCTAATTAAAAAATCCCTAGCTATTCTTATAGTGCATGAGATTTATCTAAATATTTTTAGAACAGAAAAAAATTTAGTATAAGAATTTGAAAGAACTTGAAAATTAAGAAGCATAAATGTCATTATTTTCAGATGATTTCATTGGCTCCATATTACTGAGTATCTATTACCTCTTCAGTATCTAGTTCCTCTTCTTTCTGAAATAGCTCATAAATACTTGATTTGACATTCCATTCCTTCATGCACACTTGCCCCATATGATTTATATGGAACTTCTTCCTTAGCAACACCAATCAGGCATGTGACCCATGCTAATAGATCAGAACATACCATCCCTTGGATTATTTAGTGATGGCCATGTAACCAGCCCCATTCACCCAAGGAAAAAAAATCTTACACATCAAAAGACAAATGAGAGACATGGATACATGTTAATGACATCTGATGTCAGTCTTTATACTGGATGAGAGCAAATAAACTTTCCTTTTACTAGGAAGATTTTCCATTTTAAACTTAAAATTTTAAATTCCTAGCTGATACAACTATCTAAAATAAAATAACTTATAGAAATGCTATTATCAATAATATAAAGGTGTTCTAAGGTGGCTGAGTAAAAGATAAATATAGTGATAGCATTCTTGTATGTTGCCAACATTCAAAAAAATCAAAGAAAAATGATTTCTCACTACTAAGAACAACAAAGGCCATATACTTCTCAATAAATATTAAAGACCTGTAAAGGAGCTATAGAGGTCACTGAAGTTGTGACTGGCAAGTTCTTGTTCTAGCTCCAAGTGGTGGTGCCACTTCTCCCCAAAATCAATGATGAGAAAGCTCAATGTAATGCAATAAAATTCTGCTTTCATTTCACTTGAGGGGATTATTTGACTTAGTATGCTGACTGCAGAGTTCATTGGAAGAGTACATGAAAGAAAATACCTTCGATTTTTTTTTGCATGAGAAGACTGATCTGGTCAGATTTCAGAATTTTCTGTAAAGCTATATTCATCCAAACCATGCAACAACAAATACAAAAGAAGGAAACAGAACCCATGATCCAGTAACAGAAATGTATATATTTGAGAATTTAATATATGGTAAAAGTTTCAGTTCAAGACAATCTATCTCATAAGATAGATTCTGCAAAAAGTAGAGTTGGACTAGTAACCAACATCTTGGGAAGAAATAAATTCTTTTCTGATATTCTACATAAAATATTGATTCATAAGTTTTAAAGAATCATACAGGTTTTTCAAACCTTAAAAAAATAGTTTTACTAATAACAGTTTTATTAGTATTTTGTGGTGTTAGTAATTGAACATAGGGTTTTATAAATGCTAGACAAGTGCTCTACCATTGAACTATATTCCCAAGACCTTTATAAAAATGGACTTATTGAAATATTGCTAAATATGCAATTTGATGACTTCAAAATATATACTCACAGAATTATACTACCATCACAATTTATTTTTATTTTATTTTTTTTAATTTTTTTGTTTATTTTTATTTATTTATTTGAGCACAACAGACAGAGAGAGAAAGAGGCAGATAGAGAGAAAGAATGGGCGTGCCAGGGCCTCCAGCCACTGCAAACAAACTCCATACGCGTGTGCCCCTTTGTGCATCTGGCTAACATGGGTCCTGGGGAATTGAGCCTCAAACTAGGGTCCTCAGTCTTCACAGGCAAGCGCTTAACCACTAAGCCATCTCTCCAGCCCCATCACAATTTATTTTAAAACTTTTTCATCCTCATGCCCCTCCTTGGCCAGGGGTTTGTCAATCTTGTTTATTTTGTCAGAGAACCAGATCTTCATTTCATTGTTTTTTAAAATTGTTTTCTTAGTTTCCAATTCATAAATTTCTCCTATAATCTTGATTATTTCTTTCCATTTGGAGCTCTTTGGGTTGGATTCTTCTTGTTTTTACAGTGCCTTTGAGTGGACAGTCAGGTTATTAATTTGGGATCTCTCTGACTTTGTAATGAATGCATTTGGGCTATGAATTTTCCCCTTATGACTGCCCTCATTGTGTACCATATTTTGGTAGGTTGTATTTTCATTATTATTCAATTCTAGGAATTTTACTTATTCCTCAATCCATTCATTGTTTAAGTGTGTTGTTTAGTCTCCAGGAGCTGGTGAAGTTCTTGATGTGTCTCTTGTTGTTTATTTCTAGCTTTAAAGCATCATGATCTGGCATGATGCAGGAAGTTATTTCAATTTTCCTGAATTATGGAGGCATGCTTTATGGCCTAATATATGGCCAATTTTGGAGAAGGTCCATGGGCTGCTGAGAAGAATGTGTATTCTGTAGAGTTGGGGTGGAAAGTTCTGTAGATATTTGTTAGGTATAGTTGATCTATGATGATGTTGAGCTCTATTATTTCCCTGTTGATTTTGTGCTTGGATAATCTGCCTATTGATGATAGTGAAGTATTGAAATCTCCAAATGTATTGGTATTGGTGTTTATTTCTGTTTTATTGTTGACTAGATTTTGTTTTATAAACTGTGGTGCACCTGTGTTTGGCACATATGTATTTATGATTGTGATGTGCTCATGTTATATCATTCTCTTGATGAGTAACAAGTGGCCTTCTTTGTCCTTTTTGATTACTTTTGGTTTGAAGTCTATTTTATCAGATATCAACATAGCAACATCTGCTTGTTTTTAATTTCCATTTGCTTGGAATATAATTTTCCAACCTTTTACCCTGAGGAGGTGTCTATCATTAGTGGTGAGGTAGGTTTCTTGAAGACAGCAGATAGAAGGGTCCAGTTTTTTGATTCATCCTGGTAACCTGTGCCTTTTGTTGGATGAGTTAAGACCATTAATATTTAAGGCTATTACTATAAGGTTTGAATTAATCCCTGCTATGATGAGGTTTTTTATGTAGTTTGGTGCTTTCTCATGTTTTGTACTATTTTGAGTGTGGTCTATTTTAGTTATTGTGATCTTCTTCTTGTTGACTCTTGAGATTGGTTATTTGTTCTATGTGGAGTATTCCCTCAAGTATTCTCTGCAGGTTTGGCTTTGTATTTATATAATCATAGAGTTGAACTTATCACGGAAAGTTTTTCTTTCACCATCAATTATGAAGGGTACTTTTTGCTGGATAGAGTATCTTGGGTTAGAAGCCATAGTTTTTCAGACTTTGAAGTGTTCCATTCCAGGCCCTTCTGGCTTTCAGGGTACCCACTGAGAAATGTGATGTAATTTTGATGGGATTGCCTGTGTATGTAGTGAGTTATTTCTCTTTTTCTGCTTTTAACACTCTCTCTTTGTTTTCATTGCTAAGGGTTTTAGCTATGATGTGCCTTGGAGAGTTTCTTCTTTGGTCCTGTCTGTTTGGTATTCTGTGGGCTTCTTATATCTGGATGGGCCTCTCTTTTGAGAGATTCAGAACATTTTCTTCAGTAATTTCATTGTATTTGGCCTGGATTTCCTCTCCTAGTATACCCATGATCCATATGTTTGGTCATTTTAGGGTGTCCCACAGTTCCCTCATATTCTTTTCACTTGAGTTTTCAAACTTAGCAAAGTTTTTGGCCTCCCTATCAATTTCTTCTGTCTTGTCTTCTA
Source organism: Dipus sagitta (assembly GCA_036346955.1). Lineage (NCBI taxonomy): Eukaryota > Metazoa > Chordata > Mammalia > Rodentia > Dipodidae > Dipus > Dipus sagitta. The sequence continues at coordinate 73,261,045 of CM070777.1, forward strand.
GGTCAGAAGTTCTGTTGTCCACAAGAGTAACTCTGTTGGTGAGGGGTTCTAGAGAGGTTCTTATAATTTCTATTTGATTTTTGTTTTCTGTTGTGTTGTTTTGCATAGTGTCCATCTGTTTTTTGAGGTATGACTTAAATTCTAGTTCTGATTTTCTTGATGTTTTCTAGAGTTCATTCTTGCATTAGATTAAGTCTTCATTAAGCTTAATCAACCAGTTGTTGAGATCTTCCATTTCTTGACTTACCTTCAATTTATTCATATCTCTTTGGAGGGTTCTAACATTTTCTTCAATCATGTTAAGCCTACTGTCAAAAGCTGAACGCTGTAGGAGACAATTCTGTTCAATTTCATTGATATGCTTTTTGGTTCTTTGATGGTTTGCTTCCAGTTCAGTGAAGTTTTTTTTTTTTTTTTTTTTTTTTTTTTTTTAATCAGGGTCTCAGGGTCTCATTGGTTGTTGTGTTTCCATTTTGGGAATGAATTTCTATTGATTTCTCTATGATTTCCCTGGAGGCTTCCCTTGTAGGACTAGGCATCCTTGGTGATCTCTCAATCCTATGATTTTCATTGGCTTTTTTGCATTGTTGTCTACCCATTTTAGGAAGACTCTTTGTTTTATTGAGGTGGAAGCAAGTTTTTGTCCTTTGGCCCATACAGCCTCTGACTCAGGTGAACAGGGATGTTGGTACCCAGTGGCCAGTCAAGATATCAGAACCAGAGCAAGGGCTAGAGAGATGGCTTAGCAGTTAAGCTCTTGCCTGTGAAGCCTAAGGACCCCGGTTCAAGGCTCGATTCCCCAGGACCCACGTTAGCCAGATGCATAAGGGGGCACACACGTCTGGAGTTTGCAGTGGCTGGAAGCCCTGGCACACCCATTCTCTCTCTCTCTCTCTCTCTCTCTCTCTCTCTCTCTCTCTGCCTCTTTCTCTCTCTGTCTGTTGCTCTCAAATAAATAAATAAAAATAAATCAAAAAACTAAAAAACAGAACCAGAGCAAAAAGCCTGATGCCACAGCTCACACAGGGACCAGGCCTTCCCAAGCAAGGCACAATGGGACCTACTAGGACCAGGAGGCTAGAAGGAGCCTGGGAACAGGGATCTGGCCTACTTACTCTGCATAGTGTACTCCAGCACACAGACTGGCTCAGAGAACTTTGAGCAGGGAACTGGAAAGAGCCAGGAAGGAGGGGTCTGGCCTACTCACTCCACACCACAACACCAGGCACACAGACCTGCCAGGGAACACACCAGGAAGACGGGAGGAGCCAGGAAACAGGGGTCTGGACTACTCACTCTAGACTGCCATGCCTGCCCCTAGCTAGGACTTTTTAAATAAAATAAAAAAAACTTATTTAAAAACTTGCATCATTCCTTTCCAGTGCTCTCCTCTGTCCCTCACTATTCCACTTAATCCTCACTTTTTCCTTACTATTTCCTCTATAATTTTCTTTTCTTGTTGTGTTGTCTATGATGTCCAGAGCTAAGTTGAAAAGCTATACAATAATATTCTTTGACTTTAAGGGATATTTTTCATCTTAGAAAGTTCAATGTTATTTACTAAGGACCAAAGGCATTGATGATAAATAACTATGTTAAATGCAGGTCTCCAGGATAATCAATCCACCAACGGCTCTTTCCACATGACTTCTATAAGTATATACATGGTGGTAGTGGGCAGGATCATGATGGGAGGAGACACTTAGAAGACAGAAGAGGACAGTAGAGCAGAGAGCTAGTGACTTATCTATTGTTATAAAGGTTTTGAGGCTAGAGAGTCTGCCTACAAAGACTGACCTCTTAGACTCAACTACATGTCTTAAGGACTGGTCTGTAATGCTCAGAACACAAACTCTGTAACAACCTTGAATGGAAAGTTTATGAGAGAAGATCTAAGACTTTTTGCCCATAGGGTGGACCTAAAGCTTCCAGTCACAGAGATTTTTCTTCCAGATTATCAGGCAGACTGTTCAAGACTATCTTTTACCACTCCCATCTTCCTAGAAAGGAAGAATTTTTAGGGGAAAAGTTTACAGAAATCCTAGATATACTAAGGTCAAAAAAGAACTGTCACTATCACAGTATTCATGTAACTACTGGCTGTATGTAAATAAACATTAGATAGGGCATTAGAATGAATAGTATCATAGTTTATTGGAACCCACAACAACTTTAGTAATCCTGAAAACTTCTGATCTATCAAATACAATGGAGAATGAGAAAGTGTCAGACAAATTTCAGTAATAGCAGAAGTCACTATGAAAGGTCTCGGCCTTAGCCATCATGTTCCACACAAAGAACTGAGTAAGGGAGATACCACTCATATTTTTTATTTATTTGCAAGGATATAAAGAGGGAGGGGGGAGAGAGAGAGATAAAGACAGTGAGTATGCTAGGGCCTCTTGCCATTGCAAACAAACTCCAGATGTATGTACCCTTGGCTTTGTGCATCTGTTTTGCATGGGTACTGGGGAATTGAACCTGGGCCATCAGGCTTTTCAAGCAAGTGCCTTTAATAACTGAGCCATCTCTCCAGCCCTCACTCACATTTTTGGTAAATATTTGTCTAGTTCCTTCTGTGTTCAAGGCAGCCGAGCAGCTGCTTGAGAGTACAGTGGTAACAGAGTAGACATGGCCATTGCTATAAAGAAAAGAAATAATATGTATGGTTGAAGAGGAGATGGGAAGTCCAGTGGAGGTATTAAGGATGAGTAGAACCATCTCAAGAAAGCAAGAGGGAAGCTTCAATATGAACAAATTCTTGGCAGTTGGAAAGATTTTGGTTTGTTTAAGGAGCTGGAAAGCCAGTGGAATAGAAGTGCTGGAGGTAACTCCTGAGAAACTATTGTGAAAATTCATCAGGACTAACTCATGCATGTTCTTTTTCAGCATGTTAGGAGAGTGGATATAGTCCTACATAAAATGTAAAGACATTGAAAGTGTTTTGGCCAAGCAAGGAACTGACCTTTGTATTTTAAAAAAATTATTTTAGTTTCTATGTACACAGTAGAAAAGTACAGCATGAAAAACAAGAAAAGTAGTTAAAAATAAATTCTTAGATTAAAAAAATCATAAAAGCAAAAGTCAGAATTTTGTTGGTGGAAAATGGAAAGTAGTCAACAAAACCTGCTAATGATGAAGATACCAGGCAAAACAAGGAAAAGAAGAGAATCCACAATTACTTCCAGCTTCTGGAGACAGCAATTTACTTGATGTTGAGGCCATCTTAAGACAGAAAAGACTGAAGGAGGTATTTGCTTTAAAAGCCAATCAAAAGTTCTATTTCAGGCATGCAGAAATCAGATGTCCATTTGTCAAACTCCTGCTCCAAGGTAACAGACCTGGGGGACTTTAGTTTCAATGTGGTGATGTGATGTGGGTTCTACCAACTCACTAGGGACTCTAGGGCACAGTAGGGCCCAGCCCCTGGAAAACTATTCTCCAGCTGCCCTGCAGAGCCCCACATGCCCCAGTTCTCCATGTGGACAGGATGAAGGTGACCCTAGGAGAAACTCTTGACCTATGCAGAGGAACTGGATCCCAGTAGCCTCCTCCCCCTACGTCAATCCTCTTCCCCTAAACGCTTCCTGGCTTCCCAGATGGTCTCCAGACTCCCCCCCCCCCGCCCTCTCCCTTGGGTGCAGTCATCATTTCCAGGGTCAGCTCAGCTCCTTGGATCCCTTAATCTTGGGAGAGTCATGAGTCCATCTGTCATCACCTTCCCCTTGAGGACTGAGGAGGGCAGAGAGCCAGGCCAGCGGGCAAAGCACATCTGCCTGTCCTTGCTCAAGCCCAGCTCTTTTGATGAACCTATGGAGTATCTCAGCTGGGAAGTCTGCAAAAATGTGAGACTAACTAGTTTGAGTTTTCTACCTCCTTTCCTGCCCCTCTACACCCTCACCCACCTCCCACTCATCATTCCAGGCCCAAGTCAGGGGCCCCTTCCTTTGGGAAGACTTCCTAATTCCCAGGAAGATCCAGCCACTTCCACTCTTCTGTTTCTATGAGTAGACCACAGTGGTGACCCTGGCCAAACCATCTTGCCCATGGAATGGCATAGTGTCTTCTCTGTCTTTACCACTGACCTTATGCTGTTTGTAATGGCTCACACTAGTCACTATTTAAAATTGAAATTCATGACAACTCATCAAAATTAGAATTTCAGTTCCTCTAATGCACTGGCTATATTTCAGCTGCTCAATAGCCACAAGCAACTAGAGGTTTCCATATTTGACTGCATCTTACATCATGGAGGCCAGGAAGCAGACATAACAGGAATGGGCCAGCACAAGGAAACACCTCCAGTGACCCTCTTCTTCAAAGCAGACCCCAGTGGTCATCATCCTGCAATCTCTCAATAGTCTATCAATATTGCATGTGTCTAGGTGTGTATGTTTCTGTGTGGGAAGTGTGTGTAACAGTGTGGTGGCCACTCCGGTGTCATTCCTCAGGAAGGGCCTTATTTTTGAGACAAGGTTTCTCACTGGCCTGGAACTCACCAAATAAGCTGTTGAGCCCCATGTATCAGCCTGCCCCCACCTCCCCAGTTCTGGGATTACAAGTGTGTGCCACAATGCCTGGCATTTTCACATGGGCTCTGGAAATTAAACTCTGGTCGTTATGTTTTAAGGCAGCTTTTACTGACTGAGCTATATCCCCAGCCTTCTACTCACATTTTCATCCATCAGTGATTAAATCACTTACTAGGCCCAAGCTGTTACAATCAAATTGTCTCAGAGACACACCCAGAAGTTTGCATTAATTATCTTCCAGGCATCTCTCAATTCAATGAAGCTGATGATCAAGATTAACCACCACAATGTCTCCTCTTACTGCTCTGCAATCCAAACTCCACATTGTTCTTGCAAATCCTGTGAAGGCTCTCCTGATCAAGCCCAGCTAGCCTCATTCTCTACAGTCTTCACAGCATCCCCAGCCCTTTGGGAAGCTCAATATGGATGCTGTGCTGCCTGTCCATTGTTAACAGTGGATCCCCAAGGGTGACTCACCGTAGCACATGTACTCACCAGCGATCAAAAACTGTGCTCTCCTGATCAGAGTAAGTTCGCCAAGGATTTGTGCTTGTTTCTTATATGGCCAAAGCATACAAGGGAAGAGCCATAGGTCTGACCTTATGGGAACCCTTTAGCCAGACTCATGTCTAACATGGCCGACACAAAGCAGATGCTTAAGGAAGCTCAAGATGATTCTGTATCTCCTCAACAGCCCCAAGTGAACTTTCTGCAACAATTTTATCCTCAAGCAAGTGGGTGGGCCTGAGTAAAGTCAAAGACACAAGCCTGAACTTGAAGATTTGGAAAAGCTGCATGTTCCCTTTCCCACAGCCTCACCATTGCTCTTTTCCCTCTATTACCGTCCACTTCTAGATGTTGAGCCTGAAGGCTCATCTTTCTTGGCTCTCTAATAATCTGTGAAGGTGGGCTGAAGAGTGTTTAGCTTGGGTTGGCTCCCTCTGTTCCTAAACATTCACTGCTTCATAAAGATGTCTCTGACTTCAGAATGCTTCTAGGACTGTCTGCAACTTATTCACAAGGATGGCTGGGAGTAAAGTTCGGCTCTACCATTGAGATCAATTCAACTTCTTCCCACACTAAAATTTAGCTAGATGTCAACAGTAGGTCCTACCCATGGTTAACTTGTGGAGAATGAGGTGGCATTTATGATGTCCTCAATTACTAATTAACCTGCCCACTGTGTTCTTAACACCAGCCTCTTTATATTCCTTAAATGGAGCAGTAGTTAGTCTCTGTGTTTCCTAGAAGAGGGCCTGGTCCTCACAAGCTTATCTTTGAAAACTGGAGAACAGACTTCTCTACAATCCTTTTTCAGACTCAGCAATCAGTAGTCTCAATATCTCTCTTTCTCCTTCCCTCCCTCCCTCCATGTCCCTTGTAACTATAGCCAAGGATGGTCTCAAACTCACTATGTACCATCCAAGGTTGACTTTGACATTCTGATCCTCTTGCTTCCCACCTCTACCTCCTGAGTGCTGGGATACAGATATGCACCACCATATCCAATTTACGTGGTGTTGGGGATTGAATCCGGGGCTTTCTGCATGCTAGGGGCCCATATCTACAGCCCAAAGAGCCTCTTAGTCTCATGGTTTTAAAGGCTCAACACAGTTCACCTGTATAGCAAAAAATACCAACACTGTGGAGAGGTTTGTTCTCATCTAGCATGGTGTGAGGGGTGTCAAGAAAGCTTTCTGGCCTGGCATGGTGGCGCATCCCTTTAATCCTAGCACTTGGGAGGCAGAGTGCTAGGATGACCACTGAGAGTTCAAGTCCACCCTGAGACTACATAGTGAATTCCAGGTCAGCCTGGGCTAGAGTGAAACCCTACCTTGAAAAACCAGAAAAAAAAAAAAAAAAAAAACAAAGAAAGAAAAAGAAAAGAAAAGAAAGCTCTCTGATGCTCAAAGCTTTTCAGTGTTTTCCCAGTAGGCTCATTCATCTAGGTGGAGGTTTCCCTTCCCCAGATCCCTGTCTTTACAAGTCTCTTCACCTTTTCTGCAAACTTGGAGAGGGAGCTTTGTTAGTGGCAGGTGACTCTAACTTGCTCCACAGAAGAGCAGTGGGAACAAGTGGCCATCCTAAAACCATCCCAATTCCTCTTCCCTAAGCTGACACTTCAGATTGTGAAGGCTTTCCAACGTTCAGGACAGTGCTGGAAGTCATCAGAGTGTTGTTATTGCCAGCCCAGCGCAGCCCTTGAAGTGGAGACAGGAGAAAAACAAACAAACTCATGTCATCCCCCAGGGCCCTGGAAGAGGTCCCTTTCACAGCCAGGAATGTGACAGGGAGTAAAGTCAGCCAGGAGGCTGCCTGCAGAGGAAGGGGTGCAGGCAACCCTGGGACTGTGGAGCAAAGAAGCCAGAGATAGGGGTACCCACTGCCACCCACATCCCCAAGGAAGGGAAATAAGCCCTCAGAAAGAGGTACACCCCAAAGCTGGTACAGAGGCGACACATCTCAGTGGGGTCATAGATAGCCTGTGAAGAAACCCTGCAGATGTTCTCTGCACCAGTTTTCTAGCATCCATATGGCAGTCGTCACATATGTTGGCCACTGATTGCCAGGAAAATCATCATCAAGAAGGCAAAAAAAAAAAAAAATGATCCAAAGTAGAGACACCAAGTGTCCCAAGGGAAGAGACAACATGTCAGAGGAGAAGAACCAGACTCCGGCTGGGAAACAGCTGGAGAGAGATAGTGTGGGAGAAAGTTAAGGCTGCGTTGAGCATGTCCAGCCCTGACAGGCCCACACTTGACATGTGTGCCAATAACCTGACCAGGGATCCTAGGACACATGCCACCTACACCTGTTTGCAGCTGGCTGGGACACCAGGAAGTCCTGTTCCCTGCCGTTTCTCAGTTCACGGCAGGAGCCAGGGAGAGAGAGAAGACAGCTCAGGACTTTCTCACACATCCTTTTTCCTCCTCTCATCTGTGCTTTTAGTGTCCCTTTAATCATAGCCATGACCTTGAGACCACAGAGTTTGGCCCACATGACCTTCCTCTTTTCTATGCCCATCTGAAGAAAACTCTAAGGTGTTCTGAATCCCAGGCACTGCCCTGGTCCCAGCAGTGTGAGGCACATAGATTGGCTCAGCAGAGCTGGCACACAGACCTCATTCAGCTACAGTCTCTTTTTAACACTGAGCTATCCCTCATTGGTCAGGGATTCCATATGCTCACTGCAAAAGCAGGGAGGCAAACCCAGGCCCCTCACTTCTCAGCCATTGGGGACAAATGGGAAAATATAGCTGCCAAAGTACTCAGGAAGCAAAATGAAGCAAGTTGAAAGAAGAGCTCTGGGAGAAAGGCCTCCCTGGTGATCTGCTGAATACCCCAGATCCTTCACTGACTTGAGATACACTTGTAGGCCAACTTCTGCATGTGTGTGCAGGAAGCCTGAAGTGTTACAGACCACATAGCCAGCACACCTTCTGGACACAGCTGGGGCCAGCTCTGCATGCAGCTCCCCAGTACAGGTCCCTCTGTTGCCTTAGCATGGGTGAACCAGAAAAAGGAGGGGTTCTCTAGTTTGGACCTTGTGTGCTCCTCAGAAGTCCATGTGGTAAAGGTTAGCTCCTCAGATGGCACAGTGAGGAGGTAAAGGGGTCTTTAGGCCTCAGGGTGTCTCTTCACAGGGGACTGTGGGACCATAGTTCCTTTTAGTAATCTCTTTTCCTTCTCAGAGAGCTGAGCAGATTTACTCTACCATTACCTGCTGTCATGCAATAGCCTAAAAATAAGGGTAATCCATCATGGATGAGAACCTTTGAAACTGTGAGCCAAAGTAGACATCTTGTCTTTGTAAACTGATCATTTCCAGTATTTGTTATTTAACAGAAAGCTGACTAACACAAGGAATGTGTGCAGTGCTGCCTGCTCCTCCTCTGGCAGCCTGAATCTTGTACTCACAATCTGCTAAATGGTTCCTCCTTGTGGCCCCTGCCTTCAAATTCTCTTAGTGTCAACTTGACAACCAGACCTGGGTCTTGCCTATATTTTCTCCCCCAGGAGGAAGTTCCACCCTGGTTTCTAGTTCCACGCCTGACTATCAAACTGTCTGTTCCCAGACTCCTGGCTATCTACTGCTTTGCCCAACTCCTAGGCTCTGGTAAGAATGTGAACCCTTGTAGGCAGGGATCTGAGTGTGCCTTGTTCACTGACATATCCCAAGTCCCTCCAGCTATGCTGACATGAACAGGAGAAAAGACGGAAGGAAAGAGGGAGGGAGGAAGTGAGCCGGAAGATATAAATGTATGAATACTTGATAAATGCTTGAACTGCTACAGAATGAATGAGTGAGCAGAGGCTAAACCCACCACAGCAGACAGGGAGGGTATGTGAGCAGACTCCTCCAGGTCCTTCTCCCTTTCCCCTTGCCAGCTGGTACTGTTGTTCTGCTCTGTCAAAGAGGACATGCTAGGGACTGCTTTACTCTGACAACCAAATATTTTAGCTTCCTATAGGATTTCCTGGATGCTGCATCTCTTTCTGGGTGCCCACTGTCTACTGCAGACAGGGGTACAGTCTCCTGTCTTACAGGGTACAGACTTTGGAGTTCAGCAGAGGTAGCTCCTCATAACCAGCTAGGGAGTGGGCTGTGTTCAGGGATCACTTTGTCCTTGAGGTTGTAGTGGCTAAGCGAAATTTGGCTGTACCCATGTCCCAACAATTTAATGAGCATAGTCAAGGGAGTGCATTTCTCCAGCTCCTTTTCTACATGCCTAGCCCCACCACTCAGCCTTCTCTTCACACCCTTAGCACTTCCTACTCACTGGCTTCCCAAACTGTCCAAAGTCCAAGGCCACTTCCTGCCTCCACCACCCAGAACACAGGAGTAGGCTATCTCTTATCCCTGTAGTCCAGACCCCAGGGGAGGCCAGGACCTTGTGTTCCCCCACTGAATTCCAGGCGGAACTCTGGGGGAGTGGTAAGTAGGCCACCAAGGAGGTCTGGGCTCCCAGGAACAGCCACGTCCTCTCTCTTTTCCAAACCCCCACCTCTTTCAAGCCTCTGACTCTCTGTTGCTCACAGGAATCTTGCCTCAAATCTCCACAATTCCTCTACCTCCTCTCAAGGCCTCCCCACCCTTCTAAAGCACCTTACTCCCAGCACTTCCCCTAGGAGCTTCCTTACTCCTATCTGGTCACTGCCCTCCCTGTCCCTGCTCACAGATTTCAGTAAACTTTCGTGAAGCTGGAATGCCAAACTGTGCCCCCCCCCCACCAGAGGGGGTCGCCTCTGCACTGTTCCCTTCACATTGTACGTATAGGCCACAAATGAAGCCCTAATAGCCTACTGAGGTCAGGGACTAATAACCCTTAGGGAGATCCCCTTGAGCTTGTCCTATACCCAGACTGACCTCTGACTGTGGTCTCCATATGACCCCACGTCCACTCACCGTGATCCCAAACCCCTCCAGCCCGCTGTCAAATGTGGGATGTAACATGCTGGGGATGTAGCTTAGTCAGTAAAGTGCTTGTCTCAAAAGCAAGAGAACCTGAGTTCAATCCTCAGTATCCATGTAAAATGCTGGGCTTGGCGACATGCATTTGTAACACCAGCACTGAGGAGGAGAGACAGGGTGATTCCTGAGGCTCACTGGCCAGCCAGTCTAGCATACTTGGTGAGCTCCAGGCCATTGCATGACCCTACCTCAAAAAGGTGGATGGAAGCCAGGCGTGGTGGTGCACGTCTTTCATCCCAGCACTCAGGAGGCAGAGGTAGGAGGATCCTGTGAGTTCGAGGCCATCCTGAGCAAAACCCTACCTCAGAAAAAAAAGGGGGGCTGAAGAGATGGCTTAGCAGTTAAGGCGTTTGCCTGCAAAGCCAAAGGATCCCGGTTCAATTCTCCAGAACCCACGTAAGCCAGATGCACAAGGGGACGCATACATCTGGAGTTCATTTGCAGTAGCTGGAGGCCCTGGCATGCCCATTCTTTCTGTCTCTCTCTCTCTTTCTCTCTCTCAAATAAATAAAATATATTAAAAGAAAAGAAAAGAATGAAATGAAATGAAATGAAATGAAATGAAATGAAATGAAATGAAATGAAATGAAATGAAAAAGGTGGATGGTGTTTGTGTTCCTGAAGAACAATACTGAGGTTGTCCTCTGGCTCCACATGCACACATGCACATAAAAACAATTAAAAATAAAGTTAAAAGTATGGGACATGAGACATGTCATAGTCTTCTGGGGACATCACCATTAGTTGGTAAAGTGCTGGTCTCCAGTATTTACTGCCTCAGAATCTCTTCTAACTACAGACAGGGCTCTCTGGCCCTGGGCTCTTGGGGTGTAGTTTTCACTATGGACCCACTTCTCTGTGCTCCTCTGACCTGTATGGAGCTTAAGGATACAGATGGTAATACCAATTGCCCTTGGGAACACTCCCTCTTCCCCTTACTAGTCCGCTCAACAACCTCAAGGCCCACAATGACAGCTCCATTACTGTCAATGCTAAAGAGGATGCGATGGTTATTTACTAGGTTCTCAATAGCTCATCTGTCCATCTGCTAGGTTGTCAGACCTGCCTCTTTGATTCAAACACTAACCATCCAGGGGACCACAGCTGTGCTTCTCTTAGGTCTCTGTGCCATTCAGCTCTCCTGGGGTCTTTATGTCTTTCTGAGCTCTCTCTTCCTTGACCTTCGCTCTGTCCCTGTGTGTCCGCCAAGCCTTTGCTGAGTGTAGCTCTCACTTCTTTCATGCTTATCTTCTCCCTGGAAACCCACAGCCTCCAAAAGTCAAGGTGCTGAGTCACGCCTTACCTCGACGTATTTGAAGCTCTGGTAGGACAGCAGCAAGGAAGGCTCTCATGAGAGTATATGTTGGCTCCAGAATTGCCAGCACAACCCTGGATGCCCTCTATTCCTGTCCTCCTTGCTGCCTGCCACCACCATGGGGTGACCCTGGATTCTGAGGAGGAAGACCTGGAACTTATTGGGAGGGATGGAGGACGCTGTGGGAAGAACCAGAGGCTGCTGTGGTCAGAGGTATTGGGGAAGATGACCCCCCAGGTAGCCAGCTCCCAGAACTCTGTCTTCCACAGACTTTCACTTTTCTTTACAAACTGCTGGAAAATGTGCCTATATTGATTAAGAAGAGGAATCTATTCTGAACTAGTTTGGATAATGATTGGAGTGGGAGATGAAGGATCCTTTGCAGATGCAAAGCTTGGCTCATTCTCATTCTGGGGTTCCTGAACTCCTGGCTGAAGCAAGACCTTGAGGACATGTGGCAGCTCATGAGGGATTGATGGCAGGTAGAAGAGAGGAGGACTGCTGGAGATATGCAAGGGGACTGGAACAATGTTGACCCCTGACTGGCTAGAAACTATTTTAGAAAGGAGCTCAGAGAAAACCAAAGACAGAAGGGTTGGAAAAATTTGCTGTGGGTGCTCTTGATGAGGTTTCCTTGTCTTCTTCCCCCATCCCCTCCCTCCTTCTGTCTCCTCTCTATGTTGACCCTATATCTATATTCCCTTGACCATTAAAGAACATTATGTGATAACATAAAATGGACCAGAGTCAAATGATGTTTTACACCTTTGTCTGTTTCTCTGTTTCTTTATTTCCAAATATTGAATGAGACCCTACAGCAAACTGAGATCTTCCTCTCTCTTCACTTTTCCTCTTCCTCCTCATCCTCTCTCTCTCTCTCTCTCTCTCTCTCTCTCTCTCTCTCTCTCTCTTTGTTCTCATCTTAGGTTTTGTTATGTAGCCCATGCTGGCCTTGTGATCATCTTACCTCAGTCTCCTGGGTATGTGCCACACTCCTCCTAACCTATATTCCCACTGAAGCCACCTCTAGTTGACCTTCTAGTCTGCTTCTAGTTGACAGGGGGGCTTTTCAGAATGCAAATCTGCAATGTCAAAGCCTTCCTTAAGAACTTTTTCCATGCTCAAAGGGTAAAAGTTAGCATTATCAATGACATTAGAATCTGCCATATCTGGTTCCTGAACACCCTGTGGCCTCAACCGCACTGGCCCTCAGAGCTCTCCCTGTCTCATTCACCCTTTGCACAAGCTGTTCCCCTGCCTGCCACACTTGTCTCATTCCACTCTTTCTGCAAACTCCTACTATACCCACATTTCATTGTGCTACTTCCTCAGATGAGAAGATCTAGACTGGTCTCAGGCCTGTTACATACTCTCACCACTCCCCATTACATCATGATACTTAGTTGATCACTCATGTAATCGTGGTCTCCTTTCCCTTAGGAATAGGCTTACCTGTGTTAACTGAAGATATTGGGCTGGCTTACCCAACTCTAACCTCCACAAAGAAAGAATTAGAACCCATTATCCCACTTTCTCTTCCAATTACCTGGCTAAAGCGTGAGGGCCATATCACAGCCACTCAGGGTCTCACTAGCCTGGACATTCCCTTTGGGAGTCTGTCCAATTTGGGGGGAAAATGCCACTTTTCCTGGGAGGATACAGCCCTACAGTGGGCTACTGCTCTTTATGAGTGGCATCTTACCTTGTCATATTTTGGCTCCAGTTCACCCCTCGACAGGTGTCTTTCTATAGGACACTCCCTGAGTACAGAAATGAGCTTATTTTCAAACTAGCTAAAGACACTGAACTATGTTCAGGAAATTTGTGGCTTTCCAAAAAATGCAATTGGGGCCCCAAAAGTCATGGCCCTCTTCCCCCATAGGATTTCTGACACCTTCCAGGGTGGCACTCCTTAGATGAGTCTGCAGACACCCAGTGACTTCCCATTCTCTCTAGCTTTGTTCTTCCCAAATCCGTGATCCACCATCCTCAGCTCTCTCCTCACTTCCCCTGACCTCTGTTCTAGGCATTGCTTTGAGTCATATTTTAGGAGGGGTTCTGCCCCCTGGACAGCTGCAAGGGACCCTGTTTATGATTACTGGAACAAGAGGAGGTGTCTATGTTGTGTGCACATAAGTATATGTATAGCTTATATGAGTCGATGTCTGTGTGTATGTGAACATGTGGACGAGTGAATGTGGAGGTCATAGGACATCCTTGGGTGTGGTTTCTCAAGTGCCACCCAGTTTTTTTGAGACAGGATGTCTCATCAAGTAGGATGTCACCAAGTAGGCTTGAATGGCTGTCCAGCAAGTCCCAGACATCATTTTGTCTCTATGTCCCCAGAGCTGGCATTACAAGGGCCTGACATTTTCACTTGGGCTCTGAGTATCAAACTTGGGCTTGCAACTTAGTCAACTCAAATAACCCAAATAACTTTAGCCACTAAGTCATCTCCCAAACCAAGATGTGTCTGTTTTACCAAGAAGATCACCATAAGCTACACTTCCAGAGCAGGATCTTGAGGGTGAGCAGATGACCACATCAGCCAAGGCATGAGTGGCAGGGCCAGCTCTGGGCGATTAAGCCACTGCACAACCACAGATCTCTGCAAGGTCTGGATGACCGGTCACTGAACAGCTGCACCACAGCTGGGACTGCTCTGGCTTGCCCTGTCCTCTCCATGTCTGACCTCCACATGGCCCTGTGGATCACACTGCCCCCCAGGCCAACAGCCTGTCATCAGCCTCTCCTTTCACTCTCTCCCCATTCTCCAGCCCACCGTGAGCTCCGCAACTTACTCAAAGAGTGACTAGGGTCTTGCCAAGCAGGGGAGGCTGTTGTCATCTCCAGTGATAAATACAATAGATGTGCCAAGACTGAGCCTCAGGCCCCTAGAGGAATTCCCCACATACTACCATACTGGCCCAGTCTGGCCACTAGAACATCTTCCTAACTCATATCTTTCTCCCTCTGTCTGAGGCTCTCTCTTTCAGGATGGAGGGAGTAGGCTCTCAGATCTCTGAGAGACTTAGATTCATGGCTTCTGACTTGAGAAGTGTAGGAGCCGTGCCCTTTCCTTCCTCCACCAGCAAGTTGTTAGTCTTTCTGAAAGCCCCTATGAGCCCTTTTTCCCCCCTCATTCTGCCTTCACAGACATAGCAAGTATTAATAGCACAGGCTCTTCATTCTTCCTCTTTTAAGCCCCACTACAATCCATTGATTCTTGGGGAAAAAGTAATTACACCAGGAGTCTTCACTCTCCCAGCACAGGGAAAACTAACTCTGAAGGACTAGGGACGTAGGTCAGAGGTAGAATGGCTGCTTTATATATATGCACAAGGTCCTGGGTTTGATCCTCAATATTGTAAGGAAACAATAATTTGCTCAGAAAAGCTCTCCTCCATGGGAGTTAGGTTTAATATTCTGTCAAAGATGAAGAAGGGGCTAGAGAGATGGCTCAGCAGTTAAAGTGCTTGCCCACAAAGCTTAGGAACTGGAGTTTGACTCCCCATTCCTTCTCTCTCTCTTAAATAAATAAATAAAACTTTAAAAAGAAGAAGAAGTAACCCAGGCATAGGAACATGATTATCATAAATGTCTGGGTGCATCTGTATTCTACTGTTATCACTAATTATCATCATAACCATCATCTCCATCATCCTGAATGCTGCGACCATTGCTGTCGTCATTATAACCTTCAGATCACTACCGGCATTGCTCTGTCCAATAAGCATTGCCATTCTCATCAGCAGCACCATCTTTATCATTGCCTCCATTGCTCCCACGGTGATCATTGCCACCACCACCATCATGCCCACACCACCGCCACCACTATCACCACTACCATTGCTATCATCACCACCACAATCATCACCACCACAATTTAAAGTTGCTGTTATCATTAACAACTCCACCACACTCCCTGCAACCAGCATCCTTTACACTATTAGTGCTGTCAACATGCAACATCTCTTTCACAAACATTCTTGCCACCATGATTACCAACCGTTGCCAGCACCTCATGAACATCATCACTTACCATCATTACTGCATCACCACTGCTATGACCAATACCACCATTCATATTGATACCCCTACTACCACCCATCTTTATCAGCCCAACCAACAATTATCCACTTCATTCAATTATTTTTCCATGTACTAGTCTATGAAATTCAGATATGTTCTGAAAATCTTACTAAACACAGTGCATAAGTTCAACCCAGAATCAATTATTTGACTTGAATTAGTTGATATTTACTGAATGTCAAACAACAACCATTTAACTTAGCATGTGGTTATTGGGTCATGTGGGCAGTTCTGATTTGTCTTATGACTCCTGGGCTCTGTCTTATGGTTATAGTCAGTCTGATAGCACTGGATGAACAAGGTTAGCTTCACTCTTATCTGACTTGGCACCTCAGTTTTGCTCCTCATGGCATCTCATCCTCCAGGATGCTTACTCAAGCTTATGCATGACAGTCTCAGGTTTCTAAGCTTAGCAAAAGGGCCAATGCACAAGACTCCTTTCCAAGCCTTTCCTTGCCTTAGCTTTGCTAATGTTTAAGTGTCTAAAATAAGCCACACAGTCAATAATGGATTTAAGAGGTAGAGAACTAGACTCTACCTACTGATAGGATGCTCTACATTGTCACATTACAGACCCAAGAGTTCAGAGAAAAGGAGGAATTTGTGCCCATTTTACCAATATATTACACAGGTGGTCACAGACATAAGAGAAAAACTATTTTTAAAAAATTTTTATAGATAATTTTCATATATGTAGATAATGTATTTTGACCATAAACCCCTCCAATTACCTTATTTTGTTCTACTTCCAACCCACTTCCACTGAACTTCTTCTTTCCAATTAGTCCCTTTTCTATTTAACACCCCCTTCCTCCATCAACCATGCTGATGGGCCCAGTATTCAGCAGCTAATGAATGCAATGGTTCCTCCATATCCAGAAGACATCATTACAAAACACTCCTCCCTTTCTGTTGGTTCTTACATTTTTTTCTACCACCTCTTCCACAATGGTCCCTGGGCCTTGGAGAGTATAATAGAGATGTTTCATTTAGTGCTGAGCACTCAATGGTCACTTATTCTTAGCACTTGGATGAGTTTTGGGTTGCTTCACCATGCAGATGGGCTGTAGACAGGGTGACATCTCACTTGCAACTGAACTAAGTAACATGAGAACTGATCACCTCATATTCTAAGAGACTCATTGGGACTCTGCTCCATGGTTCTGAGAAGTTCTGAACTCTTCCTGTGTCTCAGCTTCTATCCCATATGCTGCAGGAATTCTTAACTATGGAAGCATGATTGCCCCCAAGGGAAGGCAAAGGACCTATCTTCCTGTTTTCTGTCTTTTCGGAAAAGAAGCACTTCCTGGAGTCCTCTAACAGGCCCTTCTCATATCTCATTCCTAAATCATTTCAGGCAAGAGAATTATCATGATCAGCTGAACTCAGCTCAATAGCTGGGACTCCCATAGGCACTCTGTGCACAGCTGCTCTAGATATCTTCAGAATCTTCTCTTTGCCCTACTTGCTCCCAACGTGGTCATGGAAAACAAAGAGTGGGTTCTGTTTCAGGGGTTCATTGTCCAAAAACACAATATAGATATAAGTCACAGAGCCAAGACAGTAGTATGAAAAAAATTCTCAAGCATCAGTCAGGAAGTAGAAGTGGGGATGGAAGGGGGAAGATCTCCACAGGTCTTAAAAGGGGCTGGGAGTAGAAGGAGGGGGCTCTCCACCAGGTCTTCAAGGGGGCTGGGAGTAGGAGGAAGGTCTCTCCAGGTCTTCAAGGGGGCTGGGAGTGGAAGGCAAGGGGTCTGCACCACCAGACTGGGAATGGAAAGAGGGTGGTCTCCACTAGGACTTCAAGAAGGCTGGGAGTGGGGGGATGGGGTGTCTGCACCAGGTCTTCAAGAAGGTTTGGAGGAAAAGGATGGGGTCTTCAAAAGGGCTGGGAATGAAAGGAGGGGGCTTTGCACCAGGTCTACAAGAGGGCTGGGAGTAGAAGAAAGGAGTTCTCCATTAGGTAATCAAGAAGACTGAGAGAGGAAGGAGGGCGGATCTCCACCAGGTCTTCAAGAGGGCTGAGAGTGGAAAGAATGGGGTCTCCACCAGGTCTTTAAGAAGGCTGGGAGTAGAAAGAGGTGGCTTTCCACCAGTTCTTCAAAGGGGCTATGAGTGAAAAGAGGGGGCTCTCCACTAGGTCTTCATAAGGCTAGGAATGTGTATTAATCAGGGTTCTCTAGAGGAACAGAACCGATAGAATGAAT
The DNA here is from genome assembly GCA_036346955.1 of Dipus sagitta. Classification (NCBI taxonomy): domain Eukaryota; kingdom Metazoa; phylum Chordata; class Mammalia; order Rodentia; family Dipodidae; genus Dipus; species Dipus sagitta. The sequence continues at coordinate 73,278,663 of CM070777.1, forward strand.
TGTATTAAAAAGGGGATTTATTGGATTAGTTTATGGCAGTTCAACAATACCAGTCTGCAGGTCCAAGAGCAAAGGAACTTGGTAACTGCTCAGACCATGAGGCTGGATGTCTCAGCAGTCCCAGTCCAGCACTGAAGGCCTGGAGGCTTCCTGGAGAGCTGCTGCTCTTCAGTCAGCACTGGTCTCCAGTCCATGTCAATCTTCAGTCCAAGATGGAAGGCAGCCAGCAGCACCAGCAGCCAGGTGGGAGGAAAGGTTCTTTTCTCCCAGAGCTTCCTTAGATAAAGCTCCCATCCAACAGGGGCTGCCCACTCTGGGGGAAGGGCTCACTCTGAGTGAAAGGGTCACTCTGGTGGAAGAATTTCCTCCTTCAGTTAATCCTTCTTGGAAGCAACCTCAGAGACCCACCCAAGAGGAATGCCTATGGATTCTTAAACAGATCAAGTTGACAATAGACCCTAATCACCACAGAGTGGAAGAAGGGTGGTCTCCCCAGGCCTTAAAGAAGGCTGGGAGTAGAAGGAAGGGGCTCTCTACCAGGCCTTCAAAGGGGCTGGGAATGAAAAGAGGGATTCTGCACTAGGTCTTCAAGAAGCCATGGTGGGGAACCAACTGCTCTCAATTCGGCTAACTGATCCCCTCACTGGTATGGGACCCATAGCTGGAGCTGGGAAACAAGTCAGAACCATATCCAAACATAAACTCACTCTCCAATATCAAGCTACCGTCAATTGTGGGCTACAAGAGGGCCTACACCTATTAAATTCTCTATAAAAAAAAAGTAAGGGTTATCTCATTTGTCCTGATGCTAACTTACTCTCCGTTGGAGAATCTGCTTCTCTTTTTCAGATTGATGTAGATCCTAAGGAGAGAGCCACCCCATCATACCTCAAAAGGGCCCCGGCTGAAACTACGAAAAATTGGAGAAACAAGCAAGGGCGCTGTTTTCCTGATGAACTGGATACCAGCACAAGGGGGAAGGATATCAGCACAGAGAAAAATCAACTCCTACCAAATCAGAGAGCCAGAGCCTCAGAGCCCCCCAACACCTCATCACTGAAGCAGACCCAACATGGCGCAGGGAAATTTTGCGGAAGAAGGGGCGGAAAGAATGTCAGAGCCACATGTTGGGTCATGATATGCAGAGACATTTAGCTTACCCGTAACTGTGGGCTAACTCCACAATGCATGACCCGTATACCTCAACAAGGAGGGGCCAAGGGGAGGGGGTAGGTCATGGATGAACCTAATAATGGTACCAAACTGACTGTAAAAATAAAATAAAATAAAAAATAAAAATGGAAAAAAAAAGAAGGCTGGGATTGGAAAGAGGGTGTCCCCACCAGTCTTCAAGTGGGCTAGGGCTGGGACTGGAAAGAGGGGGGTTCTCTACCAGGTCTTCAATAGGACTGAGGATGGAATGAAGGGGTCTCCATTAGGTCTTCAAAAAGGCTTGGATCAGAAGGAAGAGAATCTCTACCATGTCTTCAAGAGGACTGGGAGTGGAAAGAAGGGGTGTCCACCAGGTCTTCAAGAAGGCTGGGAGTGGAAGAGAGTATCTACTACAGGCCTTCAAGACAGCTGAGGGAATGAGGGGGTCTCCACCAGGGCATCAAGAAGGCACCTCACAGGACAGAGACCCAGAGGTTGGATTTTTGAGAACATTGTGTAACTGAGTGGTTCTAATAGGAGCAAGGGGTAATATTAGAAGGGAAGGAGGCAGATGGAAGAGGAGAGGCTTCTGTTTGTGTCTGGGCAGTTATTGTCCATCCTCTAAGCCACACTTTTCTCTGGGAAGATTTTCTTTGGGGAAGAGCAAATGAGAACATATTGGCCAGGGGGCAGGGGAAATCTGGATGGTGCCTGGTCAGAGCTGGCCACTCCATCACAGCCCCCAGGGAACCCCTGGGAAGAACAAAGCCCCTGGCATCGGGCTCCTCTCTTCAGGTCCAAATGATCAGCAGTGTGAAAAGAAAACTGGGGAGAGTGCGCCCCCAACTGGTCAGCATGGACAAGACCCACTGCCAAGCAGGGCCCAGGGTCAGACAGAAGGAAAAAGCCTGAGGCCGTGCAGCCTTCCAGACCCTGGCCTGATGAGGTCTATGGGGCCTCCTAGCTCTGGAATCCAACCTAAGTACCACCCCTCTGCACCCACTATGGCTGAAACCTGGCCTTTGCCTGTGGTCAGAGAGTGCCCAGCAGGAGGGTCAGGGTGTGCATGTGCTAAAGGGCCTCTGGGAAGTGTCCTTCCACCCTGGATGCAAAGCTTGGCAATGGTAGCATCCAGAAGGAGAAGTAAGCCCTTCAGAGGACAAGAGCTTAGAATGCTCAAGAAGGCCTGGGGAGGGATCCTGGGTACAATCCAGATGGCTTTGAAAATAAGCTGAACCCAGGACTCCCTAGCACAAAGGGAACTAGGGGCTCCTTCTTACTGTGATGGCCTCACATGGAGTGGAGGGAAGAGGCTCGAGGCTAAGGGTTTCTGGTGTGGCATTTTGCTGCTTCCCATGCATTTCTTATAAGGGAACCCAGGAGTTACAGAAATTTATTCTTCCTCATTTATAACAGAAGTCCAATCTTTTAAAAGGGTTTCAGCAGAGAGGCATGATAGTGCACATTTATAATCCCCATACTTGGGATTCAGAGGCAGGATGATCAATGCCAGCCTAGGCCCATCTCAAAGAAACAAACAAACAAAAAATCTTTCCTAATGCATAATGACAATTGTGTCAACTTCTCTTTACTTTTTGCCTGAATGTTTTCTGTCCCCGTCTAAATCCCTGGGACAGAGGGATATGCAGGGCCAAGGACCACAGAGGAAGAAAACACAGTCCTCATTCTCAGGGGCCCCACTCTCACAACTCCTGCCCTACAGAGCCCCAAAGCTTCAGGGGAGCTGGCTAGGCCTCCCTCCAAGGAAAGAGGCCTGAAGCAGACAAATATACAAAGTACATCAGAAATCATAAACACATTTTATTTCTAAATAATTTTAAAACCACTGGCATTGCAGCAAATTGGAATATATTTCCAGAATCAACTCAGAGTTTTTTTTTTTTTTTTTTTTTTTTTTACAACAACATATGAAAAATGTCATTTAAATAGCCACGCGGCAGCTGCACCACATGTTGGGCTCTTAGGAAAACACTTTCATTCCTTTCATCAAAGTCCCTTGATTAATGTTCCACTTTTCTTTGACACTTTTTCCATAGTTTTTTTTTTTTTAAATCAAAGCCTATACTATTATCTGGAAGAAAATTAAACCAATAAGATTTAATGTCTGTTATATTCTATAGTCCTGGCAAATATATACATACATACATATATATATGGTTTAAGCCTTGGAACAAATGCAAATGAGTGTTAACTAGAGACAGCAGCCTTGCTAGAGGCTTTCGGAGGTAGCCTGGGAGCAGCCAGGACCCCAGAGGCTTTGTTGGGAAGAGACCCCCCGATGGTGCATGCACATTAGGCAGGAAAGGAGGGGTATGGCCTGGGGAGAGGTGGTTCCTGCAGTGTCGCAGAGTGAGCAGGGAAGTAGAGAGACCACCCTGTGGTAATGCCTGCCTAGCAATGCCCTGATACCACCTGTGGCAGGGCTTGCCCATGAAGCGGGTTTTGTGAATGGGACTCTGAGAGAGGCAGCTGATGGGAGCAGTGGAGCATGAAGGAAAGAGTGAGAAGGAGGGAGGGGCAAGGGAGACTGTGCCAGGGGGAAGGCGAGGCAGATGGAGTGAAGGAAATCACAGCGTGTCTGGCACTGCAGCTGATGCCATAATTTAAAGGTCAGCTCAATGGAAAAGGAAGAGAAAGGGGGAGGGGACCTCTGGAATGATTTTGCCTCAGCAATGTGACACTTAACCCCTCCCATCCCAGTGCTGCCCACAGCTTGATCTGGTGAGCCCCTTGAAGTCGCCTGTTCTCCTGTATGGATGTCCATTTAGGGTCCTCCAGACCCTCATCAACAGCTCTGCATCCTGACTCCTCCTATTCTTGTCACCACAGGAGAGATGGAATCTCTTGAACCTGCTTCTTTATTCATAATGTGGGGTAAGCCACCCATTGCCCCAGGCTATGATAATAGTTAAACTTTATCATGGGTACAGATGTGTGTGAGGGGGTGGGGTACAAGCTTAAAGGTTCCAAACCTTTCTGGGCCTTTCTAAAAAAAAATGACTTGAACTCGTGAGAGGAAAAAAAAATGTCCATTTGTTCTGGGAAAACCAGCATATAAGCAAATAAAAGCTAGAAGCCATCCTTTCTCCTGAGTCATCCTCTGTCCTCAGGGACAACTGGTAACCCTCATGCTAAAAGACAAGGATGACACTGCTCTACAAGCTGTCCCCATTCCTCTAACCCCTGGGTCTTTTTGGTATAAAGGTGTATGTTTCTGAGACTAACTTCACTTCTTCCCTCCACCCTCCATCCCCTTGGCTAAGCTGCTTTCAGTAGGAATGTGATTTTCATACATATGGATTTGGACCACATCAAGCCTATGTTATTGGTCTTCATAGTGGGGAGGGGTGGCTGTGGTGGTCTGTGTTTGAATGGTGATTTCAGGGAGATGAAGAAGAACCCTGTGAGAAGCAAGGGAGACCTCTAGGCATGAGTTTCAGCTGTGGCTCGGACAGTCTGTATAAAGAAACAGACTTGACCACAGACCAGAAAATGAAAGGGAATCCATAGATTGATGCCTTCTAATGGAACTGCGACAAGCACACATATCTGGTCCTGTATGGTGGAATAGGACATGGAGCTTGAGGAGAGGACTTGACACAAGCACACAAAAATGGTCCTCTAGGATGGAATAGAACATGAAGCTTGAGAAAAGGACCTGAGACAAGCACACAGCTGGTCCTCTATGATGGAATAGGAAATGGTGCTTGAATAGAAGACCTGAGACAAGCACACAGCCGGTCCTGTATGATGTAATAGGACATGGATCTTGAGAAGAGTGCCTGAGGCAAGCACACAGCTCATCCTCTAGGATGAAATAGGACATAGAGCTTGAAGAGAAAACCTGAGAAAAGCACACACAGCTGGTCCTCTAAAATAGAATAGTACATGCACCTTGAGGAGGGGACCTGAGACAAGTACACAGCTGGTCCTTAATGATGGAAGAGGACATGGAGATTGAGGAGAGGACCTAAGACAAGCACAGAGCTAGTCCTCTAGGATGAAACAGGACATGGAGCTTGAGGAGGGAACCTGACACCAGCACATGCATCTGGTTCTGTATGATGGAATAGGACAGGGAGCTTGGAGAGAGGAACTGAGACAAGCACAAACCTGGTCCTCCATGATGGAATAGGACGTGGAGCTTGAGGAGAGGACCAGAGACAAGCACACAGCTGGTTCACTATGATGGAATAGGAAATGGGGCTTGAAGAGAGGACCTTAGACAAGCACACAGCAAGTCCTGTATGATGGAATAGGACATAGAGCTTGAGAAGAGGACCTGAAACAATCACACAGCTGGTCCTCTATGATAGAATAGGACATGGAGTTTGAGTAGAGGACCTGAGACAAGCAAACAGCTTCTCCTAAATGATGGAAAAGGACATGGACCTTTAGGAGAGGACATGAGAAAAGCATTAAGCTAGTCCTGTATGGTGGAATAGGACATGGAGCTTGAGCAGAGGACCTGAGACAAGCCCACAGATGTCCTTTATGATTTAATAGGACATGTTGCTTGAGGAGAGAACCTGAGATAAGAACACCGCTGGTCCTCTACAATGAAATAGTACATGGAGGTTGAAGAGAGGACCTAAGACAAGCACAAAGCTGGTTCACGATGATAGAATAGGATATGGACCATGAGGACAGGACCTGAGACCAGCACACACACGTGGTCCTCTATGATGGAATAGGACATGGAGTTTGAGGAGAGGACCTGAGACCAGCACACATCTGTCCTGGTATTGTGGAATAGGACACAGAGCTTGAGGGGAGGTCCTGAGACCAGCACACACAGCTGGTCCTCTATGATGGAATAGGACATGGAGCATGAGGAGAGGACCTGAGACAAGCACACATCTGTCCTGGTATTGTGGAATAGGACACGGAGCTTGAGGGGAGGTCCTGAGACCAGCACACACAGCTGGTCCTCTATGATGGAATAGGACATGAAGCTTGAGGACAGGACCTAAGAGAAGCACACACAGCTGGTCCTGAATGATGAATTAGGTCATGGAGCTTGAGGAGGGGAACTGGGAAGAGCACACAACTGGTGCTCTATGATGGAATAGTACATGGAGCTTGAGGAGTGGACCTCAGACATGCAAGCATAGCTGGCCCACTATGATGAAATAGGACATGGAGGTTGAAGAGAGGACCTGAGACAAGCACACACCTGTATTGTATGATGGAATAGGACATGCAGCTTGAGAAGAGGTCCTAAGACAAGCACATAGCTGGTTTTATGATGGAATAGAACATGGAGCTTCAGGAGAGGACTAAGACGTTCACATATCAGTACCTCTATGATAGAATATGACATTGAGTATAAGGAGAGGACATGAGGTAAGCACACAGCTGGCCTTCTATGATTGAATAGGAAATGGAGCTTGAGGAGAGGACCTGAAACAAGAAGACAGCTGGTCCTGTATGATGGAATAGTACAAGGAGGTTGAGGAGAGGACCTGAGGTAAGCATACACAGCTGGTCCTCTATAATGGAATAGTACATTCAGCTTTAGGAAGGACCGAGACAAGAACAAGCTGGTCCTGTATGATGGAACAGGACATGGAGCTTGAGGATAGGACCTGTGACAATCACACAGCTGGTCCTCTATGATGGAATAGGACATGGAGCTTGAGCAGAGGACTTGAGACAAGCCCACAGCTGTCCTGTATGATTTAATAGGACATGGAGCTTGAGGAGAGAACCTGAGATAAGCACACCACTGGTCCTCTATGATGAAATAGGACATGGAAGTTGAAGAGAAGTCCTGAGATGAGCACACATCTGGTATTGCATTATGGAATAGGACATGCAACTTAAGGAGAGGTCCTAAGACAAGCACATAACTGTTTTTATGATGGAATAGAACATGGAGTATCAGGAGAGGACTAAGACATTCACATATCAGTACCTCTATGATGGAATAGGATAGGGAGCATAAGGAGAGGACCCATAGTCCAGCACACAGCTGGCCCTCTATGATAGAATAGGAAATGGAGCTTGAGCAGAGGACCTGAGACAAAAACACTGCTGGTCCTGTATGATGGAATAGGACATGGATCTTGAGGATAGGACCTGTGACAATCACACAGCTGGTCTTCTCTTATTGAATAGGACATGGCACTTGAGGAGAGGACCTGAGACAATCACACATCAGTGGTCCTCTATAATGGAATAGGACAAGGATCTTGAGGAGAGGACCTGTGAAAAGCAAACATAACTGGCCCTCTATGATGGAATAGGACATGGAGCGTGAGGAGAGGACCTGAGACAAACACACAGATGGTCCCCAATGATGGAATAGGGCATAGAGATGGATAAGAGGGCCTGAGAAAACCACATAGCTGGTCCTCTAGGACAGAAAAGGATATGGAGCTTGAGGAGAGTAACTGAAAAAAGCAAACATTTGGTCCTCTACGATGGAATAGGATATGGAGCTTGAGTAGAGGTCCTGAGACAAGCACCTAGCTGATCCTCTATGATAGAATAGGACATGGAGCTTGAGGAGAGGACCTAAGACATGCACACAGCTTGTCCTCTATGATGGAAAATGACATAAAGTTTGAGGCAAAGACATGAGATAAGCACACAGCTGGTCTTCTATGATGGAATAGGACATGGAGATTGAGGAGAGAGCCTGAGACAAGCATACAGATGGTCTTCTCTGGTGGAGTAGGACAGGGAGCTTGCTGAGAGGACCTGAAGCAAGCACACACACCTGATCCTGTATGATGGAATAGGAAATGGAGCTTGATGAGAGGACCTGAAGCAAGCACACACACCTGATCCTGTATGATGGAATAGGAAATGGAGCTTGATGAGAGGACCTGAAGAAAGGACACAGAGATGGTCCTCTAAGATGGAACAGGACATGGAGCTTGAGAGAAGTACCAGAGACAAGCACAGAGCTGGTCCTGTATGATGGAACAGGACATGGAGCTTGAGGAGAGAACCTGACACAAGCACACAGGTGGTCCTCTTTGATGAAATAGGAGATGGAGCTTGAGGAGAGTACATGAGAAAAGCACACAGGTTGTCTTCTATGATAGAATAGGATATGAGCTGGAGGCAAGGACCAGAAACAAGCTCAGAGATGGCTATGATGGAATATGACAAAGAGCTAGAGGAGAGGATTTGAGAAGAGCATACAGCTGGTTAACTACGATGGAATAAGACATGAACCTTGAGGAGAGGATCAAAGACAACCACTCAGCTGGTCCTCTGTGATGGAATAGGACATGGAACTTGAGGAGAGGACCTGAAACAAGCACACAGCTTGTCCCATATGATGGAATAGGACATGGAGTTTGCGGAGAGGTCCTGAGACAAGCAAACAGAAGTCCTCGATGATAGAATAGGACAGGAACATGAGCAGAGAAACTGAGCCAAGCACACAGATGGCCCTCTATGATGGAAGAGGACATGGAGATAGAGGAGAGGGCCTGAGACAAGCACACAGCTGGTACTCTATAATGGAATAGGATTGGAGCTTTAAGAGTGTTCAGGAGACAAGCACACATCTGCTCTTGTATGATTTAATAGGACATGGATCTTGAGAAGAGGACCTGAGACAAGTAAACACAGCTGGTCCTCTTTGATGGAATAAGACGTGGAGCATGAGGAGAGGACCTGTGACAAGCACACAGTTGGTCCTCTATGATGGAATAGGACTTGTAGCTTGAGGAGAGGACCTGAGACAAGCACACATATGGACCTCGATGATGGAATAGGACATGGAGCTTGAGGAGAGGACCTGAGACAACCACACTGATGGTCCTCTGTGATGGAAAAGCACTTGGAGGTAGAAAAGAAGACCTGAGACCAGCAGCAAGCTGAACCTGTATGGTGGAATAGGATATGGAACTTTAGAAGATGACCTGAGATAAGCATACACAGATGGTACTCTTTGATTGAATACCACTTGGAACATGAGGAGAGCACCTGTGACAAGCCGACAACTGGTCATGTATGATAGAATAAGACATGTAGCTTGAGGAGAGGACATGAGACAAGCATACATAAGTGGTCCTCCACAATGGAATAGGACATGGAGCATAAGAAGACGACCTTAGAAACCCATATATAGCTGGCCCTCTGTGATGGAGTTAGGACATGGAGTTTGAGGAGAGGATTGAATCAAGCACACACAGATGGTCCTCTATGATGGAATGTGGCATGAAGTTTAAGGAGATGTACTGAGAAAGCACACGGCTGGTCCTCTATGATGGAATAGGACATTGAGCTTGAGGAGAAGACCTGAGTCAAGAACACACAGCTGGTCCTCTATGATGGAATATGACATTGAGTTGAGGAGAAGACCTGCAACCAGCACAAAGTTGATCCTCTATGATATAGTAGGACATGGAGCTTGAGCAGAGGACCTGAGACAAGCAAGCTCAGCTTTCTATAATGGAATATGACATGGTGCTTGAAGAGAGGATGTGAGACAATCACACACCTGGTCCTCTATGATGGAATACTGCATGGAGCTTGAGGAGAGGACCTGCAACAAGCACACAGTTTGTCCTCTATGATGTAATTGGACAGGGAGCTTGAGGAGAGGAACTGAGGCAAGCACACAGTTGGTCCTCTATGATGGAATAGGACATGGAGACTTAGAAGAGGGCCTGACACATGCACACAGCTGGTTCTCTAGTACTGAATAGGACACGGGGCTTGAGGAGAGGACTTAAGACAAGCACACAGCTGGTCCTCTATGATGGAATAGGACATAGAGCTTGAGGAGAGAACCTGAAACAATCCCACAACTGGTCGTCTATGATGGAATAGGACTTGGAGCTTGAGGAGTGTTCAGGAGACAAGCATACATCTGCTCCTGTATGATTGAAAAGGACATGGATCTTGAGAAGAGGACCTGAGACCTGTAAACACAGCTGGTCCTCTTTGATGGAATATGATGTGGAGCATGAGGAGAGGACCTGTGACAAGCACACAGTTGGTCCTCTATAATGTAATAGGACATGGAGTTTGAGCACAGGAGCTGAGAAAAGCAAACACAGCTGGTTGTCTATAATGGAATAGGACATGGTGCTTGAAGAGAGGACGTGAGACCACCATACAGCTGGTCCTCTATGATGGAATAGGACATGGAACATGAGGAGAGGACCTGTGACAAGCACACAGTTTGTCGTCTATGATGTAATAGGACATGGAGATTAAGGAGAGGACCTGAGTTAAGTACACAAAACTGGTCCTCTATGGTTGAATACGACATGGAGCTTGAGGAGAGGACCTGGGACAAGCACACAGTTGGTCTTCTATGGTGTAATCGGACATGGAGCTTGAGGAGAGGAACTGAGGCAAGGACACACAGCTGGTCCTCTATGATGGAAGATGACATCGACCTTCAGGAGAGGAATGGAGACAAGCACACAATTGGTCCTCTATGATGGAATAGGACATGGAGCCTTAGAAGAGGATCAAAGATAAGCACACAGCTGGTTCTCTAGTATGGAATAGGACATGGAGCTTGAGAAGAGGACCTGAGACAAGCACACAGATGGTCCTCTGTGATGGAATAGGACATGGAGCTTGAGTTGGCTATCTGAGACAAGATCACAGATGATACTCTATTATGGAATAGAACATGGAGTTTGAGGAGAGGACCTAAAACAAGCAAACAGCAGGTCCTCTGTGATGGAAAAACACTTGGAGCTAGAAGAGAGGATGTGAGAGGAACACACACAGCTGGCACTCTATGATGGAATAGGACATGCAGCTTGAGGGGAGGACCTGAGACAAGCACACAGCCGGTTCTCTATGATGAAATAGGACATGGAGCTTGAGGAATCTCTGAGACAACCACCCAGCTGGTGCTCTATTATGGAATAGGACATGGAGCTTGAAGAAAGGACCTGAAAGAAGCACACAGCTCGTCCTCTATGATGGAAAACACTTGGAGCTACAAGAGAGGACCTGAGACCAGCAACCAGCTGGTCCTCTATGATGGAATAATATACGGATCTGAGGTAAACATACACAGATGGTCCTCTATAATGGAATACAAGTTGGAGCATGAGGAGAAGAGCTGCAACAAGCATGCAGCTGGTCCCATATGATAGAATAAGACATAGAGCTTGAGGAGAGGACATGAGACAAGCACACATAGGTATTCCTCTATGATGGAATAGTACTTGGGGCATGAGAAGAAGACCTTAGAAAACCATACACAGCTGGCCCTCTGTGATGGAGTTAGGACATGGAGCTTGAGGAGAGGAACTGAGACAAGCATGCAGCTGGTCCTCTATGATGGAATAAGACATGTAGCTTGAGATGAGGAAGTCAGACAAGCACACACAACTGGTTCTGTATAACTGAAGAGGACATGGTGCTTGAAGAGAGGACCTGAGACAACAACACAGCTGGTGGAGTTTGAGGAGAGGACCTGAGTCAAGCACGCTCAGCTAGTCCTCTATGAAGGAATAGGACATGGAACTTGAGGAGAGGAACTGAGACAAGCAAGTAGCTGGTCCTTGACTATGGAATAAGACATGCAACTTGACATGAGGACCTGAGACAAGCACACACAGCTGGTCTTCTCTGATATAATAGTATATGGAGCTTGAGGACAGGACCTGGGACAAGCACACAGTTGGTCCTCTATGACATAATAGGACATGTAGCTTGAGGAGAAGACCTGAGTCAACCACACACAGCTCGTCCTCTATGATGGAATACGACATGGAGTTAAGCTGAAGACCTGTGACAAGCACACATTTGGTCCTCTGTAATGTGATAGGACATGGAGCTTGAGGAGAGGACCTGCAACAAGCACACAGTTGGTCATCTGATGTAATAGGACATGAAGCTTGCAGAGAGAACCTGCAACAAGTAAACACAGCTGGTTGTCTATAATGGAATAGGACATGGTGTTGAAGAGAGGACGTTAGACAATTACACAGCTGGTCCTGTATGATGTAATAGGACTTGGAGCTTGAGGAGAGGACCTGAGTCAAGCACACACAACTGGCCCTCTATGGTTGAATAGGACATGGAGCTTGAGGTGAGGACCTGTGACAAGCACACAGTTGGTCCTCTATGATGTAATCAGACATGGAGCTTGAGCAAAGGAACAGGCAAGCACACACAGCTGGTCCTCTATGCTGGAATAGGACATGGAGCCTTAGAAGAGGACCCAAGACAAGCACACAGCTGGTTCTCTAGTATGGAATAGGACATGGAGTTTGAGGAGAGGACCTGTGACAAGCAAAGATGGTCCTCTATTATGAAATAGGACATGGAGCTTGAGGAGACTATCTGAGACAAGCACACATGCAGCTTGAGGAGAGGACCTGAAACAAGAACACAACTAGTCCTGTATGATGGAAAAGCACTTGGAGCTGGAAGAGAGGACCTGAGACCAGCAACAAGCTTGTCATTAATGATGGAAAATGATATGGAACTTTAGAAGAGCACCTGAGATAAGCATACACAAATGGTCCTCTTTGATTGAATATGACTTGGAGCATGAGCAGGGACCTGCAACAAGCCCGCAGCTGGTCCTGTATGATAGAATAAGACATGTAGCTTGAGGAGAGGACATGAGACAAGCACACATAGGTGGTCCTTTACAATGGAATAGGACATGGACTATGAGAAGAAGACCTTAGAAAACCATACACAGCTGGCCCTCTGTGATGGAGTTAGGACATGGAGCTTGAAGAGAGGACAAGCACAGACAGCTGGTCCTCTTTGATGGATTATGACATGGAGCTTGAGGAGAGGAACTGAGACAAGCATGCAGCTGGTCCTCTATGATGGAATAGAACATGGAGCTTAAGATGAGGACGTCAGACAAGCACACACAGCTGGTTCTGTATAATGGAAGAGGACATGGTGCTTAAAGAGAGGACCTGAGACAACCACACAGCTGGTCCTTTTGATAGAACAGGACATGGAGATTTAGGAGAGGACCTGACAGAAGCACACAGCTGGTCTGGTATAGTGGAATAGGACATGGACCTTGAGGTGAGGACTAGAGACAAGCACACACATCTGGCCCTCTATGATGGAATAGGACATGAAACTTGATTAGAGGACCTAGGACAAGCACACAGCTGGTCCTCTCTGATGGAATAGGACATGGAGCTTAAGGACAGGACCTGTGCCAATCACACAGCTGGTTATCTATGATGGAATAGGAAGTGGACCTTGATGAAAGAGCCTGAGACAAACACACAACTGGTCTTCTATGATGGACTAGTACATGGATCTTGAGGAGAGAACCTGAGACACGCACACACAGCTGGTCCACTATGATGGCATAGGACATGGAGCTTGAAGGGAGAACCTGAGACAAGTTCACAGCTGGTATTGTATGATGGAATAGGACATGCAGCTTAAGGAGAGGTCCTGAGACAAGCACATAGCTGGTCTTCTATGATGGAATAGAATATGGAGCTAGAGGAGAGTTCCTGAGACAAGCCCACACTTGTCATGTATGATTTAATAGGTCAGGGAGCTTGAGGACAGGACCTGAGAGAAGCACACCCAGCTGGTCCTGTATGATTGCATAGGACATGGAACTTGAGTAGAGGATCTGACACAAGCATACAGCTGTTACTCTATGATAGAATAGAACATTCAGCTTTAGGAAGGACCTGAGACAAGAAAAACAGGTCCTCTATGATTGAATAGGACATGGATCTTCAGAAGAGGACCTGAGACAAGCACACACAGATGGTCCTCTTTAATGGAGTACGACTAAAAACTATACTGGGACTTCCAGCCAAGATGGCGACCTGCCTAGCTGCGCTGCAAATCCCAGGGAAAGAAAGGCAAGATATTAAGGGTATATAGTGGCTTTTAGGGGAGAAAAATGTGGGAGGGCACAGAAGCGGGGGAACAGGTAATCGCTGTTCTCCTTGTGGGCGGGTAGCCCACCCCTCACCCCAAATAACTGCCGTGTTTAGAGCACCGCCCCTGCCGCTGCTGCTGCGCTGGCCGCCGCTGATTGTTCCCTGCACGCGGAAGCTTAGACTGCTCCACACTCTCTTCCACTCGCCCACTTACTGAGCGAGCCCAGTCCCACAGCAGGTACCACGCAAGCTCAGGTGTCTCTCGCTTGCACCAGCTCAGGTGCCATCCCCTACCTCTCTGTGTGCCGGCTGTCCGCCATTGTCCTGTGGCGGGGGAAGCGCAGACTGCTTCCGGTTCCCAGCGGTCCCAGCCAGAGTTCGAGCTGCTTCAGTGCTTGGTGCCTCAGTGCCACTCCTAGCTCGAACGCAGGCACCCTTGGCACATTACCACTTGAGAAGTCAGGCAACTTTGGCGACCCTGCCAGGCAGTAGATAGGCGGCTTTGGCAAGTGAGAGACAAAGCCCAGGCTGCTTGGCAACTGCCCCAGGCTGCATAAGATTCCCATTGTTCTTGAGCCCTGGCAGATACACCCACCTACCAGCCCATACACTGTCATGGGCAGAACACAGCGCAAAAGAAATAACATGAAAAATCAAATGCAAGAAAATCCAGTTAGATCACCCAGTCCCACAATGAATACATCTAACCAAAACATAGAAGAACCAATAGGACCAGAACACTAAATTGAAGCTATGAGCAATGCAACCCTGACCAACCTACTGGTAGAACTTGCAGGAAAGCAACAAAGGGCCGACAATCGTGTGGATGCTGCCATCACTAAACTAGAACTAATAGATAAGAAATTGGAAGGATTAGATACGAAATTGGAAGGATTTCAAAGAGAGTTAAGAGATTTGAGGGAGAGTGAAAAAAAGAAGACCTTAAAAATCAGCTGGCCATGCTAAATGAAGACATAAAGAAATGCAAGGATGAACTCCAAGAATCATCAAGAAAACCAGAAAATGATGTGAAAAGGGAGCTTGACAGAGGGATGGAAATTATACATAGAAAAATAATAGAAAATGCAAACTTAATTGAACAAGTCCAAAACTCGCTAGAAGCTCTCAAGAATAGAGTCAGCCAAGTGGAGGATAGAAACTCTGATCTGGAAGACAAGATGGAAGAAACAGTTAGAGAGTTCAAAAATTTCAGTAAGTTCAAAAGCTCCTGTGAACAAAACATGAGGGAATTGTGGGATACACTTAAACATCCCAATATCAGGATCATTGGAATACCAGAAGGAGAAGAAATTCAGACCAAAGGCATGGAGAACTTATTTAACAAAATAATTGAAGAAAACTTCCCCAGTCTCTTAAAAGAAAGGCCCATCAAGATACAAGAAGCCAACAGAACTCCAAACAGACTGGACCAAAGGAGAAACTCTCCAAGACATATTATCATTAAGACTCTAAACATTGACACCAAAGAGAAAATCCTAAAAGCAGCTAGGGAAAAACAGCACACCACCTTCAAAGGTAACCCCATCAGAATTACTTCAGACTTCTCAATGGAAACCCTGAAAGCTAGAATGGCCTGGAATGAAACACTGCAAAGTCTAAGAACCTAGGGCTTCCAACCCAAACTACTCTACCCAGCAAAAGTATCCCTCATAATAGATGGTGAAAGAAAAACATTCCACGACAAAACTCAGCTTTACAATTATATGAACACAAAACCAAACCTACAGAAAGTATTTCAGGAAATTTTCCACAGAGAAGAAAAAAATAATCAAACACAATTGCCTACAAGAAGCAGATCACAACAACCAAACTCAGAGTAGGCACAAAAAACTTCAACGTCCATGAAAACACCAACCCACATTTACCATCACAATGTGGCAGGGATCAAATCAAATCTCACAGTCATTACCCTAAATATAAATGGCCTTAATTCACCCATCAAGAGACACAAGCTAACAGGATGGATCAAAAAATTAGACCCCTCAATCTGTTGCCTTCAAGAAACCCACCTCACCATTAAAGACAGACATCTCCTCAGGGTGAAAGGGTGGAAAACAATATTCCAAGCAAATGGGAATAAGAAACAAGCAGGTGTAGCTATATTAATATCAGATAAAATAGACTTCAAACCAAAAACAATCAAAAAAGACAAGGAAGGCCACTTCCTACTTATCAAGGGAACGATCCATCAAGAGGATATTACAATCATAAATCTGTATGCACCAAACACAGGGGCACCACAGTTCATAAAACAAAACCTACTTGACAATCAAATAGAAATAACCACAAACACCATCATAGCTGGGGACTTCAATACACTATTATCAGTAATAGACAGATCATCCAAACAGAAACTCAAAAGGGAAGTAAGAGAGCTCAACAAAGCCATAGATCACTTAGACCTAACGGACATCTACAGAACCTTCCATCCCGAACCCACAGATTACACATTCTTCTCAGCAGCCCATGGAACATTCTCTAAAATAGACCATATACTGGGTCACAAAGACTGCCTCCACATATTTAGGAAGATTGACATAATTCCCTGCATATCAGATCACAATGCTATATTGCTAGAAATCAACAACAAAAGACCCACCAAGAATCCCAATGGCACCTGGAAGCTGAACAGCACACTTTTAAACAATAAATGGATAGTGAATGAAATAAAAAATGAAATTGCAAAATTTCTGGAATTGAACGACAATGAGAACACATCGTACCAAAACTTATGGGACACAATGAAGGTGGTCCTCAGGGGAAAATTCATAGCACTCAATGCCTTCGCAAAAAAGATAGAAAGGTCCCAAATCAATGACCTAACCATCCACCTAAAGGCACTGGAAAAACAAGAAAAATCCAACCCAAAGAGCTCCAGAAGGAAAGAAATAATTAAACTCAGAGCAGAAATCAATGAACTGGAAACGAAGGAAACAATTAAGACAATTGACAAAACAAAGAGCTGGTTCTTTGCAAAAATAAACAAGATTGACAAACCCCTGGCCAATCTGATCAAGCAAAAAAAGGAGAAGCATCAAATTAACAAAATTCAAAATGAAAAAGGAGAGATCACAACAGACATAAGTGAAATTGGGAGAATCATCAGGACTTATTTCAAAAACCTCTACTCCACAAAACTGGATAATGTGGAGGAGATGGATAAATTTTTGGACGCATACCATCTACCAAAGCTAAACACAGAGCAGATTAATCACCTCAATCAACCCATCACACTCATGGAGATTGAAAAAGTAATAAAAAACCTCCCAAAAAAGAAGAGTCCAGGACCAGATGGCTTCTCAGCTGAATTCTATCAAACCTTCATGGAAGAACTCAAACCAATCTTCCTCAAACTGTGCCACACAATTGGTGAACAGGGAAAGCTACCCAACTCCTTTTATGAAGCTAGCATCACCCTAATTCCAAAACCAGGCAGAGATGCCACAAGAAAAGAAAACTACTGGCCTATTTCCTTGATGAATTTAGATGCAAAGATCCTGAACAAAATCCTCGCAAACCGAATCCAACAACATATCAAAAGCATTATCCACCTTTACCAAGTGGGTTTCATTCCAGGAACACAGGGGTGGTTCAACATATGGAAATCTGTCAATGTAATACACCACATAAACAAGGTTAAACATAAAAACCACATGATCATTTCGATAGATGCAGAAAAGGCCTTTGACAAGATTCAACATCACTTCATGTTCAAAACATTGGAGAGAATTGGCATGGTTGGTTCATATCTTAACCTAATAAACGCAATATACGAAGCTCCGAAGGCCCAAATAATACTTAATGGAGAGAGACTGGAGGAATTCCCGTTAAGATCAGGAACAAGACAGGGTTGTCCACTCTCACCTCTGCTTTTCAATATAGTACTGGAAGTCCTAGCTCAAGCAATAAGACAGGAGAAGGAAATAAAAGGGATACAATTTGGAAAGGAAGAAGTTAAGTTAGCTTTATTCGCTGACAACATGATTATATATGTAACAGACCCGAGAGACTCCATCCCAAAACTCCTGAAGGTGATTAACTCCTGTAGGAAAGTAGCAGGATACAAAATCAATGCACAAAAATCAGTAGCCTTCCTTTATGCAAATGACAAAGATACAGAGAAAGAAATAAGGGACATAGTCCCATTTTCAATTGCAACAACAACAAAAAAAAATACCTTGGAATAACGTTAACCAAGGAAGTGAAAGATCTATACAATGAAAACATAAAAACACTCAAAAAAGAAATTGAGATGGACTTGAGAAAATGGAAAGACCTCCCATGTTCCTGGATAGGCAGAATTAACATTGTGAAGATGACAGTCCTACCAAAGGCAATATACAGATTTAATGCAATTCCAATTAAAATCCCTACCTTGTTCTTCACAGAGATAGAAAAAATGATCTCAAATTTCATATGGAAAGGCAGAAGGCCTCCCATTTCCAAACATATCCTCAGCAAAAGAAAAACCTCTGGAGTCATCACCATACCTGATCTAAAGCAATATTACAAAGCCATAGTAATAAAAACAGCATGGTACTGGCATAAAAACAGGAGTATAGATCAATGGAATAGACTTGAGGACCCTGACTTTGGGTCAAGCAACTATAGCTACTTGATATTCGATAAAGGCCCAAACAATATAGGCTGGAAAAAAAGACAGCATCTTCAACAAATGGTGCTGGACAAACTGGATAACCATATGCAGGAAACTGAAACTTGACCCACACATTTCACCATGCACTACACTTAAGTCCAAATGGATCAAAGATCTCAATATAAGACAAGAAACTCATATACTACTGGAAGAAAATTTAGGAAGTACTTTCCATGATATAGGAATGGAAAAAGACTTCTTGAAGAAAACCCCAGTACCTCATGAACTTAAAACGTCACTCAACCAATGGGATCACATGAAGCTGAAGAGTTTCTTTACAGACAAGCATACAATAAGTAAAGCCAATAGATTACCCACAGAATGGGAGAAAATATTTGTGGGTTATTCAACTGATAGAGGCCTAATCTCTAGAATCTACAAAGAACTCAAAAATCTAAACAGTAAGAAGTCAAACACCCCACTCACAAAATGGGGCAAAGAGCTGAACAGGCAGTTCACAGAGGAAGAAATAGAAATGGCAAACATACACTTAAGAAAATGTTCATCATCCCTAATCATCAGAGAAATGCAAATTAAAACAACTATGAGATTCCACCTTACCCCAATAAGGATAGCAAACATCAAAAAATCAAATAAAAATAAATGCTGGCGAGGATGTGGAGAAGTTGGAACACTCATCCACTGTTGGTGGGAATGTAGGATGGTACAACCACTTTGGAAAGCAATATGGAGACTTCTGAAAAAGCTGAGTATAGAGATACCAACAGACCCAGTTATTCCCTTACTGGGCATCTACCCTAAAACCTTCAAACCACAGACTAAAGAGATTTGCTCAACCATGGTTATAGCAGCTCAATTTGTAATAGCTAAGAGCTGGAATCAACCCAGATGTCCATCACTAGAAGAATGGATAACTAAGATGTGGTATATCTACACAATGGAATTCTATACAGCAGTAAGAAAAAATGACACAATCAAACTTGAGGAAAAATGGTTGAACCTGGAACAGATCATTCTCAGTGAACTTACCCAATCACAGAAAAATAATCGCCACATAGTCTCACTCATCTACAGCACCTAACCTGAATCTACCCAAGATACCTTACATACCCAGCAAGCATCTCCTAGACTAGACACTAGGATGGAAGGGGAGGGAGGGGAGGGCATCAAAGGGGTGGGAAACACAAATCTAGACCCAAATGGCAATGGTTCCATAATCTTCTACTTACTAAAAGACAGACCAAATGGCTGATCCTTCACCAGGCCCTTACAGGGAACACCTGAACCACAAGACACTGGAGAGGGTAAGATTAAGACTAACCTTAATCTCCTACATCTTCCCTCCCTCACTTCCCCTCTCCCTGTCTCTCTCTCTCTTATCTCTAACTCTTGTATATTAGTTATCTTTTTCCTCATTTTCTTAGTGGGCACTGACCTGTAACTCCCAGACCCAGCATGGGGCTATCATCCACAATGAGCTTTTGATCAGAGAGACCTACAAGGTTTCCTAAAAGACAGACAGATTTCTGTCAGAGTACTTGATGACCCACCAAAGGCTAGTGGTAAGACCCTACTGCTGAAGACACCTTATGTGATTGACTTGCAAATTAGAATGGCATGGCTGGAAGTTGGAAGAGAGTCAGTCCCCAGACAGTCAGCGCGTCTAGTGCCAGAAGGTGCTACATGGGCAACTGGGGGAAAATGACCAATATCTGTCAAAGCAACGCATGGTCTAACCTACTTAGCAGCAAATAACTTGGTGTGATGCCCACACAAGTGCAGTGGTGGCACACAGCCATGGTGGGGAACCAACTGCTCTCAATTTGGCTAACTGATCCCCTCACTGGTATGGGACCCATAGCTGGAGCTGGGAAAGAAGTCACAACCATATCCAAACATAAGCCCACTCTCCAATATCAAGCTACCATCAATTGTGGTCTACAAGAAGGCCTACACCTATTAAATTCTCTATTAAAAAAAAAGTAAGGGTTATGTCATTTGTCCTGGTGCTAACTTACTCTCCGTTGGAGAATCTGCTTCTCTTTTTCAGATTGATGTAGATCCTAAGGAGAGAGCCACCCCATCATACCTCAAAAGGGCCCCGGCTGAAACTAAGAAAGAGTGGAGAAACAAGCAAGGGGGCTGTTTTCTTGATGAACCAGATACCAGTACAAGGGGGAAGGAGATCAGCACAGAGAAAAATCAACTCCTACCAAATCAGAGAGCCAGAGCCTCAGAGCCCCCAACACCTCACCACTGAAGCAGATAAAAAATGAACCCAACATGGCTCAGGGAAATTTTGCGGAAGAAGGGGCGGAAAGAATGTCAGAGCCACATGTTGGGTCATGATATGCAGAGACATTTAGTTTACCCATAATTGTGGGCTAACTCCACAATGCATGACCCGTATACCTCAACAAGGAGGGGCCAAGGGGAGGGGGTAGGTCACGGATGAGCCTAATAATGGTACCAAACTGACTGTATTTGCTGAATACAAAACTGACTAATAAAGAAAAAAACAAGATAATAAAAAAAAGTACATTTTGGAAAAAAAAAATAATGGAGTACGACTTAAAACATGAGGAGGACCTGCAATAAGAACACACAGGTGGTGCTCTATGATGGAATAGGTCATGTAGCATTAGAAGACGATCTTAGACATCCATACACCGCTGTCCCTCTGTGATGGAGTTGGGACATGGAGCTTGATGAGAGGAACTGAGGCAAGCACACACAGCTGGTCCTCTATGATGGAATAGGACATAGACCTTGAGGAGAGGAACTGAGACAAGCACACAGTTGGACAACTATTATGGAATATGACATGGAGCTTGAGGAGACAACCGGAGACAAGCAAACACAGCTGGTTGTCTATAATGGAATAGGACATGATGTGTGAAGAGAGGACATGAGACAACCACACAACTGGTCCTATATGATGGGATAGGACTTGGAGCTTGTAGAGAGGACCTGTGACAAGCACACAGTTGTTCCTCTATGATGGAATGGGACATGGAACCTCAGGAGAGGACCTGAAACAAGCACACAGCTTGTCCCATATGATGGAAGAGGACATGAATCTTGAGGAGAGGGCCTAAGACAAGCATAGAGCTAGTACTCCATGATTGAATAGAACATTCTACTTTAGGAAGGACCTGAGACAAGAACAAGCTGTTACTCTATGATGGAATAGGGCATGGAGCTTGAAGAGAGGACTTAAGACAAGCACAGAGGTGGTCCTCTATAATAGAATTGGACATGGAACTGGAGGAAAGGACCTGAGTCAAGCTCAGAGCTGGACCGTTATGATGGAATAGGACAAAGAGCTAGCGGAGGACACATAAAACAAGCACACACATCTGGTCCTCCATGATATAATAGGACATGGAAGCTTGAGGAGAAAGCCAGAGACAAGCACACACAGCTGGTACTCTATGATGGAATAGGACATAGAGCTTGAGGAGAGGTCCTGAGACAAGCCCACAGCTGGTCCTGTATGATTTAATAGGGCGTGGACCTTGAGGACAGGACCTAAGTGAAGCACACACAGCTGGTACTGTATGATGGAATAGGATATGGAGCTAGAGGAGAGGACCTGAGACAAGCACACACATCTGGTCCTCTATGATGGAATAGGACATGGAGCTTGAGGAGTGGACAGGAGGCAAGCAAACATGTGGTCCTCTTTCAATTGAATAGGACATGGATCTTGAGGTGAGGACCTGAGACAAGTACACAGCTGGTCCTCTTTGGTGGAATACGACTTGGAGCATGAGGAGAGGACCTTAGACAAGAACACACATCTGGTCCTCTATAATAGAATAGGACATGGAACTGAGACATGCATACACAGCTGGTTGTCTATAATGGAATAGGTCATTGTGATTGAAGAGAGGACCTGAGACAACCACACAGCTGGTCCTCTATGATGGAATAGGATATAGATCTAGAGAAGAGGATCTGAGAAAAGCAAACACATTTGGACTTCTTTGATGCAATGCGATTTGGAGCATGAGGAGAGGACCTGCGACAAGCACCCAGCTGGTCCTGTATGATGGAATAAGACATTGAGTTTGAGGAGAGGACCTGAGACAAGAACACACAGGTGGTCCTCTGTGATGGAATAGTACATGGAGCATCAGAATAGGACCTTAGACAATGATACACAGCTGGCCCTCTGTGATGGAGTTAGGACAGGGAGATTGAGGAGAGGACCTGAGACAAGGACACATCTGGTCCTCTATGATTGAATAGGTCATGGAGTTTAAGGAGAAGTCCTGCAAGAAGCACATACATCTGGTCCTGTATGATGCAATAGGACATGGAGCTTGAGCAGAGGACCTGAGTCAAGCCCATAGCTGGTCCTGTATGATTTAACAGAGCATGGAGCTTGAGGACAGGACCTGAGAGAAGCACACACACCTGGTCCTTCATGATGGAATAGGACATGGAGCTTCAGGAGAGGACCTGAAACAAGCACACATAGCTGCTGCTCTATGATGGAATAGAACATGGAGCTTGAGGAGTGGAGAGGGGACAAGCACACAGCTGATCCTCAATGATTGAATAGGACAACCATCTTGAGAAGAGGACCTGAGACAAGCAAACATAGCTGGTCCTCTTTGATGGAATACGTCTTGGAGCAAGAGGAGAGGACCTTCATCAAGCACACAGCTGGTCCTGTATGATGAAATAAGGCATAGATCTTGAGGGGAGGACCTGAGACAAGGACACACTGGTGGTCCTCTATGATGGATTAAGACATGGAACATGAGAGGAATACCTTTAACAACCATACACAGCTGGCCCTCTGTGATGGATTTAGGACATGGAGCTTGAGGACAGGACCTGAGACAAGAACACACTGCTGGTCCTCTATGATGGAGTAGAACATGGATCTTGAGGAGCGGAACTGAGACAAGCACACAGCTGGTCCTCTATGATGGAATAGGACATGGAACTTGAGAAGAGGACCTGAAACAAGCACACACAGCTGGTTTTCTACAATGGAATAGGACATGGTGCTGGAATAGATGACCTGAGACAACCACACAGCTGGTCCTCTATGATGTAATAGGACATGGAGCTCAAGGACAGGACCTGTGACAATCACACAGCTGGTATTATATGATGGAATAGGACCTGAAGCTTGAGGAAAGGACCTGAGTGAAGCACACAGATGGTCTTCTATGATGGAATTGGACATGGAGCTGGAGGAGAAGACCTGAGACAAGCTCAGAACTGGTCCTCTGTGATGTTATAGGACATGGAGTTTGAGGAGAGATCCTGCAACAAGCACACACGTCTGGTCCTGTATGATGGAATAGGAAAGGGAGCTTGAGGACAACCTGATGAAAGGACACAGAGCTGGTCCTCTATGGTGGAACAGGACATGGAGCTTGAGAATAGCACGTGAGACAAGCACAGACTCGTCCTGTATGATGGAATAGGACATGGAGGTTGAGGAGAGGTTCTGAGACAAGCCCACACCTGGTCCTGTATGATTTAATAGGACATGGAGCTTGAGGACAGTACCTAAGAGAAGCACACACAGCTGGTCCTCTGTGATGGAATAGGACCTGAAGTTAAAAATAACACCTGAGGCAAACACACAGCTGGTCCTTTATGATGTTATAGGACATGGAGTTTGAAGAGAGGTCCTGCAACTAGCACATACATCTGGTCCTGTATGATAGAATAGGAAATGGAGCTTGAGGAGAGGACCTGAGGAAAGGACACAGAGCTCGTCCTCTATTTTGGAACAGGACATGGCGCTTGAGAAGAAGCCCTAAGAAAAAGCACAGAGCTGATAATGTATGATGGAATAGGACATGGAGCTTGAGGATAAAACCTGACACAAGCACACCCAGCTCTTCCTCTATGATGGAATAGACATGGAGCTTGAAGAGAGGATCTGAGCCATCACACAGCTGCTCCTCTATGATGGAATAGGACATGGAGCTTGAAGAGAGGATCTGAGACAAGCACACAGCTGGTTTCCTATGATGAAATTGGACATTGAGCTGGAGTAGAGGACCTGAGACAAGCTCAGAGCTGGTCCTATATGATGGAATATGACAAGAAGCTAGAGAAGAGGAACTGGGTAGAGCACACAGCTGGTCCTCTGTGATGGAACAGGACATGGAGCTTGAGTAGAAGACCTGAGACAAGTATACAGTTGGTCCTAAATGATGGAATAGGACATGGAGCTTGAGGAGGGGACCTTAGACAAACACATATCTGGTCCTCTATGATGGAAAGGGACATGGAGCTTGAGGAGTGGACCAGAGACAAGCACACACAGCTGGTACTCTGTGATGGAATAGGACATGGAAGCTGCGGAGAGAACCTGAGACAAGCAGACAGCTTGTACCATATGATGGAGTAGGCCATGGAGTTTGAGGAGAGGACTTGAGACAAGCACATATCTGGTCCTTGATTATAGCACATGACAGGAACACAAGGAGAGAAATTGAGCCAAGCACACAGCTGGCCCTCTATGATGGAAAAGGACACAGAGCTTGAAGAGAGGACCTGAGACAAGCACCCAGCTGTTACCCTATGATGGAATAGAACATTCAGCTTTAGGTAGAAACTGAGACAAACACAAGATGGTCCTGTATAATGGAATAGGACATGGAGCTTGAGGAGAGGACCTGAAACAAGCACAGATCTGGTCCTCTATGATGAAATAGGACATGGATATGTTGTGAGGTCCTCAGCCAAGCACGCACATCTGGTCCTGTGTGACAGAAAAGACATGGACTTTAGGAGGGACCTGAGACAAGCACACAACTGGTCCTTTATGATGGAATAGGACATGGAGTGTGAGTAGAGGACCTGAGACAAGCCACAGCTGGTCCTCTATGATCAAATAGGATGTGGAGAATGAGGAGAGGACCTGATACAAGCCAACATCTGGTCTTCTGTGATGGAATAGGACATGAAGCTTGAGGAAAGGACCTGAGACAAGCACATACAGCTGGCCCTCAATGTGGAATAGCACATGGAGCTTGTGGACAGGACTGAGGCAATCACACAGCTGGTCTTCTATGATGGAAAAGGACATGGAGCTTGAGGGGAGGTTCTGAGACAAGCCCACAGCTGGTCCTGTATAATTTAATAGGGCATGGAACTTGAGATGACCTGAGACACGCACACACAGCTGGTCCACTATGATGGAACAGGACATGGAGCTTGAGGAGAGGGCATGAGACAAACCCCAACATCTGGTCCACTATGATGGAATAGGACATCAAGGTGAGGAGAACACCTGAGGCAAACACACATTTGTTCCTCTATGATGCAATAGGACATGGAGTTTGAGGAGAGGTCTTGTGACAGCACACACGTCTGGTCCTGTATGATCTAATAGGACATGGAGCTTGAGGAGAGGACCTGAGGAAAGGACACACAGCTGGTTTGCTATGATGGAAGAGGACATGGAGCTTGAGAAGAGTACCTGAGACAAGCACAGAGCTGGTCCTGTATTATGGAATAGGACATGGAACTTGAGGAGAGGACCTGAGACAAACACACCCAGCTCATCCTCTATGGTGGAATAGACATGCAGCTTGAGGAGAGGACCTGAGCCAATCGCACAGCTTCTCCCTTTGATCGAGTAGGACATGGAGCTTGAGGAGTGGACCTTAGATAAGCACACAGCTGGTCCTGTATGATGGAATAGGATATGGAGCTTGAGGACATGACCTGAGGCAAACACACAGGTGATTCTCTATGATAGAATACAACATGGTGCTTGAGGAAAGGGCCTGAGACAAGCACACAGCTGGTCCTCTATGATGGAATAGGACATGGAGCATGAGGAGAGGAACTGTGACAAGCACACAGTTGCTCCCTATGATGGAAAAGGACATGGAGCTTGAGCAGAGGACCTCAGAAAAGCACACAGCTGGGAGACTATGATGTAAAAGGACATGGAACTTGAGGAAAGGGCCTGAGATGGGCACACAGCTGGTCCTCTGTGGTGGAATGGGACACAGACCTTGAGGAGAGGAACTGAGAGAAGCACACACCTGCTCCTGTATCATGGAATAGGACATGGAGCTTGAGGAAGGGACCTGAGACAAGTACACACAACTGGTCCTCTATGATAGAATCATACTGGGACCTTGAGGAGAGGACCAGAGTCAAGCACACACCTGCTCCTCTATTATGAAAAAGGACATGGAACTTGAGGAGAGGATGTCAGAAAAGCACATAGATGGTCGACAATGATGGAATAGGGCACACAGCTTGAGGACAGAAGCTGAGACAAGCTCACAGCTGGTCCTCTTTGATGGAACAGGACATGGAGTTTGAGGAGGGGAACTGTGACAAGCACACATCCGGTCATGTATGATGGAATCAGACATGGAGCTTGAGAAGAGGACCTAAGGCAGGCACACAGCTGGTCCTCTATGATTGAATAGGACATGGAGCTTGAGGAGAGGACTGATACAAGCCCAAGACTGGTCTTATATGATGGAGTAGGACATGAAGCTTGAGGAGAGGACCGGATACAAGCCCACAGCTGTCCTGTCTTATTTAATAGGACATGGAGCTTGAGGACAGCACCTGAGAGAAGCACACACACCTGCTCCTGTATGATGTAATAGGACATGGAGCTTGATGAGACGACCTGAGACAAGCACACAGCTTATCCTCTATGATGGAATAAGACAGGGAGCTTAAGGAGGGAACCTGGAACAAGCCCACAGCTGGTCCTCTATGATGGAATGGGACATGGAACTTGAGGAGTGGACAGGAGGAGTGTACAGGAGACAAGCAGACAGCTGGTCCTCTATTATTGAATAATACATGGATCCTGAGAAGAGGACCTGTGACAAGCAATCACAGCTGGGCCTCTTGATCTAATACAACATGGAGCATGAGAAGAGGACCTTAGACAAAGATATACAGCTGGCCCTCTGTGATGGAGTTAGGACATGGAGCTTGAGGAAAGCAGCTGAGACAAACACACAGCTGGTCCTGTATGATGGAATAGGACATGCAACTTAAGGAGGGGAACTGAGACAAGCACACAGCTGCTCCCTATGATGGAAAAAGACATGGCGCTTGAGCAGAGGACCTCCGAAAAGCACACAGCTGGGAGACTATGATGTAATAGGGCAAGGAGCTTCTGGACAGAAGATGAGACAAGCACACAACTGGTCTTCTAAGATAAAATAGGACACGGAGCTTGAGGAGAGAACCTGAGAAAAGCACACAGCTTGTCCTCTATGATGGAGTAGGACACGGAGCATGAGGAGAGGACCTGAGACGAGCACAGACAGTTTGTCCTCTATGATAGAATAGGAATGGAGATTGAGGAGAGGACCTGAGAAGCACACAGCTGCTCCTCTATGATGCAATAGGACTGAAGAGAAGACCTGAGGCAGGCACACAGCTGGTCCTCTATGATCAAATAGGACATGGATCTTGAGAACCGGACCTGATAGAAGCACACACAGCAGGTCCTGTATGATGGAACAGGACATGGATTTGGGGGAGAGGACTGAGACAAGCACATACAGTTGGTCCTCTATGATGGAATAGAACATGGAGCTTGAAGAGAGAACCTGGAACAACCCCACAGCTGGTCCTCTATGATAGAATAGGACACGCACCTTGAGGAGAGGAACTGAGACAAGCACACAGCTGCTCCTCTGTGATGTAATAGGACATGGAGCTAGAGGAGAGGACATCAGAAAAGCACACAGCTGGTCGAATATGATCGAATGGGGCAAGGAGCTTGAAGACAGAGGCTTAGATAAGCACACAGCTGGTCCACTACAATGGAACAGGACATGGAATTTGAGGAGAAGAACTGAGACAAGCAAACAGGTGGTCCTGTGTGATGGAATAGGACATGGAGCTTGAGGAGAGATCTGAGACTAGTAGACAGCTGCTCCTCCATTATGGGAAAGGACATGGAGCTTGAGGACAGGACCTGAGACAAGTACACAGCTGCTCTTCTATGATAGGAAAGGACATGGAGCTTGAGGAGAGGACCTCAGACAAGCACAGAGCTGGTCGTCTGTGATGGAATAGGACAAGGAGTTTGAGGACAGAAGCTGAGACAAGCATAATGCTGCTCCTGTTCGATTAAATAGAACACAGAGCTTGAGGAGAGGACCTGAGAACAGCACACACAGCGAGTCCTCTATGATGGAATAGGACATGGAGCTTGAGGACAGAGTCTGAGACGAGCACACCGCTTGTCCTCTATGATGGAAGAGGACACGCAGCTTGAGGAGAGAAACTGTGACAAGCACAGAACTGCTCCTGAATGATCAATAGGACATGGAGCTTGAGGAGAGGACCCGAGAGCAACACATATAACTGGTCCTCTATGATAGAATCAGACATAGACCTTGAGGAGAGGACCTGAGACAGCACACAACTGCTCCACTATGATGGAAAAGGACATGGAGCTTGAGGAAAGGACCTCAGAAAAGCACACAGCTGATCGACTTTGATGTAATAGGGCAAGAAGCATCATCACAGAAGATGAGATAAGCACACAGCTGGTCTTCTAAGATGGAATAGGGCATGGAGCATGAGGAGAGGACCTGAGAAAAGCACACAGCTTGTCCTCTACGATGGAGTAGGACATGGAGCATGAGGAGAGGACCTGAGACAAGCACAAACAGATGGTCTTCTATGATAGAATAGCACATGGATCTTGAGGAGAGGACCTGGGACAAGCCCACAGCTGGTCCTCTGTGATGGAAAAGAACATGGAGCTTGAGGAGAAGACCTGAGGCAGGCACACAGCTGGTCCTCTATGATTGAATAAGACGTGGAGCTTGAGGAGAGGACTGAAGGAAGCCCATAGCTGGTCTTCTATTATGGAATAGGACATGGAGCTTGAGGAGAGGACCTGCGACAAGCCCACAGATAGTCCTGTCTGATTTAATAGGACATGGGGTTTGAGGACAGAACCTGAGAGAAGCACACACAGCTAGTCCTGTATGATGGAATAGGACATGGAGCTTGGGGAGAGGACCTGAGACAAGCACACATCTGCTCCAGCATGATGGAATAATACATGGAGCTTGAGGATTGGACCTAATACAAGCATGCACAGGTGGTCCTCCATAATGGAATAGGACGTTGAGCTTGAGGAGAACTGAGACAAGCACATACATCTGGTCCTGTATGATGGAATAGGACATGGAGGTTTAGCATAGGACCTGAGACAAGACCACAGCTGATCCTCTATGATGGAATAGGACATGGAGCTTGAGGAGAGGATGTGAGACAAGCACACATCTGGTCCTCTATGATGGAATAGGAATTGGATCTTGAGGAGAGGACCTGAGATAAGCACACACATATGGTCCTGTATGATGGAATAGGACATGGAGGTTTAGCATAGGATCTGAGACAAGCACATAGCTGGTCCTCTATGGTGGAATAGGACATGGAGTTTGAGTATAGGACATGAGACAAGCACACAGCTGTTCCTCTATTATGGAATAGGACATGGAGCTTGAGGATAGGTCCTGAGACAATCACACTGCTGGTCCTGTATTGTGCATTAGAATGTGGGGCTTGAGTATAGGACATAGGACAAGCACACAGCTGGTCCTCTATGATGGAATAGTACATGGAGCTTCAGGAGAGGACCTGAGAGAAGAACACAGCTGGTCCTCGATGATGGAATAGTACATGGAAGTTGAGGAGATGATCTGAGACAAGCCCACAGCTGTTCCTCTGTTATGGAATGGTACATGAAACTTGAGAAGTGGACCTGAGACAAGCCCATAGCTGGTCCTCTATGATGGAATACGACATGGAGTTTGAGGAGAGGACCTGAGACAAACACACACAGCTGGTCCTCTATGGTTTAATAGCACATGGAGCATGAGAAGATGACATGAGACAAGCATACACAAGTGGTCTTCTGTGATAGAATAGGACATGGAGCTTGAGGAAAGGGCCTGAGACAAGCACACAGCTGGTCATCTATGATAAATAGCACATGGAGCTTGAGGATAAAATGTGAGTTAGGCACAGAGCTGGTCCTCTATGATCAAGTAGTACATGAAGCTTGAGGAGAGGAACTGATACAAACCCACAGCTTGTCTTCTATGATGGAATAGGACATGGACCATGAGGACACGAACTGAGACAAGCACACACAGCTGGTCCTCTATGATGGAATAGGACAAGGAGCTTGAGGACAGAACCTGAGATGAACACACAGCTGATTCTCTATAATATAATTGGACATTGAGCTTGAGGAAAGGGCCAGAGACAAGCACACAGCTGGTTCTCAATGATGGAATAGGACATGGAGCTTGAGGAGAGGACCTGAGAGAAGCCCACAGCTAGTCCTGTCTTATTTAATAGGACATGAAGCTTGAGGATAGTACCTGAAAGAAGCACACACAGCTGGTCCTATATGAAGGAATAGGACACGGAGCTTGAGGAGAAGACTTGAGGCAGGCATACATCCAGTCCTCTAAGATGGAATAGGATATGGAGCTTGAGGATAGGACCTAAGACATGCACACACAGCTGGTACATATGATTGAAAAGGATATGGAGCCTGAGGAGAGGACCTGAGACAAGCCCACAGATAGTCCTGTCTGATTTAATAGGACATGGAGCTTGAGGACAGGACCTGAGAGAAGCACACACAGCTGGTCTTGTATGATGGAATGGGACATGGAGCTTAAGGAGAGCACCTGAGACAAGCAAACACAGCAGGTCCTCTATGATTGAATAGGACATGGACCTTGAGGAGGTGACCTGAAACAATCACTCAGATGGTCCTCTATGATGGAATAAAATATGAAGGTGGAGGAGAGGACCTGATACAAGCACACACAGCTGGTCCTCTATGATAAAATAGCAAATGGAGCTTGAGGAAAGTGCCTGAGACAGGCACACAGCTGGCCTTCTATGATGGAATAGGACATGGAGCTTGAGGGCAGGACCTGAGACAAGCACCTAGCTGATCCTCTGTGATGGAATAGGACATGGAGCTTGAGAAGAGGACCTGAGACATGCACACAGATGGTCCTCTGTGATTGAAAACG
Source organism: Dipus sagitta (assembly GCA_036346955.1). Classification (NCBI taxonomy): domain Eukaryota; kingdom Metazoa; phylum Chordata; class Mammalia; order Rodentia; family Dipodidae; genus Dipus; species Dipus sagitta. The sequence goes on from CM070777.1 coordinate 73,310,351, forward strand.
ACATAATGTTTGAGGCGAAGACGTGAGACAAGTACACAGCTGGTCTTCTGTGACGGAATAGGACATGGAGCCAAGGATAGAAACTGAGACAAGCATACAGCTGGTCTTCTCTGGTGGAATAGGAAATAGAGCTTGCTGAAAGGACCTGAGGAAAGGACACAGAGCTGGTCCTCTATGATGGAATAGGACATGGAGATTGAGGAGAGGACCTGACACAAGCATACATGTGGTCCTCTTTGATGGAATTGGACATGGAGCTGGAGAAGAGGACCTAAGACAAGCTCAGAGCTGATCCGCTATAATGGAATAGGAGCTAGAGGAGAGGACCTGAGAAGAGCACACAGATGGTCCTCTATGATGGAACAAGACATGGAACTTGAGAAGACCTGAGACAAGCACACCACTGGTCCTCTATGATGGACTAGGACATGGAACCTGAGGAAAGGACCTGAGACAAACACACTGCTTGACCTCTAGGATGGAATAGGACATGAAGGTTGAGGAGAGGTCCTGAGAGAAGCACACAGCTGTTCCTCAATGATAGAATAGGACAGAAACATGAGGAAAGCAAATGAGCCTAGCACACAGCTGGTACTCTATGATGGAATAGAACATTTAGATTTAGAAAGGACCTGAGACAAGAAAAAGTGAGCCCTCTGTGATGGAATAGGACCTGGAGCTTGAGGAGAGGAGCTGAGACAAGCACATAGCTAGTTCTGTATGATGGGATAGAACATGGAGCTTCAGCAGATGACCTGAGAAAAGCACACACTGTTGGTCCTTTATAGTGGAATCAGACATAGAGCTTGAGGAAAGAACCTGAGACAAGCACACAGCTGGTCTTCTCTGGTGGAATAGGACATGGAGCTTGCTGAGAGGACCTAAGACAAGCACACACAGCTGGTTCTCTATGAAGGAATAGAATATAGAGCTTGAAGAGAGGACCTAAGACAAGCACAAAGCTGGTACACCATGATAGGATAGGACAGGGAGCTTGAGGAGAGGAACTGAGACAATCACACAGCTGGTCCTCTGTGATGGAATTGGACATGGAGCTTGATGAGAGGACCTAAGACATGCACACACAGCTGGTCCACAATGATGGAAAAGGACATGGAGGTTGAAGAGAGGACCTGAGACAAGCAAACAGCTGGTCCTTTATAATGGAATTGGACATATAATTTGAGGAAAGGGCCTGAGACAAGCACACAGATGGTCTTCTATGATGGAATAAAATATGAAGCTTGAGGAGAGGCCCTGAGACAAGCAAACACAGCTAGTCTTCTATGATGGAATAGCATGTGGGGCATGAGATGACCTGAGACAAGCATACACATCTGGTCCTCTATGATAGAGTAGGACATGCAGTTTGAGGAGAGAACCCTAACAAGCATAGACAGTTGGTCCTCTATGATAGAATAGGACATGGAGCTTGAGCAGGGGACCTGAGAGAAGCACACATCTGGTCCTCTATAGTGGTATGGGACATGGAGCTTCAGGAGAGGACCTGAGACAAGCCCATAGCTGGTCCTCTATGATGGAATAGGGCATGGAGCTTGAGGAGTGGAACTGAGACAAGCACACACACTTTTCCTATGACGGATTGGAATGGAGCTTGAGGAAGCAACCCAATAAGGCCACACTGGTCCTTATGATGGGTGGAACAAGGGTTGAGGGGAGGACTTAACATAAGGGCCCCAGCTGGTCCACATGATGGAATAGACAAAGGGGTTTAGGAGGGACCCGAGACAAGCCCACAGCTGGTCCTAATTATGGAATAGGACAGGGGGCTGAGGAGAGGAACCCAGACAAGCCCACAGCTGGTTTCCCTTATTATAATGGACAGGAGCTTGAGGAGAGGACCTAGGGCAAACCCAAAAAGCTGGTCCTCTTATGATTAATAGGAATGGAGGCTTGAGGAAGACCTTAGAAGCACAACAGCTGGTCCTTATGATCAAAAAACCCCCTTTTGGAATTCCCCTTTTTAAAACCGGAAACCAAAGGGTTTTTTTTTAAAAAGGGGGAAGGGGGAACCCCCCCCCCCGGGTTTTGGGGTTGGGGGTTAAAAAAGGGGGAAAAAAATTTTTTTTAAAAAGGAACCCTTTAAAAAAAAAAAATTTTTTTCCCCTTTTTTTTGGGGGGGGGGGCCCGGGGGGGAAAAAAAATTTTTTTTTTAAAAAAAAAAAGTTTGGGGGAATTTTGGGCCCCAACCTTTTTTGGGGAAAAAAATTAAAAGGGGGGGGGCCCCCTTTCCGGGGGGGGTTTTAAAAAAAGGGGGGGGGAAAAAAAACCCCCAAGTTTTTTTCCCCCTTTTGGAAAACCCCCCAAAAAAAAAGGGGGGAAAAACCCCTTTTGGGGGGAAAATCCCCCCCGGGGGAAAAAAAGGGGGGAAAAACCCCCCCTAAAAAAAGGCCCCGGGGGGGGAAAAAAAAAGGGGGGGGAAAAAAAAAAAAATTTTTTGGGGGGGGGGGAAAAAACCCCAAAATTTTTTTAAAAAAAAAAACCCCTTAAAGGGGGTTTGGAAAAAAAAAATTTTAAATTATATCACTAGCTAACTGTTGAATTTATATTAGACCTATAATATTAGAGACTAAGCTTTGTGTTTGGGGGAAGAGTTTGAAGTTCCGGTTGTACATGGGATAGTTATACCATGTTAGGCAAAATTATGAGCTTGTTGCTGTTTTCATTTGGAAATTAAGTATAATGTAAGGAGATATGATTTGGTGCCAAGTTGACAAGGGGTGGACTTGTGATAGTTAAGGTGATGTGAACTTGATCTGTTTAGTAATACACAGAAATCCCTTTCGGGTTGGTCTCACAGGTTGCTTCCATGAAGGATCAACTAAAGGAGGAAGTCCTTCCCCCAGAGTGAGCCGTTCCCCCATAGTGGGCAGCCCCACTCAGAGGGGGACTTTATAAGAAAGCTCTGGGTGAAAAGAGCCCCTTCTTTCCACTTGGCTGCCAGAGCTGTTTGCTGCCTTCCAGCATGGATTGAATACCAGTGCGGACTGAAGACCAGCATCAACTGAAGACCTAACTGGATCGAAATCCAGCGGCTCTTCAGGAAGTCTCCAGGCCTTCTGGCACCATCTTCAGTGGCATCTGGCCACATGGACTGGGCAGCTACCAAGTTCCATGATTCTCGGGCCTGCAACTAATATTGGACTACTGTAAGCTAATCCAATAAATTCCCTTTTTAAAATCCTTCATTCTAGCAGTTCTGTTCTAGATAACCCTGACTAATGGTCTTCTATGGTGGAATAGGACAAGGAGCTTGAGGAGAGAACCTGAGACAAGCCCACAGCTGGTCTCCTATGATGGAGGAGGACATGGAGCTTGAGGAGAGGACATGAGAGAAGCACACAGCTGGTCCTCTATGATGGAATAGGACATGGGGCTTGATAAGGCAACCTAAGACAAGCACACAATGCTGGTCCTCCAAATGGAATAGGACATGGAGCTTGAGGAGGCAACCTAAGACAAGCACACACATCTGGTCCTCTATGATGGACTAGGACATGGAGCTTGAGGAGAGAGCCTGAGACAAGCCCACAGCTGGTCCTCTGTGATGGACTAGGACATGGAGCTTGAGGACAGAAGCTGAGACAAGCACACAGCTGGTCCTCTATGATGGATTAGGGCATGGACCTTGAGGAGAGGACCTGAGACAAGCAAACAGCTGCTCCTCTTTGATGGAAAAGGATACGAAGCTTGAGGAGAGTACCTCAGACAAGCACACAGTTGGTCATCTTTGGTGTAATAGGGCAAGGTTCTTGAGGACAGAAGCTGAGACAAGCACATAGCTGATCCTCTACGATGGAACAGGACACGCACTTTGAGGAGTGGAAGTGAGACAACCACACAGCTGCTCCTGTATGATGGAATAGAACATGGAGCTTCAGGAGAGGACCTGAGACAAGCACACAGCTGCTCCTGTATGGTGGAAAAGGACATGGAACTTGCAGAGCGGACCTCAGAAAAGCATACAGCTATAATGTAATAGGGCAAGGAGTTTCAGAACAGAAGATCAGACAAGCACACACCTGTTTTTTTCTATGATGGAATAGGACATGGATCCTGAGGAGAGGACCTGAAACAAGCACATATATCTCCTCTCTGATGGAATAAAATATGAAGCTTGAGGAGAGCACATGAAACAAGCAAGCACAGCTGGTCTTCTATGATGGAATAGCACATGGAGCATAAGAAGAGGACTTGAGACAAGCATACACAGCTGGTTCACTATGATAGAGTAGGACATGCAGTTTGAGGAGACAACCTGAGTCAAGCACAGACAGTTGGTCCTCTATGATAGAAAAGGACATGGAGCTTGAGGAGAGGAACTGAGACAAGCCCACAGATGTTCCCCTATTATGGAATGGGACATGGAGCTTCAGGAGAGGACCTGAGACAAGCCCACATCTGGTCCTCTATGATGGAATAGGACATGGATCTTGAGGAGAAGACTTGAGGCAGGCACACAGCTAGTCCTCTGTGATCGAATAGTACATGGAGCTTGATGAAACGACCTGATACAAACCCACAGCTTGTCTTCTATGATGGAATAATACATGGAGCTTGAGGACAGGACCTGAGACAAACACACAGCTGATCCTCTATGATGGAATAAGACAGGAGGCTTGAGAAGAGGAACTGAGACAAGTGCACAGCTTGTCCTCTATGATGGAAGAGGACATGGAGCTTGAGGACAGGACATGAGACAAACACACAGCTTGTTCTGTAAGATGGAGTAGGACAGGGAACTTGAAGAGAGGACCTGAGGCAAGCACACAGAGCTGGTCCTCCATGATAGAATAGGACATGGAGGAAAATAAGAAGACCTGAGAGAAGCACACAGCTGGTCCACTATGATGGAATAGGACATGGAGTTGAGGAGGACACCTGAGACAGGCATACAGCTGGTCCTATTTGATGGAATAGGCCATGAAGCTTGAGTATAAGACCTGAGTCAAGAACACAGCTGTTCCTCTATGATAGAATAGGATATTGAGCTTCAGCAGAGGACCTGAGACAACAACACAGCTGGTTTTCGATGATGGAATAGTAAATGGAGGTGGAGAGGATGTGATACAAGCCCACAGCTGTTCCCCTATTGTGGAATGGAACATGAAGCTTGAGGGGAGGACTTGAGACAAGCACACAGCTGGTCCTCTATGATGGAATACAACATGGATCTTGAGGACAGGACCTGAGACAAGCATACACAGCTGGTCCTCTATGATCAAATAGGACATGGAGCTTGATGGGAGGACCTGATTCAAGTTCACAGCTGATCTTCTATGATGGAATAGGACATTGAGCTTGAGGACAGGACCTGAGACAAACACACAGCTGATTCTCTATGGTAGAATAGGACATGGAACTTGAGGAAAGGGCATGAGACAAACACACAGCTGGCCTCTATGATGGAATAGGAAATGGAGCTTGAGGAGAGGAACTGTGACAAGCACACACAGCTGGTCTTGTATGATGGAAGAGCACATGGAGCATGAGAAGAGAAAATGATACAAGCATACACAGCTGGTCCTTGATAGAAAAGGGCATGGAGCTTGAGGATAAGGCCTGAGGCAGGCACACAGCTGGTCCTCTATGATTGAATAGGACATGGAGCTTCAGGAGAGGACTGATACAACCCCACAGCTGGTCTTCTATGATGGAATAGGACATGGAGCTTGAGGAGAAGAACTGACACATGCCTACAGCTAGTCCTGTCTGATTTAATAGGACATGGAGCTTGAGAGAGAACCTGGGACAAGCCCACAGCTGATCCTCTATGATGGAACCGGACATGGAGCTTGAGGAGAGGACCTGAGACAACAAAACAGCTGGTTTTCAATGATGGAATAGTAAATGGAGATTGAGGAGAGGATATGATACAAGCCCACAGCTGTTACCCTATTATGGAATGGGACATGAAGCTTTAGGAGAGGACTCAAGACAAGCCTACAGCTGGTCCACTATGATGGAATATGACATGGATCTTGAGGAGAGGACCTGAGACAAGCATACACAGCTGGTCCTCTATGATAGAATAAGACATGGAGCTTAAGGAAAGGGCCTGAGACAAGCACACAACTGGTCCTCTATGGTGGAATAGGACATGGAGCTTGATGAGAGGACCTGATTTAAGTTTACAGCTTGTCTTCTATGATGGAATAAGACACAGAGCTTGAGGACAGGACCTTAGACAAACACACAGCTGATTCTCTATGGTAGAATAGGACATGGAGCTTCAGGAGAGGAACTGTGACAAGCACACAGCTGGTCCTCTGTGATGGAATAGGGCATGGATCTTGAAGAGAAGACCTGAGACAAGCACACATCTGGTCCTCCATGATGAAGTATGACATAGATCTTGAGGAAAGGACCTGTGACAAGCACACACAGCTGGTCCTCTATGATGGAGTAGCACATGGAGCATGAGAAGAGGACCTGAGACAAGCACCCAGCTGCTCCTGTATGATGGAAAACGACATGGAGCTTGAGGAGAGGACCTGAGACAAGCACACAGCTGGTCCTCTATGATGGAATAGCACACGGACCTTGAGGAGAGTAACTGAGACAAGCACACAGCTGCTGCTGTATGATGGAATAGGACATGGAGCTTAAGGAGAGGACCTGAGACAAGCACACACAACTGGTCCTCTGTGATGGAATATGATATAGACCTTGAGGAGATTACCTGAGACAAGCACACAGCTACTCCTCTATGATGGAAAATTACATGAGCTTGAGGAGAGGACCTCAAACAAGCACACAGCTGGTCGTCTATGATGTAATACAGCAAGGAGCTTGAGGTCAGAAACTGAGAGAGGCCCACAGCCCTTCCTCTGTGATGGACTAGGACATGGAGCTTGAGGACAGAAGCTGAGACCAGCCCACAGATAGTCCTGTCTGATTTAATAGGACATACACCTTGAGGACAGGACCTGAGAGAAGCACACACAGCTGGTCCTGTATGATGGAATAGGGCACTTGAAGAGAGGACCTGACACAAGCACATACATTGGATCCTCTATGCTGAAATAGGACATGGAGCTTGAAGAGAGAACCTGAAACAAGCCCACAGCTGGTCCTCGATGATGGAAAAGTACATGGAGCTTGAGGAGAGGACCTCAGACAAGTAGACATCTGGTCCTCTATGATGGAATAGGACATAGAACTTGAGGAGAGGACCTGAGACAAGCACACAGCTGCTGCTGTATTATGGAATAGGACATGGACCTTGAGGAAAGGACTGAGTCAAGCACACAGCTGCTCCTCGATGATGGAAAAGTACATGGAGGTTGAGGAGAGGACCTCAGACAAGCACACAGATGGTCATATAGGATGTAATAGGACAAGGAGCTTGAGGACAGAAACTGAGACACGCACACATCTAGACCTCTATGATGGAACAGGACACCGAATTTGGAGAGAGGAACTGAGACAAGTACATAGTTCATCCTGTGTGATGGAAACATGGAGCTTCAGTAGAGGACCTGAGAGAAGCACACACTGCTGGTCCTCTATGATGGAATATGACATGGAACTTGAAGAGAGGACCTGAGACAAGCACACAGCTAGTCCTCTATGATGGAATAGGACATGGAGCTAGAGGAGAGACTTGAGACAAGCACACAGAGCTGGTCCTATATGATGGAACAGGACATGGAATTTGAGGAGAGGACCTGAGACAAGCACACAGCTGGTCCTATATAATGGGTTAGGTCATGGAGCTTGACAAGAGGAACTGAGATAAGTACACACAACTGGTCTTCTATGATACCATCAGACATGGACCTTCAGGAGAGGACCTGAGACAAGCACACAGCTGCTCTTCTGTGATAGAAAAGGACATGGAGCTTGAGGAGAAGAACTCAGAAAAGCACACAGCTGGTCGACTGTGATGGAATAGGGCAAGGAGCTTGAGGACAGAAGCTGAGACAAGCACACAGATGATCCTCTTCAATGGAATAGGACATGGAGCTTGAGGAGAGGACCTGAGAAACACACACACAGTTGGTCCACTATGATGTAGTAGGACATGGAATTTGAGGAGAGGACTTGAGACAAGCACACACAACTGGTCCTCTATGAAGGAATAGGACTTGGAGCTTGAGGAGAGGACCTGAGACAAACAAACACATGGACCTTGAGGAGGGGCTCTGAAACAAGCACACAGATCATCTTCTGTGATGGAAGAAATATGAAGCTTAAAAAGGGACCAGAGAAGAGCACTGAGCAGGTCCTCTATGGCGGAATAGGACATGTAGCTTGAGGAGAGGACCTGAGACAAGCAACAGCTGGAACTATATAATGGATTAGGACATGGATCTTGAGGAAGGGACCTGAGACATACCCACAGCTTGTCCTTTATGATGGAATAGGACCTGGAGCTTGAGGAGAGGACCTGAGACAAGCAGACTGCTGGTCCTCTATGATGGAATAGGACATGGAGTCTGAGGAGAGGACCTGAGACAGGCACACTCCTGCTCCTCTATCATGGAATATGACATGGATCTTGAGGAGAGGACCTGAAACAAGAAACAACTGGTCCTCTATGATGGAATAGGACATGGAGCTTGAGTAGAGGACCAGAGGAAAGCACACAGCTGGTCCTGTATGATGGATTAGGACATGGACCTTAAGGAGAGGACCTGAGAGAAGCACACAGCTGGTCCTCTACAATGTAACAGGACATGAACTTGAGGAGAGGACCTGATACAAGCACACAGCTGAGTCTCTGTGATGTAATAGGACTTGGAGCTTGAGGAGAGAACCTGAGACAAGCAACAGCTGGTCCTTTATGATGAAAGATGACATGGACCTAGAGGAGAGGACCTGAGACAAGCAGACAGCCTGTCCTCCATGGTGGGACAGGACATAGAGCTTGAGGAGAGGACATGAGACAAGCACACATCATTCTCTATGGTGGAAGAGGACATTGAGCTTGAAGAGAGGTCCTGAGACAAGCCCACACAGCTGGCCCTCTATTATGGAATACGACATGGAGGTGAGGAGAGAACCTGAGACAAGCACACAGCTGGTCGTCTATGATGGAGTAAGTCATGGAGCTTGAGCAGAGGACCTGGGAAAATCACACAACTAGTTCTCTATGATGGAATATGATATTGAGCTTGAGGAGAAGATCTGAGACAAGCACACAGCTAGTCCTCTATGAAGGAATAGGACATGGAGCTCGAAGAGAGGACCTGAGACCAGCACACACTGGTCCTCTATGAAGGAATAAGACATGGAATTTGAGGCTAGGACCTGAGACAAGCACACAGCTGGTCCTTTATGATGGAACAGGACATGGAAATTGAGGAGATGACCTCGGACAAGCACACATGTGGTCCTCCATGATATAATAGGACATGTAGCTAGAGTAGAGGACATGAGACAAGCACACACCTCATCCTCTAGGACAGAATAAGATCTTGAGCTTGAGGAGAGGGCCTGAGAAAAGTACACAGCTGGTCCTCTATGATGGAATATGATGTATAGCTTGAAGAGCGGACCTGAGACAAGCACACGCAACTGGTCCACTATGATGGAATAGGAAATTGAGCTTAAGGACAGGACCTGAGACAAGCACACAGCTGGTCCTGTATGATGGAATAGTATATGGAGCTTGAGCAGAGAACCTAAGACAAGCACACACCTGCTCCTCTATGAAATAGGACATGGAGCTTTAGGAGGGGACCTGAGACAAGCACACACTGGTCCACTATGATAAAATAGGACAAGGAGCTTGAAGAGGACTGCAGACAAGCACACATGTGGTCCTGTATTATAGAATAGGACATGGGGCATGATAAGCAGACCTGAGACAAGCATAGAGCTGGTCTTGTATGATGGAATAGGACATGGAGCTTGAGGAGAGGACCTGAACAAGGAACAGCTGGTCCTCTATGATGGAATATGATATGGACCTGGAGTAGAGGACCTGAGAGAAGCAGAGAGCTCGTCCTCTATTATGGAATGGGGCATAGTGCTAGAGGAGAGGACCTGAGACACGTACACAGCTGATACTCTATGATGGAATAGGACATGGAGCTTGAGGAGAAGACCTGAGACAAGCCCATGGCTTCTCCTGTATGATGAAATAGGACATGGAGTTTGAGGATAGGACCTGACACAATTACACACAGCTGGTCCTTTATGGTGGAATAGGACGTGTAGATTGAGGAGAGGACCTGAGGCAAGCCCACTATGGTCCTCTATGATTGAATAGGACATGGAGCATGAGGAGAGGACCTGAGACAAGCACACACAGCTGGTCATGTATGATGGACTAGGACATGGAGCTTGAGGGCAGGTCCTGAGAAAATTACACAGAGGTGGTCCTCTATGGTGGCACAAGACATAGAGCTTGAGGAGCAGGCCTGAGACAAGCACACACAGCTGGTTCTCTATGATGGAATAGGACATAGAGCTTGAGGAGATGATCTGAAACAAGCATACAGCTTGTCTTTCATGATGGAATAAGACATGAAGCTTGAGGACAGGACTTGACACAAGCACACAGCTGGTCCTTTATGACCAAATACAACATGGAGATTGTGGAGAGGAGCTGAGACAAACACACAGATGGTCCTCCATGATGGAGTATGACATGTAGCTTAAGGATAGGACCTAGGAAAATCACACAGCTGGTCCTCTATGATGGAATAGGACATTGAGCTTGAAGAGACGTCCTGCAACAAGCCCACACAGCTGGTCCTCTATTATGGAATACGACATGGAGGTGAGGAGAGAACCCGAGACAAGCACACAACTGGACTTCTATTATGGAATAAGACATTGATCTTGAGGGGAGCACCTGAGAAAAGCACTCACTGGTCCTCTATGATGGAATAGGACATGGAGCTTGAGGCTAGGACCTGAGACAAGCACACAGCTGGTCCTCTATGATTTAATAGGACATAGAGCATGAGGAGAAGACCTGAGACAAGCATGCACAACTGGTCCTCACTGATGTAATGGGACATGGAGCTTTGCAAGAGGACCTGAGACAAGCACAGTCATCTAGTCCTCCATGATGAAATAGGACATGGAGCTTGAGGAGAGGAAGTGAGACAAGTACACAACTGGTCCTCTATGATGGAATAAGACATGGAGCTTTTATCTCTTCCTTTCCAGTTTGAATCCCTTTTATGAGAGTCTCTTGCCTTATTGCTATAGCTAAGACTTCCAGTACTGTATTAAATAAAAGTGCGGACAGTGTACACCCTTGCTTTGTTCCTGAATTTAGTGGAAAAGCTTCAAGTTTTCCATCATTTAGTATTATGTTGGCTGTAGGTTTGTCATAAATAGCTTTTATTATGTTGAGATATGTTCCTTCTAGTCCCAGTTTCTATAATACTTTTAACCATGAAAGGATGTTAGATTTTGTCCAATGCCTTTTCTGCATCTATTGAAATATCATGTAGTTCTTGTTCTTCATTTATATGATGTATTACATTTCTTGATTTGCATATGTTGAACCATCCCTGCATCCTGGGGATAAAGCCAACTTGGTCAGGGTGAATAATATTTTTTATATATTCTTGTATTCTGTTTGCCAATATTTTGTTCAGAATTTTTGCATCTATGTTCATGAGGGAGATTGTAATTTTCTTTCTTTGTTCTGTCTTTGCCTTGTTTTGGTATGAGGGTGATGCTGGCTTCATAGAAGGAGTTCGGTAGAATTCTTTCCTTTCCTATTTTATAGAAAAGTTTGAAAAGCACTGGTGTTAGTTCTTCCATGAAGGCCTGGTAAAAATCGCCAGTAAATTCATCTGGGCCTGGGTTTTTTTTAGTTGGGAGACTTTTTATAACTGCTTGGCTCTCTGTACTTGTTATAGGCTTATTTAAATGGATTATCTCACCTTGATTTAATTTTGGTAGGTTATATGAATCAAGGAAATCATCCATTTCTTTCAGGTTTTCAAACTTAGATGCATATATATTCTTAAATTACGTCCTTATAATTGTCTGAATTTCTTTGGTATCTGTTGTAATGGTGCTTTTTCATCTCTAATTTTATTGATTTTTGTCTCTGCTCTCTTTCTTCTGGTCAAATTTGCTAAGGGTGGGCTGGAGAGATGGCTTAGCGGTTAAGCGCTTGCCTGAGAAGCCTAAGGACCCTGGTTCGAGGCTTGATTCCCCAGGTCCCACGTTAGCCAGATGCACAAGGGGGCACTCGCATCTGGAGTTGCTTTGCAGTGGCTGGAGGCCCTGGTGCACCCATTCTCTCTCTCTCTCTCTCTCTGCCTCTTTCTCTCTCTGTGTCTGTCCTCAAATAAATAAATAAATAAATAAAATAAACCAAAAAAAATTGCTAAGAGTTTATTCTTTCAAAGAACCAACTCTTTGTTTCATTGATTCTTTGAATTTTTTAGGGGGGGTTCTAGTTCATTAATTTCTGCCTTAATCTTTATGGTTTCTTCTCATCTACTGCTTTTTGGTGTGCCTTGTTCTTTTTCCAAGGCCTTAAGGTGGATCATTAAACTGTTTATTTGTGAACTCTCTAATTTCTTAATATAGGCACTTAGAGCTATAAATTTCCCTCTTAGGACTTCCTTCATTGTTTCCCAAAGGTTTTGGTATGTTGTATTATTATCATCATTTGATTCTATGAATTTATTGATTTACTTTTTGGTTTCGTCAACGATCTACTGATCATTCAACAGTGTAGTGCTTAGTCTCCATGAATTTCTGTATTCTCTGTAGCTTTTCTTGTTGCTGATTTGCAGTTTAATCCCATTGTGGTCAGATAGAATACAAGGGATTATTTCAATTTTCCTATATTTGTGGAGATTTGCTTTGTGTCCTAATATCTGGTCTATTTTAGAGAATATTCCTTGTGCTGTTGAGAAAAATGTATATTCTGAAGAATTTGGATGGAATGTTTTGTAGATATCTGTTAAGTCCCTTTGTTTCATGACATCATTTAATTCAGATGTCTCTGTTTATTTTTTGCCGGGATGAACTGTCAACTGATGAGAGTGGGGTACTGAAGTATCCCACTGCAATTGTGTTTAATGTTATCTGTGACTTTAAGTCTAATAGTGTTTGTTTGATGAAACTGGGAGCCCCCATGTTAGGTGCATATATGTTTAGAATTGTAATGTCCTCCTGTTGGAGAGTTCCTTTAATCAGTATAAAATGTCTTTCTTTATCGTTTCTCACTAATGTTGGTTTGAAATCTATCCTGTCAGATATTAGGATAGCAACCCCTACTTGTTTACTAGGCCCATTTGCTTGAAACACCATTTTTAATCCTTTCACCCTAAGGCAGTATCTATCTTTTAATCAGACATGAGTTTCCTGGAGGCAACAAAGTCTGTAAGCCTATGTCTTTTCGATGGTGCATTGAGGCCATTGATGTTAAGAGTTATTATTGAAAAGGTATGCATTTGTTCTTGCCATTCTTCTTATTTTGTTGTGTTTCCTGATTTCCCTTCACTCATTTGTTTTAACTGTTATTTGAGGGTAGTTTGTTTTTTGCTATTTCTTCCTGTATGATGAAATAGGATATGGTGCATGAGAAGAGGACCTGAGACAAGCAAACACAGCTGGTTCTCTTTTGGAGTAGGACATTCAGCTTGAGGAGAGGACCTGAGATAAGTACACATAGCTATTCTTCTATGATGGAACAGGACATAGATCTTTGAGAACAGACCTGAGACAAGCACACACTATGATGGAATAGGTCATGGAGCTTGAAGAGAGGACTGGAGACAAGCACACATGTGGTCCTGTATGATGGAATAGGACATGGCCCATGAGGAGAGAACCTGAGACAAGCATAGAGCTGGTCCTGCATGATGGAATAGGACATGGAACTGGAGGAGAGGACCTCTGAGAAGCCCTCATCTGGTCCTCTATGATGGAATAGGACATGGAGCTTGAGAAGAGGACCTGAGAGAAGCACACAGATGGTCCTCTATGATGGAATAGAACATGGAGCTTGAGGAGAGGACCTGGAACAATCACACAGCTGATCCTCTAGTTTGGAATGGGACATGGAGAGGCTGAAGGACATGCCTGAGTGTCAAGCCTAAAGATGCTGGACACACTAGAGGGGTTTGACAGTTGGCCTGCTGATTACTCACTTCCTTCTCATTTAAATCTATGCTGAAGTTCCTCCTGCCCACACTGGCAATGTGGCTTCAGGCAACTGGTGAATGCAGTCAGGAAGTATGGCTATTGACAGAGTGGGTATAGAATCTTCCCTTAGAACTCCCATCATGGGGCATGGAGACTCAGGGAGGCAGCCAGGTGCCCAGCCAATGTCTCTTAGTCATGGTAAAGGCTCTTTCAGCTCAGACCAGGTGTGATTCCCAGGGCAATGTGGTTGGATAGCAAGAAAACCCCCTTCTCCATGGTAGACAAACATGACCCTTCCTGCTACCCTCCTTTCTGTCCTAGTACATGCCCCCTTCTTCCTAGACCTTGGTAGTTAGTGAGCATCTCAGTGGAACCCTGAACTGTGAGTGTTGCAGAGGGGTTTGTAAGGATGTTCAGAAAGAGATACTTGGAGAAAGCCCCTGCAAAGTCGTGATGCTAGGCCTTGACCTTATGCCTGGTGTGCCAATGAGGAAACTCTAACTGAAGCATCTCCTAGTCACAGGGCTGGCCTGATATAGAGGTCCTGAGAAGGAATGCTTCTTGCCTTTGTCCACTTGATGGCTGAAGAGAACCCCTGGGGATGGCAGCATGACTTCAGTGACCACCAGGGGCTTCAGGAGGACCTTGGGAGATCTGCCTCTAGACCATGGCCTGCGGTGACCTCTGAGCCCAGCCTGTGGCTGTCCCCAGAGTAGATGACAAAACCTATGATCAACCAGTGGGTAGTGAGTTCCCTGCCACAGCAGATATGTAATGGACTGTGGAAAAGCTGTCTTTCAAGAGGGGATTTTCTTGGTCATACAGAATTCTGTCATGGGTCCACTTAGCTCCAGGGTCTTGATGATATGGCCCAGGCAAACTAACACTGTGTTCCCATTACTGACAACACACACAGCCCTCTGAAGCCACCATCCAGGGGACAGCAAGGGCTAAAACCAACCTAGACTGTGAGAGGCAAACACAAGTTTCATTCATAGTCTCAGCTGAGCCAAATGTGGCTGTTGGCAGATCTATGCAAATAATTAACAAGCCAGCTCACTTTTGCCTAAAACAACTGAAGAATTGAAGAAATAAAACCATTAGTTCCAGGGCAACAGAGACTGTGAGTTATATGTCAATATGTCATAACCAAAAGAGGGCCCCTGTGGAAGGGACAGCATCTCCTCCACAAAGACAGCGATGCCCAGGTCAGGAACTCTGCCCCCTATCCCATGTACAGGCCACATGGAGCCATAGAACTCTCTTAGAGAGGGATGTGCCCATCACTCAGGAGCTCAGCTACAGTCAGAGACTCCTGGCAAAGACTGTTGGATGGGAACATGGCATTCTGTGGAGACCCAAGCAAAAACTAGTCATGGCAGCCTCAGATGCCCAGTAGCATCTTGTCGCCTATTAGCAGCCCCAGCCAAGAGCAGAACCCTAAGGCTGCAGTAGGACATCTTCCCTTCCTATGTGGGTGGCACCACCCAGTGCAGCTGTTAGCATTTCTCTGCTCAGCATCTTTAAGTCAGACACTTTGGGACATAAGGGTCTAGCTCCTGACTCTACCTCATTCCCATAGCAAGCAAGTCCTCCCTGACTGTCTGAAGCCCCCAAGACAACCTGCAGCCACTTCCCCACAACACTCTGCTGGAATTCTTGCAGTTGTTATCTCACCAGCCTATCCTGGGTACTCAGGATGCAAGCATCTCATACTCAGTTTGCTACCAACCTTGTGAGACTTAGAGGACATCACACTTCAAAGATAAGTTCCAGATCATAGCATAGCTGAGGTCAGATTGTAGGGACAAGGAAGGGACAGTTGGAACCAGGCTGTCAGATTACTTAGGGGTATAGGCAGGGAAAGAGGAAATGGGCATCTCTCGGGCCTGGTTTAACCCAAAGAGGGATATTTTGAATAAAATTCACAGGGAATTAAGTGGGCTGAGATGCATGCCCTGACTCTGGCCTGTGTCTTCCTTTGGAAAACTTATCAGGATCACCCCTGTCCTACCCTCTCCGCTGAAGGAGAAGATAGGGAGATGTGTGGATCCCACAAGATCTATAGGCCATGTCGAATGCAAACGACTTTTATTCTTAAGCCTATGCTTCTTACATACCTGCAGGACCAGGGCTCACTACCCCTCAGGTAAATCTGTGTCTATCAATTTGGTGTGGCTACTGAATGGCTCATAAGAAGAGTACTGGAAAATCCAACGAAGGAGGCTGGAGTGGGATGGATCAGTGAGTAAAGTGCTTGCTGCATGAGGACCTGAGTTCAGATCCCCAGCATCCACATAAAAGCCATGCATGGTGGCACTTGCCTATAATCCCAGAGCTAGGATTATAGGGAGTCCCAGGGACAATATGGCTGACTAGCCAAATTTATGATCTCTGGGCTCAGTAAAAGACCATGACTCAAAAAAATAGTTTGAGCAGATCTAAGTGATAAGACCCTATTGCTAAAGACACTACAGGATATGGAGAGATCATGGTGGAATTTAGAAGGAAGCCAGCTGCCTGATGGCTTGCTCTCATAGTGCTTGAAAGTCCTATGTGGGCTACTGGAGGATACTGGTCACCAACAGAGTGAAAAAACAGGGGATCCTGCAAGCTACAAAATCAACCAGCCAGGCAAGATGTACACACCTGTGCAGTAGTGTCACACAGGTGATGGGGGTTATCAACTGTTCTCTGGTTGGATATGAGGTCCAAGCATTGGGAAGGAATTCATACCAGGTACTGAGAAACAAGTCAGAAGCCTATGACTAAGAAGATCATTGACCCTTCAGGGAAGCTCCTACTGTTCTTTAGCTAAGACGAGAGGGCATGCTCATCAAAGTCTTAAATGACTATGCTTATCCACTTTGATTTGTGCTGCTCTCACTCTTGGTTGGGGAATCTGCTTTTTACAAATGGCAGTGGATATCATGGAGACCCAAGATCCATTAGTACAAGACAAGAAAGCTGACTGCCTAGAATGAAACAAGTTATCTCTATCACATCTGCCAGGGCACAGGAGACATTACAGAGGAAGCAGTGGATTAAACACAAGTGTTCTCCAAGCTAGGTGGGAGATGCTTCTCATCAAAGCAGAGAATCAGAGGTTACTGAGAGCTCAACACTACAGGAGATTTATAACATGCCCTTCAAGGCTCAGGGAACATTGTGGAAGAGGGGCCATAAAGATTCTAAGGACCACAGAGTGGGAAGTAGTAGCCTGAGGCATTGTCTCCCCCAACTCCCCTTGGAGAATGACTGGTACATTCATGACTCCATCATGGATACCAGTAACCCAAAGATGGAGGGTCCTCAGTGGAATGGGAGTGGGGGAGAGAGGAATATGACCAACATACAATATTCGCATACAGTAAAGTTCAAAATTTAAAACAAAAGAACAAAGAAAGTAAATGAGGTAGCCAAAGCAAAAGCAAGCAACTCCCCTGCTTGTTCAAGCTGTTGGTGACCAGTATCCTCCAGCAGCCCACATAGCACTTTCCAGCACTATGAGAGCAAGCCAGCAGGGAGCTGGCTTCCTTCTAAGTTCCACCATGATCTCTCCATATCCTGTAGTATCTTCAGCAATACAGAAAAAACCCCAGGTGTCAAAAGGAGATAATGTGAATGCAAATGCTATGTGTATGCAACTCAATAATGAGTGAACTTTCCCATTAGTTAGGTATATTTCCAGTGCTAAGCTGCATGCCTGGTATTTATAAATCTTAATAAATGCTTATCAAATGAATTGCTGAAATCATATGCTGTAAAACCCTGGGAACCCCAAATCAATACAGGCTGTTGCCAGTGCTCTTGTTTGCCCATGAAAACTGGATGATAAGACCCTATTACTGGAGACATCATATGCTTCAGTTGCAGGACACTGAGAAATCAGCTGGAACTGAGCTCTAATGACTAACTGCTGCAGTGTTGGACAGTGTTATGCAGGCTGCTGGAGAAGTAAAGTCATCAGTAGTCTTAACCAGAAGTAGACCTTGCAAGCTATGCAACTGGCCAGCTAGAAAATTCACTGGTGTAATAGTGGAATGACTGTTATGGGACAACCTCTATGACTGGATTGATGCACCCTCCATGAGAGGGAACTCATATCCGGTACTAAAAATCTAATCTAACACCTATGGCTTCAAAGATCATAGGCTCTACATGGCAAGCAACTACTGTTGTTTGGCTTGATGAATATGTGTGCTCACTAAATTTCCATCTAAACATAGATATTTATGCCCATAGATGAGTGGTTCTCTCATCATTGGTCAAAAGCTTCTTTTTGCAGATGGTAGTGACTACTGGAAAGACTCAGAAGACATCAAGGTACTGATAATAAGTGATTTCTGAGATACCAACACTAATTGAGACATCTCTATTATGCCCTCCAAGGCTCAGGGAACATTGCAGAAGATGGGGCAGAAAAAAATATAAGAGCTAGAAGATGGGGAGGAGTGCTTTGGAACACTGTCTTCCTGACATGAAGTAGCCATTGCATTCCTGACTTACAGTGACTAAACTTTCCCACATGAGACCTGGACTATACTGGGCCCATCAACATTCCATCATGGATGATGGAGGAAGGGAACACAAAACATCAAACTAGAAGAGGGACTAGCTGGAAGGGGAATGGATTCAGGATGGATGAGGGGGGTAAAAGAAGGTAATGGAAGGGGATTATGATCAAAATACATTACCTACATGTATGAGAATTATCAAGTTTAAAAGGATTTTAAAAAATAGGGTGGGGCTGGGGAGATGGCTCAGCAGTTAAAGGTCTCTCTCCCTCTTTCTCTTTTCTTTCATATAAATAAATGAATAAAATATATATTTTAAAGGACAAAGAGCTTATCACAGTGGTGCACGCCTTTAATCCCAGCATTTGGAAGTCAGAGGTAGGAGGATTACTGTGAGTTCAAGCCCAGCTTGAGAGTACATAGAGGATTCCAGGTCAGCCTGGGCTAGAACAAGATCCTACCTTGGGGGAAAAAAAGGACAGAGAACAATTGAGGCAAACACCTGATGTAGATCTCTGGCTTCCACACTGAGGCATACATGTGCACACATAAATACAAATACATATATACATGCATCCACACACATATGAACACATATATGCCACACACATACACATGCAAAAAGGATAACTAGAGAGAGGGAAGGAGGGAGAGAAGAAGGGAGAAAGAAAGGTGGGTCTAGGGCAACTTTGAATGGAGTCTGTGGCTTCATGAAAATGGAAGTCCTGCTGGGAGGAGGTCAGACCTTGGAAAGCTAGGTGATGGATGCTCTTGCACTGGACAGCCTTCCCAGAACAGCCCCTGGCCTGGGCCTGCTCTGCCCTTCCCAGTGGCCAGCATGCCTGTGCCCAAATCTAGGTCCTCATGATCTATGCAAAGGGGATATATCTGAGAAGCAAT
The DNA here is from genome assembly GCA_036346955.1 of Dipus sagitta. Lineage (NCBI taxonomy): Eukaryota > Metazoa > Chordata > Mammalia > Rodentia > Dipodidae > Dipus > Dipus sagitta. The sequence goes on from CM070777.1 coordinate 73,329,868, forward strand.
GGGATGCTGCTGGGTGGGCAGTGGCTGTGCCTGTACCCAGGAGACTGGCCCCCAGTAGGGCTCTCAGAAAGTCCTTGGAGAATGAGGGTGTGTGGAGTAGCCCAGAAGAATAGATGAGAAGCAGGCAGCCAAGGCAAGCAGCTGGTTCCGACCCATGGCAGGAAGTCACAACTAAGATTCATCCTGGAAAAATGCAACTAATGCCTCACAGCTGGAGCTGCTAATCAGAAACACAGGCCCAGAGGTGGCAGCAGGGACAGGCCCGGAGGGCAGGGCGGACAGGGAGGTGATAATGGGCAGCAAGCTCTCGGGCCCTCTCCCCACCCCGCTGCTGTTTGGAGATAGGAGTGATTGTCTTCCAACATGGACAGGTCAGCTTCTCCCCCTGGCCCGCTGGCCTGGCATTGTTCATCAACACCACTGACATCAGGTCAATCAGCTAGACCTCCAGGATGGTGCGGCCAGAGGTGACCTGTGCCTTTTGCTGTCCTCTGCAAGAGACTGCTGACTCCCAACCCTGGGCCTATCTCCCTTCCCACAGCACAGTAGCCATCAAGAAGTTCTAAGCTGAGCCTCTCAGCACTCTGGGACCCTTCTCCCAAAGATTTTTACCAAGGCACTGGCTTCACCCAGGTACAGGCCTGATGGTCAGGGATTCTGGGCTGAAGTTATGAGAGAAAAGGAAAGGTTGTTGGGGGGCCAGCATTCCTGAACATGCAGTTCAGTTGAGTCCTTTAAGTACTGAGCAGGCACTGGATGACAAAGTAACTTTGTATTCTCTATGCTAGAAGGTTGAAATGAGCACTTTTGTAGAGATCAGTACAGTGACAGGAGCATGTCCTGTGAGCTCACTCAGAGTATGGAGAAAGTTCCTGCTGGGGAATGAGAGGTCAGGGACTGCCCCCTAGGGTCCCTGAGGAGTCCAGGACTCTGCTGGTTCACTCCACAGGCCCCTCCCTCACACTTTTCTTCCACCTGCCACCATGTCTGACTCTTTAAATGGTATTGTCCTCTCTCAGAGAGGTGATGGAAATCCTTCCCAAGGGAGAAGAGTACACATTCTCCACAGTGCTCCCAGGGGACAACATCTACCTCCGAAGGCTTCTGGAAGTTGCTTTTGGTGGCTTAGAAAGGTTGGAAGAGCTTTCTTGTGGTCCACATCCACCTTCTGGAATCCTGCAGCCTGAAGGTTCAGGTCCAAGATCTGAGCTTCACAGCAAAACCCTTGAAGCACACAGCTTACAGGGTTCAAGCTATGTTGGGATTAGGCTACCATGTAGGGAGACCCCTTCCCAAGAGGCTCCTGCCTCCTCAGCGGCCTCCCACTCATCCTTTGTACCTGCCTCCCACTGCCTCAGGATCCCGGGAGCACTTTATCACCCTGGGATCCAACTCATGGCCTCCCTCATTCTGGTCCAGATGAATCTGCTACTGCCCCAGATCATGGGGTACCAATTTCCCATCTGAGTGACAGCAGAGCTCCCCCATCACATCTTCACATAGCATCTCATCCTTTCATGCAACCCAAGCTGTCAGTAGGTTGCCTGGAGCACCCTGGTAGGAGAGCTCATTCTTTCACTGCTCAAATAGCTGAGTCAATTTCAAAGAGACTCAGACTCTAAGCCCCCGTCATGTGGACAAAACACACTGGAATGGCCATAGCCACCCTGTCCCCCATCTTGCCACAACCTGCATCGTTCTATGCCATCTCCTTCTGTTGTGCCTGCGGAGTCCACTCTGGAGTATGAGGCTGGTAGCCAGCTGTCTTCTTAAGTCAGAGAAAATGGGCAGCATGAAGCAGGAGCCTGGCATGCAGGTTGAGAAATGGGGGGAGTGGCAGTTGAATAAGGGAGCATGGACCAATGGACGGAGGGGTGGGAGAGAGTCAAAGGGATGCGGTGTGTGACTTCAGGCAGTGCGAGTGGAAGACTCGGGGTCAAGGGAGGGGGTGGTGATGCTGTGAGCTGAAGTCTTGGAGGTTTCCTTACTGTCTGAGTGTCTGCCATGGAATTTCCCAACCTATTAAAAAAGAATTTAAATAGACCACAACTTGCTTAATGTTGATTGTGTAAATAATCTAAAACCCGTTCACCCCCTTTGTTCCACAGGCTATTTATGTCAAGAAAGAAAAGGAGGGGCTCCAACAGAAGCTGCTGCCCCCGATATCAGAATCTGGGGACACTCTGTTCTCCTCTGGCAGAGCCTCCAGAGAGCATATCTTGAGGTCGGAGGGGTGCCAGACCAGGGTCTCCAAGCCAAGCCTTCTGTTTGCGAGCATATGTACACAGGCTCATAATCCCTAGGCATTGCCTCATCACATACAGTGTCCATGTGTGCACCCTAGTGTATTCTCCTCTTACCACCCTGGGCGTCGATGTGCACATTGGCATTCTCTGCAGGCTGACCCAGTGCTGACCTAAAAGCGTGCACACATGGCCGCACTCAGACCCATGAAATCCCAGCAAGCTGATGCTAAAGGTGGAGCTCACAAGTTTCCTCACGAGTCAGGACTCGGCCACTTCCCTCTGCTTCATTCTGCCACTGAGTTACCCTATGGGCAGCGTCCCTGGCTTCTACAGCTCAGTAGTAGGATCCTGTTGAGCTGGTAGCAGAGTGGCTTTGGCCACACTGAGTCACTTCCAAACAGGGTTTCTGGTGGAGGAACGCCATGGAAACTAAGTTCATGGTCCTTCCAGACCCCTGTGGGCCAGTGAGCAGTCATCTTCACCCCTGCTCCCATGAGTGCCCACTCCCGCCACACCAGCCATGCTACGGGCCCACTGCAGCCTGCCTACGAGGGAACTCAGGGACCCGGCGCGGTGGTGTTTTTACCCTTCTCTAAACATGGAGGTGGAAGGGCAACAGCAGCAGGGCACTGAGACCACCAAATCTGAAGCGGGAGGGCAAGACAGGGAGAAAAGAAAGCGAGGAGGGGAGATGGAGTTGGGGAGAAGAGGGTACAGAGCTGAGCTGTAGGCGCTTATGCTTGTCATCCATTCTAACTGCCCATTTCTTTCAAAAAAATTTTTTTGTTCACTTTTATTTATTTGAGAATGACAGAGAGAGACAGAGAGAGAGAGAGACAGAGAGAGACAGAGAGAGAATGGGCACGCCAGGGCTTCCAGCCACTGCAAACGAACCCCAGACACTTGTGCATCTGGCTAACATGGGTCCTGGGGAATCGAGCCTCGAACCGGGGTCCTTAGGCTTCACAGGCAAGTGCTTAACCTCTAAGCCATCTCTCCAGCCCTTAACTGCCCATTTCATACCACACCACTGTTATATCTTTCATTCTTGTATGTGTGCCTGAGCCCGCCCCCTACACACACACACACACCAACACACAGATACACACATAGTATACCTATTAAATAGAGTAAAAGAGAATGAGGCCTTGCTGGGGCAAGAGCTAGGATTCTGGCTCTACACAAACCCCCAATTTAGGAATCCCCAGCCCAATACTAGTCTCTCTTGCTGTTTGAATTCTGGGCCTCTCCTGGCCCTAAACCATGCACCTACCAGTTCACGCTCCTCTCCCTCCTGGCCGGGCTCTCAGGGGTGTGGCTGGGGCTGAAAAGGTCATTTCTGTCTTTGTGCTATTCCGTATTTTGCAAAGTTCAACAGATGTGGAGAGAAATCAGGGGCAGGCACTGGCTGCAGACCAAGCCCAGGATATGGGGACTCGTGGGGCGGGGGGAGGCATAGTGTTGAGATCAGAGGTCTGCCCCTGGAAATCATGATGCGATTTCATGCTAAGAATAAGAGAGAACTCCCTGCTCAGAGGTACTGCCTCAGAGAGCCCATGCTATACCACCAGTCCTGGCTGCTTTATTTCCTGGAAGCCCCAATCCACTTCCCCTGTCTCCCTACTAGGCGTAGGCCCCAGGAACTGAAAGCAGGACCCCCTGGGGTGCCCTTTGCTGGCAGACTGGTGGATGGATGGTGGGAGTTGCCACAGATGGTGTGCATCTCCCAGGGAGATGGCTGTCCACACACCCGGAACCTCCAGGCTGTCACCAGGTCCCCTTGATCCTCCTTCCAAGAATGAAGAGGGAGAAGATGGGTCTTTCCGGGCCCTAATTCTCTCCACATGGGCGGGCACCGCAAAGCACGCAGCCACAAGCACAATGATGCCACTATGCTCTTAGGACCCTGGCCTCCAGAGCCTGCAGGTGTGTGACTCCAGAAGCCTTTGCTTCTCCTGCCTCCTTCACACAGCCTCTCCTGCCCACCCACTATCTTGGGCCTGCCCCCTGCCTGAAAGCTCTTGCACACTTCAAGCTATATGGAAACTGAGCCAGCAGCAGCTAATGAACAGAGCTCCTCAGGAAGAAGCAGTTCACCCTGAGCAAAAGCAGTCTTCCGAACAGGAAGCCGTCCAAGGGCACCTTGGGCAGAGGCTCAGGAAAGTCACTGGGGAGCCTGGATTCAGTTGTTAACAGTTCCTGTGGCAAATCCAATCTGAGTGACTCATACATCTCTGGACATTCAGACCAGGACCGAGGAGCCCATTTTGATGTCATGAAATGACCCCTGGGCCTAATTACCAAGAGGGCAGGGCAAGTGGAAACAAGGGCATTGTCCAGAAGGTCCATCAAGATGGATCTCTGACAGTCTTGAGGTGGAATAGAAGGCTCTTGGGAAGATCAAAACCACCCCTGAGACTTTCCCTGTGATAGGGCAACTGGCAAGGCCAGATGGACCCTCAGGCATTTCCCTAGAACATAGAGTCTGAGATGCAGTTCCCACACGTGATGGAGAGCCACATGGATCCCAGTCCTGACCTCCTAGAGCCTGGTCACCTGTACATTCCTGAGGTAACAGCACCTGTGATAAACACAGGAGTGTGTGGCTAGGGGATACTGCCTATGGCCACAGCTGCAGTCCCTGGCAGCCCCAGAGTGGGGAAGGAACTCTAGTTCATTTGTGTCATGGATACCAGACTGCACTACACTCTCCAACCTCTACGACCACACAGCCTGGACCCTGCGGGCATGGGAGCTGCCAGGAGCTGGGAGGCCGGGAGGGCCTGGCCCTGCTTTGATCTTGGGCATCAAAGGCCAGGAAATGCAATCAGCTCTAAGGCGCACTTACTGCCTGGACGTCCCCGTCCCCATCGGGCACCATCCCAGACCCCTCCCTGCTTTCTTGGGCTGGACCAGGCCCTAACAGGCCATCCAAGGGCCCTGGGTAGGGGGCTAGGAGGCCTATCCCCATACCCAAGCCACTGGACGGAAACTATTTTAATGAGAGCTAACTCTGCTGACACAGCATCATCTGGCTGCACCCCACCCCATCTCTGTACCCCTTCAGCCCCCCTTCCCCTGTGACTTTTATTGTCCCAGACATTTGCGTGAAAACAGGAACTTGGTGCTCTGGGCTCCATCTGCTCCTGCTTATTTCTCACTTGGAACTGCAATTCTTGGTCACACATGCCCCCTTCCCAGCCCCCACCCTCGCTTCTCAGACTGCCCCAGAGTTGGGGACTTGTGAGGTCTCTGGGCTCTGAACTGACTAGGACAGCCTGAGAAAATGCAGCCCCTTCATGGCTAGGCTGTGGCCACAAACATGGGGTTAGGAAGCAAGGTGGAAGGACTTCAGAGTCTCGAGACTAAATCCCCCAAGCCTAGCCCTCTAGCCCCTCTTGTCTTGTCCCTGTCTCTCTGTGCCCTAGAGGAGCAGAATTTCACACCCTCCAAGTCCTGGCAACAATTCTAGGGGTCAGGAAAGGCCTTGGGGACACTATTGCATCTTGCATGAGGACGTTTTAGTCCCCTGAGACCCTCTGCCTCAGGTTGTATCCACGAATTCCAAGCTTGAGGGAATACCATCTTGTGTTGCTCAAGGGAATGAAACTGCACAGTACACAAAAGATCATGTTCATAAAGAATTAATAAATGAATAGCTAATGAGTTAATTTCTTTTTTAAAAAGAAGTTACTGAGGAAGTCTTCATTTTCTTTTTTTTTTAATTTATTTTATTTGAAAGAGAAAGAAAGAATGGGCACACCAGGGTCTTCAGCTGCTGCAAATGAACTCCAGACACAGGTGCCACCTTGTGTATACTGGCTTATGTGGGTCCTGGGGAATCCAACCTGGGTCCTTTGGCTTTGCAGGCAAGCACCTTAACTACTAAGTCATCCATCAACCCATAAGTTAATTTCTTATGGAGCAACTTTTAAGGTAGTTGCTACCAGCAATGGTCACTATTCAGATGATGAATGGAGTCCCCAGAAAACCTTTGTGACAGTTCACAGGGCAGCATGCATGACAGTCCAGTCTCCTTCTGTTACCCCACCCTGTGCTTCTTAGGTCTAGCAGGGTCTCTATCTCTTCCTTCCCTTCCCATCCACAGAACCCATTGTCCTGCTCCACATGAAGTCTGAGTGTTCTCCTCATTTTAAAGATGAGAAAGCTGAGGCCTAGTTCAGTCATGGTATTTTTGGTCAGTGCCTACAGCGACAAGAGCACCATCCCAAACCAAACTCTGCTTGTGTACAAGTTAAGTATGTCTCCTGGTGGGGACCCATGGCCTTGCATATTTGTGTTTCCAAGCGACCCTGAATCTAACACCCTCATATGCTGAACAAGTAGGTCTGGACCAAGTGGATGAGTCAACACAGACCGAGCAGAACTGGTGGACACTCCTGTTCGACCTAAACAACCTCTCCCAAGTCTTCGCCCCTTCCTTTTTCCAAGCTTCCACCTCAACTATGCCAGAGCTAACTAAAATTTAAGCCTTTGTTCTCACCTGCAGGGAGAAGCATAACCAAATGGACATAGTGTGACAGACTGCTAACTGGAGGGCTCTCAGTCCCCTCCATGAAAAGCTAGAACAATTGCAAGACACTCATAGACTCCTGCTGACTAGAGCACTATGGAGTCTACAAGGCCAGGTGTGCACCCACAAAACATGGTCACAGAAGCTACCCAGGGCACTAGAGTAGCTCTGGGGGAGGGGAGCTATGATCCCAGAATCTGGTGGACCAAGTGTCCATTATGTGGCTGGCAGAGGCCTGGGGAGCTGGCGCAGGCCTGGTGCATACTACCGAGGCAGGGGAGGGGCCACCAGCCTCACAGGAAGCCCCAGCTTGTTGTTGGGTAACTTCTCCTCCTGTTTTCTGGGAACAAGCTATTTGCAGAAGAGGGGGAGGGAGAACTTAAAGGCTTCCAGATGGGGGGCCTTCTTGCCCAGGCCTGCCACTGCGCCGCCACAAAGTCTGTGCGTGCTTTCTAAGAATCTCAGCACATGTCAGCCAGGGAGGCTCAGGGGAGGTCTTCTAAGCCATTCCCCTGCCTCTGTGTGCCCCAATATCCTTGAGCTATTAGGAGAGACCATACCCTACCCTTATACCTGTGGTGTTTTAGAGGTTTGCAGAAACATTGTCTTGGCCTTGGCTGTCCTCTGTCCCCTCCCCAGGTGTTTCCTTGATATTTCAGCATCTCCTCTGCTCACTTTCTTTGAGCTGCATTGACCAAGGGTGGCAGGTGGGAAAAGGCCTTTCATATCCTCAAACCAGGGGAAGTCCTTGGAAGTTCAGGAGGGAAGAGATGGAAGCGGAAGCCTAAACGCCCTGGGGCCTCTGCAGGGAGTGGCAAGGGCTGGGAGGCCAGAGAGCCACAAGGGGGAAAGAAAAGGGAGATCATGAGAGCGAAGGCAGGCACCAGCCTCATTCAGAACTCTCCGTCCAAATAGCCAGACTTGTGACTGAAGGACCATTTCTCTTTCCTCAGTGATCCCATGGTGTCCACACTCAGGGGCATATGACCATCTGGCCCTTCCCTGCTGCCCATCCTGGCTCCTTTCCTTTCTCTTGGAACTGGGGTACTATGACCCTATAGCCCCATTTTGGCTCCTTCTGGGCTATAAGGATGGAACCTTGGAGGATTACATACAAGATGTGGGTCAGAGGCAAGGGTGTCAAGGACCCCCAGTCAGTGTTCCTGCTCCTCCTTGTCCTGGTGAGAAGGGAAACTTTAAGAGTTAGGCTCTACTGCTAGGGTCAGGCAAGAGCCATAGCAGGTGCCACTGACCCTCTGGGTCCTACCCTGGAGATGAAAGAAGGGAGCCACCAGGCCTGTCTACCATAATGGACTAGATGGACTGTTTGAGAAGTGCTCCTCAACCCCAGGGTCTCCACAAGAGCAGCCTGATTTCCCCAGAGCCTTCCCCATCCCTGTGATGCAGCACATGTTCTGATGAAAGAGCATTTTGCATGAACCCAAGGCTCATGGCGCATGCACCAGGGCTTGGGGAGAGATAGATTGCAGAGCCAGAACAATCTCAGAAGGCTGCCTTGGACCCAACTGGGGAAGCTGAGTCCCCTCCCTGGGACTTATAAATGAAGAACAAGTGGCCCTTGGGGTTGAAGGAGATCAAGCCTTACTGCTGTCTCTGCCCCAAAACCCAGAAGGAGCCATGATGGGGCTATAGGTTCCTGCCCAGGTGAAGTGAGACATAGGGAAGAGCCTAGGCTGACCTACCACAGGGAGCCAATAAGAATATCCCTGAAGCAAGAACAGGTGCTCAAATGTTGGCTCTCAAGCAGAGCATGGCTCCTGCCATCCAATGTACATCCACAACAGGCCATGCATGTCCAGGCAGGGATTTGGTCATGACTGGCATCAGTTTGGTGCAGAGGAAGTCAAAGAGGGACTTGATGTGGGTGCCTGCTCTGGATTTGGGTGCCTTTGAAAGGCCCTAGGTCACCTCCACTGGCACACTTTCTGGCCTGTCCCCCCTTTTCCTATAGAAGCCCCAGGTGAGTTTTCCCACAAGGTCCAGACTAGGTTCCCTTTAGCTGCTGTACTTTCTGGTGGTTCCACCTCCTGATCCTTCTGCTAAATCCACCCTGGTGATACCTAACTCTGTCCTGCTTCCTTTGTGCCTGGGATAGGCTCCTGCACCTCTTATGCCTCAGTTTCCCTTCTCCAAGAGAAGTTGAGACTGCACATACTCTCAGTCCAAGCCATTTCAATTCTGGATTCTGCGAGTTCCCAGGCAGGCAACTTGAGGAGCAAATGCATGCAGATAAGGTGGTATGCAAATGGACACTCCAGGATTTATGGGGGCCTCAACTCCAAGGCAGGGAGGCAGCCTCAGCCGAGCTGGGCCTACTAAATCCTCACCCATGTCAGCACAGTAAAGCAAAGCACCTTGATAAAGGGCAGGCAGCCACTGGAGAAGCCCCTGATTTACAGCTGCCGGAGCCTCCTCCCTGTGGCTGCGCAAGCAAGTGCCGCGGCCAGAGACAAGGAAGGATTTATGCCACCGGCGTCCCCAGCCCAGCGGTGGTTGGGAGAGCAAGAGCTGACTTAGAAGGTGACTTTCACCTTCAGAGCATGGCTGGCACTAAGCTCTGGTACGGTGGCCCCTGGTACCAACCCATCATGGACAAAAGGTGGGAGGGGACCCCTGTGACACCATTAGCACCCTTGTCACCTCCAGATAGCCACTGAGCATCATCAATGCCCTGTGTGCCCTGTCTAGCACTTACACAGGTTTATGAGCAGTGCCTGGCTGACCTTGTCAGCTATGGCATGGCCCAAGCTTGGGAGCCAAGAGGGGGACCCATTCTTCTTCCTTTCTTTCCCAGATCAGAATTTTCCCCAACTCTACCCTCACCACCTGTGCTAGGAGGAGAGAACAGTCCATTTGGATCAATTTCAGGGGGCATCAAGCATGGAAGTGCATGTCACTCATCTCCACAAAGCTAAAGGGCCTTAGCAGTATTGTTGTAGTCTCCCTCCTCTACTTCATTCTATAGCAGGTACAATAACCTGCCAGTATTTCCCACCACACACACACACACACACACACACACACACGTATGTACAACTTCTTCACTCCATTCCCCAGCTCTCTGGAAAATTAAACCTTGAGAAGGTCACCAAGGTGATTGAGAAAATTGGGAAGAGGGGACTTTTACTTGAGGTTGCATAGCATGCTCTTTAAAAAAAAACATATTTTATTTATTGATTTGCAAGTATTGATGCAACAAGTGGTCTGGTCAGTGTTCTCATATGTGGACTGGTCATAAATGAGCTGGTCATTTGCTCTCATACATGGTATGATGGCATGTAAAATGGTACCTTAGAAAACTATCTGAGTTTGTTCAAAAGTTGAGCATAGCTCTATGAGGTGACTCAACCATTCCACTCTTAGGTACATACCCAATATCAGATCTTTATAAAGACTTATTCCTGAATGTAAATGGGCAGAAAGGACGAAAGGGACAGGCAGGACTTCAGAGAGAAGATAACCATGGGTCGCTTCATTTCTCAATATCTCTCCTCAGTCTGAATCCAGAGCTGTGAGAGGCTCCAGGCAACCATCACAGAGGCCACCTGGAGGAAGGGGAGAGCACCAGAAAGGTGTAGCCATGCTCAGAGGAGCATTTGCTAGGGGGATCCTGTCTAGCTCTGAGTGGTTCCTTGCTGGTGAGAAAGACAGAGATCAGAGTGTCCGTGTGGAAGCAGAGTAGCACAACCGAGAATGAGGCTGAGGCGGCTAAGAGCAGAGGTTAGAAGCCCACCCCTCGGGCACCAGGCTGAAGCACGATGGCAGGAGCTCAGTGGACCACCAGGCAATTGAGCTGCTCACTAAGGGCTTTACGGCATTTTCGGGATACCACATGTGCGAAATACACTTCCAGGCTGAAAGGCTCATAGACCTGTTGCAAGGGGGAGCAAGATTAGGGCTTGCTGTATCTCCAGGTAAACCACATCCAAATCTGGACCCTGCCATGGCCCCCCAAGGCCCAACCCCAGCTGCCCTTTGCCTGTCCTGGGGGCAGTTAGTATGGAAGGCAAGGTCATTTCTAGTTCACAAAAAAGACAGTTCCACTGAAGTGACTTCCAAGCATTCTCAAAATGACATCAGCCCTAAAGAAGGGCTCCATGAGCCGGGCGTGGTGGCGCACGCCTTTAATCCCAGCACTCAGGAGGCAGAGGTAGGAGGATCGCTGTGAGTTCGAGGCCACCCTGAGACTCCATAGTGAATTCCAGGTCAGCCTGGGCTAGAGTGAGACCCTACCTCAAAAAAAAAAAAAAAAAAAAAGAAGGGCTCCATGGAGTACATGAGGTGTGAAGTAGGGAGAAAACTGATTCACCACACCTGACTCCATCTTCATTATCAGTTTGAAGTTACACTCAAGACACCAGGCATCCTTTTGGAGGCACTAGTGTGCCCATTCTCTCTCTCCCTCTTTTTCTCTGTCAAATAAATAAACAAAAATAAAAGGTTTGGGGCTGGAGAGATAGCTTAGTGGTTAAGGTGCGTGCCTGCAAAGCTTTAGGATCCAGGTTCAATTCTCCAGGTCCCATGTAAGCCAGATGCACATGGTGGCGTATGCATCTGGAGTTCATTTGCAGTGGCTAGAGGCCCTGGCATGCCCATTCTCACTCTGTCTCTCTCTCTCCCTCTCTCTCTGTCTCTAATAAATAAAAATAAAATCTTTAAAAAATAAAAATAAAATAAAAGGTTTTGTCAAAAATCTTTCTTGCTCTGGCCTTTTTGACTTCTGTCCTGTACTCAGAGTCCTTCCCACCCCCAGACCTCACTTTGACCAGGGAAGCTGCTCAAGAGATGCTTATTTGTTAAATGTCACCCACCATGTGCCAGGACCCACAGGAGCTAGAGGCAAGATAGATTTATCTTGGGGTAGAGAAAGTATAATTGAAAATATGCAAGTCAGGCATGGTGACACATGCTTATCATCCCAGCACTCAAGTGACTGAGGAAGGAGGAGCTCTAGTTCAAGGCCAGTCTGGGATACAATACAAGGCACTGTCTCAAAAAACAAACAAACAAAAAAAAAAACCTAGAGTGTGCTTATGGGACAGCCTGGGCTGAGTCATGAGACCTTCCACGCTGTGAGGTGCTATACTAATGAGTGTGCATGATGACAGAGTATCTCCACGCAGCCCTGCTTTGTCAAGTAGAATGGCCTAGATGGCCAGTGTCCCAAGCTAACTCAGATCATGCTTACTCTTTGTACTGGTCAAAGTTCTTTTGAACATCCATGTCACATAGATAGCTTCAGACTATCTTTAAACAACAAAGGGAACACCTTCCATACAAAACTCAATGGCTTGATCCAGAGAAGTTTAGCCCCACTGACTAAAGGGACTCAGTTTCTCTCTATGTCTTTGCTTTATCCTCAACCCTATGGGTTGCCCTGCAGTCTCTTTAATCCTCTCCCACTGGGTAATAGTCAGACAACTCTTCTGACACCTTTGTTCCTGAGAAGGGACAGCTAGTCTTTGCCACATACATATATCTACATCCTCTCTCTTGCTAGACCTTTGTTTTCACAGAAGTTCAACAAATGTCTCCCTAGAGCTCATTGGCTCAGATTAAGTCAGGTGTTCATCTCTGACCAGTTACTGTGGCTGAGAGAATATGATCCTTCCATGTTCAGGCCAGGGCATGTGCTACACCCTGGAGCATCCAAGGTGAAAGAGATAAGAGTACTGCCATGACCAGAAATTCAGAGATGGACACAAGACTGAAGAACATCAGATGTTCAAGGGCCCTGTCTTCTATGTGAAAGTGAGTAAGAAGGTTGCCTGGTTATTTGGTCTATTTGGTCTATAGAGAGGGTAGTTATGGAGGCTATTTAGGCTCTGGAGGATGGAAAGTCCAAGAGTACAGTGTTGGAATTTTGTTGGCTTCTGCTGAAGGTGTCCTTTCTGCACCATGATATGGCAGAGGACATTCGACATATAGGCGAGCAGAGACAGTTTGATAACAAAACCACTCCCCTGGAAATGGATGAATCCACTCACTTATGAGTGGATTCATCCATCCATGAAGAAAGCCCTTGCCACCCAGACATCTCCTACAGGCCCTACCTATAAGTACCATTGACATAAGACTTGGGAATCAAATTTCCAATATGTAAATTCCTAGGCACACACCCAAACCAAATTATCTAAGAGTTGCTTTTTAAAAAAAATATATATATATATTTATTTATTTATTTATTTAATTACTTGCAAGCAGAGAAAGATAGAAGAGAGGCAGACAGGCCTCCAGCCACTGCAAATGTACTCCAGATGCATGCACCACTTTGTACATCTGGCTTTACATGGGTACTGGGGAATTGAGCTCACAGTTGCTAGGCTTTTCAGGCAAGTGCCTTAACCACTTAGCAATCTCTCCAGGCCACAGACTTGTTTTAAACTAAATGACATGTCACCTCAAGAAGGCTGACTGTGCTATAATCCCAGAAGACCTATGGCTATATATTCCATATCTGTACATGATAGTCTTATAGAAGAGAGACCCTGGGTGTATAGAGGCTTCATTGCTGACATCATCTCCCTAATACTAAACAGATGTAGCCAAAAAAGGAAAAAAGAAAGAAATGACCTCACATAAAATGTGATGCTGGGAAGATGGCTCAGTGGATAAAGCACTTGCCACACAAGCCTTAGCACCTGAGCTCAGATCCTCTGAACCCAAGCAAAACCAGATGCTGTAGCAAGCATCTGTAATCCCAGCATGCCTACAGGGAGATGAGAAGTGGAGACCGAGAATGCCCCAGAAGCTCCTGGGCCAACTGGCCTGGCAAACGCAGTAGTGAGCAATGAGAGACCCTGCCTCTAGCATAGTGGAAGAGAGGATGGACATCTAAAGTTGTCCTCTGACTGCCACATGCTGTGACATGTACCAGTGCACAAGTGTGCAGATGACACACACACACATGATGCTGACACAGAACCCAGTCTTGTCTGAGAGCTCGCTCCGGGGACTGGGCCTTCCATAATCTGAGGTGCTTCCCACTGTCCCGCAGCCAAGGAGTACCTGGAAGGAAATAGGGCTGGAACTTTGAGAACCTGTTACTCCTAGGGAAGATGAGTCCCTTTCCTCCAATAAAGAGCCCACAGCCTCAGCCTCTGGCAGTTACAGAGACATACTGAGGTGGGTGGGGAAGTGTGGAAGGGTCTTGGGCCTCCAACTCCACAAATCATCCTGCATTAATGTATACAGGGGTTGCCAAGAGTACAGCATGTTTTCCTGCGTCAGCAGCTCAGTGACTAATGCCCAAGATAAATGGCTTTGTTTTGCCTGTTTAGAGGGGTTCTGTAATCCTTCCCTCCTTTCCATTGCATGGGCTCTCCAGAAGCCTCCAAACTGGAGCTGGAGCTGGAGCTCAGGATGATGACTAGGGTTCAGGGCCACCTGCTAGGGCTGGGATCGCTTCATGTGCAGCAAGGGGCTAGAACCTTCCATACTCTGGTAGCAGTTCAAGCCCCAGAGGCAGGGGCTAGAAGGGATTGGGGTTGCATGTGTTGGGAACAAGCCTGCCAACAGTTCTCAGCAAAGGACAATGGAAGTGTACAGAGGAAACTGTGCTGACCAACCAGACAAGACCTGGGACTGAAGGAAGGCTCCAAAGGGCCCTGGAGAAAGTTAGGACTTGGGATAGAAGGTGGGGAGGAGTGGAGAAGTAGGATCAGGTCTGCCAGCTTGTGCCATATGGGTGCCACTAAAGCATTTTTTGCTTTTGCCACTTTGGACAGAAATGTGAACAATTGACTGAGAACTATGGCTCCAGCACTTGTTACCTGTGGAGCTTCAGATGATATTGCCTATTATATTTATTTATTTATTAGATTTTATTTTTTTAAATAGAGAAAGAGAGAATTGGTGCACCAGGGCCTCAGCCACTGCAATGGAACTCCAGACATTTGTGCCACCTAGAGGGCATGTGCGACCTTGTGCTTGCCTCACCTTATGCATCTGGCTTACGTAGCATCTGGAACTTCAAACATGGGTCCTTTGGCTTTGCAGGCAAGTGCCTTAACCGCTAAGCCATCTCTCCAGCCTGATATTGTTCTATTTTATAGATGAGGAAACTAAGGCTGACAGCAGCTAAGCAGTTTATCTAAAGTCACATGTCTAGTTCATAGCGGAATTCAAACTGAAACCAGGGCAGGTCCAACCTGTGGCCCACAGTCTGTGTGCATCCCAGGATAGCTATGAAGGCAGTCTGTGATGATTAATCTCTGATTGTCAACAGGCTTTAGAATCATCATGCAAACAAATCTCTGGGCAAGTCTGTGAGGGATTTTCTAGTTTAGATTAATTGTAGTGAGAGCACCCACCCTATCGCTGAGAATGGGCTGAATGACAGGAGAGAGCTGGATGAGTCTTAGCATTCTTTCTCCTTGCTTCTTCCCTGTGGACTAAATGTGACCAGCTGCCTCAAGCACCAGATGCCATGACAGACTGTAACCTTGAAATATGAGCCATCATAAGCCCTTCCCCTTAAGTTTCTTCTTGCCGGGTACTTGGTCATAGCAATAAGAAAGTAACTAATGCCTACCTCAAGACATTTGTGGATGACAATGACATGTCACAAGGTCAAGAGGTTGGATATCCTTTAGACATTCATAGGAGCATTCACCAAAGGCAAAAGACAGAAAGTCCATTTTTTTTCATTTCTTTATTATTATTTATTTTGAGAGAGAAAGAGGCAGAGAGAGAGAAAAAAATGGTCACACTAGGGCCTTCAGCCACTACAAACAAACTCCAGACGCATGCATCCCCTTGTGCGCATGTGAGACATTGCATGCTTACATCATTGTGCATCTGGCTATGTGGGACCTGGAGATACAAACATGAGTCCTTAGGCTTCACAGGCAAGCGCCTTAATTGCTGAGCCTTCTTTCCAGCCCAGAAGTCCATTTTTATCAATCACACAATCATGTTTCAGAGGAACCAAGCTGAGTAGAGAGAAATGGCCTACAGGAGACCAGGATTTCTAAGCCTTGGGCCAGAGAGAGCTCACAGACTACAGGATACTATCTGGCCCAACTGAGACCAACAAAAGGTGGAGCAGAAAGGTCCACATCCATGCCTCAAATGCAGAAAGAGTCTGAGCCAGGTCTTGGGGGATGGTTGGACCACCCAGCTCCCAGCTGTGCATCAGCAGGACCTTTCCCAGTGGCTACAGCTTAGTGGCTGCAGGTAGGTCCTTCACACTGGTGCTCTGACACTCGGGGCAGAGTCCCCCTTCTGGAGAGACACTTGAGGACAGTTTACAGGATCATCAGGGAGCAGAAATCATATGCCACATCATGCAGTGGGCTACAAAAAGATGGAAAGAATCTTTTGAGTGGACTGTGAGCCCCACAGGAACCTTTCCCATGCTTATCTCCTTCCCATGTCAGCACCCGCTCAGCCCACCCCAGGTTTCTAAGAGACAGCTCAAAAAAGACTGTGGTTAAAGTTTTGCTTTTTAGGTAAGGTGCATCTGAGGCTGCAGTTGAACTGGGAGAGATCCTGGAAGCTGGCTCTCAGAGGACAACCCTGTGAGAAAGGGGTGAGAACAGACTTCTCTGAATGAAAGCCGCCTGATTGTGTGAGTAGAGGGTACCAAGACCAAGAGTGACTTTGGCCAAATCCCTTTCCTCCACTTTCTCCTCCTTTCCAGGCTGGTCAATCCTTGATTTATTCTGCACCTGATTCTCCTTCTCTCAGTGACCCAGCACCAACCCTCCCCAAAGTTACCTGGAAGACCTGCCCAACTTTCCTACTCAAACACACTGACCTTCTTCCAGAAGGCCCTGGAGTGTGGACCTTTCTAAGAGATTGGAATAAATGTAAACCCCCAGGAAGATGAGAAATTTGGAAACTAACTTGGAAAGAACTTGAAAGCCAGCTTGAAAGCAGATGTCAGCATCATGTCTGACTTGGGTACAGAAGGAGGACTCCAGCTTGGTGACCCGATGAACTGGGCAAGGGGCTTACATTCTGTTTCTTCACCCATAAGATGATGGTGGGATTAGCTCCCATGTCATGTTAGTAGCCATGTAAATGTATACAAATGCTGAAATAAACCAGATGTGGTGGCTCATGCTTGGAATCTCAGCACTTGGGAGTTTAAGGTAGAAGGATCAGGAGTTCAAGGTTATCCTGGCTATATAAGGCTTTGTCTCAAAAGTCCAAAAGGAGGGGAGCTGAGCATGGCACACACCTATAATCCCAGCATTTGGGAGGTGGAAGCAAAAAGATGAGAAATTCAAGGTCAGCTTGTACTACATAGTGAGTGCTAGGCTAGCATGGGCTACATGTGAGCCTGCTTTCAAAGAACCAAAACCAAGCTCTGAGGACAAGATACATCTGACAAGAAACATGTGGAAGTGCTGAATAAGAGGATTTAGAATTAACGTGTACTAAGTGGGCAAGAGCCTCCACAAGTAGGGGAGTTTGGTTGGCTCAAAAGGCAAGAAAAAGCTTGGGGAGCTAGACAGGACAGAGGTTGCAAGGCTGAGTCCTCCCAGCCAGCAGTTCTCAGACAGTCCAGTGCTACCTCAGACAGACATCTGAATACATTTGTTCAGTGTCTAGAGTGGCGTGAAACCAGCCCTGGGAAAGCTTTTTCTTAGCTCTTCCCCATCCACCTCTGTCATCACTCTTTTGTTTCTGCTTTTGCATTGTTCTGTTGCCTCCTTTGACTTTCAAACTGCTTGTGTGTGGAGAAGTCACTGGGCTTTCCCAGCCTGGCCAGTGTGCCTGGGAAGTAGAGTGGGAAGACTGCCAGGTCAAGAGCCCTGCGGGACCTGGAAAGATCCAGCACAACCAGGAAGAAGGTAACCTTAGATCCTCTGGAGGAGGCGAGGCATCCTCGCTTAAGCCAGTTGTTCGGAGGGCACTGTCAGCCTTCCTCAGTCACTGGGCCCCAGATGAATTACTGTACGGATAATGGAATTAGACCTCCATATCAAGGAGGCAGAAAGAGCATATTGCAACATCCTCCCAATATCTAGAGATGGCATGTATGTTCATTAATTTAAAATATATGAATATAAATGTGTTAAAGAAAATAAATACAGGAAGGTCTCCACAGGTGACTAAATGGGAAAGAAAACCAGCAGGAACAGAATTGTACTGAGTAAATGGGAACAAAAATGGCTTGTTGTAGAGGCCACTGTGTCAAGACTGGGCAAGTTGGGTTGAGCTCTCACTCAGGGAACAGTACTTGCCTAGCACGCACACAAGGCCCTGGGTTCTACCTCAGCACCACAATTAAAAACAATATGGGTCTAAGGAGATGGCTCAGTGGGTAAAAGTACTTGCTCTATAAGCCTGAGTACCTGAGTTCAGATCCCCAGCACCCATGTGAAAGCCTGGGTACAATAATAAGCACCTATAATCCAAGCCCTTCTACAGCAAGATGAGAGTCCAAGACATGAGAATCCCAGAAGCTTACAGCCCACCCAGCCTGGTGTACACCATGGTAAACAATAGGGGACCCTGCCTCAAATAAGGTTGAAGATGAGAACCAATGCTAGAAGTTGTTCTCTGACTTCCAAACATGCTCCATGACACATGCAAACCTCCCCCCTCCCCCACCCATGGGCTACTGTGTGAAGCCAGGGACCTGTGAACACAGAGCCCACCCAGCAAGGTGAAAGCTGATTCTGCCCTCCCACCGGGCCAAATGCCTGGAGATTTTACTTGTCCTTGGCCATAAAGACATGCCACCCAAGAACAAATTGCTCCCTCTATAGATAGAAAGTTCAGAACTATTCCATGCACAGAGGGGAAAGACCCAAGACAGAGGTGTTCTGGGGGACATGGCTTATGACTCTGAACCCCATCAGCTGGAGCCAATGTACTGTGTATGAAGGAACTATCTAAAATGATATAGAAAAAGTGGAAATAAAGGTAGGAAACATACACACATAACATGCTATACAAAAGGAGGTTGGTGGGGCTGGGAATGTAGTTCAGTGGTAGAGATCTTGCCCAATACTCATGAAGCCCAGTGTTCAATCCCTAGTACCAGAAAATAAAAAGGTTATAAAAAGCAAAAAGAGGCATGGTGAAACATTAATAGAAGGTAGCACTGATTTTTTTGAAACTTGAGAAGATTCAGCTCTTAAAGGATATAACATTGCTTTACACAAAGATAACACTGCAGATTCCAACTCTGCAACTGATGTAATTTTCAGAGAATGACAGAGCAGACAAATCTCAGAAATGAGCAGATCATGCAGCTATTGTTAAGATTATAAGCCGGTTGTGGTGGCGCACGCCGGTAGGATGTTGCTGAAGAGGCGGAGGCAGGAGGATCAGGAGTTTGAGGCCAGCCTGGGCTACACATTTAAAGCCGGGCGTGGTGGCGCATGCCTTTAATCCCAGCACTTGGGAGGCAGAGGTAGGAGGATTGCCGTGAGTTCGAGGCCACCCTGAGACTCCATAGTGAATTCCAGGTCAGCCTGGGCTAGAGTGAGACCCTACCTCGAAAAAAAAAACAAAAAATAAATAAATAAATAAATAAAAGATTATAAGACATTCTGATTTTTTGATGTTTGCTATCCTTATTGGGGTAAGGTGGAATCTCATAGTTGTTTTAATTTGCATTTCTCTGATGATTAGGGATGATGAACATTTAGTAATAAAATTATAGAAGCCTTGATATAATAGAGCCTATAGTACTTTGTATCCTCAAAATAAAAATATGTACTCCTTTCAAGTACACACATCTACGTATCATATTTGACTTGAACTGCATGTCACAGAAGCTGTATAAGCATGATACAGACCACATGTTCTGGTTGACACAAAATATGACTCAAACCACTCAGTGATCTCCACTCTTCCACCTAAAACACTCCATGTATTTGGAAACAAGTACACAAAAAGCCCATGACAAATAGCATAAGAGTGGAAGAGGAAATTATAATTGTCATGAGTTGTTTTAGTGCTGAATATGGTGAGGGATGAAAATGTGGCAACATTTGTAAGCTTATAGACATGTCTAGACCTAAATTTGTTTATTGGAAATCAAGCAAATTTTAAAATAAATGGACTAAGGATTCAACTCAGGAAGTTAAAAATAAAACAACCAAAAAGAAGAAGAAAGGGGAAAATTAAAAGGCATTAATAGCCAAGCGTGGTGGCACAGGCCTTTAATCCCAGCACTCAGGAGGCAGAGGTAGGAGGATTGCCGTGAGTTCGAGGCCACCCTGAGGCTACATAGTGAATTCCAGGTCAGCCTGAGCCAGAGTGAGACCCTACCTTGAAAAACCAAGGGAAAAAAATGCATTAAAGCCAAAAATAATAAAACAAAAATTGGAAATGAACAATGAAATTATAAGAGGTTGTTCAAAAACAGAAGCTAATTAAATATAAGACCCTCTGGTAAGGCTGAAAAGAAAAAGGCAAGCTAATGGGTTGTAATGATAATTTCTTCTTCATGAACTCTTACTCTCAGAAATGACCAAGCAAACAGGACTGAAGACACACAGAGTTATTCAGGGACTTTTGGGAGCTCCTTTGGCATTCTTCGTACCTTTTTATTTTCTGTTTCTGATGCTTTGATATCTGGGCCTGCTGACTCCAGAGACCTTATCCCTCCCCAGGGGTTGCCAGTTACTTATAGTAAGAGCAGAGAGCTCTCCCAAAAGCTGGATTTTTGTTTGCAAACCAGCTAATGTGGAGCTCATAGCCTGACCTTTTCCTTCTTAGGGCTTTCACTCTGGGACACTGTCCACCTGTCCAAATTACCCCAGAGCACATTTTCCATGTAACTAGGGGTAGCCCATATGTCCTAGAACTATTGAACTACTTATACAAATCAATTCTAACCCTGCTTACCTTGCCATGCCTGTTTCTTCCCGTGGAAATGGCAATAGAGTCGTTTGGCCAGGGCTCCCCTGCTCCCCTGCCTCCTGATTGATCATAGGTATCCCATGGTGTCCCTCCACACATTCATGGTGTGGCATGCCTCCTGCTCTTGGGAACTGTGAGGAATAAACTACCTTTCCAATGGCAGCCATCTCCTGTTTGCTTTTGCTGGCTTTAGCATACTTGAATAATCACAAAATATAAATCTTAAAGCCACTTCATTTTTGTCATTCTGGAAGATGAGTGGATAAGGAAGAAAAGATGAAATGTGGACAATTACCCTTAATAAAAGAAGAGTCATGCTTAAATATCTCCTGGTGCAAATTTGGGATAAAACCCCTAGGTTTTTGAATCCTTTACAAGCTTGAGAATAGAGAAGTTTACAAATGAAAGTGAAGCAACTTGAACCAGAATCAGACTTCTCTGCCACCCTAAACACCAAAAGAAATCTGATGAGTATAATAATGCTTACAAGCTCCTAAAGAAAACGACTGCCAAAAGAGGAAAACTTGATTCACTTTTGACAGAAATTAAAAGACACTTTTCAAACATTCTGAATGATATTACTGGTTCAGACATCCAAAATATTTGTTCAGATTAATGTTCTGGCTAAGCAAGAAACAAATAGTAAAATCAGTACAAATTAGATCATGAATTGGAGTTAACTTGCTTTTTAAAATGTGATATTAACATGATTTTTTAAGTAGTAGGAATGTCCAAAGTAAATGTTGAGAGAGAAAATGCACCAGTGTAATAGAAATAATCTAAGTCTAAAATGTCATCATATCAAGAAAAACTGTGAGGTACAAGTGGGGAGGAAATTAAAGGCATGAAATAAGGGTTGGAGAGATGGCTCAATAGATAAATCGTTTGCCACACGGTTCTGCGTACCTGAGTTCAGGGCCTCAAACCCACATAAGAAGGCAGACCTAGAGCAGATGTCTGTAATCCCAGTGTGCTTGTAGGGAGTTGGGAGGCGAAGGCAGAAGGATCTCCTGGAAGTTTCATGGCAAATGTGATAGTGAACAAGAGACCCCCTGCTTACAACAGAGTGGAAGGTGAGAACTGACATGCTGTCTTCTGACTAACACACATACACTCATAAGAAATAATTATTAATAAATATTTCCACAGGGGAAATAAATATAGACTACATTCTTTTTGAGGTTGATCAAGAATGTTTTGTGTGTAGGGGCCATGTGAGTTCTTGTGTATATGTGTATTTAAAGGAGACAGAAATAGACTAAGAAAAGTATGATTCCTGGGCTGGAGAGATGGCTCAGTGGTTAAGAATCTTGACTGCAAAGCCTACCAACCTGGGTTCTATTCCCCAGTACCCATGGAAAGCCAGATGTACAAAGTGGCATATGCATCTGGAATTCATTTGCAGCAGCTGGAGGCCCTGGTGTGCCCATTCTCTCTGTCTCTCTTCTTTCTCTCTCTGCTTGCAAATAAATAAATAATATTTCAAAAAGAGACTATGATTCCTGACTACTTCTAGATATATATTTCTTAAACTTGCAAATCAAACTGGAAAATGGTAAGATGAAAAAAGAAAATGTACAAAACAATGAAGAACAGAAAGCATCATCATTATGGGAGATGAATGACTGAACACTCTGAGACCAGAGGCTCAGGACGAAAATGGCACAAGGAATTTCATGCAGCTAGGCAATTTCCTTCTTACCCCTGGGTCTCTTGTGTGCTTTTTTATTAGTTACTTTTTTCATCACTGTGACAGGGAGGAAGGATTTATTTGGGCTCATGGTTTGAGGGAGTGGTCCATCATGGTGGGGAAGATGTAGAGTGAGTGGCTCTTGGCTGTGGCAAGAACATGAGGCTTCTGTTCACATCAGAGATCAGGAGTCAAAGAATAGACAAGAAGGAAGGCTGTGCTATAAAATCTCAAGGCTCATTCCCAGTGACCCATTTCTTCTTAATGGCTCCCAAAGCTATGTCACTAGCTAGAGACCAAGTGTCCAGACACATAAGTATGTAGGGTACATTTCACATTCAAACCACAGCCTCCTCTTTCTTGTTTCCCAATCTATCTATAGTAAAATGGCTGGAACACAGACAACACCTGTTGTGAGCCCCTTTTAATCTAGAGAGCTGCAAGCTTAGCAAAACCCAGTGTTGTCCACGTCCCACTTTCAGAAGGATTCTGATTGGCGCCATGTGGTTCAGATTCTCATATCTGGAGCAGATAAGTGTGGCTGTGGTCAAGGTCCTACATGAGTCCCTCTGAAGCAGGTCACATTCTGGCCACTACCCAAGGATCAATAAAAGAAAACAATACTAATATCAAAATATCAGTATTAAATCTCACGGCAAAGAAAATATTAAAAGAGGAATAAAAGGGTAGCCTATGTTGGTAAATCCAAACCTATGTGCTCTAAATATAGCACCACATATACAAAGCTGAAAAGGTTGGAAATTAAACAGGAATTGAAAAAAACCACCATGATAAAAGAAGGTTGAAGGGGGCTGGAGAGATTGCTTAGCAGTTAAGGTGCTTGCCTACAAAGACTAAGGACCCCAGTTCAATTCCCCAGGACCCATGTAATCCAGATGCACAAGGTGGCACATGCTTCTGGGGCTTGTTTGTAGTGGCTACAGGCCTTGGTGTACCCATTCTCGTTCTCTCTCTCTCTCTCTCTCTCTCTCTCTCTCTCTCTCAAATAAATAAAAATATTTTTGTAAAAAAGGTTGAGAAGCTGAGGAGGTTGCCCAGTGGGTAAAGTGTTTGCCATATAAGCATGAGAGCCTGAGTTCAAATCCCCAGCACATATACAAGATACCAGATATGGTGGTACAACCTTGTAATAAATACCAGTGCTGGAAAGAAAGACAAGGAATCCCTGTGGCTCACCAGTTAGCTTGTCTAGCTGAATCAGTAATGTCCAGGTGCAGGAAGAGACCCTGTCTCAAAAAATAAGGTGGATAGTGACTTAGGGAGACCATGGGTATTGATCTCTGGCCTCCGCACACAAACACACATGTACCTCCCAACCCATATATGCAGCCCCACACATAGAAACATGCATAGCATACATACACACATGCGTGTCAAATATGCCTCAATACTTCTGAGTTATCAAGTAGATACACATTAAATAAGAATACAGAAGGGGTAAAACTACTGTCGAAATTTTGACTTAATAGAGCTGAATCAAAACATGTTCTCTAGAAATAAAGAATATATATTCACTTCAAATACCCAATACTTACAACACTTGATCATATCTTAACCACAAAAAAACTCATTAAATTTACAAAGGAAAAAAGAACACAATGCACACCATAATGCAATGAAACTAGAAGTTAACAACAAAGGGGGAAATGGAGAAACAAAATGAGGAAGAGGGATAGCCTCAGAGTCAAAACTACCACTCGCAATTGTTTAAGAAACAATGGGAGCTATAGCAAGCAAAACTACAAAGCTCTCTCAACAAAGCAGACTACACATATATGGTTTTGTTTATCTTGCTAAACAGAGAAAAATTAAATTAAGTTTTCTACTCAAAAAGCAAGCAAGAGCACAAAAAACATACAAAAAGTGAGAGGAAGAATTTGAAGATAATGAATTAGATGATGGCGAATTAAGCATAATAGAAACTACAGTTTAGATATGAAAAATCCAAGAATTGGGACTTTGAAAACACTATTATTAAATAATGACCATTTATTTATAGGGCATTCAACTAATCTCGTGATGGATTAGGGTACTGTAGAGAAACAGAATCACTAGGAGAGAGGGGTAAAATGGAGAGAGAGATGGATCATTATCTATCATGAGGAATTGGCTCACATGATTCTAAAGCTGAGAAGTTCTATGGTCCCTGCAGTTGTGATGTAAGAGCATGACTTGTGGAGGAGGATAGATCCAAATCAAAACACTTAACTCCCAATGTGTTAACCAATGGTTATGATCATTAAACAACTATCAGGAAGGAAGGAAAGGTGACCCCAATCATGTCACCTAGGAGAATTAAAAATTAGGAAGGGCTGGGGAGATGGCTCAGCAAGCAGTTAGAAGTGCTTGCTTGCAAAGCCTGCCTGCCCACCATGTTCAATTCCCCGGTATCTACCTAAAGCTACCCTCAAAAAGTGATGTGTGTGCCAGCATTGGTTTGTCATCACAAGAGACCTTGGCATGCACCCATTCCCATCCATACACATAAATAAATAAAATATTGCTTTAAAAATTAAGAGAATGACTGGAGATATGGTTCCATGAATAGAGCACTTGCTATGTAAATATGAGTACCTGAGTTCACATCCCTAGAACCCATGTAAAAACTGGATGCTGTGTTGAGTGTCTGTTATCCCAGGGCACCCACGGCAAGAAAGGTGGCAGAAATAGAAGAATCCCCCTGAACCTTGAGGGCAACTAGCCTGGTGAACACAGCAGTGAGCGACATACAACCCTGCCTCAAGAAATGTGAAAGGCAAAGACAGACACCAGAAGTTGTCCTGTGACCTCCACTCCTGTGCCTGAACACACACACACACAAAGTCAGCAAAAAAAAAAAAAAAAAAAAAATTGGAGAAAAACAAAATATGACGAGTAGGGCTTCTCCTCCTCAGCTCTCTTTTATTTTGCTAACAAGTTTTTACTTGGTTAATATAGTTAGACTCATTTTCTTCATCTGCTATTGTGGTCTTTAGCTCTTTTATATAGAAATAATTTCAAACAATATTTTGCAAGAATAGTACAAAATAACTTTTCTCCTAAACCACTTGAGAGTAATTTACCAATAGAATGATCCTTGACCCTCCCAATACTTGAGTGTCTTTTCTTAAAGCAGGACATCCTCCCACATAATCACAACATAATCATGGTATTTTTTTGCATTGGTTATACTTCCATACAAAGTAGGCTATAAAATTTGTTAATCCAGGGGAGAATAAAGCCAACTTCAAAGCACAGTAAAAATCCTTTATCATTCTTCCTGCTGTCCCAGTGCAGAACAGCTAGCCCAATCTCAATAGCAGTGCTCTGTCAAACAGTTGCGTTGTGTCAGGCTGCAGACTTGGCTCACACTAGCTTATTTCTCCTAAACTCAATCCTACTCAAGCTCTCGTAACATGGGCAGAGCACAGCTAGCCTCTCACACAAACTGCCTCTAGCCCAGTCAGAACAAAGCTCTCTTTCCCCTCATAAGCCTTGCAGTCTACTGTTCTTGCTGCATTCAGGTCTCTCAGCTCTGACCAGATGGTTCATCAAGCTCTGCTTATAGCACTCCAAGGCATCTCCTAATTCAAAGTTTCAAATCCTTCTTTATTCCTCCTGCAAATTAGTTTCAAATATTAAAAAAAAAAGCAAACAATAAGGTTTCTAGCAGTAACGACCGCATCCCTCTGGTACCAATCTTCTCTTATAGTTACTGGGACATGAATTCCTGCCCAAAAGCAGTTTATAGAAAGAAAGGGTTCATTTTGGCTTATCATCTTGAAGGAAAACTCCATGAGAGCAGGAAAAATATAGTAGAGCAGAGGCTAGACATCACCTCTTTGCCACAACAGGTGGAAAACAGCAGCAACAGAGTGAGCTAAACTAAAGTCACCAATCTAGGGACTAATAAATCTCAAGGTCTACCCAGAGCAACAAACTTCCTCCAGCAAGGCTCCACCTCCCAAGTTGCCATTAGCTAGGGACCAAACATTCAAAACACATGAGTGTATGACAGGGGAACATCTGATTCAAACCACCACACATGGGAATCGGGAAAAGAACACCAGTACATCACCACCATTCAGTTCATGGACCATATCCATGCTTACCATCTCTGTAGAGTGGTGCATCCACCTCTATAGTAAAGATACAGGACAACCCTGTTCTCTCAAGATTCTTCGTGTATGTTTTTGTAAAAAAAAAAATCATTTATTTATTTGTAAGGAAAGGAGAGTATAATGGGCATGCCAGGGCCTCCCACCACTGGAAATGAACTTCAAATGCATGTGCTACTTTGTGCATGTGGCTTACATGAATACTGGGGAATTGAACCTAGATAGTCAGCTCCTTTAACCAATGATCCATGTCTCTGGCCCCTCATGCATGTTTCGTAGACACATCTCCCTTCTCTGTCACCACCCCCATGCCCTACCCATTCCAACTACTACTTTGTCCATTCCTATAATTTTTATCCCTATACTTGTATCATTTCAAAAACATAGATAAATGGACTAATATGGTGTAATTCTCTGGTAACACAATTACATGCTGTGTCAGTACTGATTGGCTCCTTTTCATGGCCAAGTCATACTCCATTGTATGGACGTAGCACAGTTGATTTGACCTTTGAAGCACATCTGGATTGTTTCTGGCTTGCGTTTACAATAAACAGAGAAGTCAATGATGCTGAACATCCTTCATGTGCTTTTTTGCCATCTGGATATCTTCTCTATGTCAAATGCTTCTCAGATATTTTCCTCATTTTATTATTAGAATTTTTATTATTGAGTTTTGAGAGTTCTTTACATATTCAAGATAATAGTCATTCTCAAATATGTGATCTTCAATATTTTCTCCCAGGCTGTGGTTTATCTTTTCATTCTGTTCACACAAACTCTTGTGGAGAAAAAGCTTTACATTTTGACAATGTCTTGTTTATCATATTATTTTTGTTGTATGGATCATGGCTTAGCATCAAACTTAAGAATTCTTTGCCTAATCACAGATCTCAAGATTTTCTTTTTTTCTAAAAGTTTTATAGTTTTCTGTTTGTATTTAAGTCAAAGATAACACATTTGACAAAAATCTAACCCTCATTTAAAAATTCTCAGCAATTATGAATACAGAAGAATTACATCAACTTGATAAAGAGTATCTACTAAAATCTACAATGGGATGGGGTGATGAGATGGTTCAATGGTTAAGAACACTTGCTGCACAAACATGAGGGCCAGAGAGGGCCTGAGACAGTTAAGTTCAATTCTACCATACCCATTTAAACAGTTCAGTGTGGCCACATACTTCTGTAACCGCAGACCTGGGGTGAGGAAAAGTAGAGAACAGCTGGAGCTTTTGAAAACTGTAGCTCTGGGTTGAATGAGAAGCTCTGCCTCATGGAAATAGGTGGATAACCTAGAAGGGGATACTCACTTTCTCCAGCTTCCACACCTGTGTGCACAGGGCATGCATATCCATACACTCACATGCACAGACTACACACACATCACATCACACACCCCTCCACACATACTTTACATACACACTTGCCAAAAATTCAAAATAAAATAAACCTACAATTTTCCTCCTTTTTGATGGTGAAAGACAGCACTCACTTTCCCTAAGATCAGGGGCAAGCCAAGAACGCACTCTATTCACTCTGGACAATCTAGATTGAACGGCATGCCCTTGCTCTTGTAGAAAGGCAAGGAAAGGGACAAAGGGTGTGAAGTTTAGAAATAAACTGTCTCTATTTGCAAATGACATCATTGTCTGTATGAGATATTATATGGACTCTATAAAAATTATAGCGACATGAGTGCAGGAAGGTTACAGGATACAAGATCAACACCAAAGGTTAATTGCATGCCTATATATTAACAATGAATATATAGTAATCATAAACACAGTATCATTTATAATCATTGCAATAAATATTGAATATTTAGGTTTGTATTTATCAAAACAAGTATGGTAAAGATTTTAGATCTGTTTTAGGGATCTACATGATAAAAGTTAAAAGATGTTTATAAATGAAATCAAGAAAAATCCATGGACATACCATCTTCATGGATTAGATGGTATGTTGAAGACATGAGTTTTTATTCAAAATGATTCATAAATTTGTTGCAATTACTATAGAAATTCATGCAATATCACTTGTAGAGATGCACAATGTTATTATTGTGTGGAAATCTCAGGTCCTAAAATAGACAAAAATTTCTTAAAGAAAAGTCAGGTTTCACCAAGAGTGGTGGTGCACAGCTTTAGTGCCAGCACTCGAGAGAGAGAGGTAGGAGGATGACCATGAGTTCAAGGCCACCCTAAGACTACATAGTGAATTCCAGGTCAGCCTGAGCTAGAACAAGACCCTATCTCAAAATTTTTTTAAAAAATCATGTTTCATTTTGAACACCATCAAGTATATTTTTAAAGAAGAGTGAAAGGAAGAAAGAACGTGGACTATAGATTTTACAGCTGGAGATAGAAATACTGGTCTGGCAGTTAGAGTTTCACATAATCAATTTGTTTTGCTTCTTTATTCCTATAGAAAATTTATCTTATTAAATGTAATTATTTCATAATCCTGTTTAGGTGAGGTCTCTTTGTATTATCTTCTTAGAATACAGTAAAGTACATCTAGATACACAGTTTGGCTTAAGAGAAACTAGAAAACATTTTTATCTGACTTATTACTCCCTCTGCTCCAGCTATAAGCACACATAATGTTATACCCACTATTCGTTATTTGGATCCTGTACATCCAGGGTTCTGAATCCTGAGAAAATGCAAGCTAACACTGGATATCTTCATTATGAAATAATTTATTAAAGTGATACTGGGGCTGGGGATGCAGTCCAGTTGGTACAGTGCTTGCCTAGCATACATGAAGCCTGGGGTTTGATTCCCAGCACCATATAAACTTGGGGTGGTGTCGCACGTCTATAAAGCCAGCACTTAGATGATTGAGGCAGAAGAATCAGAAATTCAAGGTCATATGACATATAATGCTTTCCTCCCCCCTCCCTAAAAAAAAGAAGAAGAAAGGATAAGAGAAAGAGAATTTCTTAAAGGGATATTATTGGAATATTACAAAATATCCATAAGACCAAGACAGACCAGGCTCAGAAAATGGACAGCATAGAATAAGGCAGAGTTACGTGACAGAACACATCCCAAAAGGAGCCCAAGTATGTTACCACCAAGTTCTAGGGGGTCAGTTTATGAGGCTACCACTTCTAGCACTGGCCCCTTGACACTACAACTTACCCTCACAATGAATTCTCCTCAGTTATTTTCACATTTGTGCTTCTTTTTCAAGTCCCAGATGAGTGTGTAATTGGCTGCCATGGGCCATATTTTGGTACCCTGGGAACATGGGAAATGAGATTTTGGCCTTTTCTTTCTATATGTAAAGTCATTTCTGTTGCAGTGACATGTCTCGCCTCAGGAGTTTCACAAACTTAGAGAAGGTATTCCATAATGAGTTGTTCTCTGCCCTCCATCACTCATGGTTTCAACTCTATTATGCCTTCATCCTTTATGGAAGAATTACTCCTATTTGTCTTGTTTCCATTCCAATTCCCCACAGTGTCACCTCTGCTCCTTACCTCCTTTGGTGTGGAAATTACTTTTTAACTTTCTTTTCCATCCTTCTTTGGACCTTTCATTGACAATGAAGGTGGTTGCCAACAACTTTTCTGAAGGTTTGCATCTGTGCTTCTTCCAAAGGGTTGGAGAGCATTCCCTACCCTTCACCTGGCTGACCCTGTGACTTTATTCAACCAATAGATGCAACAGAACTGATACTGGAGGACTTCCAGTTCTAGGTCTAAAGACATCTGGCAGCTTCTTCTCCATCTATACTTAGATTCTGGAGCTTTTGTGGTTTGAAAATTTAACCCAAATTTAACAACTGATATTGACCTCAGCATTTCACTGTAGCCTTGAAGATGTCTATCCTGATATAATTCAAGCATAAAATTTACACTGGAATAATCTATAATTTCCAGATCCAGTGTCTCGACTGAAGCTATAAAACCTTTTCTATCAAGTCTCTCCCTTTTAGACACATTATTTTTCTCACTTTAGAGATCCAGCTGCCCCACAAAGAAACTTAAGACATATGAGAGAGAAGAGGTCCTAAATCCTCTTGCTAGATAGGTAAGTGGGGCCATCTTGGCCATCCCAGGCCCAACGTAGCTCCCAGCTGAATGCTACCACCTCTAGAAGAAGATCTCATACCATACGAAGCAGAAGACCTGCTCAATTATCCCTGCCTGAATTCCTTGCTACAGAATTGTGACCAGATCAAATGGTGCATTTCACTCTCATGTTTTTAGGGCTAGCACCATTCTGCTGTAAT
Organism: Dipus sagitta; assembly: GCA_036346955.1. Classification (NCBI taxonomy): domain Eukaryota; kingdom Metazoa; phylum Chordata; class Mammalia; order Rodentia; family Dipodidae; genus Dipus; species Dipus sagitta. The sequence goes on from CM070777.1 coordinate 73,360,554, forward strand.
AGGTAATTCAGCACACTGACAGCTTGCCCTGCTCTCCACTGCCATTCTTTTTTCAATATTTCATTTATTTATTGGAGAGAGAGAGAAGGAGGCAGGTAGAGAGAGAGAATGGGCATGCCAGGCCCTCCAGCCACTGTGAACAAACTCCAGATGCATGTGCCACCTTGTGCAACCGGCTTACATAGGCATTGGGGAATTGAACCTGGGTCCCCAGGCTTCTCAGGCAAACACCTTAACCACTAAGCCATCTCTCCAGCCCCCTCACTCCTTCACCTTATCTTGTTTCATCTTGGTTTTCTCTCTCCTGCTTTTTAGTTTTTGCAATTTAGTGAGGGTTCCAAACCATTTTCTAAAAGTGCACTCCTGTTACTTTCTGTGTTTCCACATCATCAGGTGAAGTTTCCTTTCTCATGCTCATGTTCTACAGCTTACCTTTTTTTTAACAGATCAAAGTTGATGTTTTCCCTTTTATTCCTTTGCAAAGCAAATGAGATATAAAACCCTGTTTTAGAAACAGAAAGCAAATCTGTAGACTTCCTGAGGTGCCACTGCTTCCATCTGGAGCTGGTAGGGCTCTGTGCCCTGACTTCAGCAGCGGGCTGTTGAGAGCACCATGTCCTACAGAGACCTCAGCCCGAGTCCCAGGGTCTGCCTGCCAGGCTTTCTTTTATTGTATGTAATGCTGGAGTCTTAGCCCACAACTGAAACTTCCAGAAGCTTTGAGCCTGTGATCCTTAATGTGAATGGCTAACAGGTATGTTACGACCTCGGTCCTTACCTAGAAGGATCTTGCATTTCTCCCACCATTGGGGTTACCCATCATGCATTGTTACTTTCCAGCACTTGCAGTCTCTTTAGAGAAAGTGAGGGTATCAAAGGGAAAACAGAACTTGCAGCACCGGCACAGGAGTGAGCCTGGCTTGTAAAGTAATGTGGTCTAGGAGTAGGTCAGGGCAAGCAGATAAAGAAAAACAAGCAAACAAACAAAAAAAGAGACATTCTCTTTCTTCAAGAGGAGCGTGACTGGGCTATTTGTTTCTAGTTCCATGACCGATGTGTTTAATGAACTTTTATAATCTGACAATATGGTGTCCATCAGCTTGGATAGTTTCATGTATTCATCTCTAGGTTGTCTCAGCAGTTTTTAAGTGAAGGTCATAGAGGCCACAACAGAGACTACCAACTGAAAGTGCAAATGGATTCATTGTAATTCATTATTCATTTACTGTAGTGGAGACTGGGAATTTTGCTTCCTTTAACATCATTAGCAGTCAAGGGCAAGGATAAAAGCCCACTGTAGATTTACTGGAGGAATTGTCCAAGTTTATTGTCTAAAGGCATTCATTACACAGAAGAAATTGCAATTCATGTCCTCCAAAAAGAAAAAAGAAGCAAAGAACTTTTGGGGAAAAATTAAGAAAGAAGCTACCCTAATGATTCTCTGGATGGGAAATCTTTTCTATATGATGCTAAGACAGTAGATCCAGACACTGTAATCAGCATAGAGCAGGATTTTATGCTTGAACTACATGAATATAGAATCAATGCTTTGGCTGGGAGGCTTAGGTCATGTTAGTGGGCACTCAACTTCAAACCCCAGATGGCACAGAGTGTGGACAGAGCAGTAAGAAGCTATTCTGAAATGGGGTACTGAATTAAAATCAGCAGTTTAAAACCCTGGGATGCACCTAAACACTCTTCACTCTTCGTTTTGGTGATTTTGTTACTACTGTGTAACAGCCACCCCCAAACTTAATGGCCTAAGGCAGCAAGTGTTTTATTGTTTATAATCCTATAGGTTGAGTGAATCAGCTAAGTAGTTCTTCCACGCTACAGGATATTGGCTGGGTGCTATGAGGATTACACTGGGCCAGAATATCGAAGATGTCCAACTTACTTGTCTACTGCCTTGCTTGGTCCTACTAGAAGGCTGGACCTAATTGGAGTGCTGGGGTATTCGCTCTCTCCCTCTCTCTCTCCTCTCCCTCCAACCGCTACTTTGCCTTTCCATGTAGTCTGTCTATATGATCTCTTCAGCAAGTTCAAGGCTTCTCATAAGTTTGTCTCAGGACTGTCACAGCATCACTGCCACCACATTGTACTGGCTAACACGGTCATAAAGCCCACCCAGATGTAAAGGAACAGAAGACAAATGTACTAAATTCCCCCAAGTTCCAGAACAATGGTGGTGAGGAAAATGAAACATTTTAACTTTTTAAACTTGTTATTTGGTAAAGAAACTGAATTATCATAATGAAAACATTCAGATACTTCCTGCAGGTTCATAACAAAAACTCTGCTCTACCTCATTCCCTGACATAACTTCACCTCCTTGCATAGATTTTGATCCATTTTTTTCATTTTCACTTTGAAATATGAATGAATAATCAGGCATTGCCAGACATCTGGGGGCAATTCCCCATGCAAAATACAGAAGTAAACAAATAAAACAGAGCTCAGAAGAAACAAAAATAACAAGAAAAGCAAAGGAAAACCTAAAAAAAAATAATATTAACATTCTCAGAGAAATGAAAGAAAACATTGTATCAGTGAAATAAAAAGGATCTATTTAAGGGAACAATCAAACAACAATGCAGAGCCCTTGAAGGACTAAATACAAGGAACAAAAAATAATTAGGACAATTGGAGGATGAAAATAAAGTGACTTTTATTCTAAAGTAAAAATAATGACAAATGTAGACATTACAATAGAAGATTCAAAAATTAAAGAATGAATGCAGAAGACCCAATCTCTAACTTCTATGTCCAGGGTGAAAAGAGAAAGTTGTGCAAAGGTAACTACAAAAAAGAAGGAAAGGAGGAAGGGAAGGAAGGAGGTGAAAAAGGGGGGAAGAAAGAAGAAGAAAGTGAGTGAGAAAGAGAGAGAGCTAGCAAAGGACCACAGGGCCACAAGAAAATTTTCCATGATTAAGAAAATAATGCTTCAGATGCAAGGCCAATTTTTTTTAAAAAAAAATACATACCAGGGGCCCATCATTCCAGTATTTAAAAATACCATGGGCACAGAAAATATCCTGAATGCTTCTTGAGAGAAAAGACAGCCCAGAGAGCTGGAAAAGAAAATTATTTTCAGACTACAATTCCCCTCCTCATTTCAGTCTGGTTTACAAGTAGAATGTAGTGATTCAGGCTCTCCGATTCTACTCACACTTCCCCCTGTTGTACTATTTCTCATGATACTATCAGAAGATCTGCATTAGCAATTAAGAGAATAAAATAAGAAAGAGAAGGATACATGTAGGATCAAATAAACAAAAGCAAACACAAGAGGGAGGCCCAGGAAAGTGGAAGTGTTCCTGGGGAGAAGGAAAAGGATGAAGCTTAAGGCAGGCAGACAGACGGAGTAAAGAACACGAGAAGACGGAATGCCACAGACTAGAGAATCAGTAACAAATCACTGCATAGGTTTGACCAATCAGAATAGTTGCATTGAAAGGTAGCACTGTATAATGGCCCGACATAATTGAGATGTTCAAAGGAACCTAAAAAAAGAGTGACAAAAACAGGCAGTAACCAATGCCGAGGAACAAATTAAAAGTTGCACAAAAATGGAAGTGCAATCAGACTATGCCATTTGTGTCAACGGTAAGCACAATTTACAGCCACAGTAATGAAGATGATTTTAACTAAGCCTTCAGGCCTGCCTTCCCCTACAAAATTTCTTTCCCCTATGGGGACATCACTTTTCAAGACAGCAGTACCTTCAGCCTGTGTGTTTCTCCATCAGCAAGGCATGAAATACTCACAGCAGTGAGCTGTGAGGGCTTGTAGACCTTCAAAGGAGCTGAATTTGTTGAATTGCTTGTATTCTGAACTCAGTACCCCGAATGCTGGGTTGGCTACCCAGGCCAGAGTTTGACTCTTTAGATCTGTGCTCCCAGCTCAGAGTTCAGGGGGCTATTTAATAGCTATCAGTACATGTCTACTGAATGACTATAATGATTTGCAAACTTTATGGACAGTCTGAGCTCTCATTCAGTGATCTTAACATAGCAAAGCTTTGTTAAATAACATCAATGTGATTGTTCTACCCAGTGTTTAGCATCTACCCAATCTTAGCCAATGTTTAGCATCCCCAGGGAACTTGCTAGAATTGCAAATTCTCAGGCACCACATGAGATCTGCTAAGTCAGGTACCCTGACAGTGAGCACAGCAATCATTTCTTGAAGATATGTATATATATATATATATATATATATATATATATATATATATATATATTCTCAAATGAATGTATATTATATATACATTATTAGCATAGGTGATTCTGAGGAAGCTCAGATTTGAGCAGTGCTGTCCTATTTTTTCTCACCTATAGTCAACTCTCCCCTGCCTCTCCTCACATACAAGAATCCATGAACAAGCCAGCAGAGGCTCCATTTGAACTTTGCAGAGGAGGGTCCTATGGAACACTGGGGTTACACACACCAGTACTATGGCATCCAGTTGCTTCTACTCAAGCTTGTGTGGCAAGCACTTTATCTACAGAGCCATCTCCTAACCCCAGTGACTGATTCCATTCAGGAGCTCCTACAGCAAGAGTCACGGGCTTCAGCCTTTATCAATGAAGTCCAGGTTAGACAAAGCTGAAACTGGGGAATGGGGGGGGGTGGTATCCAGGACCAAACCTGAAGAACAGGATCAGGTTCCTGTTAGAGGCCATGCTGTACTCGGAGCACCTTGCCTGTCCTGACAGCCACCCTTCCTCCCCTCCTGCCCCCCTCCTTCCCACCACCTCAGCCAGCTCCAAGCAGATTTATGTCTGTCTACCATGAATAATGCAGCAGCCCAGCTCCCAGGCAGAAGTTTCTGGGCAGGTTGTAAATCACTGCAGACACCATGCCAGGATGCTTAATCAGCTGTCCCCAGAGCACCTCCTCAGATGGAAAAGAGGGTACCTTGGCTACTTTAAGGACTCTGTTAATAAGACAGAAGGCTATAGTCGCCAACCTTTCTCTAGCAGACTCACAGCCCTGAAGAGCAAAGACCCTCAAGAAGGGACAGCAGAGGGACACAGAAGAAGGAGGAGACACAGTCCTTGATCCTGGGAGTTTTAACAAATACACCAGCTGAGCACTTCTACTCCAGGGCTCGAGCCTTGGTCCAGGCTATCCAGGACATGATTTATTAGATAAGGCCCCAACAGGACAAGAGCACGTGTGCATGTACCCTGGATATCACCCAACGAGCTCTGCACTGGCTCGGGCCTATGCCTAGCAAGAAAGGCACCCACTTCTGGCCTACTTCCAGTCACAGGAACAGTCCTACACGTGGCCTCCCGCTCCACCTTCCCTAGTTCAGGATGGTGACCCTGTCTCCTCCTAAAATCCCAAGCTCCCCAGCCTCCCTGACCCAGGAAATTATGCCCTTTCCCCCACAACCTACCCTCTCTTCATGTGGACTGCATGGTAGGATTTTTCAGCGTGCTCTGCCCCGGAGTCTGCATCTACGTGCTACAGAAACAGAAAGCCCACAGCTGTTGTGCACAGACTGCAGTGTGCTGCAGATGCACAGAGCCAAGGGCTGCTCCCAGCTCTCTGATGGTCAATACAGCATCCCACTCCTCTGAGGTAACCTGACAGTGCACCATGAGCCCCGCCAACAGTAAAGGGTGAACATCTCCTTTGGTTGTGTTTGCATTACAGATACTTTGTTTTCCAGCGGCACCCTCAGGCAAGTGAAAGACCTCAGATTAATGGATGACCAACCCACTAGAGCTCTGATTCATATATCTACCAGTGATGTCCAACCTCCACTACAAAGCAGAAGATTGTTCACAATAAAAGGGTGTGTTTGAGGCTAGGAGCAGAAGGGGTATGCACAGAGAACAGGCCTCTGAAAATAGCTAGGAATTTTAGAAATGGATGAAGTTCCCCAACCATGTCTCCTGTCTCATGACCTAGTTCGATGCCTCCGGAAATCCCACATGGAAAATTGGACCAGAGCAGGGAGACACATCTTCCCCAGGGAGGCAGGCAGGCTGGAAGGCAGCAGCTAGAGCCTGCCTGGGGACTGGGGATGGTGTTTCCCTTGGACATGTGGTTTCATGCATGGGCTGGGCTGCCTGCTCTCAGAGGAGTCCTTGAGTCCCACAGGTTGGAGGTTGGAGGGCTGACTGCCCTGGCCACAGCAGGTCACTTCCTGCCTTGGCCACTCACCCTTCTCCAGGCCCCTGCTGACTCCAAGAGTTCCATGACTCAGCATGGAGCCAAAGCCACTGATTACTGAGTTTAGCAGCATCTCTGGGACACCTAGACAGTAGACGTCTCCAAATTCCTTATCCCTCATGAAACAAGCCCCATCCTACTGCAAGGAGCACTTACCTGTCCTCAGTACGTACCTGTTTTGTGGCCTCACTGCTTACCACCGTATCCAGGCCCTCAGTAGACACTAACTGAGTAACTCCAGTGGCCAGGCCTGAGCACAGGGAGCAGGAGAGGTCAACAGTTCTCCCTCTAGCTATGAGTCAGTCACTTAGTTATTCAACAAATGCATCGGAAACCTACGGTGTGGATGGCACTTACAGTACATTGTGTACAAAACCCGATAGTGACAACGACTACAGAAAGAGCATAACTGAGTCCAGACACCCTTCCAAGCACCTCATGGGTCAACCTGGAAAAAGAAGTATTGTATCATTCCTATCATTTTATTTTGATGAAAATGGAGGCACAGAAATGTGAAGTGATTTGCCTGAGGCCGCAAGGCAAAAGGACAGGTTTTAAACTCCCTGTTTGCAAAACTCAAGCTCCTCTCTGAGCAATTTACCATCTATGAGAGTCAAACGAGGAACCAAAATCACTAGAGGACTGAGTGTCCAGAGCTCCATGTACACTCTGTGGGGCTTGGCGCCTGGGGGCCTTGACCTGCCCTGAGAAGATGCTAATGGTGGAGAACCTCGGAGAAATGAAATTATGGCATTTCCAGAGAGTGGCAGGATGTCCTCCGAGACTGCAGCCTGGGAGCAGGTGGGCCGTGGGGCTGCAGACCCAGCTGAGGCACAGCCCCCACCTTCCGGGCCAGGTCTGATGGATGCGCCTTGCGTCGTGGGCAGTAGGGAGCCATCGAGAGCTTCAAGCCAGGCAACACTTTGAGCACCCATCCAGAGGGAGGCCCCAGCACAGGCTGGCCAGGGACTGAGGACCCAGGGGCCATTTCCCGGCCTGACTTGGCCTCTGCCTGCCCTGAGCCTGGGGCGGGGCTGGGAGAGCCGGCCGGCTGTCTCCAGATGATTAAGTTGCTGGCAGCAGTAGCGCACCGTGGTCCAGGGAGGCTGGAGCCAGCAGAGCGCGGTATTCTCATTCGCTTTTGGCACTAGCCAGCCTATTGATGTTTATCAACCATGTTTATTATTCTTGACGCTGTTCAGGATGTTCCCTCCAGCTGGGGATAGTGAGGCAGGCCAGCAGGGAGGGCATGGGGCCGGGACCCTGGGCCTTGGCTCTGCTGCCACCCAGGCTGTGTGTCAGAGCTGGAAGGTTCATGGTCCTGTTGGCCTAGCCGCCTCATTGACAGATAGAGGTCAGAAAGAGGGAGATAATTTGCCCAATATCATGAGAGAATTGGGTGTAGAGAATTAGCTACAAAGGAAATAAGCCTGAATCAGCTAAGTTCCTACAGGACCCTGATCAGTGCTTAGTGCTTTGTCTTCACAGAACCCTGATCAGTGCTTGGTGCTTTGTCCTCACAGGACCCTGGTCAGTGCTTGGTGGGTTTTGTCTGACAATTGTTGTATGCCTGCTAGGGGAGTGCACTCTGAAAGTCTGCGTAGGAATTATGTAGATGATAGAGGCTGAGATGGGAGTAGGAAATAGGTAAGAAAGATGCTATGGGCAGAATAAAACAGGGTGGGCAAGATCTTGAAATATGGAGATGCATCCAGAGCTGTAAACGTCTGGAAAATGGGGTGAAGACTGGCTGAGGCAGAAGATATGGATAAAAGCCTTACTAGTCCTAATTTCTTTTCAAGTCATGGCAGCCTGTGGAGTCAACGTGACCACCTGCCTCTGCTCCTCCATGATGCTCACTTCATCCCTGCCACCTCAGACTGCCCCCATTAACTCACCTTCTCAGCATCTCAGTACCCCCAAATGCCACTGAGCTGTGGGGAGCTTAGGGGAAACCAGGAATGCATTCCGAGTGCTCACTGACTGGACACTCCAGGACATGAGTTCAGCGGGGATCTTGGTCTGTTTTCTGAAGTTATTGCTGAATACTTGAGAATGGATCATTGGCAGAGAGTAGAAATTTCTGTTCTGGAGGCTGGGAAGTGTAAGACCAAGGTGCTGGCATCTGGTGAAACTTTGTTGCACCTTCAGCCTCCGTGTGCCAGGCACTGATCATCTGTGGTATGGGGACATCAGTAATCACTGCCTGGCAGTAAGCCCATTCCCAGCCCACCACCCAACCTCCCATTAACCCCATCTCCTAAGGCAGTAACAATAACAATTAAACTTCAGCATGAACTTCTGAGGGGACAAACTTTTCAGTGCGCAACAGTGGGGCTGCGACAGCAGTGCAGTGAAAGCTGGCTCTTGAGGAACATATGGAGAAGTAATGTCCTCCTAGAGCCTCAGGCCTTGGGGCTGAAGCTTCCACCCACAAGCTATAGCCCAAGGCCAGCCTGAACTGTCCCTCCAGACTGAGTCATCTGAGGTCCACAGAGTGAGGAGCACCACTCCCTGAGCTCAGCATGGTGGTTGTAGGCCTCAACTCATCCGGACAGCTTTTCTGCCCCTTCTCCTCCTTCAGCAACACAGCTCAGCTCTGAACCTCCCCAGGGCACACACCCCCCTTCCTCCAGTGTGGTACCACTGCATTCTGAGGACACTTGAGGGGCCAAGCTCACAAGTCCAGCACAGAAGTGGCTTCGTGGCTGGGTTCCTTCTCCTTTGCTGGTCACCAGTGCCCACTAGCCATAACCAAACAAATGGTGTCTGTTGTGATTCCACAGAGCCTCTTCTGGTTTCTTCCCAAGTCCTGAAACTGGGGCCCACTCAGCTGGGCACCAGGATGATTTCAGCACTGAATCTGTCCCAAGTTGATTCTAAGCCCTGGAATTCTGGGATCCAAATCCACCTTCCCCAAGGCCTAAGGTCACTTTGTCAGCTGAGAACAAGGTGTTTAAAGGGAAGAAACATCATCTACAGAGAAGTGGCAAGCAGGACTAACTGTAAGTAGGGAGTGGCCCTAGAAGGCTGAGTGAGGAGTAAATAGACCAGCCAAGGATTCCTATAAGATCAAGAAGGGGACAGCAGTGAGATGAGATAGCCAAGACCATGACCAGCAGTGGAGGATGCATCAGCAAGGACTGGGCTGGGAATGAGAAGCAGAGAATCCAGGCCTGCCTCTGACACCATCACTAAGGATTGCACATCAAGTGCTTGTCTCCCAGGGTATCAGCTCAGCCAAGACATTGGCACAGAAGGTTCTTAGAAGACTTCCCAGCTCTGTCATTAGGGATTCCACTTCACTTCAACAATTGACCTCTGTGACTAGGCACAAGGAAACCCAGTGGGGGAAGTGCCTTTCCAGCATCCACACCTCCAAGCCAGGGCCTTAGAAACCCACATTAATGAAAACCCCTGCCCTCACACAGTGTCTGAAATGCCCCAGGTAGGCAGAATAAAGAATAATGTCTCCCAAATAACAGAGGTAGCAAAGATCAAACAGCAACCCACACATGGAGTTTCTGTTAGTTATCTGTATTTAAAGCCAGTAGTTACTTAAAGTCTTTGTCTTTGAAGGTCAAAAGAAGGTAATGAGGGCTGGAGAGTTGACTCAGTGGTTAAAGGCACTTTCTTGCAAAGCCTGATGGCCTGGGTTTTATTCCCAGTACCCACATAAAGCCAGATATGCAAAGTGGCACATGTGTTTGGAGTTCATTTGCAATGGGAAGAGGCACTGGTGCAGCAATTCTCCCTCAATATCTCTCTCTCTCTCTCTCTCGCTCTCTCTCTCTCTCTCTCTCACTGCGAATAAATAATAATTATTTTAGAAGAAGGTGATGAGAATGCAGAGTTCAAGCAGCAGCGCTGCCTCAGCGCGCACACTTGTCTGTGCCAAGAGCTGTCATAAAGGCAGGATCGAGCTATCCTTTCCTTTATCCCTTCTGCCATCACCATTCACCCTTTCAGTTCCCCACACTAACATTTGTAAGCCAGGCTCTGAAAAGCCAGGATAGTCCTTGTCTAAGGAGTACACAGCCAGGCTGCAGACAGGGACAGGCCTTCAGGTGACTGAGGTGGGTGTTTGCACAGGCAGAGTGGCTCAGAGAAGGACCATTCAGATGGAAGGTCAGCCTGGGTCTTGGTGAGTGAGCAGAGAGAAGCCACTGAGGATCAATGGTGCTACACATCAGGGACCACCTTAAAAAGAAAGTATTTTTGTCTGAAGATAGGAAGAGGCTGAAGGAGGATTGGAAGTGCTACATCAGGTAAGGGGCAGGAGTACCCTGAGCCAGCATCCTGTTAGCAGGTTCAAGGATGAATGAAGAGATGTGGGGAAGAGCAAACACAGACCTTGATCCCAGGTGCAAAATGTGAAGGAAAGTGAGGTGTCAACCTGGAAACCCCATTTTCTGGTCTGAGTAAGTATAGAGGTGGTCTTGATCACACAGGGGCAAGTCTGGAGAGATGAAGCATTCATCTTCAAGCACAGAAGGTGTCATCACCCATCCGTGAATGATTTATGGTCCCCTCTCTATATATCACTTAGATTGTTCCCTACATAGTCAGAGATGGAGATGCCAAGACAAGAGAGATGCAGAGATGGGAATGACCCAGAGAGGGAGAGACAAGGAGAGCTGGACAGAGGAGAGCTCTCCATCTCCTTTCACCCCTGGAGTATGTCTCACCCGTGAGCAGCTCTTTGCTGTTGCATGGTGCGGGCGTCCACACCCCCCCTCTCTCCTCACTTCAATAGCAGCCCTGGAGGTTTGCAAAAGGGAGGCCTGGGGGAGGGGTCACTTGCCAGAGGCCACACTTCCAGTCACTAAATGTTTCCATAGTACAGTGGCCACCAAGGCACACTGGTCTGTCTCCCCTCACAAGAAACACCAGGAGGCAGGGGACCCCACAGGGCCTACACAGGGAAGACTTCCTCTCTGCCCATGGAACTGGGTGGCCGGAGGATGCCTCATCAGGGCTCCCCACTCCCCACGAGAGGTTAGGAATATGGAAACAAATGTCAGATCTGGATTCCTGTGGAAGGGCCTCCTGACCTCCTGCACAGTGTGGTTGGAGTTTTCTTGGAAACCAAGCCCCCAACTAATGGTTCCACTCTTTTCTAATAAATACGTGGCCCTGGGCCCGGCTCCCTTCTCTGCTTTGTCATGAGGGACCCATTATTTATGACTTGGGGGTGAGTCACAGGCCTTGGCAAGGAGCTCAGCTCTGGGCTCGATGTGTTTTTCCACTCAGTAGCCAGCAAAGGAGGAGGATGCTTGTAAATTCTGCCGTCAGAACGACTGTGTAGGTATCTTTGTGGATGCTGCTCCTGGCTTGGCCATAAATCTTTTCCCTCTTGGATGTTCCTGGTGGTCTTTAGTGGCTTCCGACAGAGAGGGTGGGGGGTTCTCACAGACTCTGGACTCAACTTCCTGGCCACACAAGTAACGATGTGCCCAAGGAATTGCCACAGCTTCTCTGGGGACTTTACCAGGGCACACTGGGGCACAGTGGGCTAGGAGTGAGAATGGGGTCAGAATAGTGAGTTCTAGGGAAGAAAAGGATAGAACATGAAAGCAGTATTCTTCATCAGTGTTCCTCATCTGGGCCTGTGACTCTCCATTGATCACCTACCCCTAGACTTCCCTGGACCTTCTGCACTCATCCCCAGCCTCCCAGCTTTACTATCTTCCATGTCTCAAGTCCCATTTTCTTCCCCAGAAGACCAATGAAGGGACTGTGATATTACGTGTCAGGCAAAGTTGCAGGGAATTTCTTATTTGCTACTCATTTTCCTTACTTGCCCAAATAGACTAGGAGTGCTGATGTAAGGACTCTTCTACCTGTTTCCATCACTTAGGCAGGGAACAGGCACTTGATTGGGGCTGGGAAAAGGTGTCAAGAATTGTAAAGAAGCTGAAATATCACCCTTACAAACTAGCCACTTAGCAGGCCACTGTTTCATGGCTGCTGGTGGGAGATCCAAGACCTCTGGATTCAGAGATCAAGGATAGCTTGTTACTCTTAGCACGAAGCAAGGGGGTCACCATCTGTGCTAGTTCCATGAGTGCCTGTCTGCACATACCGTGGGTTGCATAACAGGAGAGGATCCCTGAGTTTACAAAGTCCGAATCTTTTTTAATAAGTATGCCTAAGCTTTGGCCCAAGGGAAGAGAATATCTCTAGTCATCAGAACTGCCTTTGTCTCCATAGGGCGATACCAGCTCTATCTTACCAAGCTGTTAACTATATAAACATGGAGAGGGAGTCTGGGACAAGGGGACCTGCACTTTTGCTAGCAAGTAACACAGAAACATGAGACCCATGCAGACCTGTATACCCACAGGGCTCTCAGCTAATTTCATCCATCTCATAATGACCGTGTCTGACATAGTGTTTGACCCAGTGATCCTCAATCTAGATTGGCCATCAGAGTGTTGGTGAAGTTGAAACAAAAGTGAATGTGGTCCTCATTTGTAAAAGCATATTGCAGTAGAATACCTAGACACCCTGTCCTAAGTGCCTGAGCCTTCACCTCCGTGAGCTGCTGCTGGTTTGCTGCACACCAGGACTGCTCACAAGGGCTAAGGCAGTGCTCTGCCAAAGGAAGTTGGGAAGAGAGAAGTTACATACTTATCTCCTTCCCTGTTGCCTAGCTAACTGCCCCCATCTCCAAAACTTGTGATGCTAAGCCCCATAGCTGCACTTGTGAGTACTAAGTAAACCTTCCTTTCTGGGCCTCTTCCCTGCCCTCAATGGCTCCTGCACTTTCCTGCTTTCTTACTCACACTCAAGTCCTTGCCTCAGTGACTCCACTCTGACACATAATAACCTAAGTCAAGATCATAATATGCCATGTTTGAAAAGTCAACATGCATTGTTCTCCCAACAGAAGGTATATAAAGTAAAGCCCAAACGTTCATCTTGAGATATACCAAAATTAGCAGTTATTTCTTCCAGGAGAGAGAGATTGATCATTGCAGGGCAGGAAAGGAAACACAGTATTAAAGAGGTGGAGATGCCCTAATCCAGACCCTGTGTGTTCCTAAGAGCTCAGCGACTGGAACTGCTCAGGCAACACCATAGGGAGACATGTCCAGGTCAGCAGTCAGCCAGCTTCCCTTCATATGTCCTTCCTGTGCTGTTCTCCACTAACTATCCATTACCCTTTCTTAAGCCTGATTCTTGGCACACAGAAATCTCATTTTAAAAAAAAAAATATTTTATTTATTTATTTATTTAAGAGAGAAAGAGAAATAGGCAGATAGAAACAGAAAGAGAGGGACAGAGAGAATGAGTGCAGCAGGGCTTCTAGTCACTGCAAATGAACTCCAGATGCATGCACGCCCTTGTGCATCTGGCTTACATGGGTTCTAGGGAATGGAACCTGTGTCCTTAGGCTCTGCAGGCAAGTGCCTTAACTGCTAACCCATCTCTCTAGCCCCAGAAACCTTATTTTACACACAGGTGTGCATATCTGAGAAGAGCTATAGGTGAAATCTCTGGGGTGCTGACTTTACAAGCCTCCAAGTCTTGAGCTAAAGAGAAGAGTGACCACAGAAATGTGCAGGAGTTGAGAGCATTTGACAGAACAACTTGGATAGCTTGCCCACACCATGCACCTAATGATTTGGAGACATCCCAAGGGTAGGCTAAATATTTCTGGTTTAGCCACATCCCTACATAATTTTATTATAACCAGGACCACCCTATCAGACTTCCCCCTCAGAAATATTCTCCCTTCTAACACCTAACAAGAGAATTAAAGATATGAGGACATTAGTAATTGATTTTCAAAACTTCATCACATTGGCTGTATATCATTAAGCCTTTCCCCTCTCCTGTTTTCCAAAAAATGACTAAGAAATAACAATATCCTCACTTTATAGATAATGAAACTTTGGTTAAAAAAGGAAATGATGCTCAGTGAACAGATCAAAGAAAGTGAGGCTCAGAACCACCAGATGGTGGTTCACCCAATGTCACATAGCTTGTTAGTACTGCAGAGAATCAGGGGAGCTCATTGGATCAGACCCAGAGCCTTATGCATACTAGGCAAGTACAATTCTCTGAGCCAGAGCCCCCACCCCCACAGGGGCATCTTGTTATACTTTGTCACTAGCTATTACTGGTTGGCTGTGTGCAGTGTGTAGGGCACATTAAGAACATGGTCTTTTGTTTTCTATGTTGTATGTATGTGAGTGTTCATGGTGGGGGATGCACATATGTGAGAGCCATGCATGATGGCACACATGCTGCTGGAGGCCAGAGGACAACCTCAGGTATCTTTCCTCAGGAGCACTGTCTGCCTTTCTTTGAGACAGGGTCTCCATTGGCCTGAAGCTTGCCAATTAGGCTAGACTGGCTGGCCAGCAAGCCTCGGGGATCCTCCTATCTCTGCCTCCCCAGCACTGTATTACAGTCATGTACCACCATACCCAGCATTTTTATGTGGGTTCTGGGGATTGAGCTCTGATCCTTATGCTTGTGAGGCAAACACTTTACTGATCCATCTCCTCAGCCCACACAATCTTTATTTTGTCCTCATGACATCCTTTCCAGGTAGTTGCTTGTTGCCCCATGATACTTACAAAGACTATAAGGCACCATTAAATTAATTGTCTTGCACCATGGGAAGGAGCCAGTGTCTGAGTGCTATTGGTGGGGTGGATGTGGGTACGGATGGAGTTAGGCTCCATGGCCCTCCAACTCCCTCCAAGCATGAGCTCAATCAGACCTGACAGCCAGATGTCTGGGCTGGTGACGTCAGGGCTCATGGCAAGGGCTGGGGGGCAGCCAAGCTCTGATTGGTAGCCCCCACCCAGACAGCTTCCCATGAGCTGGGAACCACATGGGAGGCAAATGAAAGAGTGTGGCTGTGCCTTCCCACTGAGAACACCCTGCTGATGGATTTGAGCTGGGGGCTGGTCTTCTACATCAAAAAGAGGCAAGTGTTTATGGGTATCTGGGTGGAGTGGGCCCTTGGGGAATGATGGGCTCACTTTGTAGCTCCAGTTCTAGAAAATGCAGCCCCTCCTTTTTGACCCCGGCAAGAAAGGGGCCCAGTGACTATCCCATCCCAATGTGCAGTCCTCCCCTGTATCACAGCTCCTCTGTTAGGTCCCATCATGTGGATCTGCCCTGTGGGATGTCTTTCTCTTCTCCCAGGCCTGGCTGCTACCTCAGGACTCACACCGAGGCTGGCCTCACCACTTTATGTTCTAAATGCTTTGCTTGGAGTAGCAAAGTTTCCTATAGCATTCCTGTCCCCAAACCCTGGCATGTCTTCTCCCACAGCAGCTGGTGGAGTGTCCTCAGTGTCCAGATGTTTGGTGATCCACAACCTGGCTGGTATCTAGCCACAGCAGCAGCTACAGGCATTAAGGTTACTGCTGGGAAAGGTGGTGGTCAGTTTACTTAACTGCATCATAAACAAAGGTAAAAATTAGTCTGGGTGAGAGGGGGAAAGGAATCAATCAAAGCCATTTCCAGAAACACCTGTGGAAGGTTCTTCCCAACCCAGGGGAACTGTGGCTGTTCTACACGAGCCTCGGCTCACAATATATTGTTGATGGGTTTGCACAGGGAATGAAGCTGAGGTCAGAGTCAGACAGAAAGCCAAGCTTCCCTGAATGGACATTCAGTCACCAAATCATCAAGGTCGTGCCAGCCCTGGTGGAGAGAAGATGCCAGATCCTGTCCCCACTGGACGGGTGCTGCACCCTCCCAGATGTGGAGACAGAATAGGGAACACTCAAATTCACTTTTGGCTGTTGATTTAAAGCTAAGCAGAATCAAATAGGTATGGGCATGAGTCTGACCTCTTGGTTACAACTTGACTGAGATTGAGGGGTGGGGAAAGAAGTATTCTTGATTCAGAAAATCCAGTTGAGTCATAGCAAGAGCAGAGAGGCTTGAGCTTCACAAAAGCTGCAAACACTACATAAAAATCTCTCCTTCTCTCTTGTAACTTTCACAGGCTTTCATGTACTATTTCTACATCTTTCACTGTCTCTGTTTCTACTTAATACATATAATTCAGTGAAAGACTAATTGGTCTAGAATATGGGTGGTTAATCTTGAGCCAATGAACTAGAACCAGAAAGGTGAGGAATTAACATGGACCCAGTTTGGAAAGTCCATCAATGGCGACCATAAGGGCAGGGGCAGCAAAGAGGGAAAGAACTCCAGATGAAAGGAGGGGCACTGGTCATTGTCCCCACAGTTAGTACACTCTATGGCAGGAGCAGGAAGGGCTCACAGAAAGTCCTGGAAGAGAGGATATAGAGGAAGGAATGAACAAATGTGTTGGAGAAGCCAAAGGAGGAGGCTAAAAGTCATTCTTGAAGGATGACAAGGTGTTCCACAGGTGAAGAAGGAGGACACTACACTCCAGGCTGAGAGAAGCAAATGACAAAAGGCACAGAAATCTATGCATGGAGAACTAGCATGGCCAGGGAGGAGGAGATGGCTCAGTGGATAAAATGCTATGGAAGCTGAGCTCAGATCCCCAGCACCATGTAAAGCTGGGTACATTAATGCAGATCCATAATCCTAGTGCTCCTATGGCAAGATAAGAGAGGGAGACAGGAGAATTTATGGAGCTCACAGGCCAGCTAACCTGAAGAACACAGTGGTGAGCAAGAGAGACCCTACCCTGCCTCAGATATGGTGGCTGTCGAGGAGTGGCTCCCAAGGTTGTTCTGTGACTTTCACACATGTTCTGTGGCATGCATATACCTACACTGACACACACACACATATCACACATCACACACACAACACACCTCAAAGACTTTTTTAAAAAGGAAGTAAGGAAAGAGAGGAGAGAAGGAAGGAAGGAAGGGAGGGAGGGAGGGAGGGAGGGAGGGAGGGAGGGAGGAAGAAAGGAAGAAAGGAAGGAAGGATGAAAAGGCAGGCATAGTCAGGTGATGAAGAAGACATTTGGCCTGAATGCTGTCACTGGAAATGCCTTGGAAAGGGCTTGTTTTGAGCCAGGGTGACATGGTCATTCTTTCAATTGACAAACACCTCATGGATGCTGTTATCTCCCAGTCTTGTGCCAGAACAAGGGACAAGGAGAAAGAGAGCATGTAGTCCTAACCCTCCACAACCTCCTGGGCAAGTGTGGGATCGACATTTGACTTGGGAGTCTCTGAAGCTGGCAGGTGGAGACCCTCCAGAAGACAATGAGGTGAGGAGAAAGAGGCAGGCTTTGAAAATGCTAGGCGGTTGGGTAGGAAACTGGCAGAGTGACAAAATGTGCAGGCTTCAGAGCCTGGACCCTAAAAAAGCAGGGTAGAGGGGGCAGAAAGGTAAAGGAGCAACTGGGAGGCACTCTGTGGGTTTGCCAGCAGGGGTACTATGATTGACTGAGTCTACGCTTCAAGAAAGCCTGCACCCTACACCTCGATAGAAGAGTGCCACCAGGAGGCAAGGGGACAGTTGGCTGTGAGGCCAAGTGAGAAGTGAGGAAGACATGGACAGAGGAAGCGGTAGCCCTGGGAGAGCTTGAGGGACGATCCGTTGGAAATATTGGAGAGCCGTGGAAGGTGAAGATGCTGTCACAGGGACAAGGCTGCAAGAAGAAAGCAGAATTTGGGAAGAAACTAACAAGTAGGGTTGGGAGCATATCGGTTTTGAGGTAGGCAGACTTCTTCCCTAGTCGCAAGGTGAGCATGTGAGTTGAGAGGAACATGGCACTAAGGATGGAAACCATCCCTGAGAGGAGGGATGGGCCATGGAGGGCTCTGAGTCGCAATGGAGAATGTACAGGGAGGGGAGGAATCGGACCTTGCACGGAAACCATGGTGCCACCAACACTGCCAAGACTGACAGAGGAACCAGCCCACAAAACAGCCAGAAGCCCCCAGACATGGTGAGCTCCCCTCCTTGCATGGTAGTAGGACTTTAGCCAGGCTCATGGCTGCGAAGCCAGTAGTCCGCTGTAAGGAAAGGCCATGCGCTTAGGTTCTGGCAGGAGTGTGAGTAAGTAAGGCTGCATCCTCTGAGTCCTACCCTGGAAGGGAAGCTGCCGGCACCCCTTCTCCTCCTTTCCTCTTCCCCATGGGTGACAGAATCAGAGCAGCCATGCCAAACCAAGAAGCAGCAGCAGACGCTGAAGAAGGTGAGGCAATGGAAGGAATGGGTGCTCTTCTTGCAATAGCCACAGCATAGCTTCATGAATTTCTATGTTTGGTATGCTATGATTAGGAGTGCTTTGGGAGGCCCAAGAGGAGAGGGTTCAGTGCAGTAAGCTTTGAAGAGGTCACAGAGGGAAGGCCCAAGGTGGATGTGGTGATGAACTATTGATTATTCCAGTGAGCAGGCTCTGTGGATCAGAGGAATGGTCCAACTGGATACAGGTTGAGTGAGAAGAAAGTGTAGGCGGCTTTAAAAGGTGGGCCAGGGATGAGAGCAACTATAGGTTAGGTTCTCAGCATTGTGTAGGCAATGGTCAGAGGCACATGAGGAAGTTTAATGAGGCAAGGGACAGTTAGTGTGGGAGTAATCTGGGAAATATTGAGCTTTGGGATAGAAAAGGTGACTGGCTTAGCTAGGCAGAAGGACTAGTAGAGGTGTTGTCAATAGCTAGGGGCCTCCCAGACCACAGAGACCCACAAAACACTCTGAGGCCATGAAGGGGCCTTGGAGAAAGGGACTGAATCCCCAGGCATGAGTGCTTTGGGCTAGAAGAAGTTCTGGACAAGGACTGGATCAGGGTGCTCCACAGAGTTTGAAAAAGTAAGAAAAGTTACTGGAAAGATCCAAAGTCAGTACACATAGGTACTTCCAAGGTCTCCACACTCTACCTCTCCCAAGGTGACGTTCTTGTGGAGTCTCCCCAGCCTACCCCATGCCCCAACATGCCCACCATGATGAGCACACAGGCTCCCTGGGGCTGTCTAAGCTGGTATTTGTTAGGCAGTAGGAGAAGGGCTGAGGGGCAGGTGAGGGTGCAGTGAAGAAGGAAGGCAGGCCGAAGGGAAGGCAGAGCCAAAGGAAGAAGAGGAGGGCCCCAGCTCTTGGTTCTGGACTTTCCGTCTCTAGGAACAGGAAGAGTGGAACTGGAAAAGACTGGGTCAGGAGGCTGTACTAAGGAGCCCTTTGGGGACCTGATGGGTCAGATACTCCCCTGGAGAGTGGCCTGGAGACACAACTCAAATTCTCATGTCTCCCGGGTGGAGAGGAGCATGGTTGGAATGCACCACAAGCCAGCATCCATTCCCTGGGGTAGCCAGTGGGGAACCTCCAGCCCTGAAGTCATCACCACCAGAGGAGCCTGGACCCCGCCATGGAAAAAGGGTCCCGCAGGGCGCCAGGCGCCAGCATGGATGAGCTCATAGATGCTTCCTGTCTCTTCCCTCTTTTCCAGGCATCTCAGATTTCTGGATGTCCAGAACATCTAAAGAATGGGCAGAGGGCAACAGGAAGGCTAGGTAGGAGTGAAAGTGGCTGTGAGGTGCAGGGGATGCTGATCCTGCCTCCCTTGCTCTGTCCTGAGACAAATGTGGAGAATCTACTTTCCCCTCACTTCCCACTGAGGACCAAAGAGCTCTCAGTGAAGCAGCCCTTATGAACACACAATACTTTGCTTTGCAACTGGGAGGTCTGGACCCCAAAATAATAGGAAACAGCAGGGCTGGTCAGGGTGGCAGGAGCAGGTGCAGCCAGAGGCAAGGAGCTGTCACATATACTGCTAAGAGTCAGGGGATATGGCCTTAGCTTGTGCTCCACTACTTCTGGCTGTGTGACCTGGTGGAAACCACTTTCCTCCATAGGGCCTCAGTTTCCCCTCTATGAAGTAGAAATGCTAACTGATCTTACAGAATTTTGAGGGTCCCTTGAGAACATAATGGTGAATGTTTTAAAACCTTAAAGCTCTTTACACTCAAAGGAAAGATAATTTTAATGCAAACATTTTGAAAGGCTGCTATGCTGCAAGGCCCACATGACCTGTAGACTTAGCATCCTCTTACATCTGTGGTGTGAAGAGTGCTCTCAGGAGGGGCAGACCCACTGATCTGGTCCTTTGGGTGGGAAAACAGCTGTCCAAAGGGTGCTTGGGTGAGGAGTGGGCCTACCCTGTTTGGCTGAACATTTGGGTGACTTCCTGGGTTCAGGTCCCTGCTAGAGAACAGTCCTACACCAGACACTCTAGTCTGAACATGTTTATGCTACTTCCCGAAAGGGATGAAGTTGGCTTCATGCCAGCCAATCACCAACTCATCAAGACATGAAGCAAGTTGAGGTGGTACACACCAGTAGGCAATTGCTGAAGAGAACAAGGCAAAAGGATCACACATTCTAGGCCAGCCTGTGCTACCTCTTTTAGAGGATGGGAAGATGGCTGGCAATAAAATTGTTGCCACATGTGAAAGTTTGAAGGTTTGGCCCCATAGACTCAGTCATCTTTTATTAAACTTCCTACTAGAACCCCTAGCTAGATGGGCTGTGCCATTGGGGTCAGATCTGATTCCAACCCAAAGGTATGTGGAGAGAAGTTTGAGTTCTGTGCTTGCGTGTGGTGCTGGCTGTTGATGATATCTGTCTGCTTTTATCTATGAAAGCCAAGAGGGGCAGCATGCACCTGTGCTGTGGAGACAGAGACGGAGACAGGAGGATCCCTGGGGCTTGCTGGCTAGCCGTCTAGCCAAATCAGTGAGCTCTGGGTTCAGCAAGTAACCGTTTCTCCCAAAAAAAAGAAAAAAAAAAGGTGGAGAATAATTGAGGAAGACACTTAACTTCAACCTCTGGCCTCCACGCACACATATCAACACACATATGGATTGGTACCACACACAAAAAAAATTGAAAAAAAAACTAATTAAAAATAGGAGTATCTGATTTCATTCTTCTACATGTGGATATCCAGCACCATGTGCTATAGAGGCTATCTTTTTTCCAATAAATATTTTTAGTATTTTTGTCAAAAATTGGGTAGCTATAGCTGCACAGGTGAGGGTCAGGATTGACTATTCTGTTTCATCGATCTATCTGTTGTTGTACCAGTACCATGATGTTTTTTACTTACTATTTATTTATTTGAGGGAGAGAGACAGAAAGAAGCATATAGGGAAAGAATGGGCATGCCAGGACCTCTAGTCACTACAAACGAACTCCAGATGCATGCATCCCCTTGTGCATCTGGCTTACGTGGGTCCTGGGGAATCGAACCTGGGTCCTTTGGCTTTGCAGCAAGTACCTTACCGCTAAGCCAACTCTCCAGCCCCCATGATGTTTTTGTTACTATGGCTCTGTAATACAGTTTGGAATCAGGCATGGTGATGCCATTGCTATTTTTCTTTCTGCTCAGGACTGCTTTGGTTATCTGAGGTCTTTTGTACCTCCACATGAATGTTAAGATTATGTTTTCTATTTGGGGGTGGAAATAACATTTTTATTTTGTTGAGGATGGCATTGTATTTTAGTAATATAGCCATTTTCACTATGTGGCAATGTCACACATGCACACAGGTTGCACACTTTGATGGCAGTGGCTGGAGGCCCTGGTGTACCAATTCTCCCTCTCCCTCGGTCTTTCTCTGTCTCTCATAATAAAAGACCAGTCTGTTGGACTTGCCTCAAAAAAAAAATTAAAAATAAAACAGAAAACATGAAGAGACAGGGACACCCACACCAAACCTGGCATTCAAGAGGCTAGATATGTCTTTCCTAGCGCACTCTGTCTAGAAATCCCACAATTTTATCAACCATAAAACTAGGATTTCCTGCCTGCTTAGAGATTACCAAACTGTTAGGGTCATTGCCATTGTCAAATGCAGATCTTTCAGGTCAGTGGTACGCTTGGAGGTTGAATACTCAGGCCTGACCCCTATTGTGGATACAGTCTCCATGGCGGGAGACTGAGGGACACGAGGCTCTATGTCAGAGGCAGGCATTGCTTCAGGCGGACAGCACTCCAGGCAACTAGAGCTAGAGGCTTCACAGTGGTGGTAGCTCTCCAGTAAGGAGAGTAATCCAAATGAGGGAGGGGAAGAAGCCATCAGTTATTGCACTTGCAGTGAATGGACTGATGAGTAGCACTCCAACAAGCTGCAGTGGTGCTCTCCCAGAGGACATGATAGCCTCTCCTCCAAACCAAGCCCTTAGTGCCTTGGAGGGCTATGGGGTTTGTGGCCTCAGGGAAGAAAAATGGGAAGCAAAAGGAAGCTGCTCAACATAAAAACAGACAGTACAGAGTTTCTGGAGAAACCAAGGATTCGGGAGAGGGGGGCGTGGGAATCAGCAAGAGATTTGGAGCTGAGCAGTTTGGCAACAGGGCTGATCCAAACAGTCAATGCCAAAAAACATCAGAGGGACAGATGGACATTTCAGTACAGTGAGGTCTAGGTATCCCTCATGAAGCTTTCACCAGAGCTTCACGTTCAAGCATCCATCTCAAAAATATCACCCTAGACTCCAGAGCATCAGAAAAGGCTGCCATACTGATGGCCTGGTACTTTGGGACAGGAGGGAATTTGAGGTGAACAGAAGTGGTATGATGGTTAATCTCCATGGTCAACTTGCTAGATTTAGAAGTTGTAAAGAGACACATTTGTGAGTGTGTGGATGAGAGCATTTTCAGAGCTGAGTTGCGAAGACCCACCCTGAATGTAGGTGGCGTCATCCAATGGGCTGAGGTCTCAGACTGGATAAAAAAGACAAAATGAACAGCCAGGTGTGGTGGTGCACACCTTTAAGCCCAGAACTCAGGAGACAGAGGTAGGAGGATCGCCATGAGTTCAAGACCACCCTAAGACTACATAGTGAATTCCAGGTCACCCTGGGAAAAAAATTAAAAATAAAATAAAAGGAGAAGATGATCTGCATTCTCTGCTTCATTTCATTAATCGCTCTGCTTTATGACTATGAATGCAATGTGACTAGCCACCTTGTATTCCCACCACCAGGCCTTCCCCATCATGATGGACTATACTCTCAAACTGTGAGCCAGAGTAAAGTTTTCCTTAAGCTGATTTTGTCAAGACAAAAAATGAAATAATCAAAGAAAAATTTGTTTTTAGACCAATTCAGACTATGAGGTGGTTGAGAAAGTTATGGGAGTCAGGATTGACCCAGTGGGTGAAAGTCCATGTCATTGTTCAGTCACTTCTGTTGACAAGTCTGTGCAGAATTAGTTGACACTTCTCACCATCAGAATATTTTGGAAGTACATGAACTTCCTTATTCATGAAGTATGCCCTGTGGCTAAAGTGTCCTAAACAGTCCTTGGAAGAAAGATCCAATTCTCAGAGGTTCCTGCTCCTAACAGTCCACAATTCCATTAAAATGGTCAAGGATGCCCTTTGGTCACTGAGCCATATCTGCCTCTGTCTGTCTTCTAGAAACATTGGATCTCATTCACACTGAGGTCCTTCAAAGATCTGAGAGGAGCTTTCACAAAGACAACATTGACTACCCTTTGAGTATCTTCTCTCTGGATTTAGGCAAACATCTTGACCAGATTCCCCAGCCTTGCTCACAGTGAGAGGCATCCAGAAAACTAGGCCATTGCCACTGATATCTGGACAGAAGCTGTGCACTGCTTCTCAGCCCACTTCTCATCACTTGCCCTTCCACCATTTACCAGGATATTCACAGCCAAGATGACTCTGGGGGCCACGTGTTGAGGATGACTGTTACCATCAGTAAGAAAGAGCTGAAAAGAGTTAATGCACAAGAGACAGGCAATAAGTCCCAAGCTTACTTGACTGCAGAATATTTTACTTGTGGTTTATATTACAAAATATCTCAGCATGGCATTCCAAGCCTTCCATGCTCTGGCACTACAACCTTTATGCCCTTATCTTCTGTTCTCTATGAATTTTGTGTTCCAAAACCACTTTCCTCAAATCGGCTGGATAACTGGGAAGCAGGAACTTCCAGGAGGAGAGCCAAGGATCACTAGCAAGCAGCTCTGCCTCCTGCTCTTTCTGTGTCTTCCCTCTTGGTGGTTTCCTCCTGGTCCCTAGGCTCCTTCACGCTTACCAAGTGCTTCTTCCCTGACCGACCAGCCTTTTACAATCTCTTGAGTACTCTTTCCACCTCCTGCATGCTATAAGCAGTGACTAGCATAGCCTTTAAGGAGTTCATAGGTATGCCATTTCTCAGACAAATGGGAAAATTGTACTCCCTTGACTCTTGAAACCAGTTTTAAGAGGTGGACATATAGCTTGGTGGTAAGACGTTTGTTTAGCAGGCACAAGGCTCTAGGGATGACTGTCAGTACCATAAAGAGAAAAGGAAGAGTAAGGAGGGAGGAAAAGAAGAGAAACAGGACAAGTAGAAAAGAAGGAGCAGCAAATAGGTGCAGAGGAAGAAGAGGGCGTGAGAATGAAGGAGGTGTGGAGATGGACAAGAAAGAGATGTGAACAAGGAGGAGAGCAGGTGGAAGAGGAGGAAGAAATTAGTTCAGCATCTGCTAATACAACACAGCCACACATGATGCGTGCCACATCCTAGTAAAAGTCTAAAAACCTGTTTAACCACTGTCACTCCTCTTCTGCAAGCCTGGCAATGGTACCGATGGAAGATGCACCATCAGTCTGAATCCCAGAGTGGGTGACGCAGAGCCACAGCCAGCCCACAAATCACATACAGCGTAAATGAGAAATCTTGTTAGCAAATGATATGGAAATCTTGGAGTCCTCTATTACTATTCCTTACCCTATCCCAAGCAGAAACAATGCATAATTCATCAGTGCCTGGTAGTAATACACATAGAATTGGATCATCCATCAGTTCAGGTTCATGTGTGGCTGAGAACAGAACCCCTTTCTAACACATTTTAGACATTTAGTATAAGAATTAAGTTTTGGTAGTGTAAAATCTCCAAGCTGTGGGGATTCTTTGTTACTGCAGCATAATCCAGCCTATTCAGACTGATGTTGTTACATGTCTCTCTTTTAACCTTGGTTAATATCCCCTGCTTGACAACACCATTGCTACATCCACCATCATATTTCCAATTCCATCACCTACCACTGTAAAATCCATCCTCTCTGCCAACATTCCCACCAGAATACTTCATGACACTTTATAACACATCCGTTACCCCACCATCACACCACTGAGTACAAGCTGGTTCTTCATTGCCACAATTATAAATTGCCTCCTATTTCTTCTTGGCTATCAATAACAATTGAACCACTTATTTTTTACAACTTTTTGATTCTCTTGGAGTTAGTGATTGCCTTTGTTCTATTTGCTTCTTTTCACATACATCATATGTGATAAATTTATCCTCAAACTGTACAACACAACTACAAATTTCCTTTGACTATTCCTTATTATCAACTTCATATTTTTCACTGAGCACCTCTCTCCTAAATGACTATCTTGGGAGACTATTACCTCCTCTTAATGATCCCAATCGTTGCCATCAAACCCACTATTACCACCTCTCTCACCACATCACCTCCTCTATCATTCCTAATAAGCTTTTCTCTCTCACCTCCACTACCACTAAGCCCTCTAGTATCACTCATGCAGTCACTTTTACCATCCCACTGAATCATCTATTCTGTTACTTCCAGCACCACAACAATGTCATTTTCATTCTTACTAACAGCAGCACCACCTGTATCTTCTCCCATCACTTTCTCTATTCCCACTAATTGAAAGCTCATCATTATTCTCATTGTAATCTCACTATGAAAACTGTCATTGTCATTTTCTCTGCTGTGATCAGCTGCATCATTTCACTATCACTTGAATTTTACTGCCTCCATCCCTGCTGAATTATGAAGGTCATTCACAGATCTCCCTTTGCTCTGCCCTTAAGAACTAATATTCCAATGTTTACTCAACCCAAGAGTATCTTCTGGTGCAGCATGCTGGCTAAGGAGACATGTCCTGGATGGTATGTCTCGCTCACATGGGTGCAGGATGAGGACTAAGGCCTGCTCCCGCAGGGAGAGGCTTAGTCATCTCTCCCGTTTCCTGGCTTGAGCCCTTTTCCCTCACTCCTTTCTCCCATGTGTCAGCCATATGGTTCTGGAAAGGCCTGTGCTGTGGAGCAAAAGTAAGATGTTCCTGTATTTCTTGAGCTCCCTTTTGTGGCTTTCTGGGAAGTGTGGACATGTCCAAGACTTGGGTTTGGACCCAGAGGCAATAGATGGAGCAGGTCTCTTAGATGATTTTGGTTCTGGGCCATTTGGACTGATTTATTTGGTCAAGAAATTTCTCCACATCATCTAGCATGGCTCTCATTTTATATTCTATTTAAATGCTCATTTTTTATCAAAGTAATACATGTACATATTTTGAAAGTAAAATGTTATACAAGGTTTATAATTAAAAACACTAGACCACTGCACCTATTCTGCTTGCTTTGGAGTCCTCTCCTGAGGAAGCACTTTAAATTATTTTAACTCTTTCCAGCCTTTATTTCCAAACAGCATGTTAAGACTGATATTTCTTGTATATTTTAATATGTTGGTCTTATAAGATGGAAAGTGAGTCTTCACCTCTCTTAGTTGCCATTCACTCACTCATATCACCCTTGACACACAAGCACATACATAAATATTGATACTGATTACAGCCACTTCTGGCTTTGCATTACTGTTAACAATTGACTATAGTTACAATTGAGCCAATTTTTCTTTATAACTTTTTGGTTTTCCTATAGTTAATGATTGCCTTTTTGCCATTTAATTAATTTTTCACAATTGCATATGAATGAGTTCATCTCTAAACTTCTTAAAAAGAACTGAGAATTTCCTTTGATTATCAGCTTCATTGTTTTGGGAGGCCCTCCCTCCAGGAGCGCTCTGTACTTATGACCATATGGACTAACTCTTCTGTATCTATTTTGATCATTGCTATTCCATAACTTTCCTTCACTGAATATATCGTTATCTCTAGATCTCTTGCCTCCCTACTTTCTTTGGTTTATATCCTAACTAAAGTGGAAAATATTCTCCCAGTGGTTTCCTGGAAACAGGTGGTTAGGAAATAATTTTTAAAAATCAGTCATGTCCAAAATTACCTTTATTTCTATTGTCACTCTCAATTGTTAGTTTGGCTGAGTATGATACTCTAGCTTAGAAAACATCTCCTCAGAATTTAGAAGCAGTGTTTATTTCCTTCTAGTTTATATGGAAGTTGTGGGAAATTAAATATTTTTCTCCATTCTGGAAAGGCTTAAATTTTTTTATCTAATGTTGAGATTTTGAAGTATGCTTTAGAGTGAGTTGGTTTTGTCTTTCTTTTAAAATCCAGCTTTAAGGGGCTTGTGAAATGGCTAAGCAGTTAAGGTGTTTGCCTGTGAAGCCTAAGGACCCTGGTTCAAGTCCCTAAGACCCACATAAGCCAGATGCACAAGGGGCCACATGCATCTGGAGTTCATTTGCAGTGGCTGGAGGCCATGGCATTCATTCTCTCTCTCTCCCTCTCTCTCTTTCTCTTTCTCTCTCTCTCTCTCTCCCTCTTTCTTTGTCAAATAAATAAATGAAAATAAAATATTTTTTTAAATTCTTAAATCTCACATAAAGAGAGACCACCTTCACTGATCGTTCTGAGAACATTTCTCTTGAGTTTTGCTCTTTTCTTCTTCTCCGGACTCTGTGTTATCTTTCATTTTGAAGGCCTTCCTTAAATGTGAAGTGAGGGCTAGAGAGATGGCTTAGCAGTTAAGGCACTTGCCTGTGAAGCCTAAGGACCCAGGTTCTATTCCCCAGGACCCACTTAAGCCAGGTGCACAAAATGGTGCATGCATCTGAAATTCATTTGCAGTGGCTGGAGGCCCTGGTGTGCCCATTCTCTCTATCTGCCTCTCTTTTTCTATCTCTCTCCAATAACTAAATGAATAAAATATTTTTTAAAAATGTGAAGTGATGCTTAGCCACTCATTTATATGAAAGTTTGAGACATTAAAAAAGGCTGGCTGGAAGCAGTGGGAGGAGAGAGAGAAAGGTGTTGGCATGTGGCCTTCACTGTTATCACTAAGAGACCAACTGTCAACATCTGCAAGTCTCTTCTTTTAGGAAAGTCAGTTTTCCCAAGAAAGTCTCCTCTACTATATGAGAGTAGTATTGTAGGGATGGGGGAGAGATCTGAGAGTCTCAGCTTTCAGAAAATGCACGTATCTTCAGTCCCTCCTTTGTCAGATTGGCTCCTCTCCTCTCTGTTGTGCCCGGTGTTTCTGTGTTCAGAACCCTCCTAGTTCCACATCTCAGAACAAGATCTTCTGTTTTCTGCCAACATGGAATGAAACGATTGCCTGGATGCATCAGGTAGAGGAATGAATATGCATGGGTATATTCTTCCTGGTTTTTAAAAATATATTTTTATTTGTGAGGAGAGAGAGACAGAGAGAATGTGAATGGGGGCTCTAGGACCTCTTGTTGCTATACATGAATTCCAGATGTATGTACCACTTTATGCTTCTGGCTTTACATGGGTACTGGAGAATTGAAACTGGGTCACCTCAGGCTGGTAGGTTTTGCAAGCAAGTTGCCTTTAACCACTGAGCTAGCCATGTCCCCAGGTCATTTCCCACATTTTTAAGGAACTTGTGACCAGCCCTCCCATTTTTCAGCCTTATTCACATCCCTGGCTTCATAAGAATCTGGTGTCTTCCATTCCCAGGCCTTTCTAGGATTCTATGGATAGAAAGATTTTAGTCAGCTGTCACTTTCCCCACTCTCGTTCATGCTGAGTGTCTGCTTCTTGTGGTTTGGTAAGTCAGATGCCCTCATCACTCCACTTTCTAATTGACAAATTGCTAGCTTCTTTTATCTGCTGCTCTCCCATCACTGTTTCTCCACCACCTACCTCCCCTCTCTCTTCACTATTACTTCCTCCATAGTTTGCATAGCCACAGCAACTACTGTCTCTTCTGTCACCCTAACTACATGCACCACTATCACTTCTGACATCACCGCCACTTTCTCCACCATCAACATCATCATAAATACCATTAACTATAATGTCAAGATTTCCACTTTCTTCCAGCATTATCTCCACCACAAAGACTTTTTACACTGTATGTTAAATATATTCTTGTTCTATAGGAGTTATACTTAGCCAGTGCTATGATACAGGCCTGTAGTCATAGGTTCTCAAGCTGAGGCATGAGGATTGATTGAGTCCAGGAGTCTGAGGCTAGCCTGGACAACATAGTGAGACACCATCAGAGGCAGGAACAAAAAAGAATTGCATTAGTGATGTTAAATAATGTGGAGAATGTATGAGTTCCACCTTTGAACATTCATAGCATTCTTCTCCTGGAAAAGACAAGTTTAGAAAAAAGCCAACTCATTTCTCCACCAGGATATCTGGCATGTGAAAGGGCAGAAAGAACATGTGTTGAGCCCTTACTGGGCAGCCGGCACAGAACAGGCACGTTAGATAGAGTATTTGGGTAGTGAGGAACATTGCTCCTGTCTTAAAGGAGGAAACTGAGATTCCCAGATGCTAAATATCATACTCAAGGCCACACAGTAAGTGGTGGAGCCAAGATTCCAATGCTGTGTGACTTCAAAGCCCATAGTCTTTCCATTACACTATGCTGGCAAGAATTTGTCAAGAGCTTGCTTTAAGCATAATGGGGTATGGCTCTGAGCAAAAAGAGACTCTTATCCCAGGCTTATCTGGTCTGATGAGGCAGGAAAAAGCCACTGTGTCCAAAAGAAAGACCATTGCTACTATGGAATGAAGACCCAAAGCCCACGCTCCATCTGAAGGCCTTACTTCAGCAACTCATTGTGGTGCTGAAGTCTTGCCACCTCTTCCTGACCCCGGGTTCCCAGAGGGAAAGGGAAGGATCATGGACATCCAGTCCTGGGAATGCCTAGGGTTGGGAGAGCTGAGTTATTTTGGGATTGTTTACATTTGGAATCTTCCTGATCTTTGGTCCCAGAAAAACACCCACATGTTGGAAACTCCTCCGAGTATTTCACTGTTGGGGTTTTTCTTCATCTCCTTCAGTTTTTTCTTCTTCTTGGATGGAAAAAAAAATCTGCTAGTGATTAGTCACAACCTGTGAGGCTCAGCTTTTGACAGTCCCACTGAGAAGAGAGAGACAAAGAGGCTCAGAGAGGGGCGCCTGGGCAGATGCTGCTGGGAGGGAACTGTTCACAGCATTGCCCTCTCCGGGTGAGAGGTGGTCCACTCACTGCCATTGATCATTCCCCAGATGTAGGCCCTGCACTGCTGTTCCATTCCAAGGGCTCATCCCAGCTTCACTGGGAAAACAGGCCAGAACATGTGTTAGAACAAAGCCAAGAGACCAGAACATGGGCAAGTGGGCTGTAAAGACAGAAGAGCAGGCACAGGTCCAGGGTTTGTGGTCCAGGGTCCCCTTGCCCAATGTCTCTATAGAAAATGCCAGTGGCCCATTTAGGGAAGAAGTACAAGCAATAATTCCAAACTTCGAGCATAGCCCTAGGTTTGATCACGTTTGGTCTTCTGGAAATCCCACTGTGTGTGAGCAAGCCTCCTGCTTTTGTTTTTTTCATGAAGGCCAGAGGTTGAGTGGGGTTAAACAGTGTCCACTAAGGCCAGGACAATGAGAGGTTGTTTGAGCTAAAAGACTGGGGCTTGAGAGTCAGATCTGGATCCAATTTTAAAATCTAAGGATTGTGAAACATGGTGGGGAAGGGGTAATAAAGGGAATTTGGGAGCTCTCCCTCCGTATGGGTCTTTTCAAAGAGGTTTCAAGGCAACTAAGAGAAAATCGATTAATACAATAAGCAACAACCCAGCAAGATGGCTTAATGTCAGGGGATGACAGAAGCACCCCGAGGGTGAGTGGATT